>NW_024102839.1:6516539-7716539 GCF_013122585.1 Styela clava
TTCTGCGGCGACGTTTTAAGCCTATAACAATGTAATTTCGATATTTTTAGGGCTCCAATGTTGAGAAAAATACAAGAAATAATTTTTATGTGTATAAATGATTTTGCTCAGGTTATATGAATACAGATACAGTCTACAGACGAAACTGGAGTACGGTGTCATTTTTTTGTGCATTTGATGTTTTTGTGACGACGAATAAATGATTGATTGATTGGTAACGGTACCAATAGCAAAGTTATACTGTTGACTTATAGGGCTGTGTGCGTTTTAATTTTTGAAAGTTATTGATATTGAATGTTTTGAGTACGTACTTTTGAATATATTAAAACCTTCATACGTAGCAGGAAACAGTAACACATATATATTCATGAATGTGAGTTTCGTAGTCTATGATCACTTTAGTTTAGTGGTCACCCGTAGTCTAAACTCGACCGTATACCGGTATGGTCGTATCGTTATCAACCAGTCACATACCGAAAACTGCATAATGTGTTGTTTTATTATTATTTGTTGTTGTATCATCATGTTTCCTAGTTTGACGAAAAAAAAAATATTTTCTCTCTCTCGCAGTCGCTCGACTGATTCAACAGTTGAGCAATCGCTCTGCGAAGTTATGCTGTCGATGCTCGAGAGGAAGACAACTCGACTACAGAGAGTTATCTGTGGATTCCCTTCTTCGTAGGGCTTTTAAAACGTAGCCGTAGAAAATGCGAAAAGACCTTTGGACCTTTCCACGACCTTTGACCTTTATTGTTATGATTTTGGTCGCTCAGACAAACATGCAAATATTCAGGCTTGTGTAGGGCGATAGAGTGGTACGTTGCTCGTTTTAAAGGCCTTCGAATGGCATTTCACTGGTGATAGCGGTATTTTCGTGCTTCTAAAGTTATAACATATTGTCAAGTGATCTATTATTAACGTTATTCCGCCTTCACATTGCGTTAACGTACCTAACTTAGTTCTAAAAGCTCATTTAACATACAAAAATGGAATCACTCAGAGATGACTTTTCTATGACTTGGTTTCCAAGAACTTTTCTTTCCCCCAGCAAGAGAAGGATACAAAACTTTTCATTGAAAGGTGATATTTAAACTTATATGGTTGAAGAATCTCAGAGGGTGGTGATGGAACTGGGAGACCTGCGTGACTACCGGTACGGTACCGGTACCATATCCCATACCTAGTTCATAGACTGATAGATAGCGTTAGGGCTGAATTGGTGGGTTTAGTATAGCAGCAAATGAAATGCAGGGGCAGTTTAAAAAGTCTTTTAGATACATTCTTGGAAACATTGCACAAACTACAGAAATCTGTAATTCTGAACAGGTGAATATTTTTTTCAGATACCGGTACATTCATGATGTTTCAGTCGTCCATCTTGGTTCAACGCTAGATTTCAAAGCCAAGTGCGTTAGATAAGTTCAGGAGTCTCTGCCACCACATCATCCTCGAATAGTGGTGTCGCTGATAGTCACCAAGTCTCTGATGCAATTTGTACATGCTAGGCAAGCAGTGAGGCACTTGAGTTTATGTCGTATCATAGAAACACAGATTTATTAGCTCAGTAAGATGGGTGCAAATATACTATTGAAAGATTAGATTCAACAGGTTTATTGAGGTATTATGATCGATTACATACCACATAAAATTACAAGACCAATAATGTTATAGTGATAACATGGTTTAAATGGACTAACCAAGACTATCCAACAGATGAAATTGAGAGGATTAAAAGATTTTCCGCTGAGCCAAGCATGTACAAGCCTTCCCCAGCATTGGTAACAACCTATATGGAGGGAACAAAATAGATCCAACAGTTGTCGTTTGTAGTTGGTGCTAATCCCACAAAGTTAGATCAGCCAGAGTTCCAATCATACCGGTTCAACCAAAAACAGTCGGTATTGCTAGGTTTTACAATATAGTTTATTCATTCAGTGTAGAAATAGAATATAACAGATTATAAAAAATATGATGAAGGAACAAGCAAGTAAATCCAAGAAAATTACTACAAATTATACAGTTTTGCAGATTTGTGTTGTATAGGATAAAAATACACGCTAGATATATGCTTTTGGGCACAACAAACAAAAAACATGAAAGCAATGGAGCGTCTGAGTTATTTTATTAAAGCTGCCTGGTTTCATCCCTGATAATAAATATGGAAGAATTGCTCTCACTGGGCACTACCTCATTGTTATATAGTCAGCCCATAGTCAGATGGCCAAACACCCACCACTTGGTTCGGTTCTAAGATTTACCAGGTGATTATGAACAAGTTGTGATTTATATGACAGTGATAAATGCAAACAACCTAACAAAATAAGGATATTTATCACACACTACAAATACTACCAAGTGCAGGGCCAACTTCTGGTATCAGGAGCAGCTTGGTGTGACTTTGCAGTTGCAGTTCCGATTCTGAATCTTGTTAATTCTTTCGTGCCCTTTTATTAATATTATTTCTTTTTCTGGTAGGTAGTCGCGTACTTTTTGAAATCTATTTTAAGTTATGCTCGACTTCCACTTTTCTCTGCATTTTGTTTGACTTTTTGTGTTGTTTTATGCCAGAGAACTAAAATAAAATGATGATGATGCTTGCCTACATTTTTCTGCTGTCTGACAAAGCGCTGTCTTTTTCATCAGCGGCACTTGAGGTAGTTTCAACTAAAGAGTCTGGGGGCAGATCTGGTTGGATCCCTGACAATCCTTTCTCACTTTCGTCAGATTCACATGTCTCTGTATCAAATGAAGTATCTGGTGACAGATCCTGTGAAATTATGATCCAAAGTTAAATTATGGTATAAGTAATCCTTACTCACAATTCGATGGTGCTTTTTGTTGGGCGACAAGAATCTGATATAGGGTCAGGGTATTCATCAGTTGGTCCATCGCCTCCATGAAAATGCATGATGGAACGCATTGCTTGTATGAAAATTTATTTCATATAAGAATTAACATATTGAATATATCATAGGTATCGAAAACAATATTTAAGTTGGCCTACCTTGGTACACACGAAGGTATTTCTGGTGATTTTTCCTAGATTGAATATACTGCGAGGCCTGTTGCATTCCTTTATCCACCTCATTTCTTTTTGGCAGTCAATATGTGGCTTCGGAAAAGTCACAAATCCTACTCCATTTGAACACAGGGTACCGTACAGGTTGTCAGACCGGCAAATATCATATGCACAGCGTTTACACATAGTTAGTCTGCCAAAATAATTCACTAATAGATTCTGTTTAATAAAAATGCAACATCGTATCGAAAACAAATTCTTTTTTTCTAACATACGGTAGGCTACCGGTACCCTTGATTGCATCAGCATGATTGTCTACTATTTTTTGGTTCGAAATAGCAGTACCGTACCTGTAAGGTGCCTGCAACGGGTACAGCCCTTTAGTATAGTATAGATATATAGATTTCGTGAACGTGATTTGCAACAAGTAACATACAGTATTACAGCTTTCTAATTCTCGCAGCCCTGTGAAGAAAAAAAAGCGAAAAAAAGGACAAATATCTGCCTAAACCGCCAGCAACCTGTGCGGAACGCGTCCAAAGTTGTCTGAGCGACTTTTCAGCGGCGAATGTTTGTTTACATCTGCTCGATTGTGATTGGTTGAAAATACGGATGTTTCCATGTCGGGGAAAGGTCCCAGACGAACAACTCACCAAACCTCGCTGTAGTCGAGCTGTCTCTGGCGAGTTTTCCGTGTAGTCAACGTCAGCTACCTGTACCAATGGCCGGCAATAATTTTTTTCATTTTCATTAAATTTTCATAAAATAAAATAATATTGAATTAAACAATATTAGAAGGCAAATAATGCATTCATAAAAAGTAATGTTTCACACTGTTTTAAATTGTAATATAATGGACCTTTCCCCGACCTTTATTGTTTTGATTTTGGTCGCTCAGACAAACATTGCAAATATTCAGGCTTGCGTAGGACGATAGAGTGGTACGTTGCTCGTTTTGAAGGCCTTCGAATGGCATTTCACTGGCCAGACTGGATTCCATGGCAGGTGCACGCCCGAGGGCGCTAGCGCTCCGCAAAAATGCACGCGAGCGAAATCAATTTTGCACGCCGAAAATTTGCAATTGCTCACCAATGTAAATCGGTTTAAATGGTTTTAAAATCAATAAACCAGTAATATAAAGATGCCAAAATATTATACCTCCACAATTGTCGACAAATACCAGCTTGCAAGATTTGGTCTGATCGAAATATTGCGAAGCAAAAAGACCATGGACCTTTCCCCAACCTTTGACCCGCGAAAAATTCCTTTCATTGTTACGTCCTTTTTTGCATCTTGCTGATTGGCCAATGTCACGAAGTAAACAAGGAAGTCGATGCTTGGGGAAAGGTCCATATCGTGTTGAATGATAGGAAATAGGAATCCCGTGAGAATAGTTATGGACGAAAAGATCGCCTCCGCACCAATGGCCAAGTACGGCTATGATTCAGCGTATTTTTCATACAATAATTTTACACGAATGTACTGAACAGTACCGGTATCTAAAGTTGCTCAAACACTCCCAAAATTAGTGACAAAGTATGAAAATAATGTTTGGGGTCAAAGGTCAAACGTCCATTTTGCTCTAATTTGACGTATTTTTTATCCATTGATTCTACGTAAAAACACTACCAAAATTAATGACAAAGTATGTCCATTTTGCTCTGGTTCAACGTATTTTTTATCCAATAATTTTACGCGGATGTACTGAAGTACCGGTATCCAAAGTCGCACAAACACTCTCAAAATTAGCGACAAACTGTAGAAATAATGTTTGGGGTCAAAGGTCAAACGTCCATTTTTTCTCTGATTCAACGTTTTTTTTATCCGATACCGGTAATTTTACGCGGATGTATTGAGAGGTATCTGATGTCAAAGTCAGTTGCACGCGAGTGCAGTTGTTGTTTGCACGTCGTGAGCTATAATTGCACGCCAGGAATTCTTATTTGCACGCGGGAATTTCTGATTGCACGCCCGATTTCTCGTTCAAAAAGGCCATGAAATCCAGACTGGTTCACTGGTGATGGCGGTATTTTCGTGCTTCAGAAGTTATAACATATTGTCAAGTGATCTATTATTAACGTTATTCCGCCTTCACATTGCCGTTACCGTACCTGACTTAGTTCCAAAAGCCTATTTAACATACAAAAATGGAATCACTTCAGAGATGACTTTTCTATGGACTTGATTCTCCAAGAACTTTTCTTTCCATCAGCTGGAGAAGGATACAAAACTTTTCATTGAAAGGTGATATTTAAACTTATATGGTTGAAGAATGTCAGAAGACTAAAAGACCTGCGTGACTACCGGTACCGTATCCCATGGTTCATAGACTAATAGTTAGCGTCCAAGTTAGAACTGAATTTGTGGGTTTAGTATAGAAACAAATGAAATGCAGGGGCAATTTCAAAAGTCTTTTAAAAATACATTTTCTAGGAACTTTGCACAAACTACAGCAATCTGTAACTATGAACAGATGAATATTTTTTTTAGATACATTCATAATAGTTCGTTCAATCATCAAACTTGGTTCAACGCTGGAGTTCAAAGCCAAGTGCTATAGATAAGTTCAGGAGTCTCTGCCACCACATCATCTTCAAATAGTGGTGTCGCTGGATAGTCACCAAGTCTCTGATGCAATTTGTACATGCTAGGCCTAAGCACAGTGAAGGCACTTAAGTTTATGTCCTATCATAGAAACACAGATTTATTAGCTCAGCCTGATGGGTGCAAATATACTATTGAAAGATAGGTTTTACAATATAGTTTATTCATTCAGTGTAGAAATAGAATAAAACAGATTATAAAAAACATATGATGAAGGAACAAGCAAGTAAATCCAAGAAAATTACTACAAATTATACAGTTTTCCAGATATTGTGTTGTATAGGACAAAAATACACACCAGATTTATGCTTTTAGGCACAACAATGTAACGTCAAAATAATGAAATTAAATTCATTTCACAATTCCATTGACAGACATAATGTATCTCAATGATTTTACTGCTGTTTTATTAAAGCTGTCTGGTTTCATCTCCTAATAATATGGAAGAATTGCGCTTGCTGAGCACTAACGTTGCCTCATTGTTATATAGTCAGATGGCAAACACCCACCACTTTGTTCGGTTCTAAAGTTATCAGATGATTATGAACAAGTTGCAATTTATATGACAGTGATAAATGCAAAATAAGTATATATCACACACCACAGTTACTACAGATTTTGTAAACGTGATTTGCAACAAGTGACATACAGTATTACAGCTTTCTAATTATCGCAGCTCCGTGAAGAAAACAAAAAGCGAAAAAAAAGAACAAAGATCTGCCTAAACTGCCAGAAACCTGTGCGGAACGCGTCCAAAGTTTTCTGAGCGACTTTTCAGGGGAGAATGTTTGTTTACATCTGCTCGCTTGTGATTGGTTGAGAATACGGATGTTTTGATGTCGGGGAAAGGTCCAATGGACCATTCGTGCTATGCCTCGAAAGCAGCACACATCCGCTCGTTTTCGTCTCGTCAAGTATGTGCATTGAAGCGTGCTATCGGATACGATCTTCGGTCAAGTCTGCAAGTAGCCTAGGCCTACCAATAACAGTAGTTTGTCATCTGCTTTCCATTGAAATGAGGGAGCTTATGAATATTTAAAGAAATTGATAACGGCATATCATCACTCACCATCAACGAATTGCTGTCCGCAAACAGTGGCAAGGATCACTACACTACATTACACCCATGACAATCCCACTGCCAAATATTTGGACATGCTTATGTCCTATTTCGTATTGCCTGTGATTACAAAACCAACTAGAGTCACATCATCCACCCACACCCTCATAGATCATATCTATACAAATAACATAGGTAATGTCTCTTCATCATTTATTTTGCTTAGTGATATTACTGACCATTTTCCTGTAATTTGTACAATCTCTGGTTTAAATGTTTCTTCCAAGACAAAAACTCGGATGAAGCGAGATTTGACAAAATTTTGTAGCGACTCTTTCAGATCTGAGGTCGAGTCAATGTGTAACAACTACATTGATACCGCTCTCTGTAAAGAAAATTTTAATTTATCTTCCGATTCTTTTGGCCAATTGAAATGGTTAATCAACAAACATGCCCCACTTTGACTTGCATCACGTCGAGAAAATAAATTGTACTTGAAGCCTTGGATAACTAGGGAGATTCACAAGTCCATCAAACACAAAAATCAAATGTTCAAAAAAAATTTTTTAAAAGGAAATTTACTTGAGCGCCTTTACTTTAAAAAATATAAAAATATCTTAAATCATTTGCAGAGAAAATCGAAACAATTGTATTACCATAAAATCCTCAAAAACAACCGAGGTGATGTAAAACACACTTGGAAGACTATAAATGAAATTATCAAAATCAAGTCCAGAGATGATACCCCCATCTCAGAATTGAAACTCGATAATGGTACTACAGTCAGAGACCCTGTCATGGTGGCTAGCGAATTCAATAAATTTTTCTCAACAGTGGGGAAGAAGCTTGCAGATAAACTACCTCATAGCTCAAAATCATTCGCGTACTTCTTGGGTGCTCCTCTGCAAAGCTCTTTCTTTCTTGAAGTAACTACTCCTGTAGAGGTCCTTCAAATGATATTGAATCTAAAAAATGGAAAAGCAATTGGGCCTGATGATATTCCATCACACTTCCTAAAAATAGTTGCTAATATCCTATCACCAGTGCTGAGTCATTTTTTCAATTTTTCATTCAAATTGGGTATTTTCCCTTCCTCTTTAAAAGTTGCTAGAGTGAAACCAATTTTCAAGTGGTAAGCATAATGATCCTTCAAATTACCGACCAATCTCAATCCTCTCCTCTATTGCCATTATCTTAGAAAAACTACTACATAGCAGATTGATCAATTTTTGTACAAAATTCAACCTGATCAATAAACGTCAATTTGGATTTCAAACCAATAATTCCACCAATCATGCTATTTTAGATCTAACATCATTCATTTACGATAAAATTGACAAAGGCGAATTTGTCTGCTGTATTTTTCTCGATTTAAAAAAAGCCTTTGACACTGTCAACCATAGTATTCTTTCCCAAAAACTGAGACACTATGGCTTTCGAGGTGCTACAGGCAAACTATTAAGCAATTACCTTTCGGGTCGATTCTAATATGTGGAGGTGGATTCTCAGCAGTCTCCGATGTTGCCCATTCATCACGGAATTCCTCAAGGTAGTGTGTTAGGTCCTCTTGGTTTCTTAATTTACATAAATGATCTGTCAAACTGCTCCAATTTTTTGAGCAAATTGTTTGCTGATGATGCTTGCCTGCTCTACAGTGCAAAAGATCCGAGTATTCTCCAAGACAAGGTGAACACTGAAATGAATAAAGTATATGATTGGATGACTTCCAATAAACTTACTGTGAATATACAAAAATCCAAAGTCATGTTATTCGGCCACAAATCTCTAGCCAGACATGCGAACATCTCAATCAAAATTACAGGTATCCCTCTTGAAATTGTTCACTCTTATAAATACCTTGGCCTCACTATTGACAATCAATTAAAATGGAACTTTCATACTAATGAATTGCATAAGAAATTGTCAAGATCAGTCGAGATCCTAGGGAAGTTAAGGCATTATGTAAACGACTTGACTCTGCGAACAGTATATTTAGCTCTTTTTCAATCTCATATCCAATATGCCTTAGCTACATGGGGTTCCGCTACCAAAACAAACTTGAATAAATTAGAGATTTTACAAAATAGGGCTGTCAGAATTCTCTGTAGGGTATCTATTCGTTCTAACCTGAATATCCTATACCACAAGACCAGGGTTTTAAAATTGTCAGACATCTATAAACTAGAGATTTCTAAACTTATGCATCAATTTAACAACAACCAATTGCCCCCAGCTTTTGCTGACTATTTCGTCATGCTTAGTAACGTGCATGAGCATAATACACGCTCTTCGACTAAATCCAATTTATTTGTCCCTCGATTTTCATCAAGCAAATGCCAAAACTCCTTGAAATACAGGGGAGTTGTAATTTGGAATAGCATAGGTAAAGCCTTCGTCATTCATCTTATGACACCTTTAAATTTAAATACAAAAAAAATCATGCTTTCCCTTTACCATTCTGCTGTCTTTTCATCCGATTAAAGTGAATCCTGACCTTTCTTCGCCATTGCCAGCTTCACTGTCGACTTGATCCAGTGATCCAGAGTACCTGAAATATATAATTTTGGAATTTATCGTGTAATCAAACAAATATTTTTACCCATGTATGTTACATGGACCCAGCCTTGAAGGAAGTATTTACTGTATTTTTAATTTCACCCAATATATCAAGGGGCGAGCTTTTGAAAGCAAATATTTTAGGTATCATTCTTTTATTAAATGACAATTGTCCTGCTATATGCATTTACAATCAGTCATGCTTCCAATGCAAAGCTCATATTGTCTTTTCTCACCGTGACCTCTTTATTACCTATTTACTACTATGAATTGTTTCTTTTTACATATTTGATTCATCTCTGATTGACCCACTGTGTGAATGAGAGGATATCATGTGAGAGGAGACCATGCATAGTTCATGCACTGTGATGTCATGTAATATAGTCAGTTATATATTGGTAATATTTGAGCCTGATCTGAGTTACTGGGATCTTGGTCTCTGGCACCCTTAGTGACATCATTGTTGTTAAACCATATTCGATTGTAAATTTTTTTTTTTTTTATCTTTGTGCATTTGGCCTCGTTATGTCATAAATTGACTGACATTAGATTCTTATCAATCTACCTACCTTTGCTTTTTCCATGTTCTGTATGAAGTGGTTAGTTCCACATGAAATTTTATCCTACCTTGATCTCGTAGGATACCATTTATTCATTGATCATGTGCCTTCCAGTTACACACTGAAGTTCAATTTTCTTCTTACCATAAAAGGTTAAATTATTTATGACTACCGGTACTACCGTTGCATGCATACCATACTACTGGACCTAGGTAAAGCTAGCGGACACTTTCCAGCGGACAGTTACCAATTTTTCCAAATTCGAACCCGCCATGTTCCACGACAGTTGTCGCGAATTCACTTAATTGCGGCTACATTGATGCAAAAAATTAGACGATTAACCCTTTTAGAAACTAACGACAGGCCTGAAACATAATAAAAAACAAAATGATTGAAACAACACATTTTTTTCCTCGTAAAATGAATTATTGCTCAGAAGCTCATTTATCGAAAAATCTAAAATTTAACTGAGTTGAAGCGTAATTTATGCAAGAAATAATTTTTTCTCATGCAATTCATTAATACGTGTATTGATGAAGATATATAAACATATATTAAATTTAAAAAAATTCCACCATGCGGAAAGTTGGGAAATACCCCCAATTAAGGAAAATTTTTAAGAAATCGTCAAACTAACTCAGTTAAAGCGTAATTTATGCAGTAAATAATATTTTCTCATCCAATTCATTAATGCAGTGTATTTGGTGGACAAATATAAAATACTATTAAAATTTGAAAAAAATCCACCGTGCGGAAAGTAGGGAAATCCCCCTAATTGAAGAAAAAATATAGAAATCGTCAATTTGACTCAGTTAAAGCGTAATTTAGGTAAGAAGGAATTTTTCTCATCCAATTCATTAATGCAGTGTGTTTGGTGGTCAAATATAAAATACATATTAAATTTAAAAAAAATCCACCGTGCGGAAAGTAGGGAAATTCCCCTCAATTGAAGAAAAAAAAAGAAATCGTCAATTTGACTCAGTTAAAGCGTAATTTAGGTAAGAAGGAATTTTTTCCATCCAATTCATTAATGCAGTGTGTTTGGTGGACAAATATAAAATACATATTAAAATTTAAAAAAAATCCACCGTGCGGAAAGTAGGGAAATTCCCCCAATTGAAGAAAAAAATATAAGAAATCGTCAATTTGACTCAGTTAAAGCGTAATTTAGGTAAGAAGGAATTTTTTCTCATCAATTCATTAATGCAGTGTGTTTGTGGACAAATATAAAATACATATTGAAATTTAAAAAAAATCCCCGTGCGGAAAGTAGGGAAATTCCCTCCAATTTGATGAAAATATTTAAAAATCGTCTATTTCACTCAGTTAAAGCGTAATTTAGGTAACAAGGAATTTTTTCTCATCCAATTCATTAATGCAGTGTGTTTGGTGGACAAATATAAATACAATTAAAATTTAAAAAAAATCCACGTGCGGAAAGTAGGGAAATTCCCTCAATTTGATGAAAATATTTAGAAATCGTCTATTTAACTCAGTTAAAGCGTAATTTATGTAAGAAGGAATTTTTTCTCATCCAATTCATTAATGCAGTGTGTTTGGTGGACAAATATAAAATACATATTGAAATTTAAAAAAAATCACCATGCGGAAAGTAGGGAAATTCCCCCAATTAAGAAAAAATATAAGAAATCGTCAATTTGACTCAGTTAAAGCGTAATTTAGGTAAGAAGGAATTTTTCTCATCCAATTCATTAATGTAGTGTTTGGTGGACAAATATAAAATACATATTAAAATTTAAAAAAAATCCACCGTGCGGAAAGTAGGGAAATTCCCCTCAATTAAAAAAAAATATAAGAAATCGTCAATTTGACTCAGTTAAAGCGTAATTTAGGTAAGAAGGAATATTTTCTCATCCAATTCATTAATGCAGTGTGTTTGGTGGACAAATATAAAATACATATTAAAATTTAAAAAAAATCCACCGTGCGGAAAGTAGGGAAATTCCCCCAATTGAAGAAAAAATATAAGAAATCGTCAATTTGACTCAGTTAAATGAGTAATTTAGGTAAGAAGGAATTTTTTCTCATCAATTCATTATGCAGTGTTTGGTGGACAAATATAAAATACGTATAAAATTAAAAAAAAATCCACCGTGCGGAAAGTAGGGAAATTCCCCTCAATTGAAGAAAAAATATGAAATCGTCTATTTGACTCAGTTAAAGCGTAATTTAGGTAAGAAGGAATTTTCTCATAATTCATTAATGCAGTGTTTGGTGGACAAATATAAAATACATATTAAAATTTAAAAAAAATCCACGTGCGGAAAGTAGGGAAATTCCCCCAATTGAAGAAAATATTTAGGAAATCGTCTATTTAACTCAGTTAAAGCGTAATTTATGTAAGAAGGAATTTTTTCTCATCCAATTCATTAATGCAGTGTTGGTGGACAAATATAAAATACATATTAAATTTAAAAAAATCCACCGTGCGGAAAGTAGGGAAATTCCCCCAATTAAGAGAAAAATATAAGAAATCGTCAATTTAACTCTGTTAAAGCGTAATTTAGGTAAGAAGTAATGTTTTCTCATCCAATTCATTGATGCAGTGTGTTTGGTGGACAAAAATAAAATACATATCAAAATTAAAAAAAAATTCCACCGTGCGGAAAGTAGGGAAATTCCCCCCAATTAAAGAAAAAAAAATATAAGAATCCGTCAATTTAACTCAGTTAAAGCGTAATTTAGGTAAGAAGGAATGTTTTCTCATCCAATTCATTAATGCAGTGTGTTTTGTGGACAAATATAAAATACATATTGAAATTTAAAAAAAATCCACCATGCGGAAAGTAGGGAAATTCGGTTCCCTCAAAATATGGATACAAAGATGACGCACAACCTGAATATAAAAGGTGTACCAGGATAGGTTCAGATTTAGAATCTAGTCTAGATTGTACGCTTTCGGGAGCGCAGGAAATAACCCATTTATGCAAAAAATATTTTTTTCTCATTCAATTCATTAATACAGTGTATTCGATGAAGATATATAAAATATATATTAAAATTTGAAAAAAATCCACCTTGCGGAAAGTAGGCAAATTCCCCTCAATTGAAGAGAAAAATTTAAGAAATCGTCAATTTGACTCAGTTAAAGCGTAGTTTAGGTAAGAAGAAATTTTTTCTCATCCAATTCATTAATGCAGTGTGTTTGGTGGACAAATATAAAATACATATTAAAATTTTAAACAAATCCACCATGCGGAAAGTAGGGAAATTCTCCCCAATTGAAGAAAAAAATATAAGAAATCGTCAATTTGACTCAGTTAATTCGTAATTTAGGTAAGAAGGAATTTTTTCTCATCGAATTCATTAATGCAGTGTGTTTGTTGGACGAATATAAAATACATATTAAAATTTAAAAAAAATCCGCCGTGCGGAAAGTAGGGAAATTCCCTCCAATTTGATGAAAATATTTAACAAATCGTCTATTTCACTCAGTTAAAGCGTAATTTAGGTAACAAGGAATTTTTCTCATCCAATTCATTAATGCAGTGTGTTTGGTGGACAAATATTAAATACAAATTAAAATTTAAAAAAAATCCACTATGCGGAAAGTAGGGAAATTCCCCTCAATTTGATGAAAATATTAAGGAAATCGTCTATTTAACTCAGTTAAAGCGTAATTTATGTAAGAAGGAATTTTTTTTCATCCAATTCATTAATGCAGTGTGTTCGGTGGACAAATATAAAATACATATTGAAATTTAAAAAAAATTCCATGCGGAAAGTAGGGAAATTCCCCCCAATTAAAGAAAAAAATATAAGAAAACGTCAATTTGACTCAGTTAAAGCGTAATTTAGGTAAGAAGGAATTTTTTCTCATCTAATTCATTAATGTAGTGTGTTTAGTGGTCAAATATGAAATACATATTAAAATTTAAAAAAAATCCACCTTGCGGAAAGTAGGGAAATTCCCCTCAATTAAAAAAAAAATATAAGAAATCGTCAATTTGACTCAGTTAAAGCGTAATTTAGGTAAGAAGGAATTTTTTCTCATACAATTCATGAATGCAGTGTGTTTGGTGGACAAATATAAAATACATATTAAAATTTTAAAAAAATCCACCGTGCGGAAAGTAGGGAAATTCCCCCCAATTGAAGAAAAAAATATAGGAAATCGTCAATTTGACTCAGTTAATGAGTAATTTAGGTAAGAAGGAATTTTTTCTCATCTAATTCATTATTGCAGTGTGTTAGGTGGACAAATATAAAATACGTATCAAAATTAAAAAAAAAACCACCTTGCGGAAAGTAGGGAAATTCCCCCCAATTTGATGAAAATATTTAGGAAATCGTCTATTTAACTCAGTTAAAGCGTCAATTTTAATGTGATAGATAGGAATTTTTTTCTCATCCAATTCATTAATTGCCATGTCGTTCGTGGACAAATATAAAATACATATTGAAATTCAAAAAATGATCACCATGCGGAAAAGTAGTGGAATTCCCCCCAATTAAAGAGAAAATATAAATCGCAATTAACTCTGTTAAGCGTTAATTTAACGGTAAGAAGTATGTTTTCTCATCCAACTTCATTGATGGCAGTGTGTTTGGGTGGACAAAAATAACATACATATCAAATTTAAAAAAAAAATTTCCACCGTGCGGAACGTAGGGAATTCCCCCCAATTATAAGAAAAAAATATAGAATCCGTCAATTTAACTCAGTTAAAGCGTAATTTATAGGTAGAAGGAATGTTTTTCTCATCCAATTCATTAATGCAGTGTGTTTTGTGGACAAATATAAAATACATATTGAAATTTAAAAAAAATCCACCATGCGGAAAGTAGGGAAATTCGGTTCCCTCAAAATATGGATACAAAGATGACGCACAACCTGAATATAAAAGGTGTACCAGGATAGGTTCAGATTTAGAATCTAGTCTAGATTGTACGCTTTCGGGAGCGCAGGAAATAACCCATTTATGCAAAAAATATTTTTTTCTCATTCAATTCATTAATACAGTGTATTCGATGAAGATATATAAAATATATATTAAAATTTGAAAAAAATCCACCTTGCGGAAAGTAGGCAAATTCCCCTCAATTGAAGAGAAAAATTTAAGAAATCGTCAATTTGACTCAGTTAAAGCGTAGTTTAGGTAAGAAGGAATTTTTTCTCATCCAATTCATTAATGCAGTGTGTTTGGTGGACAAATATAAAATACATATTAAAATTTAAAAAAAATCCACCATGCGGAAAGTAGGGAAATTCCCCCCAATTTAAGGAAAACTTTAGGAAATCGTCAATATAACTTCAGTTAAAAGCGTAATTTATGCAAGGAAATAATATTTTCCTCATCCAATTCATTAATACAGTGGTATTTGGTTGGACAAATATAAAATACATATTGAAATTTAAAAATAATCCACCGTGCGGAAAGTTAGGGAAATTTCCCCTCAATTGAAGAAAAAAAATATAGAAAATCGTCAATTTGACTCAGTTGAAAGCGTAATTTAGGTAAGAAAGGAATTTTTTCTCCATCCAATTCATTAATGCCAGTGTGTTTTCGTGAACAAATATAAAATACATTATTAAAATTTAAAAAAATCCACACATGCGGAAAAGTAGGGAAATTCGGTTCTCTCGAAATATGGACACAAAGATGACGCACAAACCTGAATATAAAAGGTGTCCCAGGATAGGTTCAGATTTAGAATCTAGTCTAGATTGTACGCTTTCGGGAGCGCAGGAAATAACCCATTTATGCAAAAAATATTTTTTTCTCATCCAATTTATTAATACAGTGTATTTGATGGAGATAAATATTTTTTGAATAAATGGGTTATTTCCTGCGCTCCCGAAAGCGTACAATCTAGACTAGATTCTAAATCTGAACCTATACTGGTACACCCTTTATATTCAGGTTGTGCGTCATCTTTGTGTCCATATTTCGAGAGTACCGAATTTCCCCACTTTCCGCATGGTGGATATTTTTAAAATTTTAATATGTATTTTATATTTGTCCACCAAACACACTGCATTAATGAATTGGATGAGAAAACATTCTTTCTTACCTAAATTACGCTTTAACTGAGTTAAATTGACGGATTCTTATATTTTTTTCTTCAATTGGGGGGACTTTCCCTACTTTCCGCACGGTGGATTTTTTTTAATTTCAATATGTATTTTATATTTGTCTACCAAATACACCGCATTAATGAATTGAATGAGAAAACATTCCTTCTTACCTAAATTACGCTTTAACTGAGTCAAATTGACTATTTCTTATATTTTTTTCTTCATTTGGGGGGATTTTCCTACTTTCCGCACGGTGGATTTTTTTTAAATTTCAATATGTATTTTATATTTGTCCCCCAAACACACTGCATTAATGAATTGGATGAGAAAAAATTCCTTCTTACCTAAATTACGCTTTAACTGAGTCAAATTGACGATTTCTTATATTTTTTTCTTCAATTGAGGGGAATTTCCCTACTTTCCGCACGGTGGATTTTTTTTAAATTTCAATATGTATTTTATATTTGTCCACCAAACACACTGCATTAATGAATTAAATGAGAAAAAATTCCTTCTTACCTAAATTACGCTTTAACTGAGTCAAATTGACGATTTCTTATATTTTTTTCTTCAATTGAAGGGAATTTCCCTACTTTCCGCACGGTGGATTATTTTTAAATTTTAATATGTATTTTATATTTGTCCATCAAATACACTGTATTAATGAATTTGATAAGAAAATATTATTTTCTGCATAAATTACGCTTTTAACTGAGTTATATTGACGATTTCCTAATAATTTTCCTTAAATTGGGGGGTATTTCTCAACTTTCCGCATGGTGGAATTTTTTTAAAATTTAATATATGATTCATATATCTTCATCAAATACCCGGTATTAATGAATTGCATGAGAAAAAATTATTTCTTGCATAAATTACGCTTCAACTCAGTTAAATTTTAGATTTTTTCGATAAATGAGCTTCTGAGCAATAATTCATTTTACCGAGGAAAAAATGTGTTGTTTCAATCATTTTCGTCATTTATTATGTTTCAGGCCTGTCGTTAGTTTCTAAAAGGGTTAATCGTCTAATTTTTTGCATCAATGTAGCCGCAATTAAGTGAATTCGCGACAACTGTCGTGGAACATGGCGGGTTCAAATTTGGAAAAATTGGTAACTGTCTGCTGGAAGTGTCCGCTAGCCTTACCTAGGTTACTACTGGTAGGCTTCCTGTTCGTGAAACTTCATTTTTACCATTGATACCTAAACAACTGTAGCCCTGCACCATACAATGTTCTACATACGACCACAATCACCTCACAATGGTACCATTGTGACTTTACCTCAACGCAGCTATCGTCATGGCTACTTAGATTATTGGTGCACGGAGTCGTTTCTTGTTTTGTTGTTGTTGAAACGCCAGATTACTGGGCATACCTGGTTGGAATGCCTTGACGTATTTATATTTATTTTCAAGTTAACGTATATATGATACTGTATATACACAGTTCAACTTTTTTTTGTTATTATTTCCTTGTTAGACTTGTTTATGGGTGCCGCTGCTCGATAACCAAATTTGGTTTCTCGCGGCTCCCCTCACCCTGAAATGCCTTTTATTTATTTATTACAACTTGTATATTAAGTGTGCATTTAGTATGGTGAGAAAATAAACTACTGATTACTGATTACAATGAAACACAAGCGAGATGACTTCTGGACTTGACACCAATCAGTCCTGCCAATCAATAGATGATATTCACATTGCGCGACGTTCCGGATTTTTTGAAAACAGTGAAATATGATTGTAGATCCATTTCGTTGTCTATACTATACGTACAACCAACGGAACAATACGAAATAACCATTTTCAACAGCCAAAAAAAAAAAACGGAAACGTATAATCCGACTCGCAACTGACAGGAGTCAAATGAACGTTTTTGTTTTTTTGCAATCCAGTAAACAAAGTCACGTGACCCGTGCAAGTCCTCTATACCAGTGATTCCCAAAGTGGGCGATATCGCCCCCCAGTGGGCGAAAACGATACAGAGGGGGGCGAAAAAGTCTAAGGGGGCGATAGGGGGGCGATTTCGCGAAACCTGTTTTATGTTCGGCGCATTTAATTCTGTACTTTGTGTGCATTCGCAGGCTTGAATCATGTGGGTGATATTCACACGCGAAAGGATTTCTGGTCTCGTCTTCGCAGAAAGGTACGGTAGTTTGCGTATCCCAGTGGTCGGCAAAATACGGCCGGAGTAAAATAATCTGGCCCGGGACGATTCACTGAATGGACCTTTCCCCGACCCTTGACCGTGAAAATTCTTCCCATACTTTACCATTTTAAAATTTTCGGTGCTTATTTTAAGAGTGGTTTTGCGAGTTGTTGCCTGTAAAATGGGGTATTTGTTTCAAACTATCATTCTAATACACACCATTTAACAATTTGTTTTTTAAAAGTACCGATAAAGAATTTTAGCCTAGTCTATCACAGCTATTTTTACACTAATTTTTGATTGCTGTATTTAAACTGAAACTCATAGAAAGACAAAGTAATCATTGGCTTATTTGATTTATATTTAAATTTCCGAAAAACAACTAAAAACTAACGAATATAATTCAAAACGCAAAAATGAGGTAGTGTTCACGACCACGTCTAAAAATCTGTCTGAGTGAGAGTGTCTGAGCAGATGCGAAAGGGGGCATTGTTACGTTTTTTGCTTCTTGCTGATTGGCCAATGTCACGAAGTAAACATATGCCCGGGGAAATATTCAAACGGCGGTTTCGACGATGAATTTTTTTTATTTATAATCTACGCTCGAGGAGTAAATTACATTTTTTTAGGTAACAGAATTTATCGTGAGACACGTCTAGCCTTGATTATACTATATCACAACAATTTAGTGAACAGCGACTCTTTAACGAGCCTACAATTTAATTGTAATTAGACAAATGGAAACACGCAGAAAAATTGATGCTGAGTGCAGAGGTTCAATAGCGCAGTAAATATTCGAATATATTGCAAAGCACTAAGGAAATAAAATTCATATTCTATTCGGGAGATTCATCACTGCTTAATTTTTGTAAGAATGTATCGTCTTAAAGAAAATATTTATTAAAATTTCACAAATCATGCGAAAATATTCACTTCGATGTTTGAAAGTACATATTTGTGCAAACCATTATTTTTGAAAATGAACATTACAAAGAACAAGCAAAGAAGTGGGTTTGGTGATGCCCATTTAGAAAATGTTTCAATCTTGGCGTCGTAAAGCTATCCAGTGTGATGCAGCAACAAGACAGTGTCACATTAAATGTCATTGTGATATTTTTTTAATAAGACGACTAAGTTAAGTTCACGAATTGTCGCAGTTTTCGCACGCTGTTCCGTTTTCAACTTTCAAAAAATATATGCGACCCGCAAAAGACTAGCAACCCTAAATTTTGTCCTGCGAGCGACATAAAATTTGCCGACCCCTTGGCCCTAGCCGATAGTCATTCACGGCTTCTACCCCATCCGAGTCCATGAATCCAAAAGCAAATGGCTGGTTAATTATGGACTGGTGATCGGACTGGAGGCCGTGATAGAATGAGGAATCGGGGATGAACTTTTCCGAAGTATTTTGGTGCAGGTCATCAGGCTGTACGAATGAATGAGATGTACGAATTATTATAACTTTGGGAAAATTAACTTTTTTTCTTTTTTTAATGTGGAATGGGGTGAATTTAGGAAGTGAAATGCTATAAGGCAAGAGTACACGGCGGTTTTTGAGGAGGTAGAACCCTGGATTCTTTCATTTCCGACCTATTATACGGTGTTTTCAGCCGTGCTACTATTGCTATTAAAACAACGAAATCACCTTTCCATCAGTAAACGGGATAATTTTAGATATAATAAAAAACTCGCTGAAGAACACCAAGCTCATCTATCTCATTAAAAAACACTATAAACTATGATTTGTCTTCTTATTTGGTATGTAATATATTCGTTTCTGACTTTATATTTTTTTGGTAGTGGAGGGGGGCGATGAAGTTGTCTAAACTACTTTAGGGGGGCGATGGTCAAAAAAGTTTGGGAACCACTGCTCTATACTATACAATTAATTAGAAGATAAACTTATATTGAAATAAACAATATTGGTAATACAGTCATAAAATTGATCACAATGTTTGCAATCGCAATCTAATTATGTTACAAGAAAACTGAAAAAATTAGAGAAAATTTCACATTATATGTATATATCGTAGCAGGGCAATCATTCAGCAAATAGAATATTAAAAAAAACAGTTTTTAAATCAGCAATATAGTTATAAAAGGTAATTTCTCACAATGTTTGCAATTGTAGTCTAATAATGTTATAGGAAAACAGAAAAATGTCACATTTTATGTATATATATACTATATAAGACAATCAATTAGCAAATAAGAAAAGAAAAACAGTAACATGTAATTTAATAGCAAAAAATCACTCGATCGATTTTTATATGAATAAATGCAATTTTCTTTTGTGTATCAGGATTTTACCATTTTTTTATTGCTATATATTTCTTGTTGTCACGATTAAATTTATAAAAAACATCAAAAATTGGTTTTCGCTTCTGGATCCGGCATCTATATATAAAAAAGCGGGCAGCCAATAATACACAAATGATAAATTGTATTTCTGAAATGTCATCAAATCCCATAAAATATTTTCTTTGATGGAAAGATCAAAATTCAAGTTATCTGTCTTGAAAACAATCCATTGGTCTATCTCAGACCAAAATTTACTAGTTATCTGATCTCACAATAATAAAATAAATGCAAAAGAGTTTCGATATATAATTTACAATATTCACACAAGTTTGTTTCCACTAGCCCAAATCCATATAAAACATTATTTAGTACTATAGCTTTATAAAAAACAGTTTCATTTGAAAAGATCTCAGCTTTGTCTCAATAGTTGATGAATATGTATTTATGAAATATTTATTCCACTGTACAATAGGAATAATAAAAGATTCTTGCCAAAAGGAGTTGTACATGTTTGGGGGGACAAACTGTTTCATTATTATTATTTTATAGGCATTTTTGCATGAATAATTTTCAGTGGTGGTTGAAAGAAATTTACCAAAATCAAAGTCCCAAAATTCGACATAGGATAGCACAATGTCATTCCATGGCCGGCAATCAACTAACTTCCTTAATGTTAAACAAGTTCATAGACGCCATCTTGTGCCATATTTGGAAAACGTGAAATAATGAAGTCTTATGGGAAATTTTCGTCAGGGAGGATAAGATGCCCTCACTTTAAAGTGAATTGTATATAAGTGGAAGAAAATATTGGGCACCACATCAAATGTACCGTCGCCAAGATATTTGTCTAGATATATTTGTCTAGATGTTCAAGTAGTGATCGATCTCCAATAGCAACTATCCGATGACGATCCTCTGGGCCAGTGTCATGCAAACTGATATCTAAACATTCGCTCGGAATATTGAAGCTAGTACTTGTAGGATTCGTTTAAAAACAATTTTTCTGTCGCCTTACTCTTCGTATATCTGCCTCCAGAGTCGACTTGCTTGGCAAGCGCATGAGTACATCTGCTGATCTGTTATTCAATACTTCACCTAAAATATATCTTGTCGATGTATTTGATGGTGTTGATGCTGCTTCTTTTAATGTTGCACGAATGATCCCAACTTCTGTCTTAATGCTGTAGCCAGAATGACTGTGATATCCTAGTTCTTTTATTACATTTTCACCGATTGTAACAACAGTCGATTTACATCGAAATTTCCTAAGCTGACGGCATGTCCAATGAATAGCATCTGAAACCCTATCATTTCGCTTACAATATTCGCGGCCTCTGGAGATCAATAAGTCGTTTTCTCTTGAGGTCTTGGATAATGTAAGCACCATGTTTCCAACTTATTTTCGCAAAAGGACTTGTCATATTCGCAGCGGCAACGTCCTAAAGAAACAGTTCGGAATTGTCAGCGAGGAAAAAAGGGCATTGATGCGAGGAGAAACTTTGCGCGGGACCGAACTAACACGAATGCAAATGCTCATGGATATAGATGTTCATGGGTGCAAATGTCTGTGGGTGTAATTGTACGTGGGTGTAAAAGTACGCGGGTGCGAATGTATGCGGGTTCAAATGTCCGTGGGTGCAAATGTACATGGGTTCAAATGTCCGCGAGTGCAAATGTGCAGGCTGCAAATGTTCGCGGGTTCAAATGTACATGGGTTCAAATGTCCGCGGATGCAAATGTCCATGGGTTCAAATGTCCGCGGGTGCAAATGTCCAGGGTGCAAATGCTCGTGGGTTCAAAGATAATGGAACCATAAATTCGGGATCGAACCCCCTTCCTTCTAATATTTTTGAAAGACTGAAAAAGACGCTTATAACTTGCGAGATTGCATTTTGTTAATATCGCCGATTGTTTTCGTAACGTGTGACATGTTTTTAGGCCGCAAACATCTTTATGTCGGGGTTTATTCTCCCCCAATCACAAATTGTCCTTGGCATACGCGTCTATTGTTCTACGAGGACGACGATAATTACTTTTCAGTACTCGTGCGGAATTGTGAGTTTAGCGTCAACAACAAGTTAGTATATTATATTCATCGGCAACGACATGCTAAAAATATAGAGGTTAATCTGACGCCGAAATTTCTAGATTGAAAAGCGCATTATATAATATGGAAACTAAAATCTAAAACGAAAGATAACACTCACAAAAGATTAAAAACCCACTGTAAATCAAAAACTTTGGTGGTATTTTTCGGTATGTGACGATATATAAGATAAGTATATGGATCAGATTTTTATTGGGAAAAAAGTTAATATAAATCTTCTGTATTTCGTCCAGATCTTAAGATTTTTTAAACGGTGATATCTTAAATAAATTGAGTGAAACCCTGCGAAAGGACGAATTTAGTGTTGCGAGAAGATTTCAAATTTGTCGAATTCGTTTAACCCTGAAATCTATCACATATCCACACAATCAGTTATGATTGATGGGGACGGCCACAAACGACTTCATCAAATTACCGGAATCTTATAAGGGCAGAACGACATTGTT
Organism: Styela clava; assembly: GCF_013122585.1. Lineage (NCBI taxonomy): Eukaryota > Metazoa > Chordata > Ascidiacea > Stolidobranchia > Styelidae > Styela > Styela clava. The sequence continues at coordinate 6,539,383 of NW_024102839.1, forward strand.
TCTAATATCTTATTATAACAGCGTTGTTCAGAATATACAGTAGTCCACAAGAACTTTGTTTCATTGTTTCTGAATCTGCAGATTGCTGAAGTAATTTTGAGTGTTAATGATTTTATACATATAAGTCGACGCAACCACAGGTTACATTGATTCAGATTCAGATATTTCAGATTCAGACACATTTATACCAGCAAACAAGGGATTTTTAAATATATCCGTATCTGTCAAGGTAATTTGTACATTGCAAATTGTATTGAGATTCTAACGACAACCTTGGGATTTTGTATTGGCTATATCTTGATAAAAATAATCTTGAAAACTGAAAGACTCAAATCTGACAAATCCCAAGATCGGGAAAATACTATTGCAATCTATCTATAGTTGGCAGTTTAATACGTATTTGATGATTTTTCAGAATAGTAATCTTTCATTTTAGCAATTTTAATAGTAAGTACTCGAATAGTTCGCGGAGCCCCTAGGTTTCTGTCACGGAGCCCTAAACTAAAGCCATAAACTAATGTTGCTGAAAACTAATCACGTCACGCAAAATTGCGTACGTTCTCAAGTTGTAGACACATTTTTGCGCAAGTCACAGTACTCCATTATGTCGCAATATGCAGGCGTCATTCAAAAAAATTGAAAACCCGCTACGCCTAAAACATTTAACCATGGAAAATTATTTACTCTTAATGGCATGACAATATCTTTGGGAAGTTTTACTCAAACCCGATAAAAATGACTCACGCACTTTTATTATTAGCCTGACGATATTTTAAAGTAAACAAAGCCACTGAAAATCTTGTTTTACAACAAATGTTTTGTAACAATTATTTCTCAACAAATGCATGGTGTTACCCAGATATATTAATGCATTTATTTTTTCTTAATTTTTGTAGCTTTGGAGATAATAGCCGCTGAACATTTTAAATATAGATATATGTTTTTTTTATTTGTCTCAATTCGAATTTTCTAAATTTCATTACGTGATAGAAAACGCCTGTTCCCAGACTAGAAACAACTCATATGAATATAAAATTGGAGGGAGACACGCTTTTTCTAATTGGAATGTTGTATGTAAATTAGCATAATACGTAGAGGGTTATTTTGGATCGTAAATATACGTATGACGTTAGACGTAAGAAAATGTGCAACAGGCCTACAATGCAGTGTAGATTAATATTGCCACCTGAATAAAATATATGTATATATAATTTTTAATCAGATAGATATGGCAAAATCTTCTAAAATGTTCTAGTTGCACAAAAATGTTGCCACCTGCACACATAACGATAGGCCGTCGAAGCGATGACGATCCTGCTCCAATTACGAGAAAAATAATTTATTTTAAAGAATATAATTGGCTGCCTCCCCACAATATTTTGATATTCGAGTACGTCAATGTTTAATTGAGCACGGTCTTCCATTCTATATAACCAGCGTTTCACGGAAGACTCAACAGTGTTGACGAAACGATAGCAAGTAACGTCTTCAATAGCGAACGGAACAAAATGTTTCAATACACCGAAATGTGGAACGAAATTCAGTACAACTTTACATCGAAAATCTGCGTTAAAACACACTATCGTTTTCTGAAAACATATCGAAATACTTTCACCGGATCATCGGCTACCACCGCCATGCTTGGAGTCTTAAGAGACATGCCGCGGTTTGAAAAAGCAACGACGAAGCAGTCGAAGATGGTTCTCAACAAGCTATTGCAAAATCACATCATAGAAAATGTCAAACCATCTGACAAAGATACAGGATTTTCAAATTCAAAAACGTTATACAGGTAATAGCAAAGCAACATTAAATCTAATAAATGAAACCAAGTCAAATCATTCATTTTATTTTAATATTCATAGTTTGTTTTTTATTCTAGATTCTGTAGTTCGAGTTTCAGTGACCAGGAAGAATTTAGGGAAATATTGAAACAGATTGCACAAAATGTGGGAATGATGATCATTTTTACTTGACGACGTTGAAAAATCTAATTTGCTTACGACCGAATGATAATGACGTAGGTTGCAAACCTATTTGAAAAAGAGCCGTAGGAATGTAGACGTTGAAAATCTCGATTTCAATCCATGTCTTCGGCTTGTATATTTGTGAGGGATATATTCAAAGCTGCAAATCAGCCCGATTGGTTTCCGAAACATTTTAAATTACGAAACGTGACTCTCTACTGCAGTGGTTCTCAACCTTCGGGAGCTTTTCAAGTGGTACGCGAGCAGCTTTGAATTATTGCGACAATCAACTTTTGAGTTGGCTGAAATATGCCGACAACGCTTTATCCTCTATACTATATGTATTCGCCGAACGGCCTTTATGAATGTTTACTCTGGCATCTATTTCCTTGTTTATTCCGTAACCATAACCAATCAGAAAAAAGTCAACAATGGTAATTTCTACAGCCGCTCAGACACTTCTGTCTCTCAGACAGATATTCAAGTATGTTTGTTAAGTATACATTGCCTCGTTTTTGTAGTTTTGTGTGTTATTTGTCAGTTTTCAGTTGTGTTTCGAAAAAATAGCTGTGAATTAAATATCTTAATTGTTATTGACTTCAAAGAAGCATTAATTTAGTTGGTGGAATCAAAAATGAGTCTCGCAAATGCTGCGATGGACAAGGCTAAACTTAGCTATATCAGTAGGCCTACCTGCAAACGGCACATGGTTGAATAATTTAAAAAAAAGGGTTAAAAGTGTTTCAAACACGTAAACCAGCTTATGAGCACCAACAAATCAAAAGACTCTCAAAATAAGTATAAAACTGCAACAGCAAAGTATACGGTAGTAAAAAAATCTGGGGTCAAGGGTCGGAGAAACGTCCTATGGATAAGTCCAGTCTTTAAAGATCGCCCTCGCATGCTATTGTCCATGAACGAATCGAGATGTGCATGTTATGGTCCGTCTTGCGAATTAGGTCACAAAAGATGTAGTATCACATTATAAAATACTCCCATAGCGCATGTCTTGTACCATTGTTCCCCGCGTCAAAAAGGGGATTTTTCGGTGGTACGCGGACAGAGTAAAAAACAGTAAAGTGGTACGCGGTCATAAAAGGTTGAGAACCACTGCTCTACTGGAATACAAAGGAATGTTCGGGGAATGCAAGCAACTCTGGGTTCCTGATTTTTATTCAGCCATTTTGTTTATAACTTTATAAAAAATTATTAAATAATGTTCAAATGTGGATGATGTAAAATTATTTACACTTACCTCAGTGAAGCGCTAGATGGGTACCTATTTACAAGTGCATGGCTTTCGACTCCAACACGCGTGTCAAAAGTATATGGCAAAGTTGTTTATTGTTAAAATCTAACGGTTTAGACCAGTGGTCGACAACCTTTTTTAAGTGACGGACCGGTAAAACCTGACAAAAATTTTGTAATAAATTGTACGAGTTACGTAAAATTTATTTGGCATATTCGAAAACAAAAGTGATGCTGTTCAATCGAGATCTGCATTTGTTTGCAGCCCATTAACTGTTTCCAATTTGAAGACATGGTCGAAAGTGATACACGTAACATGTTGCTTGCGTCCAGCCTATTTCGGGATTTCGTCGTTGACATCACTCAAAAACATCGTTGACATCGTTCAAAGAAGTTTTTAAAAAATTCATTGCCTCATTTGAGAGCTTAGTATGACAAAGGAGGCAAACTGGACAAATTTCGTTGCTGTCACGTACGGTTACAAATCCAACAGTCCCTTTGTTAGCGAAAATCATTTTGTTTATTAAGACATCTATCTTATTTGGACTGATGTGGAACTTTCTCACGCAGAGGTAATATCGATGCAGCATTATTGCGATATATTGACGTGAAAATTATTTGTAAAGTCAGACATCCTGCTCACATGCGTTGTGTTTTTCTACTTTGCTATTGTGTGATGTTTTTTAGTTGTAGGGTTTGTGGTTGGTAGATTGCAGAGGTGTTATTTTGGCCTTGTCCATTTTTGTGTCACCCCTCTGCGGACCGATAGTAACTTTTCCGCGGACAGGCAATGGGCCGCGGCCCGGTGGTTGCCGACCACTGGTTTAGACAATCAGTGAGTATGCAAGAATAGAAATATTTCAAATTTCATGTAGTTCTTATTCAATGATATATCTTTATGATGTATTCAATATACGTAATATCAAGAGTGCAACAGACGAAAAATTCAATAAATAAGTAGCATTCCAGACTGAGCATTTTGAAACTGACTGTTTGTAGTAATAATTTGTGTTCACAGCGTGAACGAATAATGGGTCAGACAAAAGCAAGTAGCCTAACTTTTTGCCCAAAAATACACAAATGGGAAAATGTTTATTCTCAACGTGCGGTTGACCATGGACTTTATGAAAAAAAAGTCAAGATCATTATACATGCTTAATATCCAATTCAATGTTTTGGAGGTTTTGCATATTTTGAGTGTTTTTATTTCCCGTTAGGGCCACGTATTTTGAGATTTATGAATCCGATCCAACTGTTCTACTACAACCAATTAGAATATCAATTCCGATTATGTCAAATACCATTGCAGCGGATTACTTGATTCATACTTTTTACACGAATTTACTACAAGCGTTTAGTAACAATTTAAAGAGGGTAATCCCGTATTATGTCTACCTTGTTAGGGTTAAGCCATAATTTTATTCCGATTTTCCTCATTTTAGTTCTATTAAGAGTTTGGGGACTGTCTGTGTTAGACAAGTGAATATCCTTCTGCCCATAGGTTTCAGTCCCTTTACACAACTTGATTTAAAATAAGCGAACAAAATTAGTTATCTGCATACTTCTGAAGCGCACTGTACATCTTTGTGGGGGGGGGGGGATACCCCAAATCTCCGTGCTAAGTTCCGTACAAATCGAACAGGCGCAAAAATTCTCAGTAAACAGTTTCGTATTGTTGACAGAATTCTCCAAACAACGATTGCCCCAGATGAAATTATGGTATCCTTCGACGTCGTTTCACTTTTCACCAATGTCCCGATAGACCTGGCGCTAAGAGTAATCCGGAAACGTTTAGAAAATGACATCACACTTAAGGAGAGGACTAAACTTTCTATCGACCAAATTTGCGAAGCACTAACAATTTGTTTAAGCGCAGCCAATTTAAGTTTTAGAGGGAACACTATCAACAAATTTTCGGAACAGTCATGGGATCGACTGTTTCGGTTGTGGTAGCCAATATGGTTATGGAGGACGTTGAAGAAAGAGCCTTAACGTCCTTCCCTAATAGCCCCAGAATTTGGGAACGGTATGTTGACGATACCTTCAACCTTATCAAAGAAGAATTCTGCGATGCGTTTCATTACCACCTAAACACGATTGAACCTAGTATACAATTTACTATAGAAAAAGAACTGAATGGGTCTATCGCCTTCTTAGATGTACAGATACATAGAGAGGAATATGGAAAATTAACGACCGATATATTTAGGAAGAGGACACATACAAATCGTTATCTGAATTTTAATTCTAATCACCCGGTAGGACATCAACGTTCCGTTATTAGTAGCCTTATTAATCGCGTCAAATCTCTAATATCCGATGAAAGAAAACAAAAGCTGTAAATAAACTTTATTAAAAAGACCCTAAGACAAAATGGATATCCAAAGAAAATGTTTAGTAATCAGAGCAACCGTCAAGATACGAAAGAAGAACTGAAACCGATCACGTCAACTACCATTCCATATGTTAAAGGACTCAGCGAGAAAATTCGAAGAATTTCAGAAGATGTAAGGATTAAAGTTAGTTTTAAACCCCATAACACAATTGACCAACTACTTTCTAATGTCAAAGACCGCCCGTGCCCTAACAAGAAAAACGGCGTGGTATATGCAATCTCATGCGTTGATTGTTGCTCTATTTACATTGGAGAAACGAAACGAAGTCTAGAAACTAGAAGAAAAGAACATCAGCGTGATGTAAAACAAAAGAAATTTGAAAAATCGGCCCTTTCGAAACATGCCCTTTCTACTAATCACAGCATTGATTGGGATAACAGCAGGATATTGGAACATGAAATTCACTACAGGAAAAGACTATTTCTCGAATCTTATCATATCAACAAAGAGAAAAATTCAATGAACGATAAAGAAACTACATTGTTCCCGCATGTATATAAATCACTGTTTAGATAGTCGCATAATTGTTCGAACTTGCGCTTATTCACTCGGATATATTATCATATTGTCCCTTTTTTTCAGTTTTTCACGCCGTTTAATTTTTACTATCTTTTTTATTTTTCTACTCTATATATATACGATAGTGTACTCTTAATATCATGCCCTGATGAAGTTTTTCTGAATAGAAATTCGAAACGTCGGCAAATTATATCGTTTTGCTATACACGGGTTGTGCTTTATTTATCTTTGACATGAATATACCTGGTGGCAATCATGCGCAATATTTTTGTTAGGTTATTAAGTAAATATTACCAAGTTAAGGCGCAAACCAATGTTACAGTCGCACAATTCGTTACATTTAATTCAGTAATAAAATGGGATAATAACCCCGAAATGAGGGGTGTATTACGTTAGGTTAAGTATTTTCTTAAAGATGTGCCAGAGGACGTCGATAAAGAGTTTTTTCTGAATGCAACCTAGGATTGAATATGCAAATCCAATTTCCACCGAAAATAAGGAAATGAATATTTTGAATAAAAAGCGTTGTCTAAATATATGTACAGGGTCTCCCAATAAAATGTAGACACATATATTGTATGAATGTATACACATTATAAATAACTCTAAACGGGGTGTTTAATTAGAATTTCAATATTTCAGAAGGGTAAAATATTTACAAGTATCATTTTTTTCTTTTTTCACGAACTGTTCTCAAATTGACGCCAATTTTGATAAAGACACTGCTGACAACGCAAAGCAATAGAATCGCACACACATGAACAATCCCCTCGGTATTTGGGTGCATTCGTGATCAATGGTTTCTCTCAATTCAGCAACTGTTGAAGGTTTCACAGCATACACTTGGTCTTCAAAATATCTCCATGAGAAAAAACGTGGCCTGAGGTGAATGGGGAAGATACCTAACATTGCGATGGTAATGTGAATTTGTTGAAGATGAAAATCTTCATCCTTAGACTCTTCTCTAGTGCTTGGTATCACAGTTACACTTTTCGTAGCAAGTTCAAGTTGGTTACACTAGCGCCAAAAAAGAACGATCCAATTGATCTTCTCGATGATAAACCGTACCACTCTGTCGACAGTAATATGTGGATTCTCAGGTTCCCAATAGGTGCAATTATGGCGGTTAATGAAACCAACCATGAAACTTGAATGTGGCCTCGTCACCCCACACAATCTTTGTTGAAAATCTGCATTTTTCTTACATTGTTGTTAATGCCATTTGCAAAACTGTATTCTCCGGTCTGGATCATGTATATATAAAATATAAGGGAAAGTACCATAAATTTTGTCTCGTAATAAATACATCAGGAAAATATATCATTGAATAAGAACTACGAAAAATTTGAAATACTTCTATTCTGATTGTCTAACCAGCGATTCTCAAAGTGGGCATGGCACGCCGGGTCAACATGTTAGAACTGTACTTCAGAGCCACAAGTCGAGTAATAGTGGATTTCATAAAGACCAGTAATTGGATAGTGTGCTACATTGACAGTAGGAAACATCCATTGGGTATTTTTTCAATCTCGAAGAATAAAACAAAGTTATGTTTGAGTCCCGAGTCAGGTCTCTCGTTTAGTTAAGTCAAGTCCTAGTTCGAGTCAACTCGTTTGTATGACTCTAGTCTCTGAAAATGGTGACTCGAGTTGAGTCTATCTTCAACCATAACATATCTGCTTTGCACATGTTATAATCTTTGAGAGTGCCCTCTTGTTTAAATTTGAATCGAATTATTTAAATTGCGTATAGATTAAACTGTAATTCTTTTACCTGCCTACCTGCCTACCTGTAACACAGGCATCTATACTCCTGTACTGTACAAGGCTCATTTATCTGTTTCTCATATTTATTGAATCAAATTAAATGCAAATTGAAGTAGGGACAAATACAACAAGTAATACACGTAAGATCACTCCCTTCTTCCTCTTATAATGAGATATTTATAATAGAAAACAATGCTAATATGAATGGGAAATACGTGGTATATACAACACTCTTTGGTATAACATTTGAGTAAACATGATACTGAAGGCTATTTGTAATAACATAAAGTAAAATTTGTATTTTGACATTTCACAAAAAAATGCCTGCACATTCTGTTTTCGAACAAGATCCATCATATTGAGATATTGCCACAAAATCTTATTATATCAGCTGCCACAGTTCCTCTCATCTTTTTCTCGGGCCGCGATTCCATTTTTAGGTAGAGCTGTTTAGCAGCTGGTGTGACATACATTATTCTTTAACCCTATGTAGGGTTACATTTGGTTGTGAATTATTGGACCCGATGTGGCCAGTACATCGCGGAAGTGGGAAGTTCTGTGGCTCCATCTTGCGGCTGACATGCTGCAATGTTGACAGAAGACATAGAGATGGCTCCTGATATTCCTAGAAGCAAAAAAAGGTTTGTTTTAGATACAACAATCTCATGAATAAATTAAAACCTAATCCAGACCTTCAAGATCTCAAGTCCACGTGATCCTTTCCAAATCGGGTATATATATCGTGACTATAGGCTGTTGGGAGTCAAATCATAATATTTCCGCGTATTGTAGATTTATTGGACACGTTTATTGGACACGTTTGGTGGCCATAACGATCGTTTCAAAATTTTGTTGTTGTTATTTTCTTTCGTCATTATTATCATTAAAAAATCGCTTTTCTATTCGAATACTGGACCAATTGCTTTGGAATTTTCAATGGTTCAAGATTGATTTTTTTTGCCAGAAGGCTATTACTTTCATTTATTCCTGAATTTTATATGAATCTTATAAGATCTAATATTTCATCCAAAATTGCGCTGTATTAATTTTTAATTATGGGAACACGGTTTTTAATCCGCCAAGCGTGACGGCTGACCGTGAAAATTCTTGCGACTGAAAACCCGGAACTTTTTGAGTGTACGGTACCGGTAACGTCAAAGGTAAACCCTGCTTCGCTCTAGTCCACGTGTCCATATATTTGAGCGTTGCTCTCTTGTTTAAAGTCTCATGAAAACCAAAACAGCTATTCCTAATGCCATAAATATTTTCTATTTTCTGTCAGATAAGTTATATCAGCTTTGTAAATATACTCATTTCAATCTCAAAAACTACGAACCTCCATGATGTCCGGTCGAAGATGACGTCGCATTTGTGCAACCAGTTGGTTGGAACGAGTAGTAAGGGTTTTGATGTGCGTCGTTTTGCTGACCACTGACATCATTGATGCGATCTGGACTAACAGAACAATCTGACAGTTTTGATTCCAAATGTGTTAGTCTTGGGGCATCATAACCAACAAGACCCGATGTTGCCGGGTATCCAATCTCTGCATGGTGCTGGTGATTCATTTGGTGTATGTCGTGCATTCCAGAATATGGATATGAAAGTGCATCGGTGCGATAGTGCTCTGAAAATTGAAAAAAAAAAAAAAATTTAGGTTTTCTTAGAAACATGAAAAGGCGTTATGTGAAATGACTTATTATATTGTGATCTCCAGATGCAGTTATTGTTATGCTAAAATATCCATTTCAACCAATTTAACTTGGTGGTGAATTTGAAGTCAACCTATTACATTTAAATGACCATGATTTGAATATTAATAAGTAACAACAAAAAATTATTATTGTTATGTTTTTATGTGATAAAATATTTCATGTTATTTACAATTTACATACCTGGTACCATCCCAATTTGAACACTAGCTGCGTAAGCAGGCATCCCATTGTAAGCTTCGGTCATAGAGCTCAAGGTAGTTGAAGCTGTAAAATTGGATTAAGTGGATACAGTAAAACTTAATTGTTAATCTAAATATGTGGATTTTGATATGTGGATTGGAAACAGATTTTGGTATTTCTTTCAACATATTTGGAGCTGCTTGAGTCGCCTTGTGTTTAAATTCCTGTTATTCGATTCGGTAAGCCATAAAGCAAAGAACAAATTATAAGAGCACAATACTGCCGTAAACGTATATTCACCGATATCTCAAACAAAACAGAAAAATGTAGGGTGAAACACTGAAAACAAGTAGCTCGAAACAAGGGAATAAATTTTTATGAAATACTATCATCATCAATATCTATTCAGCAAAGCTATTTCTAGAGCCCGAGTGCTGTCCTTTCCCCAATATTGGAACTATACTTTTGTTATAGTTATTGGAGTAAGGAAATTTCTAACGTGACATATATATTGTCTTTACCTGGAGAATGTTGTGAAATCGGATGGTATGGTTGTGTTGGGCCGTACACGGATGCTATCGACATTCCATTTGAACTATTGATACTGCTCATCGATCCGTTGCTTAGACTTCCGCCACTTCCGGCGCTGTTGCGCTGACTTCGGATTTTCTCCTCTCGGCGCCATTTTGCTCGTCTGTTTGAAAACCAGACCTGGATTCTTGCCTCGGGGAGATCGATTTTGCTTGCTAGTCTTTCTCTTGCAAAGACATCGGGATAATGAGTGCGTTCAAATTCTAAAATAATTTTTTTTTAAATTTGATAATGCCGTATCTCAACTATAAATATATATGTATTTTGAAATTGTGGTTTCGAAATAGTTTTAGAGATGATGGCTCCTTTCTATCACACCGGACCGATTCCCGTGATTTAATAGGTTATAACTATAAGTGTGAACACCTTTGTTGATAAAAGCGGTTAAAAAGTGCGTTTTTGGTTATTTATTTCTATTACAAGAAAAAAATATATATATATATTGTAGGATGCCGATGCTCGGAAAATTTATATATATATATATACCTTTTTCGAGTGAATCGACTTGATCTTGGGTAAACGATGTTCGATTTCTTTGTAATTTTCTTTTTAATTGTAGACGAGCTTGTGTTTCCTCCGTGGTTTCTCTGCGTGAGTTATCATTTCCTTGCTCACCTAGAAACCAGAAAATATATTTGATGAAAAATTCAAATTTCCAAACTTAAGCTTCAATTTTGCACGAACAACTTTCCATTATATCTCTATACTAACGGTAGTATTTTGGATGTTTTGCATTCGAAAGCAGGCCTATATATAGTGTCATATAACAAGACTACATCACTAAGATAGCTCTGGAAGAATCTACTGCATTAGCTATCTATGATACACATTATTCAAAGATGTTATTACAGAATACGATTTCTGTTTTTTTTATGCTGGATAAGCCAAATTATTTAGACTAATGAGAGGATTTAAAAAAAAATAAAGTCAATGTATATAGTCGAAAAATAATAGCAGAATCTACCAATAAAATATAGTTGCATCGTTGCATTATATTCTATATTATTTTATTAACCTACGTGTCCCTATATCATGTATCAGGTCTAGAAACAGTTATTCAGTTAGGATTACCATTTACCCACGCTCAAAACATAATAAATCAGTTACTAATTATTTCAATGGGACACACAGTACAATTTGTAGGGCACAAATAAGACTTTAAACCGTACTAGAATAGATTAGAATACAAACTTTCGGGGGAGTGTATAACATATTATTATTGGATTTACACTAAGTCGACCACTGCAATCCCTTTCATAATGTTGATTCATGTCCATACCTAACCAATAACATAAAGTCATCATGTAATCATCTAACAAGACGACAAATAGCGACTTTACTACAAAAGAAGTAGTGATATTACCAAACTCGTCTCTGTTATTCGACGTTTTTATATCCTTTTTAATCTATTCGACAATGTGTAAATATTGCGCCGCAACTAAATTATCATTTGATCTACTAATGGCACAAGTATGACCAAATCATAAGTAGCATTACCATTAAATATTGGTTTTTCAAATTGTACCCTTTACTCTATTAAATCACGACTTAGCTACGGAAATCTCATACCAATGACGTGGGTGTTTTGATCAAGGAGATCTTGCCTCCACCTGGAGGTATTGTTCTGTTTACCAAACAAAGGGATCAAGTTAAGATAGTATAATGAATTGAACTCACACATCGATGTAAAAGTGCTAAACTGGGATAAAACAAAATTCTCGATTTTGCTAAATCGTGTAAACTCATCTAATCTCCTTCTGTCGAGTATCATTGTACAAAATCTTCGATAATAATCAGACCAAAAACCTCTTCACGTAGATTGCAACCGTATCCAGAGGTACAAACGACATGTGATTCGTGTTGGGCCAATTGTTAACTTTAGACACCTGCCAGTACGCTATACCTACAGCTAATATATCGAAAAACACTCATCATGAAATACTCACCCGGAAAAATGTAAAAACTTGGATTTTAAGTGCATCTTACAAAATTTAATTGAAAAGATCATAAGAATTTAATAGAGCATGTTTGAGTTGAACTATATCTTGAAGTTGTACCAAGTATTTATGGCATTGAATGATTTTTAGAGAGTTAATAATCCTACAAAGTAAATAATCTTAAATTGAATATTAATTCAAGTAACTAGTATTTTGAACTGTGGCAATGAAACCAACAATAAAGTAGATGAGCTGTTGGATATTCACAAAAAATAACCGCCTTCAGTATGATATCTTGTCTCGTAGAGCATTCTAAGGAATTAAGACTAGGCCATAGTCCAAAACAAATAGCACAGCAGGAGGCTCCGCAATTATTCAAGCCTGTCATAATTCTGACCAAGAATTTGCTTGGTACGATATGACAAGCACTAGAACGGAGAGAAATGCTGGCTTCTTGTGTTCAATAACAAAGGAAAACGGAAGGATTAAGGGAATTTGAATTTAAAGATTATCTCAAGTATACGCCATTAAAATTTTCCGAATATTGTTCCATGTGTGAATAATTTTTTTCATCTATTCTCTTAGGCTACAGTCTGAAAAAGGCAAATATATATCTCAAATTTATAGTGATTTTATTTAGCTAAATTTCGATTTATTACGTTATTGAGAAAATTTGAATTTCATAACATGTAACTTTGTTTTTAATAAAAACCTTAGAAAATTAGTTCTTTTTAACAAATATATACAAAAATGGTCAGGTAATAATTGCAGAACGCACATATTTATTATCTGTTTTGAATCAAATCGTCGATCAGAAATTCATACATTACTTATTAGATTGTAAAATCAACAGTTGATGAAAACGCATATATATTGTAACACATATATAAACTTTCTTTAGTGATTAATTTCACTATGGATAATAAGACCTACTTAACCTGACCAATACTCCCACAAGACGTTACTAAAAATAGTTTTCAAAAATTAATCGGGAATAATAAAAGGAAGAATTCACCAATTGCTTTAGCTTTTCGTATTTTTCGTCACGTCTATCTTTATGCTAACATACACTGCAGTTATACAAGGGTAATTTTAGCGAAATATATATAAATAACTTAGTTCTGGGAGAACGCAGAATTTTCAAACTTTACTATATTTGACGTTATGTAAAAGAATTTGTTATTCAAGAAAATGTTGTAACGAAAATTCACCACGATTACAAGCTAATTTTACACGAATGCACAAATTTTTGACACACACACACAAGATCATAAATTTCCCATCTGCAAGTCGTAAACCTTAAAAATTATCAAGGCCTGTACATATACATATGTCTTCTAATCTATAAATATATTATTGAATCATAAACATAAGGTGAAAGATCAAACATAAATGCATCGCATAAAATTCCCAGAGTTCAGAGTTCAGTAACTAAGTTTAAGGAACCTCGCCATGACCCGCGAGCCAGTCTTTTATGGCAGGTCGTCTTGACAATGTCATCACGGCCGGAATTCATCGCGATGCAAATTGAAAATATCGTGGGTGAAAAACGGCGCAAATTTTAAGCAAGACAGCTCGATCATTGAACAATATTAATATTATTTCAAGCCGAGATGTTGCGACGACGCCAAGGAAATAACGATTTCCGTTAAATACGTCTTTTGTGGCGTTAATGGCGGTAGCTTGCGATTGAAATTATGTTTCACATAACGTATAATGCGCTTTAATTGTCGTGGTTGACATTTCCCAAAAAACATTCTTTTCCATTTTAAAATGCGAAAAAATGTTAGCAGTATTTTTGCCAAAAATTTAACATTTGTACAAAATATAAATACTCAAATGTCTGTCGAAAAAATGGAAAAAATATTTTAAATGTGCTTTCTCTTTTATTTTTACTGTAAAATATTGCAGATCATTTTAAGATTATCATCAGTCAAAAATTGTTATAATCAATTGAAAATAAAGATTTAAAGAGGTTCAAAAACTTATCGTAAGTTCCAGAAGTATATTGTAGCTAAGTTGACTAATAATAGATATATATATAATATATTGCATTTTTACAATTTAAACTTGTAAAAGTGGTTTTTAATTTCCGATAGTTATCTGTAGACAAATTTTCACTCTCGCGAGTCACAAGTATCGTGCCCATGATACGTTATCGATTGCTTGAATAGTCGGGATATCATTCAATACCAAAAATGCCTGAAAACCAAATAACGATTTTTATTTTCATTCACAAAGTTTTTGTTTTGGATCATCCGCTTATGCATATGACATATATTATATAAATATAAATTATTTTACTTTTAAATTTAAATACAAAAATAGCGTATTTTAAAAATAAATGAACCTTCTCACAAATGTGTTTTGAAATGGGAGGATATTAAAAGTAGACAGTTTTTCCAGAGTGCTTGCTGTAAGATTACTGGCCGTGAATCAATTTCTATATGCCATTGCATATTGCATGCTATTATACTGTGATCAGACAGTATAAAAGAAGACTATCTCCATGTGCTTGTGCCTGCATTTAAGTATAATGTATAGTAATATTTACACCCGTTCTATTGTAGTAAACTCAAAGTAACGCACAGCTGGTTATTTTACGTGATGAGTTCCGATTGTTCCGGATTATCGAGCAAACAAATTTGCCACAAAAATTGATACCCAACTTACTCTATATATAGGGTGACCCCCAAAAACGGAATCCAGTTCATTTTTGAACATATTGTATGGTTTCCATTAATTGGGGTCACCCCTGATGGAAGTACACTAAGCTACAATTAAACATATTAGTGAAAATTTATGTAATAAATGCATATTCATGTAATAAATGCCTAATTTTTGAGCTTAGTCAATGTGAAAGATTACTAAATTCGGCTATGGCGCCCGGAAATTGATTTATATTGTTTTTCTGCAAATGGCCAAACGTAAACCACCAAAGTGATTTATTAATTTTGCAAACAGACTGAATATACAATATTCGCCTAAAAACACCAGGTATATACTAATAAATATTTTCATATATAGTGAATGACTTTTAATGGAAAATTCCGTTGTTCAAAGAATTCAGTAGCTATTTTTGAGATAGAACTACGGATAATGCCAAATCTTTTGTATATATGTTAATAAATAGTTTTTTTTGTCAAATCTTTTTTGTACCACTACTTTTAGTATTTTTCAATTTGAATTCCATTGACAAACGATGTCAAACGATACCTTGGCATTTTCAAACTGGCTATTGAAAAAACTAAATTTTCATTTTATTTATTTTAATAAATATTCTTATGCAGGACGCAGGGGATGTCATGTCAACCGTTTTTTATTTTCGGCGACTGCGGTAGCCAACGAAGGCGTTAAGGACACCGCGCCAATTAGAGAAGTCAATAATCGAGGGGTAACTCTCTGGGGATGCTCTCTCGACAAAGTACGTCGGTGATTCAACAAGAAGATTATTATGCATTTTTTGTCTCTGAGATATTCTAATGAGGGAATTGTGATTTTTTGCTAACTATGAAATATTGTCATAAAGTTCATCTGAATTCACAAGTAATGTTTTGCTGAGTATTCTAAACCATCAGCATAGTTTTCGTTTTTAAATATTGATATCCGCGACAGCACCAATCAATAGACAACAGCAAATGACTTTATTGATTTTTCACCATTTGAAAAAAATTTGGTCAAACTAAATGAAAAGAGTATTTTATACGTCATGAAAACCTCACACCCCCTTTTTTCTAAAATTATATTCTAGTTTTGCAGTCAAAACACAATTATTTCATATAACGACTATGATGTCAGTTGCTGACAAATTCCGAATTATTCTCTTTGCCTTGAAATGCGTTCTCATCAGATTGAAAAGCATTGACCAATTGCCTCGAAATTTCCAGTGGTTAAAGATTATTGTTGTCGCTAGTTTTAATATTATTCATTTTTATATAAATGAAATTCTTTTATATAAATAAATAATTTTCATTCTGAATTTAAATTGAATCCCTACATTCCCAAAACTATTACAATAAAAACAAAACAGCAAAATTAAATTTTAACTCGACTTATTTATAACAAGCCACTCTCAGTTTTACACTATAATATTGGACAAAAAAAATCCAATACGACAAATCTCATTGAATAAAAAACATATGTACGGTCACGGAAATTATAATAACATCGATATGATATCGATAAAATTATGATTACTCTTAAAATAAATAATCTTCTTCCGTGTAATGTATTTAGTAAAATGATATCGGATTTTTTTTCCAATAGTCAATATGTATTAACAATCAGTTGATACTATCTCTAATCGGGTCGTATATTAAAAAGATATTGTAAGGAGAATTATTGCGTATATAGAAATTGTTTCATTCGTAAATGTTATTTTTCAACTTTCCGATTTTGTGGTAATGTCGAAATATCATGTGATTCATGATCTTCGAGAAGTCAATATAAATCTATGAGATATTCTGGACTTGACATTGTTTTTAGTGTATTTTTATTAAATGTTTTAATTCATTTACTTATGTATGTATGCAATTGTATTTCTGCGTTTCATGCTTAATTTTATCGTATTTTGAAAACTAAAATCAATCAAAATTTTGTAACATGGTCTCATCAATTTCAAATTTGAGCCAATAAATGTACCCAGTAAAATAAGCCTATAATCTGAATTGTTACAATCTATGCGTTTCCATTTGTTTTTATCTTCCACTATTTAACCAAGGCAAAATTATACAAAGAATTGTTCCACGTAGATATTTAGTGGTCGATTGTGTTTATTCTTTCCGATTAACAACAAAACAATCTTAGAGCTTTCGGCTCTTTTTGTGACATAACAATGATTTTGTAATTTTTTAAATTATTGTACGGACTGCCTGATGACGCACAATACATATGTAAAAAAGCAAATCTGCGAAGCGCAATATTCCAGATTTAAAGTAAAGAAAATAATCTTAAATGTCACGGTTCAACTAATGAACATGATGGAGTTTTTCTTTCTCTCTTATTAGGTGATAATTTTCTTTTGATTTCAACAGTTTTCGCGCCTTGATAGAATTTCCCGCATGTTTTTAAGCAGTTTAAATCCCAGTAACCAGTCCCTGTGTATGTCGACGAAAATTCTATTTCTTTTACGCTGCTCTAATCCGTATTATTTCCGCCTGCCTACGTCCGAGGACTCGGTGATAAAATGCTACCAACAGAGCATAAATTAGCGAAATTTGCACGTTGTCCTGTCTTTCTAAGACTTCAATTGAAAAAACAGTAATTTTCAAAATGGCGCTGCCCACGAGAGGCGCTAGTAATAATCAAATTATAATTGAAATGTTCGTCAGTTATTTAATCGATCAGCAGAATATGAACCTATTCGATATTAAAGTAAAAATGTAACATAATGACATTTATAATAGTTTTAATCATGAAACTTCCGTTTGTTGGTTTTACTTTTCTTACGTTTCTAAAAGCTGATATTCTACGTGAAGCAAAAAACAGCTGAATTACACGTTTCTAAACAAATTGCTCTCCGACCATTTTATTGCCACCCGTAGTGTATGGCTGTGCCCATACATTGTCGAACCGGACGCTTCACTCCACGGCACATTATATTTCACACCAACATCATGGTCTCTAGCCGTTTCAAAACGTCAAAATCCGGCGTAGCAGATCGTCCGTGACCGACCAACATTAATTTGATAGGAAGATTATCACACCACCGCAAAGAGGGCATTGAACCCAAACCCGTCAATCATATATATATAGTCTTATATAGTTCGCTTGCATCTCCATGGCAAGATTTTTATCGTTTATAACATTATACTACATTTCCTGGTCCAACATGTTATATAAAATTGAATTAGGATTGAAATTTTCAACGTTTCAAAGTGTTTTCAGAAGAGAAAAAGGAGGCCAATTTCTATATTGAATAGTATCGCTGTATTAGTTTATGGCAAAGGGCTCGCAATACCGCAAAATAACTTAATATTGTGTCTACTTTTCATGTCAAATATCTGGTGAAATAGTCCTATTTTACCTTGATATATCGCAATTGTCCCGTTTGAAGTAATCTGTTCTTTTGCATAAGATCCGTTAGAATGCCAACTGTTTCGAGGACCACCGGCACCATTTTCAGGGCTGTAAGTTACAATTCCACTAGAAAATTTATCACTGGTCAAGTTTCTGAGAACTCGATTGATTGAAGAGACCTGTTGTGAATATATAAACATATAATATATTACATACCATATGCTTTGTGTTTTTCATAAGAGACTCCCCACTTTAGGTTTGAAAAAGTTCTTGGTAAGTCCAGGTTCGCTACTATATCTCTTGAATGGACAATTGAAAATTGTATTCTTATTTTTGTCAATTTTGGGTAAGGAGGTGGGAAAGAATTTTTCAATCAATTCTTATGTTTAATATAAGCCTGTGACTTAATCGTAAAAGAGTAAGATCCATACATGTCCAAGCTGTTAATAACTATTCTTGGCTCCACAAATCATTATAATTTG
Source organism: Styela clava (assembly GCF_013122585.1). Classification (NCBI taxonomy): domain Eukaryota; kingdom Metazoa; phylum Chordata; class Ascidiacea; order Stolidobranchia; family Styelidae; genus Styela; species Styela clava. The sequence continues at coordinate 6,558,202 of NW_024102839.1, forward strand.
ATGAAAAAAAAAACTTACGCTGGGTATATTTTCTGCATTACAGATTCCTTCATTTAACAACCGATCCCTGATTTCCCAAGCAAAAATACTAGGGCATTCTCTCTTGTATAAAGCAATACGGGCAACTACTTCCGGGGTCGCGACCCGAGGTTTGCTTCCGCCAATCGCGCGTGGTCGAATCGTTCCTGTTTCGTAATACCTGATTCAAAATAGTACGGAAAATATATTACATTTGTTTAACAGTATGAAGAGTACAATTTTTCTTTTCTGATTTCCAAGTCACCTATATATAAAATATAATTATTGACAGCCGGGCTAATAAAAGGTAGGAATGACAAACCACTGACCAGCGGGCCACAAAGTGGTCCACCGCATTTTTGTGACCGGTCAGGTCACGAATTAATGCAAAAAACACCGATATTTCAGTGATTGAGAGTGGCGATAAAACCGGTCTTAATTCAACCTAACAATAATCGAACTACGTCTCAAGAACTATTCATATAGTTGGTAAATCTTTGATAAAATGTAAAAAAAAATACTTAATTTTTACCTGGCCAATATCTTGCTAACACATCCGTTGGAAACTTGCAATATTCTAGAAATATCACAGGGACGTGCACCGTTGTGTGCTAATTCGACAATCTTTTGTCTTGTGCTATCCGGAAGTGGTCTTCCGTTTACGAACATCCCGCCGAGTTGATTAACACCGCTGTGACCAGTGACGTCACAAGGATCTGAAACACAAAAATAAATTATGAGATGTAGCAGAAATCTACAAGTAGGAATATCTATTTGTATAGCGATTTGTTTGTATGAACAAAGGCGACAAATAATCTCACTTTTCGAAGATTCAACTAGAATTCACAAGCCAGAAACCCAACATAAACCCAACCCAACATGAAGTAAGCATAACAGCAGAAATAATCCATCAATTAAATAGTGCATATCACCCTCATCCCCGTGTGCTGGAAAACGTTGGACTTGGAGTAGATTTTATTTTCAACGGCATTCTACATTGGACACAAAACGCCTTGCCGGTAACTCTTATAGCCAGAGCACAAAGTGTATCTCTAGATGGTACCAGAACGAAATTTGACGATTCCAAATTATATTTCTGTTTTGTTTTCTTAACAAACAACTGAAATAGTCAAATTTTAATTCGAAGACTTCAACCCAAAAGGGCGAAACATGAAAAAATTATTCTGAGAAAATGAAGAAAACATATATTTTTAAAACTTCTCGAACTTTTTATTGAAATAGTTTGGTGAATATGGCTTCAAACTTTGATTAAAGAACCAGCTTAAAAAAGCATCTATTTTTTTGTAGTGTTTCAAATCAAATTTCCTGAATGTTAACATTCGCCCCTTTGTCTTGAAACCACTCATGTTTGAGGAAATAATTTTCGTAGCAGGATTAAGATCTGTGACCTCGTGAACGTCGTTATTATCGTTTTTATTTTATCCCTATCCTTTTTCTCCTCAGCATTATGCCGGGATAATTAGAGCTAATATCTTTTACTATCGGTGAGATTAATCCCTAAAAAATCAATTTTGTTTTTTAGATACAGAAAGTCACGACACAATCGGAGACATTATTTGTCACTGCGATCAGATACATAATTCGGAAAGGTAATCAATATTAACGGTGACGGTTGAAATCCGAAATCCAAAAACCGACAGTTAAAACAAAATAATATTATAGCGACAAGAGTGCACTCGATGCATATATTACTGATTATTCATTTTAACAAAAATATTAGAAATTTAAAATAATTTAATTTCTGATGTTATGTTACATTATTTTATTTGGTATGAAAAATTCATCTTCCTGCTGCAATACCACAGTCACAAAATTTGCTTGTTAGTGAAATTTACTTATGAGATTTGAATGTTAACAAATTTTTATCGGTAATTCAACATTTAAATCTCAAATGTTAGTTTACCCCATATCCATTTTTCATTCATAAACTTCCCGAGTATTTGCGTTAAAAGCGTTAATTCCTTTCGATTGTTACGTCGAGACGCTGCCGTGTAGGAATTTTTGTAATCTAAGTAATAATTCGTTTTTATTCTTTCTAGTCTCTTGAGACCCAGTCTTAAAAGCAATGTAGCGATAATTTTGTCGATACCGCGGTTGCTTTAGCCAACTCGGTTTCTCTTATCAAACATATATCTGTCATGTTTTAATTCATCGGTTTGTCGCTCGTTTTATTCATAATAAATTTGCCGGGAAATGCCAAAAAGTTTTCGAAATAGTCCACGAAAATAGACACAATCTTTGAAGAATATTACTATAAAGTATAAAATAAAAGGAATGAGCGAACTTCCCTGTCGTACACGCCCATTTTATACACAACGTGAATGATCATTATTAAATGACCTTATTGGTTTATGTCAAAATGAAGCTTGCATTGTTTCAGAAGCTGAATGTACTGCTTGCTTACCCATACTATTTTTTAAATGCTAAATTGTAAATATTTAATTCCATTAATCAGCTTTGCGATTGCGATCAAATATAATATGAAAATTAAAAGAAATTAAACCAATTTTTTTTTAAAAACAAGTTGGATAAAAGTAGGGTTAGCTATTATTACAAAACCATCTTTAAAAATAAAATCAACCTTTCATAAATAATAACACGCGAGTTCCCACAATTATTAGGATAAAACATTTAATCATTCCGTAAACTAGTAAGCTTATTATATTTATGAACGACCCGAAAAGACATTTTTAACATCGTTACTTCGCGCCCAACTATGATCGAACATAACTTCTCGGTTTGGTGATATATATAGTATAATAGGATTTAATTTTTTTAGATGACTGTCGAACAATTCCATTTGAAATATAGATTACAAAGCAGGGTGCTGGTAAATTAGGATAATCTCAAGGTGTCTAAGGGGTTAATCTGCAACCCACAGGTTAATAGCTGATTAATAATATAGAATATTATATTCCAAGATCTTTGAAATGATTTGATAGTTTTTCTTTCAGCTATAAGACAAAGACTACTAAGATTCCCCACACGTCTGAAAAGCGTGCGCTACAATCTTTGTTATAACCGAAATAGAGAATGATAATAACCGAAACGCTCCTATTGTGTAAAAAAAATAAATCTTTTTTTTCCCCTAAAATTTTAATAAATGTTGACTGGTTTTCACGTATGACTCCAGATTTAGTTGATAGGGGGCACACTTGTGGGGGTAATCATGGCCCGGACGAAAAATTGCATAGCTAGACTCGGCATATACCCAAAAGTTATTTAATTAAAATCTCAGAAGTAGACTCAAAATTTAAAATAACTCAACTATTCAAATAGCAATAATAATTTTTGACAAAGTTTTCCACCTAATAAATAAAAACAATTTTTTTTCAAAAGATAATTCTTTGTTTAATCGACACCTGTGAATGCAAGACCACCTTTGCTTTAATCTAGTTCGTAATTTATTAGGCCATTTGTAAAATCACATATACAAAAATATCGACTTATATCTTCAACTCGTGCCTGATAATTAACAATTTGTCGTCTCGTCGTTAAGCGAGGTAAAATTGAAAATTGATTTGCCTAAATAGACTTAGGCTACTGGTCAATAACAAGTATTTTCTCTAAGAAGCATTGCGAGTAACCTTTCATTATAAGAATTTTTTATTTAGAATCGATTGGGAAGCATCATAACGGCCTTCATATAAACAGATTGGGATTTACACATTCATATTTCCAAAAAGGCATTACCGGGATATTTTAACAAAATAGAAAATATTTGTGAATAAAGCAAAATTGCAAAAAAGACACAGTTGAGATTATTTCAAATGTAACTTGATTTGGATTATTAATTTCACCTATGTCCACCTAACTCGAAATTTATTAATACGTTTTATCTATAATTCCAAACTTAACTTGGGATAACTAGACAAAATCTTAAGGATTTGAATTCTTAGATTTATTGTTGTGGGATGTCGTAAACAAGGTATTTTGAGTAGTGCAATTAAGGCCAAAAACTATATCTTAGTCCATAAAACAATAAAGTAATCATACATACTGAGTATCATTATACGTTAAGTTTTTCTTAGCTGCCAAAATCCCTGACCGTAAACAATAGTTTTATTTGCGGCGCACTGCGGGATACCTCGTAATTTATCCTTCCATGAGAAATTGTACTGCAGTTTTTTTAACGTAACCCATAACTATTTCTGATAATTTTGTAGAGAAACCTAGATTGAAAATGACTATAAAATATGGAGAATTTCTTAGAAAAATTATCCACGAGGATTAAAATCGAATAGCTTTTAATTTTTTTTGTATTATGAGTGTACTAAATTTCTATGTTGATGAAACAATAATTCCAAATTCACGACAATCATTCAAAATCAGAAAACAATTCTGATCTGAGCAAAATATGGGTGTTATCGACGAAATATACCTATATTGTCTTAAAAATCGCCCCTAAAATGTAATTTATCACAAAATGGTCAGCGACAATCAATTTTACATAAAACATGTTTATTTTGAAATTGTCTGTGAGAAGTATGTAATAAAATCAAATATTGTTCTCATTGATAAGCGATTTCTGGGACATCTATCATGATCCGGTTTGTTATATTTGTTTGTTTTTCGCGATTTCAAACGACAAAACATATTTCGTTGAGTGGTTTCTATAAGATGACATATTTTTACATAACGTTTGGATATATTGAGCAGCTGTGGGTTATTTTAGAGTTTTAATTCATTCAATGTTATGTGAATATTGCTGCGTTTTCTGGTTTTGTTGAAAAAAAATTGGTGATAGATCAAACGTTGTGAAACACTCAAAAACAATAATAATAAAACGCGATTTTTCATGGGTTGTACTCGATATTGGTATTTTTAACTAGCGTGAATTTGAATTTATTCTTCCAGTTTTAATCAAAGTTTCGAAAACATCGTTTACAATTTGATTGGTATTTATCAACCAAAAAATGTTGCATGACAATATATATGAATATGTATGAAAACGGAAGTTAGCTATTTTTACCTGATATATTTGCCACAATCGCAAGTTACTTCATTGGTGATAGCTTACTAGAATTACCGCTTGTTTTCATTAATTTTCCCATTTTCGGTTTCCATAAATAGCATTTTATCACATTGTATATACAACAATATTGCGGTTAAATGGAAATCAAAATCAAACGTTTTAGCGCCAGTTATCAGTGTACCAAAGATTGGTTATTGTTTCAACATACTCATATATATTTTCTATATCTAACACCCCATATTGTCAACCACTAACGCAAGACGTATGTCTTTATGATAACGTAATTGATTTTTTTTACAAATAAAGATTAGACGATAGCAATGATGTATCCCTAAACACCATAACACATATAAAATACATGCCTTATCAAATAGACAGTCTATGATCGCGTATTTGTTTACCTGTATGTGATAAACCATCACCTCCGAGACACAATGCTACTGCTGATGAATATGGTGCTTGATAAGACGGCATATGAGCTGACATCATCGGTCCTTGGTGACAAAGTTGGTGGGTGGCCATCTCTATACAAAAGGCTGACCAAAGAACGTTGTTTTTCCGAATTTGATATTCAGTCGATTGTCGATGGTCAGAAGCAAATGAAATTTAGGTTTACCCGACTTTTTGTTTTGAAACTAGGATAATACAAAAGAATAAATTGACCTAAAAAGATTTCTTAGTAAAAGTAAAAATATAAAAACTGGCACAAGCAAGGCAAAACATGGTGGCATCTGTCGATTTTAAAACTTATCATGCACTTATTATCCACCCATGGATTATAATATATCGTAAAAATATAAACTTTTAAGACGTATACACTAATTGTACTCTTACAAAATACTCCTTGTTTTCCCATATTCTGTGCTATAAATGAAATTGTTTAAAAGTTCGCATCAGGTTTTGCGTTTCTGCGTTTCTCACTACCTTTTTCGTTTCACGATTTTGAGACAAAATGGCGGATTCTATCATCCGTTTTGCTCTCCTCGATGTCAAAGTCAAACTTTATTTTCTTGACTTCATTTTGTTTTGAGGTAAAATGCGAAATACAATGTAATTTCATGATATGCCTCGATGGTCAATAGGACCCTAATAGAATATAGCCAATAAAATCATTTTAACCAAATCGGAACTAAGTAATCGAAAGATTATGTTTGTTTTTTCTACCTATTTATTCTTTCTATAAACAGTTATTCCTCTTTTTATTGACTTATGTCGTAGCCTTAACATTACTCGATGTACAATTTACAGTTTTTTACAGTACAATTTCAGTAAACTATCATGCACAAATTAATATACAGAATATTGCGCAAATCAAACGATTGTTCGATAAAGTTAACACGTAAAATACAAACAAAGCAAATATATGCACCAAAATACAATGTTTCTGAAATAAAGCTACTTGCTCTCGAAGTAAAAAAATACTGCGAGCCATGATTTAAGCGTATTATTCAAACAACAATTCTCAAACAACAAAACTGATTGAGTCAATGTGTCAAAATTTTGTCCTTCTCGTTAGATGCAAATCCTATTTTTATACATTTTGAAGATACAGCCAGTACAAAATGAACCAAATTTTTTCTATTTTGTGACTATATTTAACTCAGTTGTACATACTAAGAACTAACCACAGATAGCATCCTAATAAAGAATAGCACTACACTCATTCTGTCTCTAGTAGCGGGTTAGCTAAATTACTAAATTTAAGAATGACTTTAGCTCAATACCTTTGACGTAGAGTAAAAGCCTTCTTTCAATTATATTACAATCCTCTTTGGATGTAGCGCAGTGTAGTAAACCAAGACCAAAAGAGAATAATCTTCTCTCTCAATACATAACAATAAAAGGGGATTATATTTGGATTTAAAAGAAAAAAATGAAAGAGACCATCAAACGATTTTTTCTTTTATCATAAACAATAACTGATAATTCAACATACACGAAAATCAAAGCCAGTTGTATGACTTCTTTTGTAATATTAAAATTGTCTTTAGAATTCTATTTCACAGCAAAGTCAAATGCAAAATATGTTAAATAATTTTTATTTTCACATCATCCCATAGAGCTAATATTACAAATATTGTTTGAAATGTGGATTGATAAATACTACAGTACTTTAAACAATATTCTGTTTGTTTTTATTAACCCGAACAAGCTCTGATAGAAAATCAAAATCATTACTGAGTGCAAAATTTTTGATGACGATTTTTAACACCACGATTCTTTGGTAACAATATGGCGGATATCTTCTCGAGTGTTTCAACTTGTCAAAAATTCTCGCTTTTTATTATGACCAAAAACATGTAGGCCTACATCATTACAGCACATGTACAGCATAAGCCACCCTTTTTAATACGTATGTTTATTTTCATTTGAATTTTTCAGTTACAAACGAAACCTCCACTAATACAGAAATCATAATATTATATCGTCTCTATATTTTGATACATATACCTTACGCCGCTTGCTTTTGACACTGAAATGCTAGAAATGGGGGAACGACCACCTATGCATCAAACTTGATTAACTCTGCAAATGATGCATATATAAGAATTACTCACTAAACTGACGAATTCGACAATTTTAATCCAATTATATGGGTAAGTGACGATGTAGAAAAAGAAAAAAAATTTATAAAGGTGTGCAATTTTTTCTCCGCGTAGTCTGGTCTATCAATCAATATACAAACAACGAAATATTATGCTAATTGAGAACGACTATAGAAATTTCATGAGAAAATCAGACGATCTCTAGACTCGTGACATTTTACATATTAATTGTGGGAACGAAGGTGGTCTCGAAGGCTCAGTGTGACGCGGAAGGCGAGAACGAGGCCGCGAAGAGAGACTTCATCCCAATACCTGTCTATCCCGGGGAAATACGAACCAACTTCTCCCCATTCTCAAATTGCTTCGATGCGGTGGGAATTACTTGTCGCTCGCGTCTATACTTTTCGCTTTGTTACGCTCCACGGGAAGCCATTTTGCTTTTTGTGATCGAAGAACATTGTTTTCTCTTTCGGTGTTCTTGTTGCCATTTTCTTGTTCCTAATTTGTTTTCTTAATGGAACAATTAATACTGAAAATGATGTGATTAAGACGTTGGAAATCAATTGTCTCCCGTGACGTAATAAATTGCTAAATAGTTAGACTATCATTCAGAAAGCGTGGGAATAAAAACACATTATTACGCGAGGAAGCGAAAAGTTGATGGTCTCTTCCTGAGCAGAAGGTGTGTCGAAGAAACTGTGGATTGTCAATCAAGTTCACTTTCAAGTTCCATTGATATACGAGGGACATCGAAAATTTGATTTGAATAAATTCCGATTTTGTGATTTAAAATCACACGCTAAAGCGCGGGGGAGCCTACAACCCCTGTAGTTTTTTTTTGTTGCAATGCAATTGGAAGTATTATATTACAAAATGGAACAGTTGTAACTTATTAATTCTCTTCAATTTGTTTGCAACCAACTGAACAATAACAATATTTCAACAATTATATATATGTAATGCATCAGGTCACGTATATAATTCAACACATGCAATAAAATACACAATCCTCAGTTTTAATGTTGGAACGCCCTCCTTTTTTATTCTGTGTTATCCTGATAACGCCTCTCTCCTTATATAGTATAACAGTTATACAAACCACAATTATGCAATGGCCAACCTGATGGAAGGAGTTCGTATCCTTAGGTAAATATAGACCTGGCCTTAAATTCTTTCAATCTCGTTAAAGTCTTTACGATTACAGGCTTTGTAAACACAAAACCACATATTTCATTGTTTTATACATCTGACTAAGACTAACTTGAAGATTGTAATTTTGGTAGTAGCGCATTCAATTTATGTTATGATATAGAGATTTTTTGTATAAGTATAATAAATAGTCCAATAGGCGTTGATTTCGGTGTGTGTATTCATATTTGTTACCTGAATTAAATGCTGTGGGAAACCTAAATGTGTTGAATGTATCGCACACGTAGATATTTGGAATATCGTCATGGTAATACCCGAATTGCGTAAGCCATTTTTGGCGATTTTGAGTTTTTTATAAAATAGGTATTTAGGTAATGCTGCGCACCTGTCTGTTAACTCAGATTTCATTTTAGGAATCCCGAAACCCATAAAAATGAAGATTTAGTATGACATGACATTTGTGCAATTGTTTCGTCATAATGAATCAGCATTGTTACCGCAGGACTATTGTGACGTCACAAAGGAAAAATAACCTCTGCGAAGTATTTTCGAGTTTTTGCATCTCGGATTCTAGCTTAGCGAGTATTAATTTGAATTTATACTACAGTGTAGGAAGGCGTGCACTTGTGATATTCATTGTCCGAGTCCAATTCACCTTGGTTGGCTTTTATATTGGGTACATTGCTGTTTTATTCTTTATATTTAATCTTAGTCTTATTTCGGTGGGTGTGCAGAACGTGTTATATTGATGAAATTTATATTTTTAAACATAAAAAATAATGTAATTAAATCTGATTAGCTATTTTGGGGATTAGACATTGTAGATACTGAAAATTACATTCGTTTTTGGAATGTTTAGTTTTCAGGACTGGTGCATATAGTAAAGATGCAAAATTGCGTATGTCCCCAAGTCATAGACACATTTCGATTTCTGCCTAAGTCACAGTGCGCCATTATGAAGTCACTTAACTGCCTCATACAAATTAACTTAAATCCGGCTAAAGTTTTTACAATTCATTCAGAATATAATTACGACCGATTGTGAAAATTTGTTTCTATATCTCACAATCACAAAATTTTACAAAACTGAATATATTGATTTTTGTCTCGGCCTTACCAAGAATTCGGTATTTAAGTTGCAGTGAATGCAGCTGCAATACTGCACCAGATGTAATATTGTGTCGTGGACTCTCTGAATCGAGGTCAAATTTCGTAAGTATTCTGAATTCAGCAGTGGGATTCAAGGGGTTCGAACTGATTTGTGCGAAGCCGTTCTTGATAGGGCTCGGTATTTTCGAATACATATTGATTTCAGAATCGGATCGAATATTTTTTTTAATCGAATCGAATCTCGAATACTTAGAAGATATGTCATTGTATGTGATTTTCTTACTGTGATTAGTTCTCCAGACACATAAATTACTGAAAACATAGAATCTATAATTCATACGGTTCGCTAAGTGTTCACAATAAGAAACTTGTTTCACTCGGAGGAAAAGGGTCATATGACAGAATTGCATTTCAAATATATTGCTTCAATAAAAAATTGAGGGATTCTCCTCGATCTATGGCGGACAAAAAAGCAAGATGGCGGCGATTCAAAATTCTAGTTTGAACCGATTCGAATAATTTACTGTACGATTCGATTAGAACATTCGATTCGAAATGCCCATCCCTAGTTCAAGGAATGTTGTCATAATCAGCGAACCCAATCTTGAGCTGACGAGTGACGACTAGTGTTATAATTATTGTTTCGAAAGTTATGTATTACATTTATGCAAAGCGTGTCATGTTAACGTAACATGGGCAATGACATTCATTAGTAGATCAGATATATATAGGAAACTCAGAATTGTCAGTTTGATATTTCAAACTAAATATTCTAATCATACACTATCGTACGAAAAGACATAAAAATGTTTATATATATTCCATTTTTTACTATTTACTTTACTCAGATAATGATCTGGTATAGTTCTTGAAATAACGTTCTCTATGCTCTATTGCGCCATATTTCTCCAGTTTATCGTGTTTACGAATGCCGAACCGCATTAAGCCAGCGATGTGTGCATGGGCAAAATACGCCAAATTACTTTTACCTCTCTATTAAATTTTTTTGGAGCTTTTTAGATTTTTCGGTGTCGGTGTTCGATAACCAGCTTTGGTTCCTCGAGGCTTCCCTTCCCCATTAAAATGTGCGATTATCTTTTTTTTCTTCGTATCTTGTGTGAAATAGATTTTTTTTTGGTTGGAAAAAATGAACTTGACTTGACTTGCCATCAGTTTTTTTTTATATATTCCAACTTGTTGACTTGTTGAATAATTCCTCCGGTTTAAACAACGAGTGGAGTTCGTCACAACACCTTGAAAATTTTCTTAAAAATGCCGGCATTTTATATAACTACTGAAAAACATTTTCCTTTTAGTTTAATATAGAATTTTGTGAAAGACAGCCTTTTCAGCAATAGGGCACCAATTTTTTTTTTTTAATGTTGAATCAAACCTTTTTCAAAATGTATATCTGTCGTTTGCAAGATCAAAAAATGAATGGCGGAAGATATGCAAGGATGTAGTTTTGCGAGAACAAATTTTAGTGAGAATGAAGCTACACGCAACGGATTTTCGCGAAAATGTGGTTATGTGGGAGCAACGACTAACATACCGTGTGGGAGCAATTATTTTCAAGATTTATTTCGTCAACCAGAAAAAAAAACAGTCATATATAATAATAAATAAATAATGGCTATAAAAAAATACGCTTTTTTCGGTATAGAATGGAAGGAGCGATACGACCATGCGGCCATCGAAGTCAGTCCCCTCCAAGTTTACGCTGATAAATTCACAGTAAAATATGATTATTAGAAATGGTTGAAGTTCACGACACGAAATTTGAAAAAACAAACAAAAAAATGAAGTAAATAAAACTAATTAATTTTTTTCCGTGAAATCAATTTTTAAATGATGAGATTTGTGAAATGAAACAGTTTGGGCAGATTTTCAACTATTACACTATTATTTGAAAGTGAGGAGTAAACAAATAAAAAACAATTTTGGCTATTGGACTACTATACTCAAATGTAAATTTGGACACATAACAATTGTTCGAATCAGCAAGGAGCCAGCCTTACATGTACGAATAAATTTCAGAAGATAAACAACATGGTACTCATGTAAAACAATTGTTTTAAGAGAGGAATCAACCTTACAACGAGAATATCGGTCAGAGACCGAGGACTCATCGATCAAAAGTTAGGGGATCCCCCCAAAAAGCGCTCTTACTCCATAGTGACAACTTGTGCCCCATCACTAATCGATTAATAACTCGCTAATTATACGATATAATTCGCCCAAAATCAATAGGCTTCTGGTCCGAGATATGATGAATGCACATGAAAAATCTGGAGCAGATTCAATCTCGTTTTCGTGAGATATCGCGTGCATCTAACAGACAGACAGACAAATAGCTATCAACATACTTACCGATTAAAATTGATAAGTAACAAGAATGGACTCCGTTGATAAATTTGTTGTGCGCCGGCGGAATTTTACACTAAACTAGTTTCGCGTGTATTTATTTTTGAGAGTATGTAACTATGCAATAATTTAAATTAGCAGTAACGGAATTTTGCGTAAATTTAATTGACCGTCATGTTCTTCTGCAGTTTAAAAACCTAAAATATATTTTTTATTTGACAATGAATTTTATCCAACAGAAAAAGTTTTTGTCAATAATAACATTGCTCATAATATCATAATATCATTGCGTCATGTTCTTCTGCAGTTTGAAAACCTAAAATATATTTTTTATTTGACAATGAATTTTATCCAACAGAAGAAGTTTTTGTCAATAATATCATTGTGTTCAGGGTTGAGTGCACGGAAATATTTATAATTTAGAAACATTAGAACTTGGCCCAAAATTTGTTAGAGAAAAAATACAATTTTTCGAGAATCATTTTCTCGAATGGTTTCCCTGCAAATAGTTTCGCGCAAAGACCCCAAGCCATTTGTAAAGCGATTTCCTGGCGACATCTCGTGAGGATACGTTTCGGTTTTATGCAAGCGAGCAACTTATATTAAACATATTTATACCGTGTTTTGTGTATGGCAGTGTGGTGCACCTAATAGAAGAGGAATATAGTATAACTTTGGGGTTATTAGTCTATACGCTCCTTATTTTGTCTACATAATGAGCTTTTGGTATAAAAATTTCGTGTTATGACGTCATATATAGGGGGTGACGTTTTCCTATAACTTGTGGGTTGTGTTTATTCCATTTCATTCAAAGTGACTATAAACTGATTTCAGGATTTGCTTTGATTTCATTGTAGTTGGCTTATACCTGTAGTGTACCGTATACGGTGACTTCATAACTCGTTTTGCTGTTGTAATATTCGGGTACCGGTATCGCTGGTTTAGTGCGTTCCGGTAATTGTTGATGCGATGGATGCTTATGTTATATCTACTGCCAGACTACCGGTACCGTACTGGACTAGTGTCTGAATGTGAACGAACTTGCGCTGTAGTCAGGTACCGGTAGTAGCCTACCGTACCTATATCTGTATATTGATTACAAGTTAACTGAATACGGTACTGGAATACCAGTACCGGAATAACAGAATAAGTTATTGCTGTATTGCTTCATTCTGTTATTACTGCATGTACCATATTGTTTAATGAATAGAAATTTATTTTTCAGAAGTTTGGATGTCTCCAATCAAAGTTTTAGTTCCACCATAGTACTTTGTTATATCATTATCATATTAGTTTTCATGTCCACTGTGGTTTTATGAACAATGTATCTCAATGTCATTTTCAAATGTCAAAAAAGTCGAAGTGCTGCATGGCTTCAATTTTTGTTATTGTCAATCGTAATGTGCGGGTTAGCATGGGACCCAGAATGGATCATGCCAACCAACAAGTTATCTTTAAGGTATGTTTTCAATTTTCTTTTCAGTTATAAAAGGAATTCTTTACTAATACTGTAATATAATCGAATAAAGACGGTATTGATTGATTTTAGTTAAATACTGAAATATAATATAGTTGAAATGAAGAGCTTTTTTAGCGCATTTAATTTGCTGATCATCAGAACAGCAGCTTTCTGATCTTCAATCTTAATATCAAATAAATATTCTGCCCATCATTTCAGCGGAAAATTTACTTTTATGTATTTGGCCTCGTTGTTGCTCAAATCCTTATTTGAAGAAAATTTGCTCAAACTAGTTGTACATGCACTCGATCAATGAATTTTCTGGTGATCAACTTGTCAAGAGCTATTGAAATTTTACTGAATTATGGGGGTGAATTATTAATCAATAAATACCGATTTACGTAATGCTTTTGTCGATTAGGTCAATAAGCTGGGTAAATACAGCTATGACAGTAGGGCACAGTTCTTCAATTCCAAGATTTCCCGAAATTTGGTTCAATAAAACAAACACTAAATTTGTCTCTGAAACGAGTGCGTCTGGCGTGACTGCTGGATTGCTTCATGCTTGTCTCGATAATATTTCAAACCAATCGCGACATATGTTGGCCGACACATGACCAAAATGTTTTTTTTTGGCAAGAAATCTTGAATGCTATGGTAAAACTTTTTTCCCATTCAATAATAAGTGTTCTTGTTCTCTCAGTTCTAAGTAATCTTGAAAATAAAAAGTTCTTTTGTTTATTGCAGAGAAAAAGTGGTTGAAATGTTTACACATGCTTATACCTCATACATGGATCATGCTTACCCAGCTGATGAACTAATGCCTATCGCTTGTAAAGGAAGAATTAGAGGAGTTACCTTGTCAAGAGGAGATGTTGATGACACATTGGGGAAGTATGGACCTTTTTATTTGTTCTTCTGAACTCTATTTCATCCTAATCGTATCTGTTTATAGCTAACACAATAATTATGATGGCGTTACAAAAATTCTTTTAATTGTATCTACATGTTTCCATAGTTTTTTTTTATTAATCTTTACTTTAAGGAAAATTTGTATAGATATTTGTATTCAAAATAAATGAAAAAATTTCTATGCCTAAATTTTCCCCTTTAAAACTTCTGCTTTTGGATTTTTTTCCATTATGTTGTGTACTCAACAGTCTGACATACCTTTTGCAAACTAAAATATGGGCCACCAATATGAGGATGCTGCAAAAATAAATATAGCTTATTGATAGAAGTACGAAGTTTAATCGGACCTCCTGAAGTATGCGCACCCAGATGGCGCACAACCTGAACTCAGGTTGTGTACCAGGTTAGGGTGCGACATCTTGGTGCGCATACTTCAGAAGTACCGTTTAATCTTAGATATCGTTGTAGCTTAATCGCTCATTTCTGACATGCCATTGTTCGAAATCATAATCTTTTTTTTATTATGTTTTGAACTTAACAGTATACCTTCTTTAATTTTAGCTTCTCTTTAACGCTCATCGATACTCTTGATACATTGGCTGTTCTTGGAATGTATGATGAGTTTGAGGAGGCAGTTCATAAAGTTCAAAATGACGTTAAATTTGATGCTGACCTTGTTGTGTCTGTATTTGAAACCAATATTCGTGTTCTTGGGTAAGTCTTAGCATCTTTTGTATTATATTATTTATGGCCGCAATAACCTGATGCTTCAGACTTCTATTTGTAAATCTTGTGTTCAAATCCCATTGGGTACCACCTCATCTTGGTGTAAAAAATTGGGTGGGTAATGCCGAATGGGATACATTCTGGTCCCCTTCAAAATAGTAGCTCGTATCAGTGGCTTGTACCAAGCCTTGCTCAGAACATGTGAATAACTGAGTAGCCTAAGTGAAAAAGTAAATTAAATGAACATGGAAATGGCTATAAAATTTTTCAACATCATTGGTTCGGTGCATCATTGGTTTTTCGTGATGCCTGAAATTGTGCACACAAATCACAATAAATCGTCCTTCGACAGTTTGGGCAACCCTGATCTATTCGACTCGCATTTTTCAGGAGTTTTTTATCAAACCTATTACATTTCTTGGCACATTTATCACCATTTTCATTCATACATTTGAAACATTTAAAGTACTTATCTTCAAATTAAACATGATTGTCTTAACGTAATTAAGCTTGAAGCAAATATTCTGAAAAATCAATTTCATTGTTGAAAATTTAAGAAACAGAAAATTGTTCACATGCATCTGAAACTTATTCATCATGATTTTTATATATATAAACTTTTAGTCATTAACCTTCCTGTATGATTTCGTGTTAGAAAATACAGCTTGCTATGTAATTAAGATCAAGTATAAGTCAATTATGAATCATGTCACACGAGCGATGTCCATCTATATTCATTCTGATTTCTGACTAAAATAACCAATGATTTGTTAGGAAATGATTACGAACATGTTACTGTTAACATTTTCCCATTCATTAATTCATGTGAAAAAAGTTTTTTTTAAAACTTTAGTTTCATTGAGTATTTATTCCAAATGTTTCGAATAAAAATTATTTTGATTGTATTTTCTAAATAAATGATAAACTTCTCATTATTATGCTACAAGTTGTCAAGATGAATTTCCCCAGAATGCAATGTTAAGGTCTCTTTTCCTCTGATTCAGATAGTAGGTAAAATTGTGCTTTAATTTGTAAAATTCAGAACTAATATTGTTAGCCTGTGTAGCGGAATCATATTATTTTAATAAACCATGATATTTTGGGGGATTAGATGTTCTGCAACTCGAATCAAAAAAATAAGTAACAAAATAAAATGATGAAATTCAATGGATATGAGTTACCACTGTGTTTATATTATATGTGGGAGTGTGACAATAACAACACTTCAATTAGTTATCTTTGTTATCATATACCTAAGTATTGTTAGTTACTGTATTGTATTTTACCTATATTTTTTGATATGTGGACGCTGGACAGGCAATTTTAAATCATTTGATGTGTTATTATAATGCTTTAACGAAATGGGATTAAGATATGACCTAAATATTTTGCTCTGCGCCCTTGTTACGTGCCACTGGTAACAGATATTCCATTTGTGTATTATGTTGAATAATTCACAATGATTTACCATATGTTTTTTGTATCAATCACAGAGGATTACTTGGAGGACATGCAGCTGCATTGGAAATACAATCAAAGCATAATAGAATGAAATGGTATAATAATACATTGTTATACATGGCAAAGGAAGTTGGAGACAAGTTATTGCCTGCTTTCAATACAACAACTGGAATACCAATGTCCCGTGTAAGATTTTTTTACATCAATGGAATAATTTAATAATCAATCCTCAATGGGATGGAAATATTTTTTTCTTATGCGATTATTATTCTCAAATCTCAATAATATCAGCATATCAGTATGACATTTTCAATACCGTTATCAAGATGTATTTTTTTTTTAAATTCAAGCATAATATCAAATATGATTTGACATCAAAAACTCTTATTGTGTTTAATTTTTTCAAACAAGAAAGAAGAGGCCACTCTGACATATACAGATTTGTTTCTTGGCTCACACCACACTCTTCATTCATGCCAAAATTATGTGCTGGTCATTAAATGCAGTATCTGCCTGGGTATTATTATGTAATCAATAGAATGATACTCTTTTAATTAAAGAAGTATTTTGGACATGAAATTGAACTAAGGATTTTTTGGTATTATGCTGTTGTTGCTCTGTACTGCTTCAAAATGTTCAGTGATTAAAGATAAACTATTTACATTTATTTCAAAAATTTTGGTGGGCTCTATGGGATTGTTTTTGTGTGTGGGATGACGTCATCAGATTGAAAAATCGTGCACCTTGTGGTGTTTCTTCGTTCGCATTCGTTGCTATCCGGTGGTCTGGCAATGTCAGGAAGACTGCGGTACTGGCAGTCTACTGTGAAAGATAAGATACCCTTATGATACCCTTACTTATGTTTTTTCTTCTATACATATCTATAAAATGAGTGAAACATTGGAATTCATATTTGATTAGAAAATAATACCCATTTCTTGGAAGACGTTTTGCTGTATTTACATTGCCATTTTTATAGCTTTTGAATTTTGTGTAGTAAATGTTTGAAACTAGATTATATTTCTTAATCACAGGTAAACCTAGCAACAGGTGCAGTCAGGAAAGTCAAAGACAAAGATACTTGCACGGCTTGTGCTGGAACTATGATAATGGAAATGGCTGCATTATCAAGATTTACAGGTATATTTAATTCTGTGACAAATCATAGATCTCTATTCTTTGTGGTGTAATGCATTCTATTTTAAATAAATTCTCTTATTTTGTTCTGGTTTTTTCTAATATTTGCTCAGCAACATTTCAGCTGATTTGCTGTGTTTTAGATTATTTTGTTAACGCTATCAACATGACCCACTTTTCCCAGGAGTTTTAAATCAAACCTAACACAGATGTTGGCAGTTGGCACATCAACATTTTGATTTGAACATTTAAAACATCTCGTCTTCACACCAATTAAACATTGTACTCGATTGGTAATACACATCTAATGTATCTTCCCTCAAAATGAAACCTGTAGTTTATAGGGCGACCCAATAGCTCTTTATTGAGGAGGACATTCATATGGGCCATATATCCATTTCTATTCCAACTATTTTAGCTATGTCCGTCAGAGGCCTTCGATGCCATCATAGTTGAGTCTAAAACTTCTTTAACAACGTCTAATCGTCTATCAAATTAGGGCCGAACTCTCTAGGTTATTTTCACAGCGTAAAATTATATTTTATCTTGGTTCAAGGTGATCCAATATATGAGCAAAAAGCAAGAAAAGCGATGGATTATCTGTGGTCTAGAAGGCAAAGATCATCTGATTTAATGGGAACGGTGTTAAGCGTCAATAATGGTGAATGGATAAGGTTAGTTGCACTCCATGCTTTGTGCAATGCAAATATTTTGATGTGTCATAATCAAGATGTGTCCTTCACTTACCTCATGATGTATTAAATATTTGAATCTCTGATTTGATATAGTAATTTCTTGATTCTAGGAAATCTTCAAGATAGTTTCATTTTGTACATTTGAAGTTTGG
The DNA here is from genome assembly GCF_013122585.1 of Styela clava. Taxonomy (NCBI): domain Eukaryota; kingdom Metazoa; phylum Chordata; class Ascidiacea; order Stolidobranchia; family Styelidae; genus Styela; species Styela clava. Next base: position 6,576,927 of record NW_024102839.1, read on the forward strand.
TGATCAGATGAGTGTTATGACACTATCAGTCAAAATACAATGTTTATTTTAACTGTTTTGTGTTTTCCAAATGAATTTCTATGAATTTGCAATAACTTGTTCAAATTTCTATGTATAATATGGCTCTATATAGGATATATGCAGTATTATATAATGGAAAATAATATTTTGGAATGTATATGTAATAGTAAAATATTTTGTTCATTCTACCCCTGCTGACAGACAATGCTGAATAGTTTATGACCATCCTATATATCCAGCAATCCAGGGTTTCAAGACCAATAATTTGTGCAAAAAAAACTTATTTCAAAATATTGCAAAGAAATTGGTGCTCTTTAATAAGTTGATTTAAGCTGATAGTTTAAAGAAACGAATTTTAATAAAAAGTTACATGAGTTTAAAATTCAAAAAAATTTGCTTAGTTTCTCGAAACAGAATTTTAAGTTTAGCACTTTTGGGATAAAACCCCCAAAATATAAGTTTGATTAGATAAAATACAAATATTGTTCTTCTTGGTTGTGACATAAAATTTACCCTCAATTTAAAAATAAATTGAAATTCTTTTGTTTGCGTATCCTATATCCTTGTCATTCGAAACCATTGACCCACCTTGAGGTGACGTTTGGAAATTCAAGTTCGTTTTACTATTTTTTTCTTTGCAAAACTGAACAGGATATAGAAGTATATTAATAACACAATAGTGTTTGAAGCATTCTGTTTAACGAGTTTGCTATGTTAATGGCATTTATAAGAATACAGAGAATTTGAAAATGAAAATTTCTTCAAACAGTGATGAAATACAAGCTTAGCGAGCATATTTTTTTCAACAAACAAACTTTTTTTCAAAATTCCAATATTCGCCTTTTTGTCCCCAAACCTTTTTCTTCAGCATTTTCCATTTTGCTTCAATTTTTATAAAATATAAATTTGGCAAACAGTGATTTTGTTTATAAATGGATCCACTAGAAAAATTAGAACCAAAATCAATTCCATCACAGAATACTAGAATAAAAATCTAATTGAATGTGTATATTTCTAATTTATCACCAATACTAGCTTTTCCCCATCCCTTTTGTTAATAATGTTTAACATTTCATCATTTCCTATTATGCTATATAATACAGCAACATATCCGTAATTGTGAATATAATTGTATATTTTTTGCAGGAAAGAAAGCGGCGTCGGTGCTGGTATCGATTCATATTATGAATATCTACTCAAATCTTATATATTGTATGCAGATGAAGAATATTTACAACGATTTAACACTCATTATTCTGTACGTATATAATTTTACATTGTATCAAACCAAATGATTATCAAGTACCCATATGTGACTTGAGGTTTCTAGTCTTTGTAATGAATTGGAAGTCATCGTTAGTGTTATGTTATACTATGTTACGTAGCTATAGTATATTCGTATCTGTAACCTTTTCCTGATAATGCTGGCAGACTGATTTACAATTCAGAATGCTGCAATAGTGCATTGTGGCAAGGCAACTTGTACTTCTTATCAATTTAAACATACTAAACCTCATAATTATATTGGATAATATATAGAAGCACACATAACTTTACCTGAACATACAAATTTCTAGGATAACCTTTGATCCCAATTCCCAATTGATAATTGCCATACCTTCTATGGTTTCAGTTTCAAATATTTTGAAAATTATTGAAGATTCAATATATTCAGCATTGTTTGTTCTCATATTGGGAGACTTTTAGTATAATTCCATATGAGCCAAGAAAGTCATATCCAGTGAGTTTTGGCTTGATAACCTCTTGTAGAATTAGTCAAAGGTATTATACTAACTAATCAAGACGTTCTTCTTGTGTGGAACTTGTGCTTTGTGCCGTATATTAAAAAGCTATTTATCGTCATTATGATAAACCAGGGGAATTTTGTTTTCAGGCAATCAAGCAATATATAAAGCAAGGACCTCTTTTAATTGATGTACATATGCACAAACCCAATGTTGCTGCAAGAAATTTCATTGATGCACTCGGGGCTTTTTGGCCTGGTTTACTGGTAAGGTTTGATTATACACTGTAGTTAAATGAAACTTCCCAAACCACTGATCATCAGCACTTTTCGACAAATTTTGTTGGTACTAGTAACTCGAACTAATAATAGAACTAATATAGTCGAAATTCCCTTTTTCGTAATGTTTTCTACTGTTCAATTCAGAAGTTTCTGAAATGAGCATTAGTACCGTACATAACAGGATAACTTCGAGTTTATTGGAAAATAGCAATCTATTTTCCAAAAAATTATTCATTATGCCTGCTTGTATTTAGGGTCATTTTCTCTCTATCGTATTGTGATTTATATTAGATTAAGTGAAGCCATTTCCGTTCTATTAATCTATCAAAGTGTATGATTTGCATATTTAATCTTGTTGAAAGCATTTTGCCAGGTTACACCATGTAGTTTCATTTTTGTTTTGTAAAAGACACAAGCACCAGTATAACCGCTAAAAATATATTCCTAAAAATGAATTTTACTTTCAGGTTCTCAAAGGTGATCTCCAGCCTGCCATCGAAAATCATGAACTCTTATATCAAGTATTTCTCAAACATAAATTTCTTCCTGAAGCATTTACAACCAATTTTGATATTTATTGGGGGCAATATCCACTCAGACCAGAATTTGCAGAAAGCACATACCTGCTGTATAAGGTAAATTATTATCTTATGTAAAATGATATTGTTTCAGTGTTATGACTCACAGTGCTAAGCGATAGAAATACACTTGTGATCGCACCTCCGATTACCCTGTGCGGGTACGCTGGTTTGAATCCCACAGGGGACAATTATTTGGAAAGAAATAGCTAGACTACTCGCAATCATAGGGTAGTTCATGTAACCACTGGTCGGTCACGGTTTCCACTACCATCATGTTCATGTATCTAGGACAAATAACTCGCTGACTGATTTCATACCTGACATGGACTGGTAACCAGATGAGAGGACGTGGTACGGCATATGATTATGCTATCTTCTCTCCTTTCCATTCCCCTGGGATAAATAGGAAAATCCAATTTCTTGAAATATCTTTTGTAATGAATGTGGTTATATGTTTAGGCAACTGCAGATCCTTATTATCTCGAAGTTGGAAAAACCATTATAGAAAATTTAGAGAAACATGCAAGAGTTAAATGTGGATATGCTGGAATAAAGGTTTGTTGTTCTAGTTTTTATAAATGAGACGTTTTTCACAAGTAAGGCTTGTGGTTTGCATACTTTCATGATCCATTGCTCACCAGCTCTTTTATAAAGATACCTAGTTTCGCTTTTAAACCATCTCCATCAGTTATTTTGTTACATGTTTAATAAGAAAAATGCCAACAAACGAAAGCAAAAGACTGAATGTATGACAGTCAAATATCTAATCAAATCAGTTGATTTACTTTAAATTAATTTAGTCAGTTTAAAGGCTTTTGCTCGTGGGGCATAGAGAACGTCTTTATGTGGCGCCCTATGGCCCAGTTTGGGAAACTCTAATCTGAACTAAGCAATCTCATTTACTTTCAGGCAGAGGAGAATTGTTACAAATTTAAATTTTCAATTTTGCAAATCAGAGCTAATTAGTTTCAAATGTGATTGATTTAAAGTTTGTCATAATTTTTCTTTTTATTTCTATTTATTTGTAGGATGTGCGAACTTTTAAGCATGAAGACCGGATGGATTCTTATTTTTTAGCTGAAATGTTCAAATATCTTTATCTTCTGTTCACTCCTGACAAAGAATTAAGTTTTTTACCTAACGGAAAGTCTGCCATGCCAGGAATTAATATGGACGACTATCTTCTTACCACTGAAGCACATCTTTTACCACTGAATTTGTCTAATATGGCAGTAAAAACAAACGATACTGCTGGAAAACCAGTACGTACATATAACCGTGCATTAAGTATATTTTTTATCATTAGACTGACATCGCATTGGCCATAACAATCTTTTGAATTAATTGTCCATTTATTTGAGCATTGCTCTTTGAGTTATTTATCAATAAAGGAATTTTTATGCTCGTTGGCATAGTTTTATTAAGAGCTGTGAAACGCAGCACCAACAAAACAATTTAAACATGAATCATATTGATACTCATTGATTCACTGTTTTCATTTGAGCATCTTTAGTGGGATTCAAACCCATTTAATTTGATTATCGTTGGTTCAGTTTTTTTTTATAATTCTGTTTTCTCATACTTTTATGAATTCACAGGAAAAACAGATTAGAATATATAAGTTAGTATTACTGTCTGGCGTCTGCTATCTGCTTCTTTAGTGTTTATCTGAGTCTCTTGGCAATTTAATATTTGAATGTACTATTTATTGCAGTGGCATGCAGCCGTACATGCAACTGGAAATGCTGGGCGACACTGTCCAAACAATGAACTTGTAAGACCAACCAACCTCCGTCCTATTCAAAATATCAGAGAAAAAGTAAAACAATTTTTCAGAGAGATTCATCCGGAAGAACCTCGATCTTGTAAAAGGTATAAACTGGTGAATTTTTTTATCCGAGTTTACAAAAGTATGATTGTATCTGTGAAATCAGTTATCTTTGACAGGGCTTTTCAAGCTGAGGGTCTGAATCTCCATTGAGTTCTCGGTGGGTTGCGAAATGGCTCAAGGGGGGTCCGTGGTATGTTTCAAAAATATTATTAAAGTATTGGCACTTGGCATGAAAATAATTTCGAACAAATGAGCAAAACATGTCCTGTTTAGACAAATCTGAACGTTACACGCTCGAGTGAACTGAGAAATTTTATTTAGAGAAACAAAGAAGCACGCCTATCCCAGTTAGAACAAAATCAACAAAATTTTCGTTCATGTTGTGTTTATTGTAAAAAAATTCACACTTTTTACGACTACTAGATCCATCTAATTCAAATTTTATGTACTTGAAGATAAAAATAATCATTAGTAATTTAGGCTATTACTTTTATTTCTTGTTAAATTATGCCTGACATTTCACCCTCAATTTTTTTTCCCAATTCAAGGGCACCCTTTCATATGTCATTCTGTACAATTTTTATGACATACATGATTTTATGACATGATTTATGACATGACATACATGATTTCAACAATTTTCTGGAAATCTGTTTATTAGTCATTTGCCCTCCATCATGTCTATATATTTGGCCATTGCTGTCTCATTCATGTACAGTTTGTTAATTGATAATGGAAGTTGGAAATCTTGAATATCATAATCGTATGCGTCTTAGTATTATATCATTCTATTCACTGTTAAAATATTCCTGTTTATTAATTAACTATTGCTAAATGAGCCTTCAAAATTAAATCCAATTCTTTCTATATTTCTACCTGTTTCAGTGCCAATCCATTCCAAACTATTGAAATAAAGGAAGGCACAATCAAATGGACAGGTCCAAGATCATTACATGCAAAGGACTTCCAGGCTGCTAATAAGGATCATCTTGATTTGATTAAATTAATGGGAATAACAACAAAAGTCATGCAAGAAGGAACGATACAGTTAGAATGGCAGCCAAATTCTGCTTCTTCTCCAACTAATGCGAAGGTGTGTATTTCGTTGTAAACTGGGTGGCCTAAATATTCGAAACAATTTGTTTTTGAGTACAGGTTGACCCAACAACAAACCCATAAATTTTTTAATTATTTCTACGAGAATGAAGAAAAATTTATTTAATTAACACTGAAACTTCTGTTTGTGTATAATTGAACCCAAAAGTAATCCAGGACACTTTGCACAAAAGTTATGTTCTGTCTGGAATATAAATCCCAAATACCTGGGTCCTTTTTTTTTGGATCACCCCGTATATTCAATTTTATTCATTCTTGATTTCATGTTTCATCTGAAAAATTATTATTTTGAGTAATCAAAAATTGTGCACCTTGTTACGGTTCCACTTCTGCGTTAGGCTTAAAGATAGCCGTCCAGTAGTCTACTGTGGACGATTGCATACCCGTAGCTTTCTTTTGGTCTTCGCTACCATATATTTGAACCTCGCTCTCTTATTGAATGGTCAAAAGGCAGCCGAGATGCGAGGTTTGGGTGACGTCATCTCACTCGGTGACGTGTTCGAGCATCGGATTCCCGCTGGAATACCGCAGCATTTTGGACTAGAATTTTTTGGCCGACTATCGAATTGTTCGAGTATCGAGTCGTTCAACAGTTGTATAATTCCATTATGGAATAATTTTGGTAACTTTTCTGAAGTCTTCATATAGCATTTTTTTCACTTTTTTAGGAAGGACAAATCTTCATGTATGAAATGGAAGAAATGAGAAAAACATCTGCAGATACACAAGTTACACCAGTACTTGTTCAATTACTTAGTCAACCATATCTGGGTGCCGTTGTTCTCAAGGCAGGACCAGCACAATTTGGTCCAGATTTGAACAATGTAGATCCGGTAAGAACCGATTTCTCATCTTAAGTGAATATTAGAGTCACTGCTATTCAAATGTGTGTGTTCTAGGAACTCATTGGTTCAAATTGTTTTCCTGACTGTATTTTATCACTCTGGTAAAATTTCACATATATTGAGGGTTTTCCTTATTTTTTTTTTATCTATCCTATTCAAGCTATCTAAGAACCACGCTCCGTTAATTATAACATGAAGGCCTATTTTACCCCTTTATATAATTAGCCTATATATTATGTGTTGTGTGATGACTCTCCTTTTGACAACATATTTATGTCTTATGCCCCGAACAAGACTCTGCACGAGTAGCCTACTGCTTGGTAAGGAGATCTTATGGAAACCTTCTCGGTTCGGCATTACTTACCCTCTTAATTACACCCAGGGTGAGGTGCTGGCATTGGATTTTACCCTGCAAGAAGGTTGAGTCTAACGCTTCAACGACTAGGCTATCGATCCCACACTTGGGGGTACTTATTGGGAGAAGGATTGAAAACCTTTAAACCATAATTTGAAAATTGGCTCGAAATACTTCTGTTTTCTTGGTATAATTCGTATCAGATTTAATTTTGATATAACTATTCTTGTTATTTGTAGGTTTCTGGACCTCTTGTCTATGCTAATCCGTATGATGGATGCTCTCCCCTTGTGAATGCTGATGAAATTAAAGGAAAAATAGCAATTACGCAACGTGGTGGTTGCATGTTTGTTATTAAAGTCAAGAATATTGAAAATGCTGGCGGCATTGGAGCGATAATTGAAGGTACTTAAATAAAATATTAGAACAGCACTCAAATTTTTGGACATGAAATTTGAATGCCCATTATGGCATCACTGTATTATAAGAAATTGTGCAAAATTGATGGGTTAGGTGGTAGGTAGCCCAGTAGGCATGAGGCTTAAACCAGAAATGTATAACTTGTCCTGCCCGATTAGTGTAGTTAATACTGACGTCAACACCAAATATTCTCATGACTTGAAATGTTTTTTACTTCAAGTTGATAGTCTATAGCTTCATTTCGAACAATGATTTGAACCGAATATACCTCATCATATGAAAAATGAAATGCTATCAAATTTAGTCACCCTGTGATATTCTTGTCCATTTACTGACTGCAGTATCAGTAATGTAGCGTTTTGTTGTCTTATCTTGATTTATATAGGAAAATTATTTCTTTTATTCAGATAATACTGCGGAAACAAAATTCGGAGAAGGTCCTACTTTCACAATGGCTGGTGATGGTGAAACATCTACTGGGATTCCATCTGCTTTCTTGTTTGCAAAAGAGGCCTCTATTTTGCACACTTGTATAGGAGAATTTCAAGCAGAAGGAAGACCTCCATTAGAAGTTTTAATTGGTACTGAAGGAGAACCATTGGGTAGGTTTCTATTCCACCAAACGTATCCACAGATTTAGAAAATGTAACTGGTTTGCTACTCAACAGTACTAGTAGACACCAGAGACTCCATATGATTGAGCCCGGAATTGTTTGAAAATATTTAAATCGAGGTGGCCACGACCAGGCCCGCTAAGCTATTTAGTGTGGCACTTCTCATCAATCCAAAATTCCTAATATGACAGTATATATTTAAAGAGGCGCTCACAAGGGGAAAAATGCATTTTTTGCTCTTGTCGCTGCGTTAAATCTTTGGTCGTTTTATCCGGTGCCTTTGTTACTGTAAGGCTAAGCGATAGCTACATTCTCTTCTTTTGCCTGATAAACATTTAACCAGTTAAGGGTTGCCACAACTTCTGACAAAGCTGATGTTAACAAACTGCAAGAACTCGAAATTTCTAGTGTCCCACTAAAATGGTAAATAAATAAGATGTTTCATTGTGAGAATTTCTTAATCCGTTGTGTCCGTGGAATAACTAATTTTTTTGTGTGGTCCAGGACTCCAGATAGATGTCTGAAATTGGTTATATGGCCCAACGACAAAAAATGTTGCACATCTCTTATTTAAGTTGTCACAAGTATCTGATGATACATTTGCAGTGGGAATAGACAGCATTCAGGAGAATTTAGGAATTTTTTGCTGTAATTTGTTCTGTTAGTCGAGTGTTTCCCAACCCTGAGCTGCAGACTCAATGGGACTGGTTTAGTTTGCAGACATTTTGACTACATGACTAGCATTTTTACGGATAAATACTATTAATGGTGCTCCCGAAGTATGCGAACCAAGATGCCGAACATCGGAACGTAACATGGGTAACAGGTTAGGGTTAGGCGATAATTTTTTTCCAATTTTCCTTATTTTAGTCCTATTATCAGTTCGAAGACTAGCCAAGAGCCTCCCGTAGTATTTATACCTAAAATTATGGCCTAACCCTAACCTAGTACACATATCACATTCCGATGTCCGCCATCTTGGTTCGCATACTTCGGGAGCCCACTATAAATTATTATAACATAAAGCAATTGTTCACAGTTATACCATTTTACTTGCGCAATACTTCCATTGTTGTTCTTACAATGTATTAGTTTATAATTACCGTAGTTTTCCGAATTCATGGCAAAAGAAAGACAACCTGATTAAAAAGGTAACAAATATCAGTGAAATAAAATTTTGAACTGGTTAAATTTTGGAACAAGCCAAATTTAAAAAAAAAAATTTGGAAATGAATAATAGTTTGAAATTGAATGTCCAGACCCCTATCCAAGGTTTGAGGCCCCTAGGATTCAACCTACCTTGCTAATGATAAATCCGTCCCGGAAGCATTTACATATGAAGACAAGTACCTGAAGCTCGTACTCGTAGGTTTACTCTGCTACCTGATGACGACATCAAATGCGCTTTATTGACCACCTTATTTTCACATTCTCAAAATATGGTAACAGTCTCTCGGTATGCTTGTAAGCATTCCTCAACAACTTATAGATAGATACCTTGGTAAGGCAAAGTGGGAAGTTTTAAGCATGTGATAATATATACTTTGCTTTTCGTCTAATTTTGCATGTTTTCTAATTACAGAGGAGGTAATGAGAAAATATGCCAATCAGTTGCCGATACCCGATTTAGAAAATCGAGAAACCAATATAAACGGTAATTCATTCTTTTTAGTTCCTTTTGTATGAATGTTAAAGTATATATAGTATTGAAGTTCATAAAACCTTATTGCAGTTGTAATCATCAAGTGTGTGGTTGAGATTGTTGCAAATTAATAGCTTTTTGGTTTGTAATAAATATACAATTTGCTGTATTCGGAATCTAGAATTCGCTTATCAGCAAGATAAATTCAATTTAGTCATATATGATGACCTTTTTGATACTGATATTGATAAAATGCCGCTTATTAAATAATATTGGTATTTGGTCCAAGTCGTCCAACTATTTCCATCTAGCTATGCCAAGGCTGACCATTTTTATTTGTAGGCATTTAGACCTATGTAGGTATCGTTTCACATATATGTTTTTGAAGTCGTGAAAAAATCTGTTCACTGAAACAATTAGAGTGATTCATTCTTTTCCAAATTTTCAGTGGTTATCAATGTAATAAGTCCTAACACATTTTTTTCAAAGTCCACATGATGCAGTATTTTACCTCAAATGTCGTTGTATTTATAGTTTATTGGCAATCTTTCATATGCCTTTATGTACAATTCTTCTGACATTTGGCTGAAACTCCGCTGATATTTTTTGGATATATCATTCATTTGACATTCCTCTCTTATTCCTAAACAGACGACGGTGAGGATCTACCAAATTCCAAAGAAGAAGTAACTCCGACGCAAGACACTCAAAGTATATTAGATGAGTTTGAACGAAATGAAGATGAAACCAAAATGGAACTTGAAACTCCATTTCGTAGTAACGAAGGCGATATAGAACAAACACAAAATGCAGTAAATGATAACATTAACAAAGACGATTCTAACTTGACAAAAGATAGGACTAATTTTTCTAAACCCGATGAGCTATGATCAGTTGTAAAAATTATTATTATTAGCTAGCTTATTAATTGGAATCAGCAGTATTCCTGTAATCTATATTGTCCTTACTGTATACCAGCTATATAAATATGCACTTCAATATTAGATTATGCTACAAATGCTAGTATAGTGGTAGAAATATTTGAGGTGAAGAATAATTTACGGCGCTTGCAAAAATATACATTGAAAGTGAATTGAATTTCAGAGTTAAACAACCCAGTGATCATGTTGAAATATTATTCAGTTATTCTTTTTCTTGTTAACTTATGAAATAGCCATAGGGTAAAAAAAATAATTGTATTCATTATTTGGCATTCAGAAAAGTGAGGGTATCGGTGTTGGATAATAGACTCTGACTTGAGTTGCGAGTCATTGGTCCTGACAGTTAATTGATGACGAGTTCGAGTGACTTGAGTCGTGAATAAATGGTTAGTCGAGTCAGTCACTCAAGTCCTCCTTAAAACTTGAGTCTGCTTCTCTGAAATTATGGCATGGAAATTCTTGAATAACGGAATACGGTATGGTTTTCTTGAATAAACATGTATCGGAAATTATGTGCGATTTTCATACTATACTCATGTTGCTAGGAACATCTTTTTTTCCAAATGCTTGTTATAATATTTTTTTGTGTAATTGACTAAACTTTTGTATCATTTTCTATATTTACAAAATTGAATATTTTGCGAAACAAAAATTGAAATATTTAATTTATTACGGTATTTATTGTCAAAGTTATTTTTACTTTTGTGGTGTTGTATTGTTCTTGACTTTCTTTTCAATAATAGTACCTTACTATTTTTTTTTGAAGAATAACACCAGGATTGTGTGAGTGATGCTATTCGATTACATGGATAACACTCTTCGTGGTGTTGATAAGTAATTTTATAAAAGCTGAGTTCAGAGGTTCTGGAAATTGCCTATCAATTCGTACATGATTGTTCTAAACTTAAATCCTTTTATTATCTGGATGACACAGTGCTTTGACAAAAAGTGATAAAAATACGGATTTCTCAAATTAACAGAAAAATAATCCTGCCTTTCTGATCAAAATAAATGATATGTTTATCTCGTATTATTGCTGTGCAATTCATTTTGCAACTAATTTTCTGTAATGATAATGCTTGACTGGTTGGTCCAGGCGTAATATTTGTGCAAAGATTAATTTAATCAGTCTTAATCATCAAGATTCTGATTCTGTCTGGAAAGTTATTTTTTGAATCAGCCAAAACCTACCATTTCGCAATCCGAGTAAAACAAGTGTGTGATGTCGTAGTTTGTTAAAATGTAGATTATTGGCTATTTTATTTTTTATTGATTATTTCATATTTCTTTTTGCACACATTTGAAATGTACAAAGAATAATAGGAGGGTGTGAATACTGTCTTCAGTGTACAGAATATCCACACAAATTCACCTATTTGGGAAACAAAAAATGCGTGTTAATATGGTGATAGTTTATGTTTTGTTAAATATTATACTTTATTTTAATTTCAATTTGGTGGTCTTCCAATGATTGTGAGAAATCAGTGTTCACTTGGGAAACAAAACTACTTTTATTTACACTGGATAAATGCATCAACATGAAATTGAGCAAATGTGCTTTAAAAACAGGATTTTTAAACTATAACACTTACTTGAGAGGAGTTTTTATATTATCTGCTCTATTATCACACTTAAAAATCTTATTTTATGAGTAGAATTTGTTCATCTTCCCTTTGTAACTAACACCATTTATAGGGCGGTATCTGGTTAAGTACCACCTTTGCATATGTTTTTAAAAAACGAGTGGCAGTATTATCTATCACAACTGAATTGGTGTGTTCCAATTCTGCCAGTTTAAAATACTTTGGTTATAAAGTCAGATTTTTTTCAACTAAATCAAACTATTGTTGCCAGTTTGATTCCAATTTTCTAATATCAGCACAGTATTCTCATATTATATTATTCGTCTACCCAGGCCACAATATTTAATAGACCACCGTCTTGGTAAATTCGTTTTTAATTCACCCGAAATAAGAATTCTTGTTTACAGATTGGTAATGCTGTTTCTAAACATATGCAGTATTCTCATTATACCAGCCACGTTTCCTGTCGTTTATTATTTGTCCCAAGCAATGCTTTCTATCTATTATGTAATACTTATGCACTGGCCATATATGGAACATGTATAATCGGTGCATTTCGTCTGTGGAGCATGTACAAAAGTGCATTAACGAACAAATACGTTTTGCCATTTTTTTATGTGTGGTGCATGTTGAAAATATTTTTTATCTGTTTTATGTATGTTCGATTTTGCTACAGTGCAATATCTCTCAACATAATTTGGAAATAGATGATATCGAAGTTGATACATATTTTCCTCTTTTGTTGAGTGTCGTTATTAATATCTTCCCATCCACCAGAAGACAGGATAGGATTCACCTATTTATCATATGGGAAACCACGGCCTCGCGTCCGGTTACCGTATCAGTCGATGTCGGGCATGGGATTAGTTAGCTAGCCAGTTATTTGTTTTCAGATGCGTAGACTTGATGGTGAAGAAAGCCCTAACCTACCATCGTTTACTTGAACCACCCTTCGGCGGCGAGTGTATTCCTAACGCTTAGCACGATGCGCTACACCGAGATTGCGTTCAGGATTTAGACTTTTCATATATTTGTTTCATATTTATCCTGAAGGAGCACCGATAAGACTGCTTAATCATACCAATAACCACGGCCTCCGCCCAGTTACCAGTATACGTCTGATATTGAAATATTCAACCATTTTCGTCCCGGATGCATGGAGAAATCCGTACACATTTAAGTCAAAATTACTGCCCGAATACAAATCAGTTTGAAATGCGTGTCACGATTATGCTGCTGGTAGAAAGCCACAGACCGAATATATGTTAAGAATAGGCCGGTAAGGCATCAAAATCACAACATGACTGCAGAAAATAATGCGGTCCCTCTGGTTTTTGTATTGGTGTGTAATCAGTGATGAGCTGGAAAATTCGTAACAACCGGAACGCACCTAATTCGCAAAAAGGTAATATATTTACAACACGACGCGGACGTTTACAGACAGTGTCTGTTCTAAGATAGAGTCGAAGAACTGCAATCAAACATGAAGAAATTATCTGAAGTATGTCTGTGTAAAATTACAAGAATATTCATAGCAATTTGATACAAATGCATTATCAGAAAGGTATATGATAAATCTTCATTGAGTCAAAGGTCGGAGGAACATCTATTACACGTTAATCATTATTTGCACGATGTGATGTCAAAAGAATTACGAATTATGATGTAACAAAACATAAATTAATAACTCGTTTCACCAGACAAATTAGACTTTTTGTACCATAATTTTATTTCAACAACAGGAACGCGAATGCAATAAAATGCACCACAACCGGAACGCCGCTCCGGTGCGTTCGGCTGCAGCTCACCACTGTGTGTGATATCTGCCTCAGTGGTTTAAATGTAGCGCATGAAAGTGAAAAATATAACAACTTACTTTTCATTGCATAATCATAAAAACTGCGATTTTAATTCTGAATCCTAAATTACATCGTACGAAAAAGATCATCTGCCCAGTGACCAGTCACGCTTCAATGATCACCTTGCTTCTGCAAGTTTGAAGTGAACCCCATGTTTGGCAGGCGGACAGTAATCAGCAGTTATTTCATTACCATAAAGAAAATACACTTTATGCGAACAATAGAAAGAAAAGACACACATTCGAGTTACTATGTGGGTTCCCTCATCTTTTCAACCATAAACATCACCCAGGATCTTCGTGCCCACAGATTTAAGCCCGCACGGGCCACTGCAACCAGGGTTATTTTCACTCATGTATACTTGCACTCACCCACCAGTAACTTTTATGAAGTATATTGGGTGTACCTTGGGAAACATCGTAATCTTTTTTAATTCATGTTGACAGGCACGAATGCACGATGAGTAAACACGGCACAAACATACCAATGCGTCGAAAGTCCCACACAACATTGAATCTTGCTTTCAGACACCGTTAGCGGATACTGTTGTTGGGATTACTATTATTGGGCTGCAATATGGCAAAGGCGTTCTGCGTTAAATATCTCACTCCGAACGATACGGATAGTCGAGCATGTTACCAAATACAGTGTATTGCAAAGGGATACTCGACAGAATTCTGCCAGATAAATGATAATAAATATATACAGTACTTTGGTTTTGAAGAAGATTAATTCCGACCAGTACATTGCTACCAAACGAAGATGTTCTGCAATTGTCCATTGTAGTGTCGTCATCAGCTGGAAATATATCGCCCCGGGCAGCCATGTTGTTAAATACCGTGTTTCAAAAAAGTGTTCAACAGCATTCCCCTGGTAAAAGATAACAAATACCTGGGATTAATAGTCCCATTGACGATACCATTGATGACAAAAGAAAACGTTCCGCAATTGTTCTTTTAACAAAGGTTTCGTTTCCTGAGTATACTGCAGCGATAATTACGCGATATTTTTTTCCTCGTCGGATCGCTTGTGAGTTGTGACAGTATCGTTCACGCGACGGCAACGGATGAGCAGAATGTAAACAAACCGAATATTATTAAACACTTGACGAGGGTTAGTTCTGTATTTTATTCACGGAACATCTGTAAATCGTTTCGTGAATGTCCCGGGATTTATTTTGGTGATATATCCCGAGGAATTCCCGTATTTTGGCTTTTATATTGGATTGTTTTGTCGTATATTACGACACAATGATGAACCAAAATTGTCATTTCGGGTTTTGCTACGCTGAAGTAGAATCGACAACTTACAAATGAAAGCTACAACGTTGTTCAGTCGCGCTTTGTTGTCAGCAAATGCAAAACCAAGATGCGGATTTACTGCAAGGCCTTTATTTGGAACAATCTCTCGCAAGTATTGCGAAAGCAAGGAACTACCAGAAATACGGAAAAGTTATAACGATCTCAAGAACTTTGTACAAGAACGCTTCAAACCTAATTTTCTCATACAACAAGAGCACGTATTCCCAGTCAACCAAACAGACCTGTCGCAGATTGACATCTATGGATTCGACTATGACTACACGTTGGCAGAGTACTCCGACGACATGCAAATTTTCATATATCAAACGGCAAGTAAAATACTTTGCCAGAAATACAAATTTCCGGAGGATATCATGAAAGAAAAGTACAATCCAGATTTCTGCGTTCGGGGTCTTCATTACGATATCAAACGTGGACTGATGATGAAAATTGATGAACGACATATCGTGCAGTTGGACACTGTCTTTCAGTAAGTAGTATTTTTATTTTGGATGAAATATTCCTGTATACATGTATATCATATGAACTTTTGAAACTTATTTCCTGTTTGTCAGAAATTACGGTCAATGTTGCACTAAATAAACCTTAGCTGTGCTCACTATGTAGGCCTACAATAAAACGAAAACTTGCATTTTTGCCTGTATTTGCAAGCCGTCTTAGACAGAAGTAGATAAATTGAGTTTTGATTAGAATTTCACCATATTACTGATACATGATTAGAATAAATTTGATTTCAGTACAATCAATACATTACTGAGTTTCGGAATTGAAGTGTTCCAGTGCTCCTAATTTGATTTTGTTGTGTGCACTACGATATATTATATAGCAACGGTGGGCAAACCGCGGCGGCTCTTCTCGCTGGAAATAATTATATATTATCTAAATTCAACTGAGAGAAACTGTAGCGCAACAATTTTTTTTTAATTCATTAAGCGGTTGAAGAATATATACTTTTGCAATATTGTTATTATACGTTTGTGTAAAGTTCTTTTCAGTTCACGGTAATCTAATATTATTAATTTCAAAAATTATGCGGCTCTCACATATTTCTGACTTGCTGCATGCGGCTCTTACCTCTTATATTAAAAACTTTTGCCCATCGCTGTTATATAGTGTAACTCACGACACAGTTTATTAGATTTAGCTGTCGATTTCAGACAACATAGCACGGCACAAAATATTATCCCGTTACGTTAATTAATATGCAATTCCATGGAAAATTAGTAATGTTTCGTTGCAGAGGCCGTAAGAAGTTAAATTCAGAAGAAGCGCTCCGGCAGTTGGAAACCGTTCACATCTCAAAGGAGGTTATGGATAGATCATGTTTTCGAGGAAGCGAAGTTCTGCAGCAATTGACAGATATATTCTCTTTGCCAGAAATGTGTCTTCTGGCCAACGTCGTTGAATATTTCGCATCAAAGTCGATAAAATTTGACTCGATGAGAGTATTTGAAATGGTCGAACGTTCAGTGCGTGAAGTTCACACCGACGGTAATTAACTTAATTAATAATAATCCGAGTGTGTTTTTCATCGTCCTTAAATTTTTTATTTATGAATTATTTTCAATTTTGAGTTGCGAAACAATCACAACTATTTTAAGCTGGCTGTTAGTTGGTAATTTTCATGGAATTCAATGTGTTGAAAACATGTTTAAGCTTTTACACCGATTCATTATTGAACAATTTCACGGATTTATGTCCGTTTTTGTCTGGAGATTTATGATTGTATTGAAACGTCATTGTTTTCATTTTTTCAACAAGCTGTCCCGGCTAACAGCTATCAGGTGTTTCCAAACGTTACCAGGGAAATTTACGTGGGAAGTTTTATTGAATATTCATTTTATTGATCTAATTCTATATCAGGGTACCTGTACGAGGAAGTAAAAGCCAACGTTGACAAATATTTACGAAAAGATTGCTTGCTGCCTTTGATCAGAAAATTAGAGAAAGACAAAAAGAAGCTTTTTCTATTAACAAACAGTCCATACCCATGCGTCAGTGTCGGTATGCGCCACATGTTGGGTGACTTCTGGAAGGATGCATTTGAAGTCATTATCGTAGAAGCCAACAAGCCAAATTTTTTTGATCAAAGACCACGGCCATTCAAGACCTTACAGTTTCGAAAGTGTCGCTACAGAACTGTTTCTTGGGACACTATCAATGAATTAAAAAAGGGAGAAATCTACTGCGAAGGATCCAGTGGTGAATTGATGAAACTCATGGGATGGGATAATCGACAGGCTAGTATACTTTCTTGTTTATTTTTTTTTGCATCTGCATTTTACCACATCTCAAGTAATTGGACATTCAGACATCAAATTTATTTCTCATATTATATTCAGGTAATGTACTTCGGCGATCAGATTTACGCCGATTTGGAGACACCAAATCTTTCAAGTGGATGGTCAACATGTGCTGTTATTCACGAACTTAAGCATGAAATTGACATAATGAACTCACCTGGCTTTTACAGAAGCGTTGTATGGGTACAAACTCTTGAAAGACTTATCGACAGAGCGCAGGTATGATTGAAAGTCTCATACCAGAACAGAACAAGGATACATCTAAAAAATTATCGTCGTCGTTGATGAATTAATTAAGTTTATTTCAGGTCAAATTTTTGAGGAACTGAATCGGGTTTCGCAATATCGTGCGACCGAATAAAATGAGCGAATTTATGACGGCATTTCAAACCTAATAAACATGCCTCTTGGTAAATATTAGACGCGCGCATTTGTATACAGCGCTTTTTAAAGGAACGCATTCCGCATTGGCAACTGTAACCTAATCTTCTTCACTGTCACGTTACATTATGCATTAATGATTATAATTTTATTTAGGTTCACCAAGACGCAGAATCACGGCAGCTTGTTCGTGACTGGCTTATCGAACGTAAAAATGTGAAGGCCGATTTGAAAAATGTTTTCAACAAAAATTTCGGATCAGTTTTTCGCACATCTCTTCAGGGAAGTTATTTTTCCTCAAGATTATGCCGGGTTGCTGATATATATACTTCTTCGGTAATGAATTTGTGCAAGTATGGACCGGATAAAATTTTCTTCCCCCCAAGGTACTGTTACGTTTCTATTTTCGACATGGCGTATTTGAAGTGCAAGCCTTATACATTGTCTATTCTGTTTCCTCTTGGTATTTTAGGGGCAGTCTTCCACACGAACAACTTGTCAGTGTTGCCTATCGCCATGATGGCTTTGATGCGGCATTGGAAACTGCTTTAAAAACGTTGGATTTTCTCAAACACGGGATGACCAAGACACCGACCGAAATTGACACATGACAGTACAGTACAATGTATGATGTGGCCTTAAACATTGCAACACTTTCAGCTGTAACATGTAAAATTTCATTTGTACCTTTCTGTTCTATATACCTATTAACTTTTATGCAGTGCGTTTGTTCAGAATTTTGTACCGAATACACTTTTTTGAAGACAATGATTTTTTCAAAGCCGTAGTTATTCTTTTCACATAGACAATCAATTTTACCCACAATTGCAATCACTTTTCGTACCAAATTTCTTTGACTTTCTCACTCTGATACACTTAATTCGTACCTTCCAGTATTATTTTTTTTTACCTTATTATATTTTAGTTATTGTGAATATAGTACTGGTTTTGTAGTCGTTGCCGTTTCATACACAAAGCTCTGTGCTGTGTCCCACCCTAATTGCACTGGCCGTTGTGGGATAATTTGAAGGTTGGCGTCCGAACTAGTTTGATTTTCCGAACAAATTCTTGAGGAAGAGCGATTAGATTCATCTTTAGTATGACTTATGTTTATCCCGGGAATGCGTTTTATAAGAAGAAAACTCCATAGCAACATATTTGGATTTTGTTATATAATTTTTTCGTAATCGTGCTTATCGTTTACAACGAACTGGAATTACTATACACGTATACAGTACTGATAACTTATCTTGGGGACATAGATTTTTGCTGCTTCCATTCCATGTTTTTGCATACACATAGCCAATGTTCCCTCTAATTTCTTGTAGTATGTGTGCGCAGAAATTTTGGTATGTGCGCACTTTTTTGGAAATGGCTAATATTTGTGCAAAAACCAATGAACAAATTTTGGCGTTCTAACCGGGTAATGGGTGGGCCAACAACAAACTTTCTCAACCTGCCAACCGAGAAAATTGTTACATTACATCGAAATACGTCTGTGCGCAGTAAATCTATGCGTGTGCGCAGCCTCTGAAAGCTGTGTGCGCGCGCACACGCGCACACTTTAGAGGGAACACTGCACATAGCTATTCCGAGGCCCGGGGTTAACGACTACACCAGGAGGCGTATGGTTTGGTAAATACTACTACTGCCCTACTCCATGAAATATTGAAAACGGATTCATGCATCGCACTGCCCTCTTAAAAAGTTTGAACACCTTGCTTGTATTGTTCTCCAGTATTTAAACCTGACATGGGCAAATTACGGCCCGTTCGGTGTTTTAATCTGGCCGCCTGATGCTATCAATTTCTGCTTTCAAACGATTCTGCATGTACTACATAGTTGATGTTATTGAAATCTACATGGTGCAATAGGCGTGTTAGATTATGATCGTATTCTGTGTAAGTTGTATTTAAGGTGGCCACAGACTTTAAAAAAACTTGTAACACTGTTCATAAAATGTAACTTGTTACGTCACACATAGGGCCCGCCAGTTAGTTACCAGTATACTTCTGATATTGAAATATTTAATCATTTTCGTCCCGGATACATGAAGCGATCCGCACACATTTGAGTCAAAATTATTGCTTGAAAAAATCAGTTTAAATTAGCTTTAAGCACGTCACGCTTCGTTTCTGATGGAAAGACACAGACAATAAAGAAAACAGTGTTTGCATGTTATTACCGATATGTTGAGTATAGGGCGGTCAGGCACTCAAAAGCACAACATGACTGCCTCGTTAGTTTAAACTGCGGCCGTTGGAAGCGAACAATATAAAAACGAGATAGAGATCAGAGATCGCCGACTTATCGATCTAGCGGCGTGTATCCTTCGCTCTGCTACATCATTAATTAATAACTCGCTAATTATACGACATAGTCCATCCAAAATCAATAGACTTCTGGTCCAAGATATGATGAATGCACATGCAAAATTTGGAGCAATTTCACGTCTGCGTGAAATATTTCACTCCTAATAATACGCATCGTTAACCATGTTGATAAATACAGTGTGTTGCAATGGAATAGTTGACAATATTTTGTCTGGTAAATGATAACAATTACCTGGGAATAATAGTCCGGACGATACCATTGATGGCAAAAGAAAACGTTACGTAATTGTTCTTTTAACAAAGGTTCCGTTTTTTGAATATAATGCAGCGATAATTACGTGATGTTTTCTCTTCGGATCGCTTGAGACAGTATCGTTCACGCGACAGCAACAGAAGAGCAGAATGTAAAAAAAACAAATACCGTATTTCCCCGAAAACGTCCATTGGGTCTTATTCTAATTGTCTTCCAAAAAAAAATACCACTAGGGCTTATATTCGGGGTGGCTTTTATTTTCATTTATCCAATTCATGATAATAAAATAGAGAATTACGAGATTATCACAAATACATATATGAAAAACGATATCCATTTACTTATAAATAACAAGTTTTTATTTGAAATAACCAAAATATCTACATAACATAGATTATTATGAATCGTTTGAAACGTGTGGAAGATTTCTTGCTATCGACTAGGTCAAAAAAATAAAATTCTCGTTATTGACTAGGTCTTATTTTAAAGGGAGGGCTTATATTGAAATCATTTTTTAAATTCAGGCTAGGTCTTATTTTCGGGGTGGGTCCTATTTTCGGGGAAACAATGTATTACTGTATCCAACAGTTGACGCGGGTTAGTTCTGTGTTTATTTTGCAGAACAACTGTAAATTGTGAATGTAGGTCCCGGGATTTTTTTGTGATATATCCCGAGGAATTTTCGTATTTTGGCTTTTACATTGTCTTTTTTAGTCGTATATTACGACACAATGATGAACCAAAATATTCATTTCTGTTCTGCTTTCGCTGAAGAAGAATCGACAACTTGCAAATGAAAGCTACAACGTTGTTCAGTCGTGCTTTGTTGTCGGCAAATACAAAACCAATATGCGGAGTTACTGCAAAGCCTTTACTTGGAACAATCTCTCGAAAGTATTGCGAAAGAAAGGAGCTACCAGAAATACGGAAAAGCTATAACGATCTCAAAAACTTTGTACGAGAACGCTTTAAACCTAATTTTCTCATACAACAAGAGCACGTATTCCCAGTCAACCAAACAGACCTGTCGCAGATTGACATCTACGGATTCGACTATGACTACACGTTGGCAGAATACTCCGACGACATGCAAATATTCATATACCAAACGGCAAGTAACATACTTTGCAAAAAATACAAATTTCCGGCAGATATCATGAAAGAAAAGTACAATCCAGATTTCTGCGTTCGAGGTCTTCATTACGATATCAAACGTGGACTGATGATGAAAATTGATGAACGACATATCGTGCAGTTGGACACCGTCTTCCAGTATGTATTTTTTCGATGGAATATTCATGTCTAAATGTATATATACATCATATAAACCGAAAATATATATGATTTCTTATGTGTCATAGACACAATAGTTCTTTACACTAATTGTTGATTGTTTTGTGGACGACAGTTTATCGGTAAACGGCGAACAACAACGGTAGCGCATACACCAATTGAGTAGTCTTTATCGAGGCAATCTTTTATTATCAACTTTGACGTACCGCCACGATATAAATCAGATAATTCAATGATCACCCTGTCTTCTTAGCAGTTTTAATATAATTGCAGTAATAAAAAAAAATAGTGTAGAAATAGCTGTAATAGACTGGGCTAAAATTCTTCACCGGTACTTTTAAAAAACAGATTATCGTATGCGATGAATGACTTTTGAAAAAAGCCCCGAAAATTTTGCAATGGTAAAGTATAGGAAGAATTTTTCGGGGGTCAAAGAAAGGTCTATTGAACACGTCAGTGGACATAACGTAACGATCGTTTCAATATTATGTTGTGGTTGTTGTTGTTCTTATCCTTGTTCTTTGACTCGTTTTTAAAAAGCTCTTTGATTACTGGACCAATTGCTTTGAAATTTTCAGTAGTTAAAGATGGATTTTTTTTCTAGAAGGCTATTACTATTTTATTAATTATAAATTTCGTATGAAATCTGATATTTTGTCCATTTTGCTGTATTATTTTATCCCTGAAAACACTGGCTGTCCAGTTTGATTCTGTATATTCCTGCTACGCGAAACTCGGATTTTTTTCGAAGGTACCGGTAGCGTCAAAAGTAAGGACTGCTTCGCTCTAGTCAACGTGCCCATATATTTGAGCATTTCTCTCCTTGTTTTAATGTTGCAATTCCATGAAAAATTTGCAATGTTTTGTTGCAGCGGCCGCAGGAAGTTAAATTCTGAAGAAGCGCTTCGGCAGTTGGAAACCGTTCACATCCCAAAGGAGGTTATGGATAGATCATGTTTTCGAGGAAGCGAAGTTCTGCAGCAATTGACAGATATATTCTCTTTGCCAGAAATGTGTCTTCTGGCCAACGTTGTTGAATATTTCACATCAAGGTCAATAAAATTTGATCCGACTAAAGTATTTCAAATGGTCGAACGTTCAGTGCGTGAAGTTCACACCGACGGTAATTAGGTTATTGAAAATTAATTCGAGTGTGTTTGTCATCATTTTTTATTTATTTATGATCTTTTTTCAATTTTCGGGTTTGAAACAATCACAACCATTTTAAGCTGTCTGTTAGTTGGTAATTTCCACGGCATTCAATGTGTTAAAAACGCTTTAAAACTGTTATACGGATTCATTATTATCAAGGATTAATGTCCGTTTTTTCTGGAATTTTGTGTGGCCCGGAGACGATGAATTTCAGCCCGATAACATTGAAACGCCATTGTTTTTATTTTTCCATCGAGTTTTATCGGCCAACAGTTACGCGGTATTTCCACCGTTACCAGGGAATTCTCTGCGGGAACTTTTATTTGAGCCTTCATTTATGGATCTAATTCTGTATTAGGGTACTTGTTCAGGGAAGTAACAGCCAATGTGGAAAGATACTTACGGAAATGTTGCCTGGTGCCTTTGATCACAAAATTAGAGGAAGACAAAAAAAAGCTTTTTCTATTAACAAACAGTCCATACCCATGCGTCAGTGTCGGTATGCGCCACATGTTGGGTGAGTTCTGGAGGGAAGCATTCGAGGTAATTATCGTAGAAGCGAACAAGCCGAATTTTTTTGATCAAAGACCCCAGCCATTCAAGACCCTACAGTTTCAAGATTGTCGCTACAAGTCTGTTTCTTGGGACACTATCAATGAATTGAAAAAAGGAGAAATCTACTGCGAAGGATCCAGTGGTGAATTGATGAAACTCATGGGGTGGGATAATCGACAGGCTAGTATACTTTTTTATTTATTTTTTTTGCACCTGCGTTTTATCACATATATATCAAGTAATCGGACATTCAGACATAAAATTTATTTCTTGTATTTTATTCAGGTTATGTACTTCGGCGACCAAATTTACGCTGATTTGGAGACACCCAATCTTTCAAGTGGATGGTCAACATGTGCTGTTATTCACGAACTTAAGCATGAAATAGACATAATGAACTCACCTGGCTTCTACAGAAGCGTTGTATGGGTACAGACACTCGAAAGACTCATCGACAGAGCGCAGGTATGATTGAGAGAGGGTAATATATACCAGAACAAGGATACCTCTAAAACTTTATCGTCGTCGTTGATGAATTAATTCAGTTTATTTCAGGTCACAGTTTTTGAGAACCGAATCGAGTTTTGCTATATCGTTGAACCGAATAAAATGAGCAAATATATTACATAATTTCCAACATAATGTCATGCCTCTTAGTAAATATCACACCCCTTTATACAGCGCATGCATTGGCAATTGCAACTTAATCTCCTTCACTGTCACGTTACAGTGTACATTAATAATAAAAATTTTATATAGGTTCACCAAGACGCAGAATCCCGGCAGCTTGTTCGTGACTGGCTTATCGAACGTAAAAATGTGAAAGCCGATTTGAAAAATGTTTTCAACAAAAATTTCGGATCAGTTTTTCGCACATCTCTTCAAGGAAGTTATTTTTCGTCAAGATTATGCCGGGTTGCTGATATATATACTTCGTCGGTAATGAATTTGTGCAAGTATGGACCGGATAAAATTTTCTTCCCTCCAAGGTACCGTTACGTTTCTATTTTCGACGTACTTCCAGCATATAGCATGGCATGTTTAAGTACAATCCGTACTATTCTGTCTTCTTTTGTTATTTCAGGGGCAGTCTTCCACATGAACAACTTGTCAGTGTTGGCTATCGCCATGATGGCTTCGATGCGGCATTAGAAACTGCTTTAAAAACATTGGATTTTCTAAAGCACAGGATGACCGAAACACCGACCGAAATTGACACATGGCAATACAATGTATGCAGTGGCGTTTAGCTTCACAACATTCTCAGCTGTAATATAAATATACTGTATATAAAAGTTGATTTATTCCCCTCCTATTTTACCATCCCTTTGCCTATTTTGCAGTGCGAATATTTGAAGAATATTTGATTTGATCATTTTTGAAGAAATCTTTTCACAGTCAATTTAACCCACAATGGCAAACGTTTTCACATTTCGTACCAAATGGTTTGAATTTTGCACACTTAATCCTAAGTTTCCAGTATTATTTTATCTTTGACCTTATTATTTTTTAGTTACTGTGGATATAACAATGGTTTTGTAGTCTGCCGTTTAAATACACATTAAATACTCGAAGCTTTATGCTGCGCCCCAACCTAATGGCCGCGGTGAGGTAATTTGAAGATTGGCGTTTAAGCTGGTTTGCTTAGTCTCAAACAAATTCTTGATGATAAGCGAATAGAATGTCACTATGACTTATGTTTTTTTCCCGAAATTGCGTTTTATATGAAAAAAAGTTATATAATTTTCCCATAATCGTGCTTCTCGTTTACAACAAACTAGAATCACTATATGAGTTATCTTGGGGATATATATTTGTAATCCATTTGACGTTATCACTAATTGTTGATGGCTCCATCAGAATCTATCTGCCTTCATCCCATGTTTTTGCACACGCATAGCTATTCCAAGGCCCGGGAATTCCGCCAGGAGCCGTATGGTTTGGTTATGTACTATTACTGCCGTACTCAATGAAATCTTGCAAAATGGATTCATGCATCGCACTGCCCTCTTAAAGAATTTTAAATACATCACCTTTGTTGTCCAGTGTTTAAACGTCCCACGGAAGAATTGAACATTTTTCACGATTTCATCTTTTTTTTTTATTGCAAAAACAAACTAGAATAACTCTTATATATATGGCGATCGAAAACAGCATAAAGTAAAACAAAAAATTTAATTGTACATACTGATCGTTTATTGGCAACTCTAATTGTAACAATAAAACAAACTTGTTAAAATACCATTTCCTGAAAGACAATTTTCTAAAGTGCGCTACGCTTCAAGGACATTGTGGAATAAAATTTATGTACTGCCCGCGAGCTGCATGTCGAAGCGATTGATGATTTCCCTAGCTGCGACTTTCTTGTTTATATTGTCCGCAATGCATATTCAGCGTCTGTGAACAGTGGTACAACAATTGAAGACTTATTAGTTTGAGTTTTGAGCGTTACTCGTTGAATAGGTTTACGAAATTTAAGAATAAATCTCTGCCATTATTCTGGGTACTCCCGAAGTATGTGAACCAAGTAGGCGGACACCGGAACGTAGTATGTGTACCAGGTTAGGTTTAGGCCATAATTTCATTCCAATTTTCTTTATTTTGGTTTTATTACGAGTTCGGGGACTAGCCAAGTATTTGTACCTGAAATTATGGCCTAACCTGGTACACTTACTACGTTCCGGTGTCCGCCATATTGGTTCACATACTTCGGGAGTACCTTATTTTGCCCTCTTGAATGTCTTCATTTTGGTCCAATAGTCGAAAACTGCACAAAACACGGGTTAGACTGTGCTTATGTCAGGACTTTTTGAAGGTTACTTCTTGGATTATATGCGACAAAACGGTGATTTTGGAGGTGCAGAACTGATTTCACCTTGCGAGAATACTCAAAAAATGATATGTATAAATTCAGCAATAATGAGAAGTATTTCCGGGGTCAAGAATCGGTAAAGATCATGCAAACAGGCGATTCAAGCTCGTGAAGAATAGGATGCTGACTGCAGTGCTGACATAAGCTATTTTCTCTGAAAGGTTACGTTGAAAGTGGAGTTCAGCGGCTCTGATACTTCGATTTTGGTGGACAGTGGAGTGTTAATAAATGGGAAGCGCACATTCCCAACTATTTGAAGTCAGTAAGTTGGACTGTATCCTCATCTAAAGTGCTTTCGCTTTTTCGTAGAAAACGTGATTTTGACAGTCGGTGTGATGAATTTCCACGTTTAGAATTTTTGCGCTTTCCTTCTGTTGGAGGTCCATTTGTAGGACTTGTTGGCTTGTTTTCTGTTGGTAGGTGGTCTGACGTCATTTGGCGTTTCGCAGATTTAGGTCTTTTCTGTACCGGAGAAACCGGGGGAGTTGATACACTGCGACTCTTCTTTTTACGAGATTTTGTCCCTGTGCCACCTGAAATAATATACTTGAATCTCAATACCCAGATCTCAAAATCAACAAATTTTGTATTCAAAATTTTCAAATAGAATTGTTATAGTAGCATATTATTATAGGCCTATATATATTATTAAATACAGCCTAGGTAGGTATATGTGATAACACAGACTCCAAGAATTCTTTTACTCGATGCTTACTTTTGTCATCCGGACTTCGTGGTGATGTCGGCGGGGTTTCGTTGTTGTTGGTTGAGACTATATGCCGCGTTTTTGAAGAAGCATCGGACTTCTTGCGCCGCACTTTAGCGCTATCATTATATTTTTCCGCATTGGAGTCGTGGTTCCTTCCTGGTGAAGGTGTTCCTGGAATTTGGATTAGACCAAGTGTACTCATATCAGTATCCTCTTTTGCAACAATGCGGTAGGTTGATGATTTCCGTTCGTCCTCATAGGATTCGATGTAAACCGATGGATGATTTCCCTAAATGTAGACCATATGATTAAGCATATTGTGACCATATTTCATGTTGGTTCGTTTTGACATATGTTGTGTATGAATCGTACATATTTCAAGTACTCGTAGGGAGCCAAAATTTCCGCCTTAAATGGTATGTCAACAAAGTTAGGTTTAGCGATGGGTATATATATGATTCCGATCGTCATTTGAATACCTCCCCTCGTGGAGAGCATATTGGGCTGTCAGTTGACATCGGAACTACACAACAGCTACACAAAATGTATATTGCGAATCGAGTGCAATATTTACATGAAGACTTAATGTGTTCGAATGTCTTTAGATGAAAATGGGATAAATGTGCCAAAAACCAGTACAAAAAATAAAAAGGTGTAAGCATGGAAAACGGACGAAACACTTTCTACGGAAGGGGCAAAACAATGAAAAATAGACGAAATATTTCAAAAACGCCCGTGTGGATTTTCCAGGTTGTCGATTGAATCTTAATTAAATAAAGCTCAAAACGGTTTAAATACAGTACCATGCGTCATTTTCGACATATACAGTATACGTACATTATTTTCAAAACAAAACAAAGCCATGTAGGCTATAACGCAATTTAGATCACAATGCTCTCGTAAACAAGGTCCGTATACCGTCATTGAAAATTACTTTTCTTTATCTTCCTATTAACGAATTGCTGTCCAAACCTCAAGCGTCAACTCACCATCAACGTTGACGACTTTCTAGACGACGGTAAATCACCACCAACTTCGTACTTGTTGCGATTTATCGAATGTTTCCTTATTTGAGAATCATCTCCACGTATTACTGATACCCAATGTGATCGAATTTCTTCGTGGTGCAGGCAGAATAAAACCATCAAGGACAATCCCTAAAATAAGAAATAAATGTTTCGTTGTTCGCATAGTATTTCACCATATGACGTTTACAGTTGCATTCCAGGTGGGCTTTTATGTTGGCCGAAATGTGCTGCAAGATTAAAATGACTACCGTGCGCTTACTAAAGGGTTAATTATGGTATCAATCGATAAACGTGATGATTCTTTAGTTTATAGCACGACAAGTCTTTTGCGTGACATGAATGGAAAGGAAGCGTTTAAAAGACTCATAAACTCAGTTAGCTTAGAAGTTTATATAGCGCATATATTTCAATCGGTTGAAATCTGTAAACTCACCAAAATTGACGAGCCAGCACTGAATACAATGATGCCGCCCAGTTCTTTTTCACTTGGCTCTCTTTGGTCAAAACAGGAGCTGATGATGACTGAAATAAAGCTGAATATTAATTTTCGGGTCGATGGTATAGCATGTGATTACATTCTATCGCTTCATTATACTACTAAAACCTTAATTTATTAACGTATGTCGATGTCAGATATCTTATGCAAGATTCAAGATCTCAAATTACCTATAGCAAGCAATACTGTTATGACCGTGAGTCTTATAAAATGCATTTTGACGTTTCTTCGGCTACTTGAATTTTGCAATCTTTCATTTTGCTTCGCAAAAAATACACCGTGTAATATCATGCCAAATATTATCAACATCCCAATAAATGTCATGCCAACAGGAACCATTGTTCCGCCCCATTGATATAGCTTATGAACAAAGCATCTGAAAATAAAAAGATTATTTATCAGTAAGCAGTATCTATTTTTGCAAATCCATCTGCCGAATTTTTGTACATCAATGCAGTCGTTTACCGCTTCATGGTGGTAGCCAAAAATTAGATCTTGGTTATCCTTATGGACCAGTTTACTTGCCGATACTACTAGTTATGGTGACAAGGCTGACATAGTGGTAACATGGCGACAACAAATACTTACTGTGGGCCATAATATTCTCCGCCATGGATGCCTCCAACATGCTGGGTGGCCACAGCGGCGCATATAATTGCTATACCGAGTGAAATTCCATATGCAGGAATGGATGCTTTGATGAAGAAATGACTAATGTGTCCTCCCATAGGCCTTCTGAACATTACCAGTATAAGCATCCAATAAACGAATAGCCAAAACCAGGCAGCCAAAACGGAGAAATGACAAACTATTGCTCCTGTAAAAAGAAAAAACACATTGTAAAATTTAAATTTTATCGCTCTCGGTGGGACGGCAAATTTAGTCTTTTATGTATCAAGCTTTGAGAGAATTCCTCCCATATTTACTGCATTGCAGCACGTTAAACTTATCACTCAGTAGGATTTCATAGAGCTTAAAGATATAAAAAATATTCCTTACCAAATAAGCAAACATTACCGGAGTCTCCTGTTGTCTGTCGCTCGTGGTTACTGATTAAATATGCGAGATAGTATAAAAAGAGACAGATGCACAAATTCACCATTATAATATGCGGCCTCTTTATGTGGAATTTTCTGAAAAAGATCAGTATTATTTCAAATGGTCACTGGAACCCATAATACGGGCCATTTAACAAAACACAAGATTCACTATTTTGAGACTTGCAAGTTGCATCAATATCTAAATATGTGAAGAAATTTGGGGAGCGTTATTGATATGCATATTATACACAATCCACATGCATTACGTACTTTCAGGCACCTGCTTATTTTTTGTTGTAAGCTCGGAAATGTACTTGTCCCTAATCCTAACGATCTTTTTATTTCAAATAATAAACAAAAAGCGAATTATTGATCACAAGATTTAATCGTGAAATTTTTGTTTATAGTTGAACTTCATTCGGCTAAAAGCCAAGGTCATTTATATTTGTAAATTACGTTATATACATTTCCGTCTCTTATAATCTGACTAGCCAGCATGACTTGGCGTCGATTATAGGTCACTAAATGTCAGTTATCAATACATCATATGGAGAATTTCACGAAAAATGTCATTAAACCGGATAGTTATATTCAAGACGGTAGTGTCAATCACATGGAGTGAAATCCTACGTACTTCGTTATTTTCAGGGTGCATGTACTAAAATTTTTGAAAGCTGGAGATTTCGCAAGGAAAAGCGAGTGAACCCCATTCTGTGAAGGCTAACTCACCCGTATATGATGTACAAAATGCCCAAAAGACATCGGTGAGGTCTATTTATAATTGTTCGAAAAAATTGTATGTAATATGATTTTTAAAAGACAACAATGATTAAATTCATGCGTGATTATTACGTACCTGTATCCGATATAAGAAAGCAGCGTCAGTAAAATTCCAGCGATTGCAACTGAAGCGCCCACGTATGATACAATATTTCGAATCAATAAAGATTCAGAATCCATATTGGCCGCTGAAAAATACAGAATATACATTGGAGGGAACTAATTGTAACAGTTAGAACATATTCTAAAAAGAATATAACGTTTGTGCAAACCGTCCTAATTTTCTGCAATTTTTGGGTACAATCATACACAAACAGAAGTTCAAGCTTTAAACAAATGTTCCTCATTTTTGTAGATGTAATTGAAATATTTATGGGTTCTGTCATTTTAAATCTGAACCCGGATGATCTCAAAATTATTTCACTAAAGCTCCGGTAAAACTTATCATAAACTCAATTTTAAATCCCCATGAGTCCAATTCAGTGTAACGTACAACACCCAAATTAAACTCTATCGAGCAGGCTACAAAATGGCGACCATTGAAAACTCCTCAATCCTATTACATACTCGTTGTTCCATTGATTCCATCACCTGAATTTAATTCTGTGCCCGGAAGGTCCAGAGCAGCAACAGTAACATTAGCCGGTTGAGACATTTTTTTATTTGACGATGATTATGAAGTCAGTATTTTCTGAACCAAAATAAAAATTTCGTTTATATGAAAATAGATTGGCCAAAAACATATATTGAAACCAGATACAGCAAGTAGTCAAAATATTTGTA
This sequence comes from Styela clava, assembly GCF_013122585.1. Classification (NCBI taxonomy): domain Eukaryota; kingdom Metazoa; phylum Chordata; class Ascidiacea; order Stolidobranchia; family Styelidae; genus Styela; species Styela clava. Next base: position 6,608,061 of record NW_024102839.1, read on the forward strand.
TCTTGTTCTGGAGAGTTTTTCAGCGTTGGTTATCAATTAAATTACGAGACATTTAATTCAAAATACATATTCATGATCAATTATATTTCAATCAATTGGACCTCATTTATACGTTTTGTACATTATACTTATAAATAAAGCAATAGGTAATAGATGGCGTATCCGATCTAAACGATCTTTTATTTTACTATGACTTGAAACACCAATTGGGGCCATGCAAAACATCATAAAAACATCATCATTATATATACATCATAATAACGTAGACGCTTTTGAAATACCATTCATAACATACCTTTAAAAAGATTCCTGTTTCTGCAATTTGAATTCTGATGTATATGTATGTTTTTTTTCTTTCAAAATTAGGTTCATTAGAGATAGTTTCATAAGCGTCAGATGCGTTTCTTCTTCAGTTTTAAGATATTAAAATGTGCGTGATAATTACATTGATATTTATGCAGTAGATGCTAATTACTTCTGTGTAATAATGAAACGATTAATGTGAAACATAGACAAGCATGTCGGAAGAAAATCCACATAAGAATTCGATTTTAATGAGTTACTGTGTTTTTGTACCCCAAAAAGGTGAACCGTGATTCACAGCGTATAAAAAATAAAATTGGGGAGCTGAATTTACAAAAAAAGAATATCATTTATTGTATATTTCTAACTTAAAAGCATAAATTAAGTTAAAGATCAAATTTCACAAAGTTTACAATAATAAATATCATGAAATGTAGTATCTTTTCTGCCTTACAAACATTTTCTGATTCTATTTTTCAACTGGAAAGTTTTGACATTCTTTCTGTCGAACAAACAAAATAAAATAAAAAGTCAAGAACTTTCGCTTCATAGTTGAGAAAAAAGAAAAAAGTGTGGACAATGCCGTTTTAATTACAAAATATGTAATTGGTTTTGTGATCAAAATTTTATATCTGTGCGACAGTAATTGTACAGCTAACTAAAAGAATGATTCTTCAGAAATCGGATGAAAATCTACAAACAATAAATGTGTATCCACCAGTTTAAGAAATGAATCGCTATCGAACTGGTTAGTTTTTCCAAACCTGAACTGCATGGTAACCAGACTGGTAACTGGTAACATGGTCATAGTCCATCCAATGATTGGACTGACTAATTATCCCCAATTGGTATAAATATTAAAAGGTCATTCGATCTATTACATCACGTCTACTGCTAGGGTGTCTTGTCGGTTTTGCTATTCCATTAATATAAAAAACCTATTCGATCCATACTCTCAACTGCAGTTTTTTCCACACGTGGAAATTAAATAATAAAATATAATCATAAGTATAATGACCTAAATGACATTAAAGTACTTTGCATTCTAGTCTGTTCCATATTTCAACATGGTGATATGAAACCGACAACGACCGTTTCTTAGGCGTTCACCAAAGATTTGCAGAGTACTTCAAAAACGCTTATATTATATAATTTAATGCTAGGCCCAAGAAAAACCCACCTGGTAGTCACACGTTTTGTAATGCTCACGTCTAGCCCATGATAACTTTTGAAAAAAATCTACAGACGGCTTAAAATTTAATTATCTGTACCATGTATCAATACGTTTATATAATTCAAATTATTCAATTGATTATTACAAAAGACACTAGACATAGAAAGCTTCATAATTCAGTTTTGCCAAACATCTATTTTATGTTTCAGTCTCGGAAATATTTGATCGATGTTTAAATCACTGTTTAATGAAGGTCCACTGTCGACGAGGTTTTTCATAGAAAAAATTTTCCCTGGTTAACTGAAATAGGTTTCATTATTTCCTGAAATTATATTCAAAAAGAATACCATGGCATTCCAAATTAGAATTTTAAACAAAGAAACACCGTACTTTTAACATTTATACAATCTAAAAAAAAATCTAAAACAATCTGATGCCACTAATAAAATAAATCTTAATATTTCAAATAGCTCTATTGAAACACTGTCTTATATTCGACAACCGATTTCCTGAGTTTATTTTCCACACTGGAACAAATTATTTTAACCTTGCTAGCTTCTGAAAATTATGCTAAGATTGCCTTTTCCAACTGATCATCGATGAGATCTTTTGTTATATTACATTAATTCCCACTTATACTTTTTCTTTTTTTTCAGCTGCCACAGCAAATTTACATTTAGACGAGCTTCAATCATGATTTAAATACTTTCAAATATGAAAGACATAAATATTTACTTGTAGAATCAAATTTTAGACGGTTCTTAACAAAATTCACAAAATTATTAGATCACATTCCATCCCTATTTTGTGTTATACCAAACGATAAAAGGAATACCAGTACAATACACTATTTATAGTATATACGAGAGTATATATATATATATATATATATATAAATATAACATAAATTCAAAGAAAAAAAATCGATCATTATATCAATTCAAAAATGGTGCATTTTACCTACTAAAATTCAAATTATAAAAATTCTTGGCCTATAAATCATCTGAATGTCGGTGGTCAATTTCGTATTTACTCGCAAGAAGGCTTCGTTCGTTACGTAGCGCTGTGCTCTCCAACTCTTTTTGTGTAGATGACACGTATTTAAGGCACTGATATATATATTGAGTCCCGTTACTTTGATAGGGGGAATGTTCACAACAAAATATTGAATAGAATAAAATTTCCGATTTCTATTATGGGAATTGCACCATCGAGACGATGTGCCTTGCTGTAAGCAAGAAATCGTATTCAGTTACATATTATCCATACTAGATTGTTTATTACTATAAATGATTATGTCACGTCCATCCGTGAGTGTGACTATGCTTAGTTGTGATGAAATATGAAATACTGACAGAGATGAGATCACGTCCGGTAGGATAACACTAATATAATGTAGTAGACTGAATTAATGATACGAAGATCATATAAGGCATACATGGCGCATACTTGCCAAAGCATCTGATCATGTATACCAAATAGCAACCTATTTTTGATGTCATTTATGACAGGAAATTTCACCATACACCTGATTCATTCTACATTACAATAATGTCTTTCAATAAATCACAAATTTGAATCACGATATATTTGAACTCAAAGAGAAAAAGTGTCCGGATATATTTTATAGAGACTTGAAAACAATTTATCAAAAAATGTTATAATCGGCTCAATATAAAATTATATTTCATTTCTAGTTCCATCATTCATTCGCAGAATGTTCACCACCGAAAGGGAAACACACGATATTTTAAATTAAATCTTTACGGGAATATATGTTTATGATTCCCTTTATTACTTCCGCTGATACAGATTACGTCACATCACCTCTTTCTAACCTTATAGCTCAAAAAGGTATAGTTAGTTCCCTTTACAATGACCAATGATTATGACCTGATTATTCCGATTTACGCCCCATCTGCTAAAATTTTAAACACTGAAATTCGCCTAGAATCCGCAGTAGAAATGTTGACTGACTATATTTTACTAAGAATGTGCTAACTATTATGAGGTAGAAACATTGCCAACTTTTTTGACTTCCGCTCATATTTAAAAACGTGCACTGAACGAGTAGTCTATTTTAGGTTGCGTGAGGAACATGTCTAACAGAAAGAATTGATGCTCGTACAGGCTTGGATCACGTACATAAAGACGAAACTTGTTTCTTTTCTGATGTGGCTAATTTCTCAATCCAAGTTCATTTCGAGTTCAATCCCAGTTGCACAATATGTGAAATATTTCGAATACAATTTACGAAATATATGTGCCCCTATAGGTGTTTTGGCGCACAATAATACCATAGAATGAAATACAAAAAAATATAAGACAAATGTGAAAATCTTCACATGGTCTATACATAAAATATTACCACTTAATTATTATAATTAATTAGTAGCCGAAACTGTTTCACCAAAACTCGATCGATCTAAGCCGGAATTACTGCGAATACTCTTTCTACTCCATTTTTCTTCAAATGCATATCTCTCTATCCGTGATATAGTACTATAGTATAATTACCTTAAACTAACATTTCTTCAATCTTGTGATTTAAACATAATACCCGTAAACCCACACCTCAAATTATTCTAAATATTTGAACGACTGATTTGTATTTAAAAACATAAACAATTTTCGCCTTTCGCTGGAACTCAGAAAATACCAAGTTATTAGACTTGAGTCACATTTTAATTGCTTGAATGAAAACTAGACCATACCAAAAGTATTTACTGCATGCGATAGTTTTAATTCTAGTTGTTAATTATCACAAGTACACAACACTGCTACCAACCTCAGTCTTTATTTACTCATTTGTTTTGCGTATGTGATATCTATTTCACACCCCATCAGCAGGCAAGCAAAGTGCGAGAACCGTCGATTGATGGAGAAGATCGTTTTTCAGCGTATTTCAACGTACTGGAACACTGGGAAGGAGTTATTAGAAGGACTTCAACTTTTTCGTTAACTTCTTGGCGAATTTTGATAATGAAAATCAGTCACACCCACATTAATTTTTATATTTTCACTTCTACAATTACCTATAACGACTCGTGGGGCGAAAACACCTTTGGAATATAGAATGTTTTAAAATAATTGTGAATCTAGATGCCTACAGATAGACAAGCAACAAGAATGTTTTTGTTTTACTAATATCTATCAAACAAACAGTCTCCACACAGTAGTGATTGAGAGCAAAAATGAATCTATTACGCAAGCGATGACGTTGCAATCACAAGAATGTTCAATTCGCTATGTGGTCAGAGGACACATGGTCATGTCCTGCACTGAAACCGGTAACCTATTCTTGTAAGCCGCAAAATTTGTGTATTTGTTTTCTGTAAAATTTTTGTTCGGAATGAGAACCCCATTTACTGCTCGACCGATCAGCTTATTTTCATCAAATGTAAATATACCATTTTATATCCTAAAAAGAATACTCAATTGGTTTTAACTAAAACTATCTAACTGAAATTTGAAGTAAATAAATAAAACTGATTCCAATCTTTGGAAATACAATAAGATCAGAATATTAGGTTGGTACGATATGCCATTGACTTGTTCACGATAGCTCATGTTTGAATGAAAATTTCTACCAATTCCACAAACACTCCTTTAGAGATGATTTTTCGCAGTAAGTTTTCCTAGAAGAAAGTCTAACAATCCACATATCCCTGTCCCTTTGCATTCTACTGTCTTTGATAAACCACAATCGCTCTTATTGACATACGCCTGTTAAATTTATAGACCTATTCAATTTTAAGGCTTTCGTTGCTTCATATTCCCTTTCTAGGTCTGTGCTATGTTAAGTGTTTGTATTGAGGCTACGCGGCGCCTGTGCGTACTGTACGTACGCCCAAAACGAATTTGTATTGGTCTACATGTACGCACAGCACGACGCTTCCTAGTCAACACTAAAGTGTGATATAGGTATAGTCATTGAGTGACTTGTCCTAAATCTCGATATCCATGCAACCATTATTCCACAAAACAGACTTAACCGTGGATGAAAATGTGGCATCCATCGTTTGTATAGCATGTTACACTTATTACGACGACAAGCACTTCAACCGTTTATCAAATGAGATCGGAACAAATTTCACTACTGTTCTGTAATGAATTCATGAATGATCTCAATACTTACGAGCGTTAAAACGAGGAAATGAATAAAAGTTGCGCGAAGTCTGGATATGACGTTAAAGACGAGCGATTATTCATCGGTTCATGAACTTTACACACAAAAGAAAACAAATGCAAGCAATTTTATGATACACAGATGTAAATAGGCAATACACACTCTGCCACCCGGGTATTCGTATTTTGGGTAATTAAATGTAGTGGGAGCATTTTGTATACTTCCGTGTATATTTTGAGCAAGGTCCAATTTATTGTAGCCACAGGACGAGGTAGCGTTGAATAAGGTTAAATCTATTCAATCCATATATAATTCTCTCATTGAAAGTTGTAGAGACTTCCTTTTTGATTCTAATATGCTTATGCTAAGCCAATATAACTCTTAACGTGAGCATTTCTCCCATAGACTCCATTCTCGAAAACGGAATTCAAATTAGAAATGAATTCTAAATATATTAAATTTACTAAAGAGAAGTATTCATTAGGTGCATATATGCAACGTTTATAAAGAAAGAACAAGTATATTTATCAAATACTATATTTGTGTCGCAACAAACATCCAGATGTTTATTCGTATTTGCTATGGTATTTTTATTAAATTCGAGGCAACTTATCCAGAGGTGAATGAAACTGTCTCAAATTTCTAACTTGCAAAGACATGGACTACGAAAAAATTAGCTTTAAATTGCCGTGTGTCAAGGTATAGAAAATGAAAAGACAAAATATATACAGCAATTTATATACTTTTACGTCACCAATCCGCGCATTGAGATGATCATCATATCACTTCTAGCACCAGTGGCATAAGCTGAGATGGCATCATATGAAAATTATAAATTCGGTGACGTCATGATATGATGTCATATTTTGTATTTTACACAACGGGCTAACCCACTGTGAAATATTCTTATATTTTTGTAAATTGCGGCATGACGTCATAAAAGGTATTAGGCAACTATATTTTATAATACATTTTTTCTAACAACAATCTGAAAAGATCGAAGCTGTAATAAAACGCAATGGTGCCCGGAAATGTGATGTCACAATACCCTCGCAACGCCAGTGGTTACTGAGTATTTGCCCGGGAAACTTTCTCGAAGTTGACTAATATCCGATTACATGGAAAATATGTCATAGAAATGTGACAAATAAAAATTCGAAACTGAAGTAATTTTTGTCGCTATCATTCTGATCTGGAATCTAATAAACTACAGTTTGTAATCATATAATCGTGAAATGAAGTGGCGTCCACATAAACTTGCTAGAAATTTATATATATATGTATATATATACCGTAAGAACTCTCATAGAATCTAAATTGAAATATGATTTCAAATACCTTTGGTAATACTCGCTCAGTAAGTGATATTATTTATGCGCTTATTCCTGCCAGAATTTCAATAACACGAATATGGTAATGATATTCGATCGTTTAGGTTCGGCGTTACCACGAGTGAATTCATCGGTAAAAAAGCATATATAAGGAATCATGTATATCAAAGTATATTAGTGTGAATAGGGAAAATCATTATTAATATATAATATACTCCGTTTTTACGTAAACATTTTCCTTATCATAAGCTGATATTCTTTGTTCACATTCGGCTAAAATTGTACCTGATTGGGCTTAAATAACTAGCTACTACCAGCTGCGAAAGTCGCAAATCACACTTCAACTCAATAAAATGAAGCCAGAACGCAAATACGTGAAAATAACCACGATAATTGGTATATTTCTGAAGCCAAACCGAAAGGAAAAACTCCCACCCGGATGGCAATATTTGTTTGTTCGAACCATCCTGAAAATATGCTGTACATCGTGTGACCAAGACGCATATATATATAAAGACCTGACTCTACAGTCTACTCTACATAGGGTTACCATATTTTTGTGACTTCAAATCGGGACGCCTCGAAAGACAACGACCCCTTAGCTGTGATTTTGTAACGTACCGTTGATTGACGTTTACGATACCGGTACAAATAATTCGAATTTAGACTAATTAGTATTGGTTTTACATGCGATACGTCTGCCATCAATGAGAATCAGCGGGAAACGAACGCATTCACCTTCAGTAAGTAGGCTAGCGCTGCGCTACAAAGAATCAACCGTAACGAGATGTGTTTGTGTCTTATGCTGGAAAAGCGGGACTTTTGGCTGACTTATCGGGACGGCGGGACAAAACGCTGAAAAGCGGGACTGTCCTGCCTAAAGCGGGACGTATGGTAAGCCTAACCATACACTAATGCTTTGCAATAATGTTTCTATATTCAGTGAAAAATTTATTGAAGGTAAATACCCCAGAGTACCCAAATCTTGTGTAAATATATCTTATTCACTTAATCTAAACAGGAATCTGAGTTCAGAAGGTTAGACTTAGCGAGGATTCAACAAAACATCAAATCATATGGTGATTGAGTTCTAATTTTGAGCTTTTCTCGTGAAATCCAACTAATATAGCAATAATAATCAGTGCAATCCTCTGGAAAGGTAAATTGCACTAGTAGGACAAAAATGAAGCGTCGGACAAATTAATATTGCCGACATAAATAAAAAAAAGATCGATTCTAACTGTTCTAGCGCTATTTCTACAATTCAAAAAATGTCAACATTATGATTTAGTTGCTGACTTATAAGTATTGCAATTCACCGTCAATATGAATCTCGTAATATGGACCACGTGAACTAATTTGATCAATGGCCGAATTGAAGTGAAGACTACTCGTATGCTGACATGGTCGCAACACTACCGTTGAGGTAGGATATTGTTGCTGTTGCTACACTCTTTGTGTATGTATTGAGAGCAATTTCTGACGAGCTACTTCAGCCGTAGCACACACACATATATATATATATATGCGTTGAATTGCTATGCAATACATTTTCTAAGTTTCAGGACAGATTTGAGCTTAGTTTGATGCATCATACCCGAGTGATGCAATTTCCAAAGACCTGATACTCGACAAGTACAATATAATATCAACATTCTATACTGTTTTAACAAACACTGCACGTTGGTTGGGTATCCATGTCTATCTAAAAACACTGGTATATCATGGTATTCGAAATGACTTTTTATTCATCGAATTACTTGGACGAATTTCCAATTACGTCACCGCACAACATACTTCCGAGTATTGTGTTGCTGCGATGCGAGAGATGACGTCATTCGGCCCAGATAGCGGTGTTTGCAAAACAGGTAGACAACCGCTTCTCCTGATTTATCGATTTATTAGAATGGATGAAATAAAACAAATTTAAAATGCAATTATGTTGTTTCACGTATACGAGTATGTTACAAATTGCACTTTGTTACCTGGACGTATTCCAGGACACGACAATATGACTACTGGCTTGGTGGTATTTCCCTCAGAATCTACGACATTCGATGAAAGTTATGACGAATGTATGGTTTAATTTCCCCAAATTGGGCGAACGATTAAAAATATGTCTATTTTATATATTCAAGAAGAAGTCTACCTATACATGAGACATGATTTATAAATTACTCGAACCAGGACGGAATTAAAAAATTACTCGAAAACGGGACATCTTACACAAAACCTGTTACCATTACTCGGAAAATATCATAATAACGTAGCATTCAAATAGTTACAGTGTTTCAAGAGACAGGGATATGATTCATTTGATTTCAATATTGTTAGATATCAACAACCGCGAATGACACATGTCTTCCACATTGCGATGAACATATCGTAACGCATTATGTTACAACCATGAAACTAGAATTCGGTTGGAAACCGAAGACTTATCGATCGAAGGTTAGGGGATTCCCCAAAACAGTGGGGTTACTCCATAGTGACACCGTGTGTCCCATGACTAATTAATTAAGAACTCGCTAATTATACGACATAATCCATCCAAAATCAATAGGCTCCTGACCCGAGCTAAGATGAATGCTCATGCAAAATTTGGAGCAGATTGAACCTCGCTTTCGTGAGATATCGCGTGCATCTAACACACAGACATACAAATATCTATCAACATACTTACCGATCAAGATCGATAAGTAATAAGATTCAGCAATTAATTTTCGTTAATTTATTAAATATTCACAATACAGTAAAATACAAAATCACATATTGTGATAAACGCACGTTATTGACTGGTGTACTTGATTAATGTATAATCCAATTTAATGGTAATAGATACATCAATATTATATAATGTATAATGCGAACTATGTAGGTGAAAGCCATTAGGCGGAATTTTGGGCTCGTTGAGGGATAACTGGGACCAACTTGTTATTTCTACCACTATGGTATGAATACTTTGTAGTTCCAAAACTGTGACAACGGAAAACGAAGAACTGTGTGATGAATAATTCTTCATTTTTTGAACTTTTAACATTTACAAAATAAGAATGGAAATTTGAAGCTTCCCTTCAAATGTCGCACTCATTCCGCATCTCTGAAATTATCAACGATCTTTCAACGATGTCCATTTGTTCCAAAACTTCCTTGGTATCTCGAATCCGGACGGTAGATGTCGTGCTAGAGTCGTGATAAAATTTTTCATCGTTCTCGCTACCGTAGCTTTTTTACGGGGATCTGATTGGTCAATCTCCGTAGCTTCGACAATCGAAGAAATAAAAACTTCATTTATATCAGGTTTCCAGCTTTGACGGTACCATTCTGACTCTATATTGATGCCTCTGCCGTAAAAACGCCACTGGAATTCGCTATATCTAACAGGAACATTGGGTATATTCCTTAGAAGGAGCGGCACATTTGATTCACTTCTAAAGGAGTGATAAAATTCCTCGTCGGCAAGATAAACTGTTGAACGCTTGGTTTGTTTTAACCACGTGGCATAGTGATCCAGTTTGTATATCCAATCCTGCCACGAATCTTTGTACCATGAGGGTATTTCAGTCGTTTCATTTTTGTTGCACAATTCTCCGGAACAGCAGTACATGCACATCGAATTGTTTCCAATTGAATTACACGAATTTTGTTTCGCAAGGGTCCGCCCTTCGATTAAGCATGCCTTGAGGCAAATACAAAATATCACGGTTATTGTCTTAATTTTCATTCGCCATTCGGTTATAATATAATGTCCATAAATCATTTATCGTTGAAAGAAACACATTTTACGCAGTTAGCAAAAGGTTTATACTTTGAATTGTTTTATATACAGTAAAAAATCTCGGGTTGCATTGATATTTTTCATGCTCAAATTATATATTCTTTTCATGTATATTTTCGTCAGAAAATTATAAACTATTACCTTCAATTGTTTACATCTTTTCTCTACAAAATAAAAGTTGTTTTCCTTTCTGACAAGACTCTGGCAACCCTCACCTTCTTCTGTTCTACACATATTATTGAGATTATTACAATCAGCATTCGAACTTGAAGTGGGGCATCTTTGACATTGTGACCTGCCTGAAAAATAGTAAATTTTAGTACAATGTTTTGCTTAACTATCTTCCTCAATTTGCTACACGGTGAATCCAGAGAAGCGTAAATGAGTTATATAAAACAAAGAAATAGGATTCCCGCATATTCGAGTTTAATAAAATAGTCAATAATTAACATGATCGAAGTTTTGCATTCCAATTTCTAGAAGTCCCAGAACTGAAAAATATTTTACTAGTGTAATTTGCTTTTTAGTCGTTACCACTCAAACAAGCAATATGCGTGCTTAAGTGTACAATTTTTTCAAGTATGACAAATATACTTAAGCTTACATGGAGTGGTGTCACATGGCACTATTTCTTCAGCATGATCATCACAGCCTTCCCCGTTAATACATTCTCGATATCGACTTCGTGTTCCACTACCACAAGTCACAGAGCATGAGCTCCATGACATCCATTCTGCCCACTCTGTTAACATTGTTTTAAATAGACTAATTACATAATTTTCTCATTCTGTTGTTCAGCCATTAATGGTAGTTATGAATAGATAAGCAATAGTGTATAATTAAAGTTATTCTTTTTTGTATTGAATCGAATCTTTAATTACTCGACTTTGTATTGCAAAACTTCAATACAGATGGAAGTTAGCATAGCCATAGCTACTTTAATCTCACATATTATGCGTCGACAGATAAAAGCGAGTGGTAAAGATTTGATTATATATATATAGCGTTTAGCAATGGCGCTTACCATCAAGGCACTACAACCAATATTTTTAGGCATATTTAAGTTAGGATGAATACCTTCGCAAATTAACTTCGTTTGATTATTTCTGCAACACTGTTCAGTATTTGCATGATACGGTTTGCTTCCACAACATCGACGCATTTGAACATAGTCTGGCCTCATTCTTTTCATGACGTGGTTTCGTTTTTCGTTACTTTGTACTAAAAAGAAAGACACCAACTCTCAAATATATAAACAAAAAAGTCAGAACAGTGTTCCTATGAGTTGAAATATTTTTTGGATAAAAAATTGGGCGTCGTGGAGCATAGGAAAAATTGTAAAAGTTGATAGCTTCTTGTACTAGAAATTTAAAATCGATGGAAGCGATTTTTTCACAGCAACCCCTAGCACAAATATCTCAACAAAACTAACAACATCAGTTGCGCAAAACGATAAACACCAGACTAAAAAGCTCACATTCGATTTTTTCCTCATCTATATATACAGTAAAAATAGTCAATGGTACTTAACCTTTACCCTGCTTACCTCTTTTCAAGCACGCGAGTGGCCCTCCCGAAATACATCCGAAATTTATGATAACAAAATAAATCCACGATGCAATAAAAACAGAAGTATTCATTTCAATCTGCAAAGCTCACACTATAGTTCTATTTCAAACCTTTCCTACTCAGCGACAGATTCAAGAAAACACAGTTTGAGTGTTTCAATAGAAGGGTCGCGTGGAACGCATTAAAATGGGCGTGTCTTCTTAATCGGTTGTTAATGCAGAGCGAGATAACTGGATCGATGTCTTAATAGCTATCGTTAATTGCCGGTTATGCCATTATAGGAAATGAATTAAATAACGTTATAAACAAATATGAAATTCGGTAGAATAACTTTGAATAATTGTAAAAATTTGATGATATTCACAAAATAAATTTGGGTGTTTGCTTATTGAGAACTTGTAATGAATCGAAATTGTGCCAAATATGGAACCACCGAGGATCACATCACACCTTGACTCCTATTTTTCTCCTTCGCATGCTTTACAAAAATGTTGGCAAATATTGGGTTGCTCTCAGACTATGAAAAAGTTGTATGAAACGAGAAAATTTCCTTTTATTCTTTATGACATCTCATGCCAAATTATTATTTTCAGTTTTATAATTGGCCAAGCCACAGCGCTATATATTAGGCGATATTTCCGTTGCCGATAAATAATTTTCTATGTAGAACTGTACAACGAAACAGGTATTGAGTACAAATATTCCAATTCAATATTGAAAAATACATCAGCGAATTAAATTATTTAGCTAATTGTAATAGCTTTCAAAAAAGTAAACTGTATTGGTTCCAATACGCTGAAATATTCTCAAATATTCACTTTTGTGGTTGCTATCTCAATTTTTGAGTATCTTCTTTGTTTAGTGACGTAGGGACTACCAGCAAGAAGTTCAAAAAATTTTTATGCGAAACGGATGATAATTATACAAATATTCTAGAAACGGCGTTCAGAAATAGCATTTGCATTCAAGTTTATTGGAATTGTCCCGGATAAACTCCTATATTGGCAAGTTTATGAGTATTTTCCATACAAAATGCACGTAGACTGAACTAAACGTCAACGAGAAAGTAAGGTTGACGGCATAAATTCCGCAATGTAACGACATGTCAATAGCTGTGTCAAGAGTTATATATATTTGTTTTTGTGCAAAAGTCCACGTATTTCTCCCAACGGCGAATAGAAATGTTTACTAATCGAGTTCAGGATTATTACTCTATAAAGGAAACTTTGAAAAATAGCCCCATGTAAACAAATATACTATACTAAAAATACCGGCTATCTTCATATTAGTATAAGTAGAAGCCAAAATTGAAATATAATTCTACAATTTTGGTTACGGAAGGCTTTACACTGAATGGGAGTATATGAGTCTCGTTGTCTTACAAAGCAGGCAGACAATCATGATATTGCGCAAGAGAGAGAAAAAAGTATTTGCTGAACCGAAAAAAAATGAGTTAGATCTCAACTAACGTAAAAAAAAATATTTTTCTATTTTATAGGCAAGCTAAAGAATATTTTATATTCAGAGATGAGAAAGCTAATCTTTATTTTATTTGTATTGACTGCATTCGCGTACGTATGGAACCTGATGTTTTCTTTCTTGATCAATTTGTTGATTTTGTACTTTTTTAAGCTTGGCCATTGTTTCCATTATCATCATATTGTTTTTGTCGCCGTTCTGGTGTTTGAGATCCCATGTTATACTAGGTTATGAAAATTTGAATATTCCCTCAACTCAATTCCGGCCAAATTAAAATCACGATTGTTTCTGTAATGTCAAACCACGATTATTTATACCTTTTAATAAAGTAGTTGGTTTTACTGGTAGTTTATATGCACTTATGCACTTGTAAATGAGTATCTCTAAGTTATAAACGTTATTTTTCAGAGTTCAATCGTCGTTTGCACGCGCAGGTTGTCCTGCAAACGGTGGAAGTTGTTCAGTGAAATGCTGTTTGGATGAAAGAACAAACAAATTTTATTGTTCTGTTACCGATGAAACAGTAAGTTAATAACCGAATAATTCATTGCAGCACCATAATGCTTCTGGAAAAATATCAAATATCGTAAAATCGTGTCTTGGATTGGCAACATACCATGTTTCCCCGTTTTCAATTTTCTTTCGAAAAATACCACTAGGGCTTATTTTGGGGAGATGAATTTATTTTCATTTATCAGAAACAAAATTAAAATGTAGAGAATTGCAAGATTTTCAAACATACAAAATAATTAAACCGATATCCATTTACTTATAAATAACAGTTTTTATTTGAAAACGGCCCGCTATCGACTAGGTCTTATTTTAAGGGGATATATTATATTATATATTATATTAAAATCATTTTAAAATTTTGGATAGGAGGATGGGTTTTATACTCAGACTAGGTCTTATTTCGGGGAAACACGATATATATATATGCGTGTGTGTGTGTGTGTGTGTGGGCAAGACAGATTTAAAAACGCAAGTTTAATCTTTTCATTTTTTTCAGCACTTTGGCATAAGGCAATGTTGGAGGTAAATTCTCGGTTCGTCAAAAGATATACACACACGTGTGGCGGATGTTAACACAAGGGTTGCCAAAATAAAATATATAATATCTACATTTGAATTTTTGTGTAGGAACAGTGTGTGCAGATTCTCTCTAGAATAATGTTGTCGAGGCACGGGAAAGGTAGAACTCGACACCGATATCGGCACGCAACCTTCCAACTTCTATGTGACTTTTTACCATTTAAACTGCAACTTTATAAGTTTAAGGACGATTTTCATAATCACTAAACTTGAATTCTTTTTTGAAGATACAACGTAAATATTACCTGAACTAACAGAAACAAAAATCTAAAATTTCGAGATTCCGTTAAAAAGTGTCTTTCATTTTGATACTTAATCCATAATTTTGAACTCATTAAATAATTGTTCAAAGATGCCCCATAACAGCTAATTTTGCAAAACGCTACGCTGACCTAATGGAAACTGTCCATTAACAGAGCGTGTTTGTGGTTACCATTGGTTACGAGGTAAACACTTGAGGGAGCTTTAATCCGAAGGAACGATTCCTGCCATCTATGTCAATCGTAGTAGGAATTAGTTTTGTTAAAATATTTGGATCGGTGCAAATATTCTGAAAGATTTCTACAACGAGAGGGTATTTGAAGTATATTTTTTAAATATCAAATAATTCTAGAAATAGAATTTACACCGAAGTGTTTACAATCTATGCTTTGGCGGGGATTCAAAGGGATTAATACCACATGTATAAACAGGAACACGACGATGATTCATGTTTGAAATCTTTTGTATTGGCATAGGAACAATCCACGATTTTTGTTTAAAAATTTGTTGATCTTTCTGCTGTATACATTTGTCAGATAAAAAAACAGAGTAGCACTGAGAAAAAGAAAGTAGCACCAACTCATGTGGAAAAGTTTAAAACTAATATATTCGTAGGAATAACTACAGACGAGTTGCTATGAATCTGATAGCGTTTTTATCTCGTAGAAATACCATAACAGAATGGGCCAAAAAGTCCCAATTGCTGAAATTATTGGGATTACCTCAGACAATAGGTCTAAGTAGACAGGCATAACTCCAGCGATCATTTGTTGTGGTAGTGCGGTAAACAACTAACCTAGGTTGCGATGGACGAAGGCGCTTTTTATGGGATTTACATTGCTTTTGTGTTGTGGATCAGGAGTAAAGTTTATATAAAATATTAATTTACATGAAATGATATGCCTTGTTTGACCAAGCATACGACAAACGTATTTCTCACGGGCCATACTTCATCATTTGGATATTTGCCCATATAAAAGCCAGCTTTCTCGGTAGCCTACAAGATCTGGACCTCGACAATGAAAGGCTGATTTCTGAATATATAGTTTGCTATCTTCAGGTACTACACAGTTCACTTCTGTCCCTAGAGGCATTTACTTGCGCCAAACTACGTTTGTCTTTTTTGTCAAAAAGATAGCTTTGTTGATTGTGACTTAATCATAGAAAAAAATGGAGACAGAGTAACTCATTGTGCAAAACGGATAGTCAAATTGAATCAGGTTTATTTATTCATGTAAGTGAATGACGCGTCAGGCCTTATTATTATGCAGGAAAAAACTATGTACATGTGTCCTGATTTCATATACTACCAACTCTTTTCATTTAAAACATAGTTGTTGGCTTAGTTAAATTCAAGATGTCGTGAGGCTCTTCTTCAAAATATCGAGGTAAATTTACTACAAGTAGCTCAATCAATTAAACATTTTTAATCCTCAAGCATACTTATTTCACAACTTGCTGGTTTTAAAATGTCTTCTGTGGATTATTTCGATGTGTTAAATTGCTAAATCATTTTATCGTAGACCCGAGCGCCCGGGATTCGCATTGAGCCATAAAATTTCAAACCAGATTATCATCCCAAGAGTTGCAATCGGTGTGACTCTTTGAGAAGATCGAATTTATTTGTTACCTTGAAGCGGTATAAAATGTGGAGTTGCAAAAAATATACTGTAGTCAAACTTGTTTAACAGACTGTGATTCCAAAACTTCTCACTGATACAAAAAATAAATTGCTTGTTGGCCGATTTCAAATTAAAACTCAACTCGTTCCGAGTACAACGAGAAAAGCCCCGATCCCACTTACAACTATATGCAATGATCATCACTGCCCGAATAAATCATTTCCATTGTTCTATTATTAGTTTGCAAATATGAAAGCATACTTATCTAACTAATATCTAAATTGTACAATATGGGATCGGGGGTGAGCAAATCACAACAAACAAGACCAGTCATCGGATACTCAGAAGATGGCAATACGTCTGAAGCCCAGGTTTCTTATTATACAAAACGAGAAGAATATAATTCAACGGGCACGCCAGCAACGAGCAAACGTGAGTTTGGATGAAATCCACTTTTTATCAAGACATAACTTGAACCTTTTTTTTTTAATTTTTTGAAATAAGTCCGCTCTGCAAGGCTGACAAACGGTTTGATATCCTGTATGCTTCAACACGTACCTGTATTTTGGAATAATGCTATTTTGTTAATTACTGATATTCGCTTGACTCGAGATGAAACATACTTTATCTCCCTTTAGCGCTTTTTTGTTACAATTTATACAAATATATATATTTTATTGCATTGTCCAGTCGACACTCTAAAATTCACAAAAAGTACACATTCCTGGCAGATATTCTCTGAAGACATAATCAAAATATCTGTAATTAGGCTGGATATGAGCAATTAGCTCACTCTATTTTTACTTTTCATATAAAAGATAGGTATAGATACGTTGCACCTCTAGTTTAAGACTACTTTACCTTATTTATTACTTGGTCTGTATTTTGTATCAGACTGCACTCAAGAATGAATTAAAAAAAAAATTTTGATGCGCCATAGCGTTCAATGGACAACTAATTTATGCTACTACTGCATGATTTCCAGATCTGCAAGCTAGACGACTACGCTTTCAGGTTCACACACCAGCTCCTCATGCCGTGTCTTTTTTCTGTCATATCCAGTATTCACTCATTATAGCATTATACTCGATTATTGCCTGATTACTCAATCATCAATCAGACGATCGCGAGCTATTTTGACGATTTTAGTCGATCGCGGTCGAAAGCAGGTTGTCCACCCTGTCATACACCAATATAAAACTGCTCCATTTCACCATAATATATCTGACATCTCCTACACGTCAAAGAACTTGTAATAAAGACAGGAAATACTGCGGTGTTATCCAACTCAGTGGCTCATATGTGAGAATGGGAATGTAAGTTCTCGGTTAATTCTCGGCACTATCTTACCGCAGGTAGTTGATTGTTCTTGGTTTGATCTTTAAAAATTTTCATCTCGAAAACTAGGTCAATTTAGTATAAATGATAAACGCCAAAAAAATTCCAATATTTTTTTTGTGTCAGTGAATGAAAATGGACCTACTATTTCGGCGGTTGTAATGTCGGCTAAAAATATGGCTGCTTTAAAAAAGAAAGAAAAGGAGGAAGCTAGAGAGAATATACTGTTAGAACATCCAGAGTTGGCAGGTAAAATTGTATCATTTTTTCATCAAAAGTTTAATAACGACAAGAGTATTCTTCAGCGATTCCTTCGTACCATATTTTATATTTTTGTTAACCTCACTTATTTATGTTCTTCGAATTAGAAAAATATACTTGTCTTATTGCATTTAAATTTTCTTTGGCGAGATTCATTATTTTTGGGCGTTTTGCAATTTAGATGTTTTCATCGCAAAACCAGGACCTTATATATGTCCTTATGGAAAACTTTTTTATTAGATGCCATGGATTCTGTGCGTGATTATATGCAGGAAATTTCAAATAAGAGAGACGATGACGTCACAAGAAAAAATATGAATTACAATACTCGACAAACACTTGACCAAATTTACAGTCTATATTTTGACTGCGAGGAACAGGTGGGTGCATAACGAAATATTATCAAAGAATATTTTATTTAATTATTTTATTTTACTTGTTTGTATATAGTGAGTTTTTGAAATTGAACCTTGAGTTTCATCATCATACCAAGGTTTAAGTTATTCAATAGGCAATACCATCTAATATTTTTTGGACACGTAGTGGACATAACGATCGTTTCAAAATTTTGTTGTTATTGTTATTATTTGTCTCCGTCAACACGTTTTGAAGAAATCGCCTTTCTCTTCGTATACTGAACCAATTGCTTTGAAATTTTAAGTGGTCAAAGATAAAAATTTTCTCTAGAAGGCTTTTACTTTTTTTTTTTCGCTATGACGTCATCAAAATTATGTGACTCTACGTGCCCATATATTTGAGCATAGCTCTCTTGTTTAATTGTACTGTATAATAAATTTTCACTCTTCAGGAACACAAACGGATACTGGGAGATCAATTGTCCCAATACAATGCAGGTCAAATATGTACTGATTATTTGAAAGTGTTATCCGAAGATGGTATTAATACTCCAACAAAAGGGTAAATGTTCGATCAAATCTACTGTTTCTATAGCAACAGTTTTCCGTTGTTTAATGACTATATTAGTATTGTGGGCAATTACATATCTCGAGTTCGAGATCCAGGTAATGATAAAACGAGAATAATACGCTGAACATTATCATTTCGTTTCTTGGGCGCCACATAACCTTGAGTGCTTTTGAATAGGGCTTGGCATTTTGAATCGAATAGTAAATTATTCGAATCGGTTCAGACATAACTTTCGAATCACCGCCATCTTTTTTTTGTACGTCAAAGGCCGAGGTGAATTCCTTGATTTTTTTTATTGGAGCTACATTTTCAAAATGCAATTGTGACATATATATATGACTTTTTTCTTCCGAGGTATTGATGAAACATGTTTTTTTTTATTGTGTGTGAACACTCAGCGAACTGTTTGAGAGATGAGTTCTATTTTTTCAGTAATTTATATGTCTGGAGCTCTCATTACAATACAAAAATTACATATAATTACATGACTTCCAAGTATTTGAGATTCGATTCGAATTCGTATTCGAAAATGCTCAGCTCTGAGTTGGCTTTTGTCGTATTAGAGAAATTAATAAGTGCTTTGCTTAATCGTACAAAACTCTTTGATATATATTCGGAGATAGATATACTATTATCAGGCTAGTTTTTCTATTGTAGGTACGATGCTGATTGTTTGTACACGGTAAGGTCAGTTTGTTGGAATTACTCTGATGCAAGCCTAGAATTCGCTGCAGAACTTGGAAGAACTGGATCGTTTTCGATTTTTATCTCTGACATTGTGACTTTCAAAAGCCAACTAGATGATGATGTAAGTGGCTATATTAATATCATTTGCGAACTTCTATAGAAGAATGTCAAATATATCTTCAAATGCTACAATCACATTTTGTTTGTATTTTATCTCATAGGTTAAGATGCTCTGACTATTCAAAAATACAGAAAACATTTCATATTTCAACTCTCTGTCAACTGTATAATAGATTTTAGTAGTCTTCTTCTATTTATTCGTTTCACTCTGTTTTGTGGCATATATTGGACACACAAAAGTTTATAATAACGATATTAATAAGTACTTAAAATTTGTTTGCAGTTTATTCGACGTACAATTATAGAGCCCAGTGTTGCCATTCTACACAATTGTGCAAAGGCTCCTGGCAGCAAAAAATACTTCACAAGCGCAAATGCCTTGGATGCAATTATTCCTTACACGAATGTCACATATCAAGAGGTGTGTATATAAAAGTTTATTAAAATACGCGAATGCTTATACTAGCAGAATGTTCTGTTTATTTACTCCAGTTCTTTATTTTTCTGATACATGTGATTTATATAATTTTGTAGAACAGCGCTTTCAACTGAGCGAAGTTATCAAAGCAGATACTATACCTCAAATATCTCATCTAGCCATATAAAAGAATAAATCTAATTCTAATTTCCTGATTTGGTATCATGTTATCAGAATCTTCTCCTAATGCATTTCTATAATGTTTTCCATTCAAAGCTGAAAATGGTTGCAATGATGACATTGTCGTACATTATTGAAGAAAAGGATAATGATAAGATTTCAGCAGATGGTTCCATGATTGAATTCATCTTAATGGTGAGTGTCAATTTATTAAAATGCGCGTTTGAAATGTTAATTTAAAATCACAAATAATGTCATCCACAAGATTAGTTAGGATTTCTGTGAGAATGATGTGAAAAAACAGGAGACATATTGAAATGTTACAACAGCATGGCTCATAATAGAATTATATGTAATGCATTTATTTATTATATGAAATTGATTAATAAAACACTGACTTTTTCGACCGGGCGGTTCCCGAGTGGATAACAATCAATTGGAAATAATTAATGTCTTTCCAGAGAAACAGGATTTTGT
The DNA here is from genome assembly GCF_013122585.1 of Styela clava. Lineage (NCBI taxonomy): Eukaryota > Metazoa > Chordata > Ascidiacea > Stolidobranchia > Styelidae > Styela > Styela clava. The sequence goes on from NW_024102839.1 coordinate 6,629,207, forward strand.
ATTTAGATGATAAAACTCAAGTTCCTCGATATATTTTGAAAGTATTCTTGTGATCCAAACGACGTATAGCCTTATGCCCTACACGATACGTTTTTTACGGTACACGGCTATACATAGTTTACAGGTTGTTGACATTAGACAAATGTTTTTCCCTTTTTCAGTATCTGAAAGAGTCTATCAACGGAATTGACCACAAATATGAAGGATTTTCAGCTCATGAAATTGTGTCTGGAATAATGCATCTCGCTTCAAATGACGACAACAAACTTAAAATTGTGAAACAAGGAGTTTTGCCACTTCTGGTAGAATTACTTCAAGATGGTGTGCTTTGATTTCATATTTATTCTTTTATTCATCGTAAAACAAAACTATACTTTTAACAAAAGGTTGCAACTTACACATGTTTAACAGGAGTTAACTCGATTGATTGATCTTATTTTCAAGGACTTCTAAGTCGATGAAATGAATCGGCAAGAGCTCGGGATGGATATATTCCTAAATTGACTTCTGATATTAAGTTTCGAACTGCAATCGATAAACGGTCGCTTACTCAGATTTTTGTATTAAAATATTGGTGTTCTAGTTCTTCAAAATATAAAAAAAAATATAATGTTCCCCAGATTATGTGTCAAAACAAATATCAATGAATTAATTATAATGCGTTGACTGAAATGCTTTTTTTTTATTCAGGTAATGACGCTGAAAAGAAAATCTGCGCCAAGACAGTTTGGGTGTTGTCATTCAAAGACGAAAACAAACCTTTGATACAAGAACAAGAAAACATGATGGAACTTTTGAAAGAACTAGCTGGGAAATCAGGGTGCTTATCATCTTTCGTACACTTTTTTTGGCACACGATTCCTCACCTATTTAATGCAATTTTTCGTTTTTATGTAGAAAAGCAAAAGATGCTGCCGCTGGAGCATTGTGGGTATTAGCGAATGTTGAAAGACTTGAAAAGAAACGATCTAAAAATGAGAATAAAGGTACGAAATTTATCTTTGAAATATTTCCCGGTATTCAAGTCTTTTGTGTAAATAAAAATCAGGTCATAATGATTTATATAAAGATTAATGCAAAATTTAGGATGAGGAATTATGTAGCCTACCTTAAACGAGGCAGCCACGATCACATATATAGTCAGCGCAGTTGGGATGGTTGACTTAGCATACCCATTCAATCAATATACATACCATGGCCTTACACGTTAGGGATGGGTTATCCCTTTTAAGGCAAAAACGATTTTTTGCTGATCTCTATCATATACACATTTACAGTATATACCGGTATACGAAAGCCAGTGAGAAACTTTTTATTAAAAATATTTTAGAAGAGAATAAGGCGCTCGAGTCGAAGTCATCTGAAAATGCAGAAGTTGAAAACAACCAACAGCAACCAGCCAATGATAAAACGCGGGGACATGTTATGATTAGTTACCAATGGGGATGCCAAAAACTGATGCTACGGGTAAGAAAGCATGCACACGATACATCGTCTCAAGTGTGATTACAAGGGTAAAATTAAAAATTTACAATAATTTGATGGCAAACATATTTAATGATAACATTAACGTCATTCTAATTTCCCTGTCTTAAATGGAAACATTCAAGAATATACAGAGAATAAATGGATAATATTGCGGAATGTTCTAAAATCGAAATACTACAAATTGTCATGTAATCGATTCAAATAATGAATATATAATTAGAAAAGCAATCGGGATGACATTTAATACAACTTTCATTAAGGTTAAAGATCGTCTCACGAAGATGAATTATAGAGTTTGGATAGATGTTGAATCGATGGGAGGATCAACACTTCAGGTATGTTATACATTCATTTTTGCAAAACAAATACTTTGTGTTAGCAATGAAAAATTCGCTTCGGAATTCACAAGTATAAATGGCAAAACAAACAATCTTAAATTTATACATAGCTGTTTTTAATATAATATTGGGAAACTAACCAATTTTACACACGGGTACATCGTTTTATGATTTTGAATCCAGCAATAACTCTCTATTACATTTTCAAGGCTATGGCGGAAGCTGTTGAAAACTCAGCAGCAGTTTTAATATGTATGTCTCCAAAATATAAAGACAGTCCTAACTGCAGAACTGAGGGAGAATATGCATACAAACTGGGTAAACCGCTGATTCCTATCCGAATTGAAGCGGGCTATGATCCTGATGGTTGGCTTGGTGAGTTAGAGGAGCAATCACATTATATATGTATATATATAGTCAAAAATATATCCGGAAGTTTAAAATATATTCAGCAATGAGTTAAAATCACTAAAATCAAACTAGCTCTTTCGACTTTCAAGATAAAATATTTAATATGAAACCATTCAATTTCATCATAAAAATTTGCGCGATTATTGAATACACAGTTTGCGGAAAATTTTTCCTTATGTAGATTATTCTCAAGTTCTTCCGATACTGTTATTGCTGATGCTTTCGTTTCAGTACACATTTTGGGTATGGCTTTTTCATACAAATCCTACAAAATCTTGATGCAGATATATGAATGTTGTCAGACTAATATTCGAATATTATACTTAGTCACAATTCAATGTAGTTAGTACTCGTATTTCAAATATTTTAATCATACAAAAGATGAGGCTATAAAATGACCACTGATTTGAAAATGAAAAACACAAAACGAAGGAAACGTGGAAATCAACAACTCGGCAAGCGCGTAGTGCTATTTGTATTTCGTCTAGCTTGTCAGTCAAAATTTTAAACTGTTAATTCGTTCAATTGTTTTCATTTGACAAAACGGAATCCATAAATATACACAAAAGCATGTGTATCCAGTGTCATACAAAGAACCAGGCAACAGATTATCAGAAAATACTCAACAAAAACAGTTGAGCCAAAACGCAATTCAGGAAATCTTATTATTTTTTACTACAACAGATAAACCAGTTTTCAACGATTTGTAATTATTCATTATTTATATTAAACTTTCAAGCAGTCTTTCTCAGCTGTGAAGCGACGACTCTGCCATTTAACATACAAATATTAACCATGTTTGTTCTTGTTTTGGACTTAGGAGCTTTGCAAGGCGCAAAATTTTGGGTTGATTTTAGTAACCTGGTGGCGTTTGAAGTTATGTTTTCTAGACTTATCAAAGAACTGGGAGACAAAGGCAAAGGAGATGCGCAGGTATTACACAGTGATGATATTAGTTAAATAATTCCTGTTTAAGGAATCCTGTGTTGTGTGATTTTTTATTACTAACCACTTCTCATTCAATGTACTCAGATTATTGTGCTCAATTATTCATTTGTTTATCTATCTTAAAATGACTTTTATCATATATTTGTAAAGATTTAAATTTTCAATTTTGTTCCTACCTAACTCACGCTAACCACAAAATATCTCACGTTTTTAACTTTTTCTAAGTTTCATCCATTTTTGCGTAATTATCGCAGAGACAAAACGCAAACATTGCCGGATTCCGATAAAACCTCGTGATTTGGCTTCTTCCGCCAAGCAACGCTCGAGAGTAATAAACAGCAGTTTTTAAAAAAAATGTACTGTCGTCAATCCATTGTTGGAACCTTTGTGGCTCTCCGGCGCGCTTGAAAACCACTTAAAACATGGAGACAATAAATTGTATTTGATCATTATGTTTTTTTCGGCTGATATTCCACCGCTAATCCCATTTTCTGCATGCGAACGCCGCGTAAATTGCTTCGTTTGAGATGCGATATATCATGAGTATTGTTTTATCTATATACATCGTAGAAAATGTTTAAAAAAAATCAATTTTAAATATATAAGATGTAAAACTATGCTATCGTAGTCGATCACGAATCTTGCTGTCATGACTTGTGAGCACAAACAAATTTGGGAGATTATGACAAATCAGGAACACTATGTTATAACGAATCAGCCCTGTGACACCTTTCAGAGAGTTAAGATAATTAACATATTATTTTTGTTGTTACTTAACATATCGTCACGCTAATAACCGAATTGCGTAAGTCATTTTTGGCGATTTTGAGTTTTTTTTTTATAAAATAGGTATTTATGTGCTGATGCTGCGCACCTGTCTGTTAACTCAGATTTTATTTTAAGAATTCCGAAACCTATAAAAATGAAGATTCAGTATGACATGCACATTCGTGCAATTGTTTCATCATAATGAATTATCATTGTTATCGCAGGACTATTGTGATGCACAAAGGAAAAATAACCTCGGCGAATGATTTTTGAGTTTTTGTATCTCGGACTCTAGCTTATCGCGTATTATTTTAATTTATACTACAGTATAGAAAGGCGTGCACTTGTGATATTTACTGTCCGAGTCCAATACACCTTGGTTGGCTTTTATATTGGGTGCATTGCTGTTTTATTCTTTATATTTTATCTTAGTCTTATTTTGATGGGTGTGCAGAACGTGTTATATTGATGGAATATATATTTATAAACATAAAAAATAATGTAATTGAAACTGATAAGCTATTTTGGGGATTAGACATTGTAGATACTGAGAATTACATTCGTTTTTGGAATGTTTAGTTTTCAGGACTGGTGCATATAGTAAAGTTGCAAAATTGCGTATGTCCCCAAGTCATATTAACATTTTTGCCTAAGTCACAGTGCGCCATTATGACGTCACTTAACTGCGTCATACAAATTAACTTAAATCCGGCTACGATAAAAAATTGAACTATGGCAAATTATTGACTCTCAATGGCATAACAATATCATTAGGAAGTTTTTTACGTTTTTCTCAAAACTGCTTAAAATGACTTACGCAATTTGGTTATTCGCGTGACGATATGCAGATGTTCCCATATACATTTACATTTCAAAAAACCATTTGGGACAACTACTTTTTGGTGAATATGTTTGCAGGATTTACAACTGTCTCCAAGTCAAGCTAGTCGTGTAATTGCAAAAGTGCCTCCCCGTCTGTTAGAGCGGCGTAAACCGGTGAACAACTGGACAAAGGAGGACGTTTTGAATTGGGCCACAAAAAATAAAATTCAATCGTGAGTATTATTTAACCAATTTGACGGTGAAGAATGTTTCATTTTTAAATGATTTTATGCCACTCTATTTCGTCCAAATTATTCTTTTACTAGATTTAGAACATTCATACCACCGGGCGTGTTTTTGATACATGAATCCATTTGAATACATGATGAATCTTTGAGGCACATTTACTAAGGTAGCATGTCACACACGTGGAGTTATCGATGACATCTTTGGCGCCTTGCTGCTTCAACCTGCTGTTATTAATGTTCCAAATAGGTAGACAAAAACACTATACAAGATTCATATATATATATTAACTCCTTCAATACAGCAGCCTTTTAATACAACAACAATATACAATCGGAACCAATTAGTATGTGTGTCGTCCCATTCTATAGAAAAGGGCTACAGTCTCATTAGTTCTGCATCATTAGTGTTCAACTTATGAAATTTTTTTTCAGTCGAAAGGTTCAAAGTTTGAACGGAGAGTCTATTGTTTTCTTGAGTTCTATCAAACTATCAGCACCAGAATTCTTTTACAAATACGCTTCAGAAAAGCTTGGAATTACAGAACTTCCGGACCTAATTTCCCTCTGTCGTGGACTGGAAAGATTAGAATTATAGAAAACAATGTCGTTCGTATTTTTGTACAGAATTAGATTAGATATGTTGACTATGATTTTCGTGTCGGAATAAATACGTTTTATTACAAAAAAGTTTATTTTTCAAATACATAGGTGAAATAAATGATACCGTGTAGTGGCGACGCCGTCACCGTCGTAGACTATACCACAAAAACGGTATCCAGGCCGGATAGCGACTGTCATAATTGCGACTTCATAAAAGCGACGTAATCAAGTGAGCGACTGTCAAAACAGCGACTGTCATAACGGCGACCGCATCGAAACAGCGATTGTTATGATAGCGTATTATTTCGTGTTAGGGTTAAAGACCTCTCTACACACGTATGCACGCACAAACAGGCAAACACTATGTAGTGAGAGATTGAAACCAAAAGGGACTTCAAAATAACATTTCATTTGGACAAACCCTAACCCTAGCATAACAGTCGCTGTTTTAATGCGGTCGCCATTATGACAGTCGCTTAAAACTTATCATAGTTAAACTTTTTAGGGACTCGGATGCTACTTAAATTTGGCTTATAAAAATATATATACTTGAGTGCTTTGTGGGGTCGCTTCATACCGGGTTCAATTAAAAACTAATCGGGTTCTCGCAGTTAGGCAAGTACGGTTTATAAATATTCTGCAATCCGTGTTATCGAGTGCCAGGCATATTGTTGAATCATTTTGATTCAGTCATTCAAATTCTTTTTGGTGATTCGGGGCTTTCTATAAGGCGTACGAATAGCTAATTTTATTTGTGACCACAGATCCGACAACATATTTCGTGGGCTAGCCTCTCAAGTTGAAATCTCGTTATTCGATGGAATTCTTTTAGAATTAGTGTGCTAATACGAGGAGAATTCAACAATATATATGTTTTGTAAATTATTCACTCTAACTATCTAAATGCATAGTTACAAGTTACGAAATTATGACATTTCACATAGCTGAGACGAAATAGCTAAATAATGACATTTACTGAATTACAAATAAGTATAAATGTTTTAACGATTTTATATTGATAGTTCATAAAAATTGTTCAAATATGTCACTGTACATTAGTGGTTCTTAACCTTTGTGAGCCTGCCGAACCCCTGCGCTATTCCGCAAGCTCCTGTTGAACCCCAAATTTTTTACTAAAGGCGCAACCTCCAAATTTATAGAAAATTCAACCGTCTTTAATTGACAGAATATGAATTCGTTGCCTTACTGTTGATCATAGGCTGTTTTTTCGGGTTAAATTTAAAGGACCTGCTTAATCAAGAGTACCATCTACCGAAATAAGCCAGGTTGAGCCAATGGTTGTAGCAGAACAAGTTGCAACGAACAGTAAACCTCATTCATTCATTAAATTTATTTGTGTCACTTCTGCTGCTGTTTTTGGTGACCAACTGAGATTTACGTGGTTTCGTTCAGAAATAGCAATTCCCATGTCATTTTCGCATTGGAGTCACTATCAGTTGAGCAGATAATTGTGCATGTTTTTAATGTGAGATATTTTATGCGTGCCTTTCTTACGCATAATGGGTACCCAGCAGTGCATTTTATTACACAAATATATGGTATTATTATATGTTTCACCCATTTTAAATATGTGGTCGGCACATTATTTGATAGTTTTTCTCCGTGTGAAATGTTTTCCAGTGTGCTTTTTTGTCTAGAAGCATATTGAGTGCCCGACATTGCATTATATTACGCAAATATATGTTATTCTTTTCTGTTCCGGTCATTTCAACTTTTTACCGGTCCGCGAGTACATTTAATCTAATTTTACCGGTCCGCCAGGGTAGAAAGGTTGGGGACGGCTGGTATATATTTCAGAATTGCATTGAAAAAATATGCCTAAAATTTAAAAAAAAATGGGTAATTTACCTCGAACATAAGCGTAAGTAAAAAAAAGAAGACGGCGGCGATTCCAAATTTTGCTCTGAACCAATTCGAATAATTTACTATTGGAATATTCGATACGAAGTTCCCATCCCAGCCCTACTCGTTTGCAAAAAGATAATTTTTTTTGTTATTAAAGTTGTGCCGATAGAAAGGGCAAAACGGCGAAAGCAAAATGGCAACATTGGCGATCCAGAATTTGAGATACTGTATCGAAAACATCGGTGACTCAAGTCATACACATCACATATTTCAACCTGTCGTCAGGTGGGTATAAAACCATTTGCCTATTGTTTCACAGAAACAGAGATACGATATATAAAAGCGGCTGAGCGCTATATTAAGGTCGTCGACGGGTGTTGATATTTTTACTCAAAGCTCCGCCATGAAATATTCTGTTCTGGAAATACTATATTTCAGTGAAATTCAAACGTGCCCTAATTTCTCATTCATTTATGTGCACTTATTATATATATTCAACTTGTTCGTAAAATTGATCTACGTTTTATGACTAGGTTATAAATAACATGTCGTTTACGCAAATATTCAGGTTTCAAATCCCGAGGTTTGTAACAAACTTAGATACTTGGAAATCGGAAAGCATCTGAAAATGAGGTCATATCGAGGTACATCGAAGCGCGTGACGTCTCTCATTGACAGGTCTTATAAAACATTTATCTGCGCAATACTACACAAAAATAAGCTATTCCATGAATGTTGAAATATGGATATCTGCCTTAAATTATAGTTAATTTTACATAATTTCTTGACTCGGGAAGAAAAGTAGCCTACTTCATAATATGCAACAAGTTTACACCTTTCGACGAAGGTCGAACCACTAATACAACTCCACCGAACCCCAGGGGTTCGATCAAACCCAGGTTAAGAAACACTGTTGTACATTGTAAAAATAATAAGTTTATGTTATGCAAAAAAGTGAAACATATGATATGGTTATCACTCTTTCAGCTGCTGTACCCGGAAGTATGACTGGATTGGAAGTCCCAGTCCATAATACACAAAAAAACGAAGCTTGTTTCAGCGTTTATGCAAACAATTCGCTTACTAGCGGGCTGTGACGTAAAAGGAAATGATGGATGGAGCACTGGTTTTCCTCTCTCTCTCTGTCTCTCTCTCTCTATTGTTACTATTTGAATACATACTTGCACCTTCTTTCAATCATCTATAGATAGTTCAGGATGATTCTCACTTCCACATACTGCTCCATTCATTGACCGAAAAAGCACCTGTCATTCGATTACTTTGTTGCATTGTTATTCTAAGTTCCTTGTAGTTGGATCTGAAACTGTAAACTGATGCAATAGTTTCGAATTCAGAGAAAAAGGGACAAAACTGTATATCTGACTCGAAGAGCTGTGAGCAATTTGTGTCGTGGAAGTTCTGCGCTTAACAGTTTAATTATCAGCTGCTAATCTGTTTAGCACATCGATTTTAACCGAAAAAAGACGTTGACTATAAATGATTTCAAAATTGTGGTGTAAGGATTAGAGACTAATTTTTATATTTCTATAAAATTTTTATCAAATGCAATCTCAGAGCTGTCGACCAATAAAACTTGATAGCTTGGGTTTGAATAATACTGGCACGTTTAGGTGAAAAACATCATAATATTACAAGATGCAATGTTCGTTAAGTACAATGGCCATCGTCTGTGAGACAATGCAGAAGCTCTTAAATACGATAGAAGACGACATCAGAAGGAAGACAATGAATGATGATATTCGGCAAATATTCGAATGTATTTCCAAGCTACATTCCCAAAATTCAGATCAGGCAAGTACATATAATGAATATAAAAAGAAAGTACTTTGGGTGGACTATTAAATCTTGAGAGATGAAAGCATAGCGTTCACACTATGATATCAGCATTTTCAAATGGATTTATGCACTTAGTTTGAACATATTATTTTAACTCGGAGTCGATTACTTTCTGTAAAATTATATGCAGTCATTTATGAAACTGTGTTGTTAACTTGCTACAATTTTTTTGCTGTGTTGTGTGAAATGGACCTATTTCATTGTTTGCTGGTTTTAGTAATAAATATTCAATTATCCATCATTTAATTTCTGAGTGATGTAGTACGGCACAGCGCTACAAAATTGTATTCATGTTTGTCCGGTCATCTCTATTAATTTTTTGAATCAAGTTTATCTAGCATCAAAGGTTGACTGAGCAGTTAATTATTGACTAAAAGCGCGTTCTTACATTCAGATAATATTATACTTGTTCTAGGTTTAAATTTATGGGTGCAAACTGACTAATCGAATCTTTTGTTATGGTTGTATTTTGCTGCGCAGGGAGAACTACTGGGAGACAAATTATCACATCACGGAGGCGGTGAAATATGTGTTGACTATTTGAAAGCTTTGTCCGAAGATGGGAGAAATACTCCGACTGATGGGTGAATTTTTGTGTTTCCATCAAACGTTTACTCTGTTTCCACTCTATGTAATCATCACGCATTGCAAATTAAGCTTTGTGTTAATCAGAAAAATTGAGAATATGGTCATCAGACCTTAGTACTGAAGCATTTAAGCTTTATTACTTGGCTTATAAAAGTGCTAGAATTAAAATTAATTACGATTTAAACCAGGGTTCCCCAAATTGGGGTTCACGGAACCCTGGGGGTCCGTGATGACTGCACATGGGGTCCGCAATGATATGAGGAGTCTGATCGATCGATCGATTATTGATTTCAATGAAAAATTCATTGCGTCTTTTTGGTTGGGCGTTTCGGACAAATATGCATTTCTGTCAGAAAAAACAAATAAAGTTTTATTGTCTTTTTAACGACCTACATGTGTGAGGCAGAATTTACAGCTCTTACCAATATGATGACAAAATACAGGTCGAGACTTGCCGTAGAGTCGGACCTACAAGTTTGCTAGCCACAAATTGCTCCGAGAATTGATAAATTGTTTCATGAAAAGTAACCTCATCCATCACTTTAACGTCGTTTGTGGTGTATATGAAACGATATCTTACCTCGTTGGTTAGGCACAGAAATTGATACCGCATGGTATGGGGTCGAAACTAAGATTCACAATCAGGGGGCAGCGGCCCAAAAAGTTTGGGAAACTCTGATTCAGGCAACAGTATGTTTCGATTTTTTGTGCTAAAAATTAGAAAATATATTGTACAGGTACGAAGCTGAATGCTTGCAAATGATAAAACACGTTTGTTGGAACTATTCCGATGCAAGTTTAAAATTTGCTGCGGAACTTGGAATAACGGGGTTATTTCCCATTCTGGTCACTGAATTGACAACTTTTGAACACAAACTGAATGATTCCGTACGTAGTGCAATATTTGATGTTACTTGAAACTATTTAATTTTTTTAATAGAAAATCACAATGTAAGAAAGTTGTGTGCTGGAATTCTTGATGTGAAAAGATTGCACTGTATGGACGGCAGCTGATCAAGTTTAGTGTATATTAACAGTATAAGCACATAAACATACTACGTCACTATTACATAAAAATATAGTTATAATTGCCAAGATGATAATTTCGGCCACACAAGATTTCATACCATAACTTTTCTATCTGGTAAGTCGTGGGCGCATATATTGAGTTTGGATTCGAGTTTATATAGGCGAACAAAACATTTGCATTCTCGCTTAATTGTTCGGGCTGTTACTTCTAAATTTGTCTCGAGTCTCGAGTTCGCCATCTACAGCTACTACTCAAATAAATTTCTACGTTCAACTGCGTTTACACTGGGTTTAAATAATTTTTGACTGTATTTACAGATGATTCGGGATACAATTATATTACCCAGCTTATCAATATTGCATAACTGTGCAAAGGTTCACGACAACAAAAAGTATTTCAACTGCGCAAAGGCATTGGATGCAGTACTTCGCTATGCGAGTGTCGAAGACCAGCATGTTAGTATGTAGAACAAAACGATTTTAATGGCAATGAATAGCTTTATCAAATTGAAGTATATAATTTAGTTACATAGTTTGATATTTTTTTTTGAATGTATTGGGTATTCGAATTAAACGGAAATGGTGCATGCAAATACAAGTAGATTGAGGCGACCTAGATTTGCCATCAGTTCTGATAATAAAAAGCAACACAATATGGTGCATACAGTGCTGCTCAGTTAAGCCATGATTTTATGGTATATATAACATATATAACAGGGGTGGCCGCCATGTCTTGTCGATCGCCATGTCCCGAGTAGTCGATCGCGGCTGATATTGAGTGAATTTAATAAAATACTTTAAAAAATTGCCTTGAACCAGTTTCATGCAGCGCCTGACAAATTAACATGTGAGTAGGCAATATATCTGAATTGTGTTATTTGAATAAATCTTGATTAAACGATGAAACTTTACTCCGGGCACAACTACATAATCAAATTACCAAATTAAATGGAACATAAAAAATACAAATTTTCGTGGCGATTTCATTAGGAGCCCACAGAGTCAGCCTATTGGCAGCGGAGGAATTTTGCATGCGTGTGTGCAGTTATCTATCTGCATATTCAGTTTTTGTGTATGAACTTATTACCGATCAGTCGATCGCGAGCTTTTTTGAAGATTTTAGTCGATCGCGGTCGAAAGCAGGTTGGCCACCCCTGCCCATGTATAAAATATGTGGCCATTTTGTGTATAATTTTTAACTGACGTACAGTAGCAGAAGTTTTTTCATGCCAAGTTACTCTTTATTTTTATTACGAAGATCAAAATGGTTGCGATGTTGACATTAGCATACATTACGGAGGAGGATGGAAATGGGACGGATAAATCTGTGTTCGACTTCATTCTGATGGTGGGGATTCATTTTATTAAAATAAACAAAATGATTACAATGTTAGAAGAATGTTTAACATACTCACCAATAGGATTCAATTTTACTCTTGTTTTTAGTGTTTTATCGGAATTTAAGTGCGAGTTTTTTTCATTTGTCCATAGAACTTGAAACATTGTATGGATGATGTAGATCACAAATACAGAGGATTCTCGGCTGAAGAATTAGTTTATGGCATAATGAAATTAGCTTCAAACGATGATAATAAGCTTCAGCTTGTAAAACAAGGAGTGTTGCCAGTGTTGGTTCAGCTACTTCAGAAAGGTGTGTGTTCAAACATTTTAAAGGATTCCTATCTTTTATATTAAATCGATCACTTTTTCATTTCGCACCAAATACTAAACAGATTGTGACAAAAGTGATTTAACCCGAGTTATGGCCTAACATTCAATGCCAGCCAACAAGGCCATATTACTTTATACAATGTCTTCAATACAGGAAACAGCACTGAAAAGGAGGTAAGCGCCAGAACAGTTTGGATTTTGTCGTTCAGAAATGAAAACAAGCCTATGATACGGAAAGAAAGAAACATGATGCAAATGCTGAAAGAACTAGCTGGAAAGCCAGGGTACGTATATTTCTCCGACCCGCCATGTTTATCGGAAACCCCACTCGGATTTGGACAATGAAAACCTTAGGCCAGTGGTCCCCAACCTTTTTGACGTCGCAAACGCCTTTGAATATTTTTCATATATCGGGATCCCTTTCACGATAGTTGCTAAATTTAAATTAGAGAGAAAAGGATATTAATCTTGCATGCGTTTCCTACGAAAAATACGTTATCTCGAACCAATTCAAATATTATCATTGTTTCATTATCCCGTTATCTCGAAGTTTACCGAGTACCGTATTTTCGACTGATAAGCCGAGTTCAGGACCTAGGTTTTCGACCTGATTTTCTGAGGTTGGCTTATTGAGGGGATTAGCTTTGTACCAGAAAATACTGAAGATCAAAATCATACGTTTAATTTCACAAATGCAGCAGATGTATATATCTTTTCACGGCACAATAATAAACAATATTTTTTCGCATCGGCCCATTGTGCGGTGCGGTACCAGAAAATACGGTAAGGAAACGCATAACTCGTACCCTTATGAGTCATGTTACGAGTGTACATTTCATTGTGCATGAAAGGTTTTTTTGCAGTCTATGAACTTACAGAATACTAATTCAATTGAGATTATAGATAAATTTGTTTCCTGCTTGAATGCAAAAAGTATTACGCACTCACGCCTGTTAGCAAACATTGTTCGCATCATATGAGCCTTTGCAGTCGCGCAATTTCCTTGCAACAAACTAGGATGATATACACAATGGCCCTTACAGTTGAGAAATTTGCAAGCAATAATTCAGCAGAACAAACATAGGTAAAATTTCAAACCTGTCATAACTATAAGAAATTTCCGCCGTAATCGTTAAGTTATCAACAAATAAAAATCTAACGCCAAAGGGGTAAAATATATTACTCATGGTTGAATCAAAATGCGTAAATTGGTATTCAATGTTTTAATTTTTCTGCTTATATACAAATATTATTTTTCCATCACCAGTTAAGATAAATTTTATAGAAAAAGGTCCTACATAATTATTTTTGTTTAGCGACTCACTAAAAAGTCAGTGGGAACCACTGCTCTAGTACAGGGGTTCTCAAACGTTTGGTGCTATGGAGCCCTTGAAAAGGATGACTATTATGAAGCCCTAACACAAATTTATAAAAATGATTGTTGTCCTTTGGAACTTATATATACTTGAATTATCTCATTGGTGCCTCATTTCGACGATACTGTTGTCAAATTTTATTAATATCTTCATTGCTTCTTTGAACAGTGACAAAATTAACCAATTCAGTAATTTAATAAGTAAACGGATAGCTCACGAAGGTTTCACTCACGGAGCCCTTGGGCTCCGATTGGAGCACATTGGAAACCTATACCGTAAGAAATGACATTTGTGAGGCTCCTGGTTACCAACTTTCGATCGTCTAATGTCCAAATAAAAAATCAAGAGCGGAGTCGCTGTTTATCGCGACATTTTGAGTATCTCACGTGGTGTCTTCTTATTTTTTGTAGAGAAGCGAAAGAATCAGCTACCGGAGCCTTGTGGGTTTTACAACCCAAAATCGAATGTGACGGTACGAAATTTTAAATATATATATTTAGTTTTATTTACATAACTATATTAAACCATTATGCTTGCAGGCTACTACGGAACTGTGTAAATATTCCGATTTTGCCTTGGAAGAACATTCAGTATATATATATATATATATATATTCGAATCTCACAAATGTAAAAAAACCACTAATCAGGTAATACATCCGAATGGCTAAGCTGCATTTGCCATTGTCACTGGTACGGCCGATGGAAAGTTAAAATTGAGCTAGCTAACTGTTTTTGTGAAGGTTTCATCTAGAAGTGATGTTCGTTTATGTTCAGCCTACTACTTTTAAGCTATGCTGCAAAATTGCCGATATATATATACTTCGTCAAGCAGACAAACTTGCAACTAAATATAGAAAATGCTAGAATACTTGTAGGTTAGATCAGTGTGTAGCTGCTTAAACTGCGCACGATTACAACAATAACGTGACTCAGTCCTATTGATATGGAATAGTGTTTTGGACACCTTAGCAAATATATATTACTCATGCTGCAGAAAACGTGAACTGGATTTGTGCAATCCTTCAAATAACGTATAATATAAAGATTAGTGTTGTACGTATTATTATATAATAACAAATATTCACATATATAGCTATAACAAAGTATACTATTATTTTTAGCTGTGGGTTATTGTGGAGGAAGCTCTGGTAGTGACAAAGGCAAAACACAAAAACATGTCATGATCAGTTATCAATGGAAATATCAAAAACTGGCTTTGAAGGTATACTGACATATGTGCAATGTTATATAAATTGCTTTTAATGAGTTCAAGCAGTAGGCTATATTGTAATTAAATGACATTCCGACTATTTTGACAATATTGAATGACAAGCCATAAGTTGAATTGAAAGAGTTTGAAGCCAAATCTTTGATATCAAAATCTTTTGCTATAAAAGTCTAGGGTTGGGAATTTCCGTGAAACATTTTAACCGTTAACCAGATAAAATTAACGGGTTAACCGCAGCGTGCAGTTTGACGTAATAAGTTGAAATTAAAGCTTGTTACGTCACAGTGGTGTCAGAGCGATTTCGCAGTTTTGGTCCACTTGAGACTGGAGCGGTGGAAAGTTAATAGATCCAGATTTAAATGTGTAGCGGAAATGTCGCAAAAATATATGTATGTAACTGCTACACGTGTACCATCAGAGTGTGTATTCAGTAGCACAGGAAATATTGTGATTTCAAAGCGTTCGCCAATACTTCCCGAAAATTTCGATATGCTAATTTTCCTGCCACAAAATGCGCACTTGTTGAATGGCATTGAATAGACGCTCTCGCACTAAAATCATAAAACATTATATCGTCACGCTAATAACCGAATTGCGTAAGTCATTTTTAGCAGTTTTGAGTAAAACGTAAAAAACTTCTTAATGATATTGTTATGCCATTGAGAGTCAATAATTTGCCATGGTTTAATTTTCTGATCGTAGCCGGATTTAAGTTAATTTGTTTGACACAGTTATGTGACGTCATAATGGCGCGCTGTGACTTAGGCAAAAATGTTAATATGACTTGGGGACATACGCAATTTTGCAACTTGCCTATATGCACCAGTTCTGGGAACCAAACATTCCAAATACGAATGTAATTCTCAGTATCTACGATGTCTAATCCCCAAAATAGATGATCTGTTTCAATTACATTATTTTTTATGTTTTAAAATATATATTTCATCAATATAACACGCTCTGCACACCCACCGAAATAAGACTAAGATTAAATATAATGAATAAAACAGCAATGCACCCAATATAAAAGCCAACCAAGGTGAATTGGACTCGAACAGTGAATATCACAAGTACCTCCCCCTCCTATACTGTAGTATAAATTCAAATTTATAAGCGCTGAGCTAGAATCTGAAATGCAAAAACTCGAAAATACTTAGAAGAGGTTATTATGTCTTTGTGACGTCACAATAGTCCTGAGATAACAATGATAATTCACTATGACGAAACAATTGCACAAATATGCATGCCATA
Organism: Styela clava; assembly: GCF_013122585.1. Taxonomy (NCBI): domain Eukaryota; kingdom Metazoa; phylum Chordata; class Ascidiacea; order Stolidobranchia; family Styelidae; genus Styela; species Styela clava. Next base: position 6,645,698 of record NW_024102839.1, read on the forward strand.
CAAAATCTCCATTTTTATGGGTTTCGGAATTCTTAAAATCAAATCTGAGTTAACAGACAGGTGCGCAGCATTACATAAATACCTATTTTAGAAAAAAAACCTCAAAATCGCCAAAAATGACTCACGCAATTCGGTTATTAGCCTGACGATATTCAGGACTGACACTGATTCTGAACTTGTCATTGTCAAATTTTCATAATCAGCAATATAATTACACCTACTTCAATTATTTTTATATTTTATTGGTGGTTATCAATTATGTTAGTGATGTTCTTTTGAATCAAACGCCACGGGAGATAAATTTGCGGTGAACTAATTATTTTTGAAGAAATTGTAAAGTATAACGGGGATTATTACCTGAAATGTTAGTTAACGGTCAAAATGAATCGTAACCGTTAACCAGCCAAAATAGGTTAACCGGTTTACCATTCCCAGCTCTGTATAATAAACATTTATATGTCGAAAAAATTCGGCGTTAGTGACCCCGATGTATTGTACAGCGACGAAGAATTGAAATTTGAATAAGTGTATTGGACGCTATATGTCCAGGCGAATACTAATTGTTTCTAATTGAGTAATCAAAATATCTAATTATATGATGCCTAAATAAAGATCATATTTTCTAAATACTTTCAAAGATTAAAGATCGTCTGAGAGAGATGAACTATAGAGTGTGGATAGATGTTGAGTCGATGGGCGGTGGATCGTTGCTTGACGTAGGTTGCAATTCAATTGATTCTGACTGTACTAAATATTAAAATGTTTAATTTTCTATTTGAATAATTTTTCTATTTCATGCATTTTTTGTTCAAGACGATGGCAAAGGCGGTTGAAAATTCCGCTGTTGTTCTAATATGCATGTCTTCAGAATATAAGCAGAGTCCCAATTGTAGAACAGAAGGCGATTATGCGTATAAACTGCGCACACCTATAATCCCTATCAGAACTGAAGTAGGATATAAACCTGACGGATGGCTCGGTAAGTTTTCGAAAGAAACGAGATCCTTTTCATGCACATGTATACAATCATGCCCACCAAGTTTAAAAGTAATTATCGCAGCACAAGTCAAAAAAGCTTTAACGGTAAAAATAGAAAACGATTTCGCAAAACTTCATTGTATAAGGATTGAAAAAAGTTAATGTATACGTTACGTTACATAGTAGAAATTGTAAAAAAAAAAATCGACCGAACTTCATTGTGTGAATTATATCTAGTATAGCAAATCATTTGTCATGTTTTTATCTTAAGGGGCTTTGATAGGCAGCAAATATTATTACGATTTCAGCAACCCGATGGTTTTCGATGCTATGTTTTCTAAACTTGTTGAAGAACTGGGAAATAATGGAAAGTGCGATGAGCAGGTATATTGGCTGTCATTTTTATTTAGAACATTTGAGCATTTGAGATTTTATTGATTAACAACAACGGCACAATTGGAAGCAATCCTCGCATTGATTAATTTACTCTTATACCGACTTATATGAAACGTTCGGACGTTATTTGACACACCTTTGAAAACCTTGTAGTAAATTCGGGTCAGAGATCTGCTGCACGCGATTCGTGGTCGGCCATAAGACCAAGAGTAACTCTTGATGTATTGAACTGTGATCAACATTACTATTTTATTTGTGTGCTTATGTATACCTAGTCCTAGAGTGTGCAAATATTTCCCCGTGTTCATTTTGAGTCCATGGATGTCTGTTTCGCGTAAGATCGCGGTATTTTCAGCACAGAGTGCGGCTATTGATTCTTTGGCTCAATTGTTGTTATTGGCTGAAACAATTGCGCTTTTCACGTAACTAATGAATCGTTCTAAATTTTCGGACACGAAAATGGGAGAAGTTGCTATAGGAAGCTATAAACTGTATTTTTTTAAATTATTCAAGTATTTTCTTTATAAATAGGATGGGCCAAAATCGCAGGATGCACCAAAATCGCAGGATGGGCCAAAATCCATAGTGGAAGCCGGTGAAGTACTTACAAACGACTCTCCCTGTCAGAAGACAAAGTCCGTGAATATCTGGACAAAAATTGAGGTGTCTAAGTGGGCCACAGAAAATCAGATCAAATCGTAAGTTCAGATAATGGTTAATTTTGATGTCTTCAAAAAATAAACACAAAGTGGGAAATATTCAGTCAATGTCTTAGGTCTGTTTATATGATCTGAAATGTATGTTTCCCTGTGTCGCTTCAGGTCTTATGTTTGCCTGAATGTAGCCCAACGATAGGATTCTGTATTACTCTAATAAACGAAATCAAATAGATTTAAAGCAAATATGATGTATATCACTCAAGCTCTCCTCAGTTACTTTTTTCGTTTCCAGGCAAGAAGTTCAAAATTTAAACGGTGAATCTATTGTTTTCCTAAATTCACTGAGATCGTCGGCACCAGAATTTTTCTACAAATATATTTCAAAAAAACTTGGGGTGACTGAACTTCCTGACCTTATGGCTTTTTGTGGAGCATTGGAGAACTTGGAATGATAGAAACTAGTGATACTTTGACCTTTGATTTTCATCATGAACAATACCCGTAAAATGGGTTGTTTTTCGTTTCAACTATGTGTGTTTGTTCTATTCGCAGGTATAGTGAATGGGATAACCTTTTTTGTAAATACTTACATCCTAAAATTGTTTAAACGTTACATTTGTTGGTATTTTCGACCGATATCTTTTTTTGGATGCTTGAATTAAGGCAACGAACCTGTATTTTATATTATAGTTTAGTTATTGAGTGAGTTTTAGCTAGGAAGACCGAAACTCCATTTTTAAGACAGTGGCCATTTCTGAAATGTGTCATCTAACGTTTTATACTTCCTTATGACTGTCGTTGCATGTGAATAACCTTTCGTGGTGACTGTGAAGAGTAACGCTATTCTCCACTGTTTGAAAGACATTTACATTCGTCGGTGACGTCAAGTTCTATGTGCAAATTTTGCATTAGCTTGTGGTGTTCTGCGTTCTGTCAATTCCCGATATATATATTTATATTGATCATTTTATGAATATGTTCGATAGGATTTAAGATGAAATAGGCTTTATGTGTATATGCCTACGTTCAAGAAGTTTTCACTTTTTTTTTGGCTTTTCACCTTTGGTATTGTAAAAATAAATATGATTACAGGATTGCTCATTTTGTTTTATTTTAAAGCAGTGTTACCTGGCTTGGTCAGCTTGCAACTTTTTTAAACTTTGAGCTGCCAGATTAAAGATTTTTGTATCGCAACGGAATCGAATAGTTGTTATCCACGACTTCAACTATATATAAGTCACGAGAATTCTTATTTTCATTTTGCACGTCTTGGGGGTGCCAAACATTCTTTAGTCCAGGGTATCCCAAACTGTGTGCCGCGGTCTTGAAGGTGTGCCACGAATTTTTACAAAATTCCTAAGATTTCTTCACAATAATCAACAATGCAACATAAACTTTATTACTTTGCAATCAGTAATGGGTGTAGTTCGGTATCACACACATATTTTTATATATGGATAAGGTGACCCAAAAACGAAACCCAGTCCATTAGGAACATATTGTATGGATTCTATTTTTTTGGGGTCACTATGTATAAAGATTTATTATTCTATGCCCACCGATAGGTTATGTAATATGCCACACTTCTCTAATACATAAAGCGTTATACGTTTTTAAGAACCCAACACAAGAATTCAAATTCGCTCAAAGCAAATTCGCAAGACTTTAGCTAGACAATCTTCTTAAAGCGGTCCGCAATTAGGAAGTTGAAGAGACTAACAATGCATATTATGCAATACAATATATATCGTCACGCTAATAACCGAATTGCGTAAGTCATTTTTAGCAGTTTTGAGAAAAACGTAAAACACTTCCTAATGGTAATGCTATGGCATTGAGAGTCAATAATTTGCCATAGTACAATTTTTTGATCGTAGTCGGATTTAAGTTAATCTTTTTGACGCAGTCATGTGACGTCATAATGGCGCACTGTGACTTAGGCAGAAATGTGTCTATGACTTGGGGACATACGCATTTTTGCAACTTTAATATATGCACCAGTCCTGAAAACCAAACAATCCAAAAACGAATGTAATTCTTAGTATCTACGATGTATAATTCCCAAAATAGCCAATCTGTTTCAATTACATTATTTTTTATGTTTAAAAATATATATTTCATCAATATAACACGCTCTGCACACTCATCGACATAAGACTAAGATTAAATATAGAGAATAAAACAGCAATGTACTCTTATATAGTAGCCAACCAAGGTGAATTGGACTCACCTGAAGACAGTGAATATCACAAGTGCACGCCTTCCTATACTGCAGTATAAATTCAAATTTATAAGCGCTAAACTAGAATCCGAGATGCAAAAACTCGAAAATCCTTCGCCGAGGTTATTTTGCCTTTGTGACGTCACAATAGTTCTGCGTTAACAATGATAATTCATTTTGACGAAACAATTGAACAAATTTGCATGTCATACAAAATCTCAATTTTTGTGGGTTTTGGAATTCTTAAAATAAAATCTGAGTTGACAGACAGGTGCGCAGCATTACATAAATACCTATTTTATAAAAAACTTAAAACCGCCAAAAATGACTTACTCAATTCGGTTATTAGCCTGACGATATAGTACCACAAAATATTTATTTAAATTTATATATATTTAAATTTCCATGATTCTGCGAATATTAATTTTATGCGCTGACAGAAATAAAAAGATAAAAACGATAAAGACTTGTTTCAATTGACCCGCGAAATCTTGTTTTAATCTTATTTACTGCCGAAACGCATAAAAAGGCTTTAATAAAACTGATTTGTAATAATTTTGCCGTGACTTTTTAATCTTGTTGTTGGTGTGCCGCAAGCTGAAAGAGTTTGGGAACCCCTGCCTAGTCCACATCTTTAGAGTTTTTTTTTAGAAAAGTCTCCAATCCAACGAGGAAATAATTCTGGCGTGTAAATGAGTTGCAAGCGACTGGTAGGACTGTATTCTTGAGAGGATAAATGTCAGTGAATACAAATTATGGTATAATGGTAATCACACTTAGGTACTGACCAAAAACCTTACCCTTACTTTATGTTTTGTATTATGACTTTTGTACTTTGTGACGGACTATTGTATCTGTTATTTGTTTGAATTTATTATTTGATTTTCACGAACTGCAGGTAATGACGACAGGTAGTTTTATTCCAATGGTTTAGTTTCATCAATTATTTGAGTGTAAGACTTATATATACCCCCAAATCTGGTTGGATTTCGAGCAGTAGCTATAAGTTCATGCTGTGGCGTGAAAGTTTAAGACGATTTATTTCACAAAAGACGACGATGGTACATCTTGTTTGTCAAACGTAAACAATTGAATACAATTCCCGATCATATCTAACAATAGGCCAAGTCAGACGGAGCGCATAGCGAACGCTTATTGTTAAGGCGGGTCTGTAAACAATGGTATACTGGAGCTACGAAAGGTTGTGAACAACGGAGATTGAAAACAATTTCGGTGAGTTTAGCCAGTTCACTGTGATCAACTATATGAGAGGAAAATATTATCATTACAGGACATCATGCAACTCGAAAATACAATACAATGATTATAGTACGATATACTCGTGTAAAAATGCAGGACAATGTCATTTTAGATGAGCAGGTGAATTCGTTAGGTTAGGTATCCGATCATTTTGTTCAGTCAGAAATTATGTATTGCCAACAATTTATTGCTTGCACATAGCTAAAAAATCATTAAGTGGTATAGTTTATCATTTTGTACAGTAGGCTGTTAAATCACTTGTGAGAGTAGAAATGTTTTGTATGACTATATAGCAACTCTGTGTTAAAAACTGTTTAGCATCACAAAAGCTGCCAAATTCGCAGCAGCGTAATGTTTCAAAAATTCCATAAATAATTTTTCAATTTACACGTATTCGAACACATGGTTGCGTATTGAGATTCTGATTTTTAATACGATCTTACCAAATCTATCGAATTATGCCATACATTGACGTGTGCATTGTTTGTTTTTGTGTAGTTTTCTAAACTAGTACTAACAGTACTGGTACTGTGAAATAGGAATGTGTTACTAGAAAATTGGTAAAGATGGGATCTGGAGCTAGTAAAGGAAGAGTTGAGTCTTCAATGAGACACACAGATGATGAATTGTTTAACAGTCAGAATTCGACCAACCACAATCCGCAAAAATATACCTCTACGGATCAAAGTGAGATTACAATTTCTATACAAAGTCGATAAAATTTTGAAACCCGGTTTAACTATTTTATTGCACAAATGTTTCACGCTAGGCAAAAGGTTTGTTTAGTTATTTCTGGAAGTTATGATATTAAAAATGATTTGTATCTCAGCGAACCCAAATGCTTCACTGGCTTCATCATTGCCGGGTATCGTGATATCCGCCAAGAAACTTGCTCACATAAAAAGAAAAGAGAAGGATGAACGCAGACAGAAAATACTTTGGCAATATCCTGAATTAGCTGGTAAGTAAGTAAATATCGCCACGCTAATAACCGAATTGCGTAAGTCATTTTTGGCGATTTTGAGTTTTTTATAAAATAGGTATTTATGTAATGCTGCGCACCTGTCTGTTAACTCATATTTTATTTTAAGAATTCCGAAACTCATAAAAATGAAGATTTAGTATGATATGCGCATGTGTGCAATTGTTTCGTCATAATCAATTATCATTGTTACCGCTGGACTATTGTGACGTCACAAAGGCAAAATAACCTCGGGGAAGTATTTTCGAGTTTTTGCATCTCGGATTCTAGCTTAGCACGTATTAATTTGAATTTATACTACAGTATAGGAAGGCGTGCACTTGTGATATTCACTGTCCAAGTCCAATTCACCTTGGTTGGCTTTTATATTGGATGCATTGCTGTTTTATTCTTTATATTTAATCTTATTTCGGTGGGTGTGCAGAACGTGTTATATTGATAAATGTATATTTTTATACATAAAAAATAATGTAATTGAAACTGATTAGCTATTTTGGGGATTAGACATTGTAGATACTGAGAATTACATTCGTTTTTGGAATGTTTAGTTTTCAGGACTGGTGCATATAGTAAAGTTTCAAAATTGCGTATGTCCCCAAGTCACAGACACATTTCTGCCTAAGTCACAGTGCGTCATTATGACGTCACGTAACTGCGTCATACAAATTAACTTAAATCCGGCTACGATCAAAAAATTGAACCATGGCAAATTATTGACTCTCAATGGCATAACAAAATCATTAGGAATTTTTTTATGTTTTTCTCAAAACTGCTAAAAATGACTTACGCCATCCGGTTATTAGCGTGACGATATATAATACTTATTAAACAAAGCTATATATTGCTATTACTTTCATTCATAATAAAACCTTTACCTAAGAAGCAAACAACATTATTTAACCAGTCATGTGCAGGCTATGTATATATAGTAGATGTATGTATATTGTTGAACATTTTGTCCGCAATTAATGGACTTATCGTTTACAAATTTTCACTACTAAAAGAATATTTCACTCAAACTTTTGCTTCTTTATTTTAATTCATGGGAACAATTTTTTAACAAATATCATATGGGAAAACGATATTCCGTCACCCTTGTCGGTAACTATGAGCAACATTTGTGTCGATATAGATATTTGACCTTTTTGTTATCTAGATGCATTGCATTCTGCCCAAGAATGGATTCAGGAAATGTCGAAAGCAAAAGATGATGACTTAATGAGGAAAAAAATGAACATGAATACTCGGCAGAAGTTTGATGATCTTTACGTTCTGTATTTTGACTGCGAAGAAGCGGTTAGTAAAAAATAATATGAGTATATTTATATATAAATGCGACTGTTTATTAACTAAATCATTGTTGCATATATCTACTGAAAATAATAAACCACTACTAAAATGAAGTTAAACTAACGGAGAGTGGAAAACAACTATAGGTTGAATTACATCATAGACAGTAAATGCATTGCATTTTCATTTTAGGCGGAAATCGTCATAATGTATATAGAATGTTCATGCTGCATCTCCATTATACATTTGCATAGATTGTTTGCTCGACTTGTTACAATGTGTTTTAAATAGAACACAGCATTCAGTTAGAAATTGTTGCTTCGTGTTACAATATAAAAGTGCACAGAGTGTGATGTTTGTTCGACTCTTATGGTTTATCTCCATTTCACCATGACGTGTTGTTCGAACATGACGTTTTCTGGCTATTGTATTCTGCACTAAAGTAAGAAGCAGAGGATTGATTGGCAAATAATGTTTATTGATATTGTTTTATTTCAAGGAACATAAGAAGATTCTTGGAGATCAGTTATCCAACGATAACGCAGGTCAAATATGCGCTGATTACCTAAAAACGTTAACCGAAGATGGTAAAAATACTCCAACTGAAGGGTATTGTTTTGTTTTTATTTTCCAAGTTAGAATTGTTAATGTTCAGGTGGTAGGGTTTCTCTTGTCCCCCCAAATCTGGATAGATTTTACGCAGTAGCTGTACGCATGGTTCGTGTTTCTGCATGTCGCCGACGTATTGCCTTGTTCAAGATGATCAGAGCTGCAAAGTCTAAGCTGATAAAAGCCTAGAAAATCCCAAAATAATTTTACCTACGGGTTATGAATACATACATATAAAATATCTTCTCTCGACATTTGATATCGAATTATTTTTACAGTTATGATTCTGAATGCTTGTATACTGTGAGATCTTTTTGTTGGAATTATTCCGATGCAAGTTTGGAATTTGCGACAGCACTTGGAAGAATGGGGTCATTTTCTATTTTCATAGCTGATTTGAAAACGTTTAGAGATAAGCTGAATGATGAAGTAAGTACTATGTCTTACATGAGGACGACGATGCAAACCAACTCTTAATGTTCATCTGTCACCCTCTCGGTCTGCGAATTTATAGAGTTAGATTAACGCGTTATTTGTAGCAAGGTTAGCGTCACAAATATCGTTTTTGGGTTCACGATCCATGCCCAATTTCTCTCCGTGGTTGAATCATTATATATATACTTATATTTTCAGGGTATCCGAGAAAACATCATACTCCCGAGTATTTCTATTTTACATAATTGTGCAAAGGCTTCTGACAACAAGAAATATTTTAAAAGTTTGGATTCGGTCGAAGCCATTTTTCCTTACACTACGATTGACAATCAAGAGGTATCGGGTATATCTTTTCTGATATTATAACAAAGTAATAAATGGACTCATATCTGAAAAATATTCATGGAAGATTGATTTGAAGGTTGCCTCAAATTTTAACTATGTGTTAACAAATAAAAAAAAACGTTACACAAATGAATTTTTTGTTAAAAGTTTTCAATAGGTCACCGTGAACTTTTTTGGGACATAATAAGGTTTGTTCAGATTTAATGCTCATATTTGAAAAGCTTGGTGATAACGTAACAAAAACTTACAGAAAACTTTGCAAATATTTTAGATATAAACGTATATATATCAATATGATATTTTGTGCTTACATTGAGAATTTGTTTACTAATTTAAATTTTAAAATCAGTCCATAGTACAATTCATCTTTTTCGGCATTTTATTTTAAGATAAAAATGATTGCAATGATGACATTATCGTACATTATCGAGGAAAAAGATAATAATAAAATATCTGCTGATGGGACTGTAATAAGTTTAATACTATCGGTGAGAAATTTTGACTATAATTGCATTATTTGTTTACACATTTATTTGGCAAATTGTTCAATATCATTTGAATTCGATTTTTTACAATCGGCGCCCTATCTACATGTAACTACTTGGTATTTTCGTTGCTTTTCGGGGAATAAATTCAACTGCAACATATATTCAGCCAAACGATTCCAATGCAATTCGAATTGATTGCAAAATCATTTGAAGAGCGAAAGATTTATCATAAAACTACCGTTAAACTCGAACAAACGCATATGTATTTTGTTCGTACGCAATAACTACAATATTCTACAAAATGCTGCAAAATGCAAAATTTGAAAGTTTTCAAATAATTGATTCGATTCAAAAGAAATGTACAGTATTTCGATGTTTAGGCTATATTACATTCGGTGTTGTGTAGGACGTTTTATTATCTTGCGTTTGTACATTTTCAGTACCTCAGAAATTCAATAAATAGCATTGATCACAAATATGAAGGATTTACAGCTTACGAAATCGCTTCTGGAATAATGCACCTTGCTTCAAACGATGAAAATAAACTCAAGATAGTAAACCAAGGAGTATTACCGTTGCTAGTTAAATTACTCCATAAAGGTTAGAGTTGCGTCTTATTTTTAAAAAGCAGGAGTCTTGTACTCGATTGTGTAAATAATATGTGAAAAATTGAAACCAAAATTAATTCATTGCAGGCAGTGATTCAGAAAAGGCAATAAGCGCTAAAACTGTCTGGGTTTTAGCGTTCAGAGAAGAAAATAAATCCAAAATACGAGAAGAAGAAAACATGATGAAACTTCTAAAGGAACTTGCTGAACAGAAAGGGTAATTCATTTGTTTTTCTAATATACATATCTAAATATCAACTAAATTTTTTCTCGTTTTTATCCAAGGGAAGCACGTGAGTCTGCTTCTGGAGCATTATGGGTGTTAGGTGATGACGAACGAGTTGAAAAAATCCGTTCTTCATTGAATTCTACGGTAATAACAAGCTCGTCATCAATTTCCTCGTCATTTAAATTTAAAAAGAAGGAAATATTGAAAGGAAAAAGCAAGGTAAATTTGTATAGATAAACTGTAAAAGCCAAACATCACAAAAACAATGTTCTGCGACTAAATCAATAAATATTCTGTTTTTGATCATAAATTTAAAATAGTGTGATTTAAAAATCGATGAATAAATTCAGTTTGAAAACTACTTGAACCGGCAACATCTGTATAATATATGAATTGAAAGTAAATAAATTTGAAATCATTTTACCTCTTGAGTTTAATCAGTCTGCCAATGTGGATACGGTTGAATTCAATAATCTCCATTTTACATATGAATGGTCATGCTCATGGCACATTTTTAGACACGGAGCGGAACTGTGAATTGATTCGTTAAATTGTTAATGCTCTTCTTATTGTTCAAATTGTTGATGTTTTGCAAAAATCGGTTTTTGGTCATTTTTAATAACTATATTTCACCCTAAAGTTTGCTGTTTTATGTTCTTTCTTGTGAACACTTCTAATGTCGTATGGGAACCTATTTTCCGACAAGTTCGATTGTCGGTCTTTTTGGTGAACTCGATGCTCAAAATAGTCTTGCCGATACCTTTGCGCATTCATGGTTATATATTTGAGCTTTTTCGTTCTATATACTATTTGCAGAACAGCTAAATTTAAATTATTATGCATGTGTTCATCCTATTGATTGCATTCTTTTTGCTTCAAATGTTGGTACGATGCGCATTTATTTGTTGTGAATTGAATCATGTTAACCCACTTACTTTTGTGATTAAATTTGGTATTTCTTTGTCAAAAATGTAATGTTCAATTTTAATCTTTTTTATCAAGTTAAAAAGAATAAATGAGAGCGAAAGAAGTCGATACAAAAAGGGTGATATACAGGGATATAAATATAATGAAGGTAGGAATGCTGCAATCTGAAATTACCCTCATTTGCTGACCTATTAAGACTGCAAATTTATACGTAACATCAGTGTTTGATTTTAATCCGTAAATGTTTATATAAAATGGCGACATGTGACCAAATTTAATTCAAATCAATTTTCTTGATATTTTTCAGATTCTCTCTAATCTGAAGATATATACTAATTGACTGCATTGATAAAAAATTATCGCATCTATTCGTGCTACAAAAGTTGTCATTTTTATTTTTTTTTATTTTGCAAAATCAATATGAAGGCTCAGTAATTATTTCTTGAATGAATGGAAATAGATTGAAATTAAAAGATAGAAGAATCACGACATAAATTTTTCTAAACAATATATTGATATAAAACAGAACTCAAAGAGGAAGAAGAGGCCGAAAATAATATATCAGAAATATCTGAAGATGAGCAGGACGACGAAGAAGCTGTTCCCGGCCACCCTCAAGAGAAATCTCAAATTTCAGAAGAGAGCCCAAGACGTCCTGGACACGTCATGATCAGTTATCAATGGAGTTGCCAGAAATTAATGTTACGGGTACATCATACTGATTTTTGTTTGCGCAAATAAGTATGAATACTGAACTTTATAACAAAACACATTTTGTATTGCGAAACAAAGGTAGGTTTGTTGAATCCTGTGACACAACGTGACTGATATTTCCGCAACTCTTTTGTTCTAAAAAGTATTCTGCAACATGTGTAATGACACCACAGTATACGCGTAAAATATCTAAAATTTTGGAATATTCATTGATTAGTAATAATTTTTGGTAGGATAAAACATCCCACATTTTCCCTCGAAAACCACCAATAAAATCCGAAGCTGTTTCAGACCACTTAATCACATCCGACAAAAGATTTGCACTAGATCACGTGTGGAATGAAAATTTTAGACAATGTTTTCAATCACATACAGTTCAGTTTTTGATTATACCTGTTGTGGAATCAATCTATACCTTTCTCAACAAAGTAAATAACTATGATCATTTTTATCAAATTGAATTCTGATACATGTCACTCTATATTGGCTCGTATCTTCCTCTATATTTTCAGGTCAAAGATCGTCTTGAAAGAATGAGTTATAAGGTTTGGATAGACGTTGAATCAATGGGAGGATCGACGTTACAGGTATGTATGGCACTAATAAAACTTCATTACCACTTTTATATTGAAATACATTTTGCTTCCTATTTTCTACCAAATAAGACCTAAATTATAACATTTTATGGAAAGTGTTATATGTGTGTTTATTTGAGATTTCGTTCCAGGCTTTAATTTTAAAAGGTAAAATTAACAACTCTTTACTTTGCTATTCTATCCAATTATTTGATTAATTGTAAATTGGATAGAATAGTCAGTCATGTTGTTTCCAGCTACAGCATCTCTGCAGTATACGGATACGGATCCACTAGCATAAAGGCATAGAGAAAAGATAGGGATTTAGTCTCGCGCGAACAAATTCAAATTTATTTTTCTTTACTTTGCCATGGCAACTTGATAAGACGTTTTCTTCTCGATGAAGCTTGTTTTATGTAGCGGGAAATTTTGGACTTCAGCTACTGCAGTTTATTGTTTTTTAGTTGTTTTGATGAATTGTAAGAATTGAGACTTTACAAAAGCATTGGCCAAATTGATTATGAATTTTGAAATCCTATACATACATATCCTATATTCTACCCTTTGCGATGTGTTTTTGAGCTTAATCAAGAATATATGTTACAATATTGTGATTTGATCTTCAGGCAATGGCGGAAGCGGTTGAAAACTCTGAAGTTGTTTTGGTATGCATGTCTCAGAAATACAAAGAAAGTCCAAACTGCAGAACCGAAGCTGAGTATGCCTACAAGTTAGGAAAAACTCTCGTTCCTGTCAAAGTTGAATCAGGATATGAAGCTGATGGATGGTTAGGTGAACTATCGTTAATGACTTCAATAAAGATAAATCTTAGCCAATCTACATATTCAAAAATGTTTCACAAAAATCCTCAGTACGGGAAATTTTCTCATTGTTTTTCGGCTATTTATCTGGCAGTGCTGAAATGCTTCAAATTAAAGTAAATATGTATAACGACATATGTGTCGCACAACAATTTATATACTGTTCTTAAATTTAGTGCTTAAGTATGACTGACTCTCTTTTCACCAATTCGAGAGTGAAAGGGGTCGGTAATAAAATAATAGTAAAAAAACGTTACTATAACCTGACATATTATATAAGGATTAGGCAGATGTTGAACATTCACAATAAATCCGATTCAAATATCTATCAGTCCGACGATGAGCATTCATTAAACAGTATGCAGAACTTGGTCCAGAACCATATATAATTATATACATACAACCAGGGGTGGGATTCAATTTTGTCAGCCGGTTCCATCACAAAAGTCATATTTTTCACCCGGTTCTGTTACAAAAAGTCAATGACAGTAATTAGTAATGCTAACCGGTTCGCTGATCTCATAAAATTCCGTGAGACGGTTCTATAGAATCGGTTCGGACCGGCAGAATACCACCACTGCATACAAGGCTTACTCAACACTCGACATTAGTCTCAGACGCAGAATCTCGACCAGGCGTGACAGTCGGTCGCGCGGTCATTTTCCCAACTATTGCGTCACAATCACGTTATGGAAAACGACTTAAACAAGTCATAAAATCATAGTTCCACTCTAATCATTTTTGAAATTGATACCTCAGTTCTCTTTTTATCAGTATCTTCATTTTTAGGAGCTCTACAGGGAGCAAAATTCTATCTTGATTTCAGTAATCTGAATGCATTTGAGAGCATGTTTTCAAAATTGTTGAAAGAATTAGGAAATAAAGGAAAAGCTGACGAAGAAACGGTAACGGTTTGTAAAGAGTCATAAACAGTACATTTTGTATCAATTCATTGTGCTTTGTGTTCAGAATATTTGTAAATTTCAGGATGGACCAATAACCCGAGCTAGCGCGAGACTTGTGCATGCTATTCCCCCTAAACTGGCACCACGTATACCAGTAAATCAATGGTCAAAAGAGGATGTCTTTGAATGGGCAACAAAAAATCAGATACATTCGTGAGCACTTTACATTTTATCGCATATTTATTCGTACTTACATCATAAAACCGAGCGAACTACTGCCTCCTAGCATATTATTTTATTCTTATTCCGGTTTCTTTCAAATATCGAGCCAATAAATATAGCTTTAACTTCAAATGTATTACATGTGCTAATTTAACAACTTTGTTTAAGTTTGCAAACGAAAAATTGCCGTGATAAGTATGATGTTCTTTAGAACAAGACCAACCTCAACTGTTCGTTTGCTGCTTCAAACACTATAGGCGAAATGATATTTTATATTTTTACATTATGATTATCTCAAAAACAAAACAATAACAGTTTTCACGTATGGCCGGTAAATTTTTCATTTTATTTGTTGCGTCTTAGTATTTGTTTATTCATTGAAACAATTTATATATAACTAAAAATTTAGTAGATTAATGCATCATTATTTTAGGCGAAAAATTCAGAATTTGGATGGAGAATCTCTCATGTTTTTGGGTTCACTTAAATCATCGGCACCAGAGTTTTTCTACAAATATATTTCAGAGAGATTTGGACTGATTGAACTGCGTGATCTAATGTCAATTAGTCGAGGACTAGAAGACTTAGAAGCCTGAAAAAACGAGTGCATTCAGCATACTTCAGCTATATGACTAACAAGTTTATAGCTCTGCCTACAAAAGATGTATAAAACTGCTTTTGGCATATTTTACATACACATAATATATTTTTGTTACATTTTTATACGGTTCAGCAGAGTTTATTTATCTATATTTATCTATATAAATATCTAATCCTAAAGTTTAAATTATTATAATATCCATTTTAGAAGTCGGTTTTTTGTTGTTGGTGATAACTTTCCGGTTACTGTGCAGAACATAGTTGTTATTTTTTTTATAAAAAAGAGTCAAAGTATATTGAGTTCGTGAGTTTCGATTAAAGGAATCTATACTGATATGATGATATTTTTAGGAACTACGTTTAGGAACAACCGTACGCGCTTCTTTTACGTTCGTAACACTGTTTCCGCTTCTCGAAATCTGAGTTAAAATATACTGGAGATGTTCAAATTGATTCTTCCTGTATTAGTTTGAGATGGCGTAGCTTCAAATTATTTTACTAATTTGAAACAAATTAGGAACTTATGTTATAAATAAGCGTAGTAGAAAAACGAAGAATGTGTAGTAAGTTCAGGCTTTTACTGTAACGCATAAAAGTTGAGCACACCAATCGTTTATATACTTTAATATAAATATAATGAACCCATTCTTAATTCATTTTGATATGACATTTCTGCTCAGCTTCTTGAAATAAACTGATATATATATATATATTAACATTTAAAATGTGGAGCAAACTCTTCAGTCTTCTATTAATATTGGTTGTGTTCCAATGTGTTTCTGTTGATGGTAAGTAATATTTATATTAGCAACGTAATTCAAATTCACAACCCCAAAAAAAAAATTAATTTTATATATAGTCAAAAAGTATAACAGATTTGTTAATTGATATCAGTCAATGTTACTGTAGAAAATATACTAACATCATGAGATAATTTCACATATGATAAGAGTTAATTTTTTGTATTCCAAATACGGAATCGAGAACTGAAAAAATTGCAGAAAATCATAAACACAATATTCTAACAAATGTATGACAAATTACATTTGTTCAGCTTCCTGGCAAACATTTATAACTGAACTGAATGTACACCAAGTACTAAATTAATTTTAACATGAATGATATATATATATATATATACGTGTTGTCTAATACCAGAGCAAAGATTTTAGAATATAGTTCTATTTAAAATGAAAGATGAACTGATATGTTTTCATCTGTGGGGCCAATAGAGAAAGAAATGAGAATGACTATCCACTATTTCTTAATTTTAAATTAAAATGCACTTCTAACAATAACTGGCGTATAAATAGCTCCATCACTGTCCTCAATACTCTGTCAAAGTGATTACAAGTAAGTACAAGTAAATCATAAATATTTTTTTTGCAGGAGTGGACATCACATGCACCGACACCTTTTCAGATGTGGCGCTTTCACTTTCAGATCCAACATACTTGACTCTTGAAACTGGTTGCAATTATAGCCCAGGCTCTGAGCTTGTGTGGGGTACGAATCCATTCTCAGAAGACTCGGCGATTGCCTTCGCTGCAGCATATTTTGGAGTGATAGATTGTAAGTATACTTGTTATTAAACAAACAGTTAAAATAAATATGCAATCTGACAAGCATAGAGACAACTGGGCATATATTTCCCATTTTACTCTGATTTATTACTTCAATCGTCCGATTTTGTGGCACGTATTAGCATAAGTATTGTGCTAGATAAAATGCTATTGATTCTGTCCACCACTCACCTGTATAAAGTAAAGTTGTTTTGGTGATAATTTGCAAATTTTTGTTGATCGATAATCTATCAGTTTTCTTAGTATTTTTTACATAAAAGTATGTCATTTCAGCGTGCTTGCTGAATAGGTCTGTTTAGAAGTTTGGATGAGCCTTCAATGTGAAATTATATTTATTTTATTCGATATATTTTTGCTTTATTACTATAATCGCGCAGGTATTACGTTCGTTCAATTACCTATTTCACCTAATAATGACTAAAGGGCATTTTCTATATTAATCAATAATTTTGATCATGGCCAATTATATTCTAAATATATACATAGTTCTATTTTCGTTCAAGATAATTTTATTTCATATTTAGTACCGACAGGAGGAACTTTCAGTGTTACAGCTCAAACAATAACTGATGTTGTCTATGCTGCTGGTGTAGCAAATGGAATTACAGCGTATAGTAAAACCGTCAGTTCCGGCACTACTCAATTCCAAATAGGTAACTTGAGCGGAACTCTTTTCTAGATGTCGACAACTATCGCTCGCGGTCCGATGACTAATTTCTGCAAAACTTCACACACAAAAGAGCCCCCATTGCCCGATTTTTACCATCCCACGATGATATAATGCAGCAATACCGTCAGTAATGCCATAAAAAATCAATAAGGACATAAATAGAAGCTACTATTTGTTACTTAGGGAACTTGAATCAAGTTTTAATATTAATTGACAAAATTTGTGACAAACAAAAACTTAGTTTGTACACAAAAATAATAAAAATGTCATAAAAAATGATTTGGGAAATATAATTGTTTAACTTCAAGCCCTCAGGAAACGCTTACTCTACTAAAATTACTTCATAACTGACACTGGAAATATCTTTTTCTTTTAATTGTTGATTTTTTTCATAAAATCATTGATTCAGTTGATGGTTGTTCTGAAGTCAAATATTGGGGATGGCAGTTTGACCCATCAGATGGTTGTTCTGGAGAATATTACGAATGCAGAGGAAGTGAGTTGTTTTTATTGTTAATTGTGATGGAAAAATATTTTTCTCATATACTTTTTTTTCTAATAAAAACGATTTATTCATATAATAGCACCGCTACGATAGTAGTAACATAGTGAGTATCCGTGACTTATTTGGATGCTGTTGCCAGGATTAAGTGAAACAAGAGAGCAATGCTCAAATATATGGACACGATGTCCAAAACGAAATGGTATAACGAACTCCATTAGTATGGCCATCAGATCACTAAGATGTGATCACGGAACCACGGCACAGTGCGCATTTTTTAATTTTGATGATGTCATCACACAAAACTTTAAACTGGAAACGGATCCCTATGGAGCCCAGAAATAATTTCTAAATAAATAGAAGTAATATCGTTCTAACGACAACTATAAGCTTTTACGACTGAACTTTCAAAGCAATTATTTCTGTAGTTAAAAAAACAGAGATTTATTCACAACAAAAACATAACAATTCACTCCGTGTCCAAAATAGCAATTTGTTTACAACATCGTTCGCGGCTAGGTTGCCATCACTCAACTCAGATATGAATAGCTTATATATAGTAAGTTATTTATTAAAGCATTTGAGCCTCGACTGGGCTTGGAACAAAAAGTCTACTGACAATAGCGAGCATTTTAAGGCCACAGTACCAATGATTTGGAAATGATAGAGTAGAGTAGAAATTTTGAAAAGCAGAAATATGAAAACATTTTTTTATCGTAGGTGTGACAAAAAAATTTTCATGCGATGAAAGTTTTGTGTTTGACCCGGTTGTCAATGAATGTGTGTACTACCTATTGTACGGAACCGATATTAAAGCCGACAGTAGTGGAAGCAGCAATTGCAATCCTGGTGAGTTGAATAGCAACAGCCTTATTTATACATTATACTGCAAAGTTTCCCAAACCTTTTTCGGCCGCTGACCCTCCTTTGTGAATCTTGGTTTTGACGGATCCCCATCCTATGCCGCATCAATTTATGTGCTTAAGCAACGATAAAGAAGAATGTTTTACAACGCAACAACACCAACGACATTATTGTAATAGTTGAGGTTGCTTTTCACAACTTATCAATACTCAGAGAAATTTGTGACAAGTCAACTTTTAGGTCCGATTCAATGGCATATCTCCTCTACCTGTATACTGTCATCATATCGGTAAGAGCTGAAAATACTGCCCCACACATGTAGGTCGTAGCTAAAGACAATGAAATTTTAATCGCCCTTTTTGACAACAATGGGTATTCGTCTGTAACGCGTATCGAAAATAGCTTTTGAATAAAATCAAGCAATAAAGATCGATCAGATGTCAATTCGGCTAGTTTTTCTTCTTTGCGTCCTGAACGAACAATTTTTTCAGCAAATGGTTTTAGAATCCAATCAAGATAATATGTACTATATATATATATATATATATATATACTTCATAAAATGTTCAGAAAGCAATTCTAAATGTTGTTGAATGTCAGAGAAATCAGTTTCGTATTAATGAAGAGTTTTGCAGCAATGTTATCACACAGAAACATACAAAAATCATCATCAATCATCCTAGTTTTCCATATGTTCAGTTTCTGTATGAAGGCCTTTATTTTGTCTTGACTGCGTAAAAATAGTGGCATCTCTTCCCTGAAGTGACAAGTTTATTCGGTCGAGGAGGGTGATTATGTCTGCGAGGTAAGCGAGTTTCACAATCCAAATTTCATTAGGTACAAATAAAGCTAAGTCTGCATTATCATCTCGGAGAAAAATGAAGACCTCACTTCGCAGTTCAAACACGCGTTCAACAATTTTTTCGCGTGAAAACCATCGAACTTCTGTAAGAAGCAAAAGACTTGAACGGACGCCCTTTGATAGAGTTCACAATAATGACGCATAAAGATAAGAGTGCAGACAAAGATTGCCCCAGATGTTTTGAAACAAGCAATTCGCAATGAATCATGCAGTGAGTTTGTATGATGTTCGATGATTTTTCTCTAACACGTGTTACAACAAGTGTTTTTCCTTCATTGAAGCTACACCGTCGGTACATATACCCAGTACCCACACATCGCTCCCACTGCAATTCATATTGAGAAAAGAAATAGCATTGAAAATACATTGAAAACATCCAAATCGGTGGTTCTATAATGTATTTGATAGCAAAACCAGAAATCTTCTCTCATTTTTTCACCCCAACAATATAAGTGATTGTAGATAAGTTATTGTGCATGGCTGGCAATCTGTACTTTCTTCCAATTAGATTGCAATTTTAGTTTGTTACAATCTGACAAGTAATTGCGCTTTTATGTCATTTGAAACTTCGTCTATTCTTATTGAAATCGTGTTGTTAGAAAATGGGATTTCGTTTAATTCGCTGCACATTCACATTCAAAAACAGCTTTGCATATTATGCCAATCGCTTGGGGAATAAGGAATAACGCTTTCTTATCGCCACCTGACGTCAGAGATTTTTTAAACGATTTTTCTGTTCTAAATATTCTTCTTTTTTTCCGGTAACATGGGGTGTTGAGTCATCAAATGCCTCTTTAGAATGGCTGATTTCATACCTTCATTTAACAATGTTTGGTAACATAGTAAACACTGCGGCTTAGTAACACCAGATAGATATATAAAAAACGCTAATTTAAATATTCCTCATCGTACGTTCGTAGTTTTTCTCTCTCTGTCTTCTGCGATAATAAGTCTTGACTTATGATTCAGAACCATTCTCCCTTTTTTCGTTCCAAAATTCTATCGATGAGCTCTGAACTAAATATAACAATTAGGCTAAAATTTAGGCTAACTTATAACTCAAGGGGTGTATACGTGTCTCTGCGACGGATGTCTACCCGACAGACGTACGTTCGTAGTTTTCTCTCTTTGTCTTCTGCGATAATAGGTCTCGACTTATGATTCAGAATCATTCTCCCTTTTTTTCGTTCCAAAAGTCTATCCATAAGCTTTGAAATAAATATAACAATTAGGCTAAAATGTAGCCTAACTTATAACTCAAGTGGTGTACCTGTGTCTCTGCGACGGATGTCTACCCTACAGACGCTGAAAGAAAAGATCGTACGACAACAACTTTTTCACTCCCATTGTTAAAACCGACTTTATCTCGTTTAAGCATGTCTATATGGCAGTGGATACACGTTAAAATGAATCTGATTCAGAATCTTTTTCATCTTGTTACGGACCTTCTGTGCAGTCATCACAGACCCCATAGGAGTTCGCTGAATTTAGTTTGAGACACCCTGGATTATATAATAAAATTCCAGCAATTCTGCTAACGGAAATTATACCATGCTAGTTTTCTTTTTAAAGAGGTATATCCCGGAATTTGGTTGGTGATATTTCCTATTATGGAGTACATAAGTACTATTACAATATTAAAGACACCTATTCTGTACCTGGCTTTCTTCAGGTTGATAACATGAGTTCACGAATTTGGGACAAAACTCTTATCAATCTTTTGCGAGCGAAAATAACATTTTATGTGTGGACTAATCTCTACTTATTTTGGTGAACCCGACGTATTATCAAATTTTCATCTTCTTTAAAGTGGTCTTTTAAAACGTACGGAAATGGAAGTATGTAGCCTAGATAATAAAATGTAGGCACCCCAAAGTTAAAGCCCTGAACAACAATAATAATAATCTCAAATTGTTAGGAAAATTCTTTTAATAACGCATTCTTATACAGTTGTGTGATCATAATGAACATTGCACAACAGTCAGTTTCGTGAAATCGTGGAACCTTTCCTTTTATTCTTCATGCTTAATCTTAATACGACTGCGTTGACAAATTGTAGTTCCATTAAAGCGAGTGTTTTATGTGAAAATATGTTTGTTGGAATTCAACCACTAATTCTAGATTTATTTAAATATTTATTTTTAATTTAAAATCTCTCTTATGAACATTTTGTTTCTTGTTCTTTGTTGTATTTAGACGGTGTTTCAGGTACTTGTACCCCTGGATCGGTAGCTTCAACCCTCTGCTCAAGAATTTATTACGATTGTCCATCTACTGGTGAATATAAATGAAACAGAGATTTCTTGAAAGATTTTAAACTTTTTTAAATTCACACAAAACTTTTAATTTACTTCAACAGGAAAATATGTACGAGAATCTTGTTCAGGGCCTATTGAAGTGTATGATGCGGAATACCAATGTGTGGATTATTTTTTATTAGGCGTATGTTTATGTAAGTTACGTATGCTCATATTTTATTTCCACGAAACCTAAGTTTTAGTTATTCGCATAAGAAATCAATCAAAAATAGTTCAATATTAAGCACAGCACCACTGAAAAATTATTCACAATTAAACTGTTTTGATGGTATAAGTTAACAGCAGAATATCGTTATTACTTTAATAATTCGTATCTCCAATACTTAGATAAGAATCGATAAAAATTAAAAAAGATGTGTTTTTCATTTGGCCAATAAAGTCAACATGAGATGATTATAATATTCCTTTCTACCGAGCTTATCCCTGTGACTTTTTACTTAGATCGCTCCAAGGGCAGAAGAGGCAGCTGACACTCTAGCCTCAAATAGTAAAAAGACTTGTTTATGTCTTGCACTATCACATTTCTACTTTTAGCTTACTTTAAGCAAACCCGAATTTTGAATAAATAATCAAAAAGAATGTTCCTCGGCCACCTAAGAATTCGAGTATATTTTCATTTTTTGTCAAGATTTAGGAACAAATAGTAGAAGTTTGAATGATATTTGCAGTAATGGTGGTAATATATTTTTTACGCCATATTATGAAACATGTCCTACGTATACATACTATTGCGAAGGATGTGATGGGATAGATGTGACAACAGGAGCCACCTGTTCAAGTGGTGAGTGAATTTATACTACTAATCGATATGTTCAATTTATTTTAACGAAACAACATCGATTCTCAAGCGTAAAATGTCATCAATTTTTTGAATGAGACAAATCAAATTTGTTAATGGATTTTAGAGCCCCCTTGAAAGGATTCTGCCCAATTCTGATCCCAACATGAAAAAAAAATTCTGGAAGTAACAACATCAGTTATGTGGATTTTACAAACTTATAGCTGTTTTCCTGTTTGTATTGGAAAGAATGGAGCTATTTCTCTGATCAATTAGTATATACTATCGCTTAATTTTATATCAATATTATAAATTTTTTTTTATAAAAGTCTCAGTAACTCTTGACACCTCAGTGGTCTACCGTAATGTCGCTCAGAGATAAATCTTCTTTATTTTTTTGTGAGTGCGCGTGACCTTCCTTCAAACAAATTTAGGTATTCATGTAGTATGTGAATCAAGATGGCGGACATCGGAACGTAGTATGTGTACCAGGTTAGGGTTAGGCCATAATTTCAGGTACAAATACTACGGGAGTCACTTGGCTAGTCCCTCAACTCGTAATAGAACTAAAATACGGGAAATTGAAAAATAATTATGGGCTAACCCTATCCTGGTACACATACGATGTTCCGGTGTCCGTCATCTTGGTTCACATACTACGGGAGCGCCCAAATTTTTTTGAAAACAAACGTTACATATGAGCAAGATTATACAAAGTCGTAACTAAACAAAACCCAATGAATTTTCTAAAAAACAAGCTTGTAGTGTCAGAATGGCGCTTATATCTAAAACATTTTCCGTAAAATATGTCCCGTAGTCTTGATGACATTTGCCAAAGGGTCAAGATGTAAAATATAAGAACAATTTGAGAAACATAACCACAACAGTTTATGTGAAACTACTTTTCAATATACCTTCTCAAAACACTCCTACATAAACATTGATTACATTATTTAAATTACAGACAATGCCGTTGGTGTTTACTGCAACTACCCGCGAGCATTCAATTCGGATCATGAGTGCGTTTTCCAGAATTTTGTTGAAGGTTGCCCAGGTGAGTTAGTATACACTATACAAGATTATATTAATTAAATTAAGTAAATACCTAATTTAAAACCATTCTGAATATCAAAGCCAGAGTTTTTACTTTGTCACAGTAAATTTTCACATGCAGTATTCAAATAACTTTGTATTTCCTATCCTTTCCCAATATGAATTTGATGAATCCCGTTTTTGGAATTGTTCTGACTAGACGCATTCAAAAAATAAGGCATGCATGCTTGACGTCACAATGGGTGTTTATTTCACATATGATGTGTTTTCAAATGATTCATATCAGTTATCAATATTATAATTCACAGAAATTCAAAATTGCGAAGAGATGGAAAGTGGTACAATTTTTTATGATTCGACATGCTCTTCAACTTATTATCAATGCATAGATGGTATGTTTTTTTCCGTTGCTAAATGAGTCGAGAATTAGTTTTATATGTGAAATAAAATTGTAACATAATTTTAAATAAAAATATAACAAGTCATTTGAATAATCAGTCAAGTTTAAAGGTTTGAAATTTATACCAAATATATTAACTATCTATAATAGTACTGGTACAATCATATACTTTGTAACACATTCTCATACTTTTCTAGGAAAAATTGAAAAGATGGATTGTGGTCTGTATTTTGCGTTTGATCCAAAAACTAATCGATGTGTTTATCAGAACTACGTTGATGAATGCGATGGTAAGAATCACAATTGTCAGTGACATAACGTAATAACGTGATCAAAATTTTAGCCCTTTACGATATTGAAATGCCGTCAATGTGGGGGAATGAAACTGTACCAATGTTGCGTTATATAAAGGCAGGGCTGCAATAACGTTCTTATTTCTACGTTTTGTCCTTATTTCTAAGAAACGCCCTTATTTTTACATGTGACCTTATTTTTGTTGGGCACTTGGATTGGTCAATTCCAATAATTGATCTGCTAGAAATGAATTAAAACCTCACTGACTACTTCGCGCATTCATGGCATAATAACAGCAAATTAATTGCCACAATAACAAAACAATAGCCTACCGGCAAAGATCAGTTCGTGGAACTTAAATCAAAATATAGTAGTGAATGAGAGTTTGCAGTTGACGAGTAGATTTGAGATCTGATAGGTTTGATAAGAATAAGTGACTGCTATAGCAAATCCTTCCTAGTGAATGTGTAATTAGACACCATTCGTTCTCTGTTATCCTATTATCATGTTTCAGTGATGTACTTATTTATGGGTTCGTACCGATGTCAGCCTCGTATATAGAACACACGAAAACGTGAATTCTGATTTCCTAGCGTGCAGTTTTGTGCATTGTTTCCCGTTCACAGAGTTGTTGTCGTAGGACTCTGTTTGACTCCTTTGAGTAAATATGAAGTGTGAAGACATAATGAAAAAGAATAATTTTGTTTTCAAAATCATAGGAACCGATAATTTAATAGTTATCCAATTCTTGTTTGGAAAAAAATTGAAGTTCGTGCATGGTTGCCCTCGTTTTCTTTCATGATGGGTTGGTTTTTTATTTAATAGGCATTGTATTGTTTTTTAATAAAATGAGAAAATCGTTAAACGTCTTTGTATATGACAAAATACAGACATGTGTGTTTTAATTCAAAGTCGGTGTAAAACATCATAGCATCAGAAAACGTCGTAGTCTGTATTTTTGGATGCGAGACGATGTTGGGGGTTATGGCACTGCCCAATGGCTCAGGGCAAATATTTGAAGCTTTCATTCATTTTAAAAAATATATTTATCAGCCTAAATATCACAAAATTTATACCAAAAGGTTAAACAGTAATTTTTATGATTGGTTATAGCTATCTCGGATTGCAGACATTCTGATGATGTATACGTATTGCATGAAGACCAATGTATGACAATCTATTATGACTGTACAGATTCATGTGAGTGTTTATGATATCTCTTTTTTCAGATTTACTAAAAATATATATGATATATTAGAAACGAAAATGGACTATAATCATCTCGAAAAGGCATTGAATTAATGCAATCCGAAAATTTGTATAATATATTCATATTCCAAAGTCTAAACACTAATTTTAGTAAATTTGAAAAGTAAAGCACTTGAACCATGCATTAATTGACAAACAAATATAAAATTGCTAACGACGTTAATTAATGAACAACAGAATTGTGTTTCCATCGCTGATACAGGTGGAAAAAATGTCTTAGTTACTTTCTAAACACTTCGATATTAACTTGAAGTAAATTGTATATTAGTCATATATATAGTTAGATATTAAACAAAGTATTTATTTTTAAGTTTCCATACAACAATGTCCTCCATATCAAGCATACAATCCAGAAACTAAAGGCTGCACGTTTCAAAATTTTAACAAGTTATGCCCTGGTAAGTATATACTTTAAATTTCACAGTGTTATATGTGACTTCATAATGCATATACATAGATTCTGTTGTGTTCTGTTTTTTGTTTTTTTTTAATTTTATGTGTGTTTATTGTTTTGCATTGTTTTTTGCTCGATGAAAATAAATATCTGAATCTGAATCTAGACTCAGAATATGTTATCATAGCCCAACGGTGGACAAACCGCGGCGAGAGTTTTTATGCGGCTCTTCTCATTAGCATTAATTATTATCCAAATTGAACTAAAAGAAACAGTAGTGTAACATTTTTTTTAAATTAATGAGCGGTAGAAGAAGTTTTCAATAATGATTAAGACAAAATATCCTTTAGTATAAAAAATAGTATGCCGCATGTGCCCTTTTACTAAAAAAATTGCCCACCCCTGCCATAGCCAATATTCCTGTGATATCAAATAAAAAACAAGAGAGCTACGCCCAAATATATGGACACGTCTGTTCGCAGTACAGTACGGTTTACCGTACCATCAGATCACAGTCTACAAATATATTCACACCAAGCGAAGCAGTACAGTAGGACACAAAATGGCGTCCGATGCCCGCAGAACGTTTAATGACGTCATAGCAAACAAAAACAAATCTCACAGAGCTAACAGAAATATTTAAAATGAATAAAAGTAATAGCCTTCTGGGGGGAAATTTTATCTTCAACCACTGAAAATTTCAAAGCAATTGGTACTGTATTCGAAGAGAAAAGCGATTTCTTCAAAACGTGTCAAAGAACAAGGACACTAAGAACAACAATAAGAACAACAACAACATAATATTGAAACGATCGCTATGTCCACTACGTGTCCAAAAACAACGTAACAAATTTATACATAATAATAATAACAGTACATCG
The DNA here is from genome assembly GCF_013122585.1 of Styela clava. Classification (NCBI taxonomy): domain Eukaryota; kingdom Metazoa; phylum Chordata; class Ascidiacea; order Stolidobranchia; family Styelidae; genus Styela; species Styela clava. Next base: position 6,672,830 of record NW_024102839.1, read on the forward strand.
TTCTTTTATTACAGCCATTACAGCTTTTCAGGAAATCGATGAATGTGACCAACTAACTACAGACGGCGTTATTTCGCTGCCTAGAGACACCTGTACTTCAGAGTATTACACCTGTGAAGGAGGTAAAAATATATGCTCGGAAAGATTGCAACCTTTCTATGTGGGGCCCTACTTTGCGTGTTCTTGATCCTGCGCAGTTTGACGTACGCAGTGGAATATCTCCAACCTGACTCCTCAGGGTTGCAACGTTTGTGTTGCCAAATGACTATCGTTAAGTTGCACCATTGAGTTGAAAAAGTTTTAAGTAATAGATAATGCAAGTATACGGAATGAATTCCAAATTACAACAACGTCAAAAACAACAATTCTTGAGCGGGTGTAATATGCCATCAAACTTGTTTCGATTGATCTGTATTTTCTGGGAGAAACAATTATTTTGAATAAAATAATACCAGCTACAATTTACCAAAGTAACCCATAACTTTGTTTTAAATCGAGAAAAATAACCAAATTTGCATTCAGGTGCACTTGTGAAACATACATGCCCCTTAAATTGCGCGTACGACCCTACAACACAAAGATGCATTTTCCAAAATTTCATAGAAACGTGCTCTGGTAAGTTATATACTTGTATTTATAGATAGAACCTAGAATGAAATAAAAGTGCAGCTAGAATTGATAGTTCTCTCCTCAAGATGATCTAGCATCTGAATGTAGTCTATATATATACAAACTTATTTTCAGTATGTTTAATAAAATAGCAGGGAGGAAATGCGGACACATTTGTTGTTATTTTCGGCGCTTGTAACACTAAAGTCATTAACGAATGAGGAATAAAATTGTTAAAAGTCTATGCTCAAATATAAAGATTGAAGAATTCATAAAAATAAACAGTTCAAAATAAGTAATTATTCCTATATGTGTTATTCAACGCGTAGATAAAACAATTTTTTTGGATTTATGAATGAATATACTTTCCTTGTAATATTGTTGGCAATTTGAGCATATGAATGCCTATGAATACGTTGTGAGATGGTTGATGTAACCTCTGGTCGGTTCCAGCTTACTCCACCTTCATGTCCATGAATCTGGAACAAATAACTGACTAACTTATCCCATACCGGACACGAACCGGTAACCGGACGAGAGATCGTGGTTCGTCATATATATATATATATATAGTTATGCCGTCTTATCAACTTTACTCTCCCCCGGGGTAAATATGTAATCTTTAATTATTCTTTATATTCAGTTATCACGACATGTAACCAATACGAGGAAAACACAGTTTTCAAATTGGATGCTCCATATTGTTCTTCGGTATTCTATTGGTGCGAAAACGGTGAGTTGCTTCGATATCGATCTTCGCGAATCTTTGTACAAATAAATGTTTAGATACAAGTAGAAATTCCGTTGGAAAGATTGTAAGCACCACAACCAATTTTAACTGATTGCGTTCGGCCCAGTCTGAATGAATACGCAACAGAGCAATTATAGAGTTGGAGGATTTTTAACCATATACTAATTCGAAATTATGAAATATAATCATGTAAAGGTGTAGCAGCCATATCATTAATCTAATCACTTCATTGCATCGTAAAGATCTCGTATTTTAGTTCCTAATGCACCTATTTCCTAATTTTATTCCTAATGCACCATTTCAAACCTTCGAAAAAAAATTTACTTTAGAGTAGTCAAACTACAAATCGTTGTTATGAGAAACGTTGAAAGAAAATATGCCCACCCCATTTAGAAGAAGAAATATAACAATACCTACCTCGATTACATCATTTTAATATTCCAAACAGGTGAAGTCGTGAAAATAACCTGCCAAGACAATTGTGCTTTTGATCCAGAGCTAAATTATTGCGTATTTCAGAATTTCGTGGAATCGTGTGACAGTGAGTATAAACTTAACGATATAAAATAAGTGTGCAGCAATGTTCAGTTGAAGTATTTTTAAAATTTACCAACAGTTGTAATTGTAATGCATACCGCAAAGTGCTCTATATTTAGCTGTGGCCGTTCATTACCGACGTAAAGCCTGAATTCCAGGAATTTTGAAGTATTGAAAATATGGAACTTTAAAATGCAAAATTTCACCTCATAAATTAGGGTTTATTGAAGGATCAGTACCCGAACAAATATTTTATAATAAGCACGTCTGATTGATTTATTATTTTGGCAGAGATAACAGTCAATTGTAATGCTTTCACATGCAGCAACGGAGGCTTATGTACAACCGTAGGCGACAACGATTTCTTGTGCACTTGTCTTGACGGATATACTGGACGACAATGCGAATTTAGTATGTATACCGTAACTAGATATATATAAGTATAAGGTTTTCCTTGCGCGTCAATAACCATATACTATAATAACCATCCGCATTCGTTCGAATGATTGTTTTTTGACTGCATATCATGTGGATTTCGGAACGACAGCATCGTATTGTGTGTGATAAGATCCCTGCAATCGGCGATAGTCTTACCACCGGGACATAGCAATAAGCGAACTGAAAAAGTTTCCTGAATATGGTAGTAAACATACGGTGAAATGACGACATAAAAAGAGCATTGATTGACATTGTTAAAAACACTCGTTATACAAGTTCATTGAAAAATTGGAGATTCGTGAAAACGAAGCAGTCGAGATTGTCATGAAAACCATGTACTATAATGGGTAACTTCTATGTGCAAATGGCATCTATCGCGATGTACTACCAATGGTACTTTGTCCTGGTAATGCAATGCTATAGTCGAATAGCCATTTTCTGTATAGCTTTCTTAGACATATATATAAATTGAGCGAATGCTTCATAGAACTATCGCATTGATTGCGTTTCCAGATATTGATGATTGTTCATCGAATTCATGTCAAAACGGAGGAATTTGCATCGATGGAGTGAATGAATTCTCGTGTAGCTGTACAGTAGGATACAGAGGAACACTTTGTGAGGAAGGTGGGATTGAATGCTGTTTGTGTTTTAAACACCACTACAAAATCCCGCTGTTTTACTTTTACTGTGTTTCGCTGCATAAGCACTTGTGAAGTTTTTCCATATTGAATTTCAATTGTTCAAAAAATTACTTTTCAAACACTGTAAATTTGTCGTAAGGTATCGATCATATAAAAATATCAGTGGAAATATTACGGTTCATGAAACTTGTTTGCTCAGTGGCTTCCGATTAACATGACAGGTCTCCCTACCAGCTGTTCTGACGTCACTGATATGGACCTCGCTAAAGAGGGTCAAGCGGGAATTTACATTATATGCACAAAGCATAGAACCTCTTGTTATGAAGTTTTTTGCTATACGGATCCCGATTTTGGTGATGGCTGGGTCGTAAGTAGTGTTAAATTCTGTGTTACACAATATTATTTAGCTTGGATTTGTATATGTATAATATAATACTTTCAATCATAAAGTATTATATATATATATATGTAGTGCATGTAATCTTGTTCTACACGAAGTGGACTTATAGATCATTTTGGTGGTATATTGTTGTTGTTAGGATTATTACTTATCGATTTTAATCGGTAAGTATGTTGAAAGGTATTTTTCTGTCTGTCTGTGTGTATGTCTGTTAGATGCACGCGATATCTCACGAAAACAAGATTGAATCGGCTCCAGATTCTGCAGTTGCATTCATCATATCTCGGACCAAATGCCTATTAATTTTGGGGAAGTTATGTCGTATAGTTAGCGAGTTATTGATTAATTAGTGATCGGACACAAGGTGTCACTATGGAGTTAGAGCGCTGTTTTGGGGATCCCTTAACTTTGGATCGATAAGTCTTTGGTCTCTGACCGATATTCTCGTTTTTCATATTGGTATGAAAATATCCCTTTCGTCTCCAAATACTGGACCAATTGCTTTGAAATTTTCGGTGGTAAAAACTGTTGTTGTCACGAGAAGGGTATTACTTTCATTTATTTCGCAAATTTCTGTGAATATTATGGGATCTGTTTTTGTCTGTGATGTTGTCATCAAAATAAAAAAAATATTTGCGCAACTTGTGGCGGTTTCGCGCTCGTCGCGTTCAGTACCCGTGCTGTGAAAGATCAGATACCGTTACCTTACTATACTTTGTTTTAGCTTCCGTGTCCACATATTTTGACATTGCTTCCTTGTTTCCTAAACCAAGCCCAACGCGTCTGCTGTCAAGCGTTTGTTATATTGCATCAAAAATCGTCCTATGGAGGTATAAGGTTCTAAATTTTTTGATTTACATATTTTGAAGGTATTCCAGCGGCGATTTGAGCAAGAGACTCAGGTTGATTTTGATGTTGATTATGAAAAATATGTTGAAGGATTTGGAGTTCTAACCGGAGAAATGTGGCTCGGTATATATATATATTTGATAATAATACTTTTGCATCAACCTTTTGTATATAACAGGTCGCTGACCACAGAAAGCTTTTTAGGAAAAGTGTACAGCAGCGAATCTAGAAGAAAGGTCAGGCCAAACCTCTTCTTCTTGGTATCGGAAAGTAAAAGGAAAACGTTACACATCTTTGCCGAAACCTAAAAATATTCAATTCACTCAAAAAATACTCAACTTGAGCGTTTCATACGAAAATTTATAAAAATAAATAATACTTATAAGACTTTATTGAGTGGTGAGCGATAAAGTGCCAAAAATAGTGTGAAATGAAATGGAATTAGTTCCGTTTGTTGACATAGTAACGAAGAAGTTCCATTTATATTACAGTGATCAGTTGCACGTTATCGTACTCACTGTTGGCACTAGTTCCAAGTACAGAAAAAGTAAATAATTAGGCCCAAGTGGAAATTGTTATCAATCACTAAACATTGAGTTCTGATATTTTTAGCTTAGTTGAATATTTTTACTGATGAACAGGTTTACAGAAAATCTATGAACTTACAAACGGAAGACATAATGAACTACTCATCGAACTAACGGATTGGGGTGGTCTGAAAAGATATGCATTATATTAGTAAGTTGACTTTATTTTAAAGTAAAATATTTAACATACATTCCAAAAAGATCAACAGACGATTATGACGAATAATGAACATATCAGATAAGTTTTGGTGAAATATAATGATGATTCACATGCCTAAATATTGAGTCGTAAGTAGGGCTGGGCATTTTCCTAAAAAGAGTCACATACAATTAGATATCTTCCAGGTATTCGGGATTCGATTGGAAAAAATATTCGATTCGATTCTGAAATCATCAGGTATTCGAAAACGCCCAACCCCAGTCGAAAGTGGTATCTATACTCAAACTGAATTCAAAAATACAATTAAAAATTTAAATATTTGTTTAAAACCCTAAAGTAGACCACAAAATACATGCATAAATGTGAGAGTGTGATAGTTGCTCTATAAAACTGGTGTCTTACATTTACGTTTTGAAAAAAAAGTTTCTTTTAATTTAAATCGAATTTCGTATATTATATACCCGAACCTGTATTACAATTCTTATATGAAGTGTTGTTAATTATCGTATATCCTCAGGCTATAGAAGTCAATGATTAAAATTCAAATAAACAATCTCAAGCAAATTCCGGTACGGCGCACGAAGAGAAACAAATTATCAACATGAGCCCCGCTGCACCACTATTCAAAGAAACTGGACTTTTTGTGATGTCGCACCGCACTCTTTGAATACAAAATGAACCAACGAATCGTTATGTCATATTGTTAAAGCTTATGTTGGAGTTTTTGTATATAAAAAGTATATGTGTTGATTGTCATACATTTGCCCTTATCCCTTATTTCAAAAAATTTAAAAGCTATGATTCATAACTTGTATAATCAACTTCAAATAGTAGTCGACAACACAATAAAAAAAAAAGTTTAATCCATTTCTGGAGCATCTTTTAGCGACGGTCATTTTGACAGGCGGATTTGTGATTATTTGTAAAAGTATCAAAAGATGTGGATGTTGAAGTAGTAAAAGTATTCAAGAGGTAATAAATTTAGAGACAAGTAATATCTGCAATTCATTCTACAGTTGGTTCTCGTTGGATTCACCTGAAAAAAAATTCAAACTTAACGTTGATTCATCGCAATTCTATGGAAATGCAGGAGATTCTCTGGTGTGTGACGTCGGATATAAATTTCGTGCGGGAGGCGACGATGTTTGCTCTAAAACGTATAAAGGGGGATGGTGGTTCGGAGAAGAAAACTGTGGCTTGTCAAATTTGAATGGTCCTTATAAGTCTCTGAGTTATATCGAAAATGGAGACTACAAGTATGAAAGACTTCCTGTCGATTTCTGGGCTACGTGGCCCAGGATCGGTGGTGATAGTCGATATTATCCTATGAAAGAAACTAAAATGATGTTCAGAAATGTTTGATAAATCCGACATATCTTTTTCTTTTCTTTTTTGTTAATAATACAAACTATATGTATTAAATATAGCATATTACAAAACGTTATGTGATTCTGTCTGTTAGCGGGTTGAAATAGAACAGGAGTTCTTAATTCTTTTATAACACGGGCCACTAAATATATATCTGGTTTGTGCAGATCCATTTGTGACCTAGTCTAAATTTAGTCTGGTTGAAATTTGTGCGCACGAGTCTAAACAAATTCAAAAAAAAAAAAATCGAGTTTTTCTGCGTTCAAAAGGAAAATCAGCTAATGAACTCGCGCATATTTTCCTATCCATCTTGCCAAAACAGCTTTTGTGACGTCACTTGTGCGCGTATTGACATTTCGAAACAAAACAAAAAAATAAGTGGGAAATTGCATTGTTACATAAACTCCAAAATTGAGGGGCTAAAATGGTGTTATCAGTTATCCTGCGAGATATTTCAGGTGATTGGGATTATCAACTGATAGGGGCACAATCTCAAATTTCATAACATTAATTTCGCTATTGCCTGGGGGGGTTTAGCAGCCGATGAACGTAACACGTTGTAATCTTTCGTATATGTGTGTGTGCATCGATGTATTCAGAGCAGTTCGATTTAAGAAGGATTTCTTTCGAAGCTTGCTCTGTTTAAATGGTTTCACGGAATAAATTAGTTGCGTCAACGTTGGTTTTATAAATGATCGTTAGTTCTGTTTTGCGCTATACATATATATATATCACACGGTGATAGAAAGGCTTTTATGCGCATCAGGAGAAATATATTATGTGTATTCCTACATATGCTAGTTGTAGGTGATACATGGCTGGATTGTCATGTAAGCTGTCAGCATTACGTTTTTTTTGTGCAGCAGTAATGCATTACTATTAGTAATAACATGTAGAATTCAGCAACAACAACTTTTTCAAGTACAAGATGGGTTTTGAAGTAAAGGCAATTTATATAGTAATCCCGGCAATTTTTGTGGTGGCATACGTTTGGGCCAGGAACACCATGTCTCCATCTTTACGCAATGTTCAAACATATCACGATTTTATCGCTCCGACGAGTAATTATATTAAAATTGAAGCAACGCCTCACACTGAATTAGAGGTAAGTAAGTAGTGGAAAGTGTTTCACGCTCTTAAATTATTCTCCTTCAAATATTGTTACAAATAATTCCATTGAATGGATCTGTTCTTTTATCTTTATTAATAGATAAATTGTGTTAAAAAATGTTCTAATGATGCTATAGTGATAATCAACATTTCATGTACCTATCCTATAACAAAATTGGGGCCATGTTCACAACACGACTTAATTATTTCTAGTTGGCGTGGCACAACCATTTTTGCATATGTTATTCCTAACCCCCACCTGACTACGTCATTCAAAAACTACGTCACTACGACATCACAGTAACGTAGTAAGGCCCCCAAACTATACTAACCGTCATCCAGGACGCGCAAACGATCACCCGAAATCGAGCAAGATATTTCTCTCGTTTTCTCGTCGTAACGATTCCGATATGACAGAGATCGCAGGGGTTAGTGAGTTCGTTATCGTTGACGAAGATACCACTTTGGGCGATCGTAGCCATACTTTTGGCAAGATCTTTGACGTGATTGTGAGGTCGTAGTGACATATTCTTCGGATAACAGAGCCAGGTGGGGGTTAGGAATAACATTTGCAAAAATGGTTGTGCCACGCCAAATAGAAGAACTTGCGGCGTTTAGTGAACATGCGCCCAAAATTGAATATCATCAACATTTTCTTAATATCGTTCTGTGCATTCTGTAACTGATACTAACGTTCAAATCGTTTTTTGACAAACAATCACATATCGAAAATAACTCCAAGATTTTCATATTAAGCGTACTAATTAAATATCATCCTATTTTTATTAGTGGAAACCAACAACAGTGAAAACTTCATCAAGCTCGACAACAACTTTGACAACATCAAAACAGCAGTGGAATTCTCTCACTCAATTGTATCCTGTCATAAATAAACTATTGAAACGTTGCTCACCTCATAAGAAAATAGTTTATGTAAAAACTCACAAAACGGCATCAAGCAGCGTATTTGGTATCCTGATCAAACATTTGTGGATGTTTCGCGGAAAAAAGGTACGACTAGTGGAGGAATAAAAAAATTTTAACATCAAAATTTTTTCATTTGACAACGAAAAATAAAATCATTTTGTAAATTTTTTATGCAGCAGAACATGTTTCCATTATCGTTCATTGGAGGATACCCAGGACATTTTGACTCCAAATTTCTACTCAATGAGAATAAAACTCAAATTGGATCATCGGATATTAAGCCAAATGTTGTTGCAGGTCACTTGAGGTTTAATGCAACAGCTTTTAAAAAATTGATGCCACCAGGAACAAAGTAAATTTTCTACTGATACTATTGCAAGTTATTTATGATTTTTTCAATGCAACAAAAATTTGGAAATTTCAATTGGAAATTACATAAAAGTCTAGGTACCGTACATACCTGATTACATATATATATATATATATCATGTGTTTTAAAAGTTTAAACGTCACAAATTTTTTTCCCTTTTTTGTCGTTTAAAAAACCATTTTTATTCTCGAAATTGTACTGGTTTTAGGTACATAACGATTTTGAGAAATCCTGCTGACGCGTTCTATTCTGCATTTAATTACTACTATGGGGATCTATACTACGCCAATCTGACAAGAATGAAGGTTTGTATTTAAATATATATTTCTTAATGGTGAAGAGGTGATAAAGTCAAAAGTGGAATCAAAAGTTCCAAGATACTGAGATTAAATACTTTTATATATAATGTCGTTCATAAAATTGGAGTAAATACTGAAATAAATTTCATTTGGCGTGAATTCCAGATTTGTAGTTGCCTCAGTCGAGTATTTAAACTACGGTCGATGTGCAGGTGTTTATTTGTGAACTAAAGAGGTCGGAAAATATTGCGGCATTATGAAGAAGCATATAGCATTGACCTGGTTGATTGTAGAATGCAATATTTAAAAGTATATAACAGGATGCTTTTTATATTCGTTAATGGTACAAATCAGCCGAACATGTTTTCTCAACTTTGCCTGCGTTTAAATAGCGTCTCCGTAACTTCCTGTCATTACAATAAAAACAGTTTTAACATGATTATTTCTTTGTTGCATAGACCAACTGCAGGTATTCTCCCTATCTGGATTTACTTGGGCGCTTCAATGCTTCTTTTGAGCAGTTTTTAAAAACTGCTTCAACGAAACTGAACCCATCTGTCCCTTGGTATTTTAGGTAAGATTTCTGTATTGAATTATAATGTAAAATACTTGCAAGATATATTTGCTGCCCGCTATCAACCATGGGTTATGTAATTTCCCACATTTGTATATCCTACAAATTTCGTTTTATTCAGGGGTATGAATTATCAATCTCATGATTTGGGGATGGACCCAAGCGTGAACGACCAAGGGTATATCTCAGATCAAATACGTCAACTTGCAGAGACCTTTGACTTAGTTATGATATCGGACTACTATTTAGAATCTCTCGTTCTTTTGAAGGTACGTTTCTTATTTTTTCTGAGCGAATAAAATGAAGAAGTTTGAAACTTTTTGTATCATTGCCGAATAGTAAAGGGCTTTGTTCTTTTCAAATAATTGTTAGAAGAGCTTTCATTTTTAATAATACATATATATATATACCGGTATACTTTTACTCCACAACAACTTTCTGTCCGATTTGCGCGTCAATGCTCTTATAAACAATTTGTCTCATAGATGGAACAAATAAGTTGATCAATGTATAAATGTAAAGGTATTCAAGTTATCATATAAAAACTCAAATTCTTTTTCTTTTTAGGAAGAATTATGCCTGAGTAAGTCGATTTTATCTCGAGATATAACAAATAAGGGAAAGCACGGGAAAAGGATATTTACCAAAACAGAAATGAGCCTTATCAGAAGTCTTCACAAGCAGGTATACGTCATAAGAGTTGAGTTATTAATAAAGGAACTACCACTAAAGACCGCGTTTTCTCGTTGCACACGAAATGTAGCCTACATATTATATATCCTGTTGCTAAATTATTGTTGTTGGCGACAACCAATTGCCTTTTCCCGCAACTAATGGACCAACCGAGTCTTGCGACCTTCGTGACCATATCTCAGAGCAAAAGATCTCACACTTCTGGCGTTATGGAGCCCGTTAAGAGGGTGACTTTTATTTACAGTGCCCAGTGATTTCCCTACACCCCCCCTAAAGGGGGTGAACACCTCCCCTAAAATTTCAAACACCCCCCCCCCCCCCTAATTTTGAGGTGCGATTCCACACTGAAGGGTTCTAAACCGCAGTCTGCGGGCCAACTACGGCCCGCGTGACGATTTAAAATGGTCCGCCGAACTTGAGTGAAATAGTTTAACCCTTCATGTGTTACCTTTCCAGTTTTAGATACCGTCTATTGTTACATCATTATCACAGTTTAAGCACGTTTATTTCGTAACAATTGGATTATTCCGGTATCTTATGTATAGGTATGGGTATTATGATTACACACTGCAGTATTTTAGATATCAGCCATATATTAAGAAAGCTTAAAGATGTCACAAAACGAAAACTAGGCACTGAAAACAGACGTTTTTTAGATGAATGACATCGTTTTTATTTCTTTATTGAAAAGAATCAAACTTCAGTGATTTGTCTTCTTACAAAATATTTCAGTTCTGAAGGAATACAACATTATGCGACATTATGATCAATTGACGAGCGTATTTCAAAATTTAATTCATACAAAATTCAAATAAACATGTTCAAAAAAATTAGAAATGTGTAACAAAACAAGCCATAAGTAGCCATTCATACAATGCCAGATGAGCAAGTAACTTCATTAGTCACTATCAGTTGCAAATTACTTGTTGAAACGTAGTAGTATATATTTACGGTTGAAAGCCGTGCTTGTTATCTTTTCCTCGGGAATTCTATCAGCTAAATTTTATAAATATTGATTTTATTGCATAACAAACTGCGATGCTAGGTGTATCTAAAATCAAGCTTAGAGCCTATTTTGGTGCCTATTTCTCAAAATTTTCTCAGGGCGCTTAAGCGCGCCCTGAACCCCAGCCGTGTCGTCCCGCACTTTTCCTCGCTCCCCTTTTCTGGCCCTACAATTTCATTCTGCTGTGTATTTTGGCTGGCCGTCAATCAACTTGGGGGGCCCCCATGTACATCGTTTCTTAAATACATACCATTTTTTTAAGAATACAAATAGCCTAGTTTTATCTCTAATAGCAAATTATTTACCACCCCCTAAATTTTGAAACACCCCCCCCCCCCCCTAAAGAGAAAAGCTGGGGAACATACTGACAGAGCCCCACAAGTTTGACACTTGACAAACATATCCTTAACGTAGTGTCGAATTATGGAAACATGGCGGTAATTAAAATATGGCACTATCTTTCAGAACTTATTAACGCTACTGTTGTTGAATTTTATAAATGCCGCTATTGCTACTTTGGACAGTCACAAAATTAGCCAAGTCAGTATTTTTATAAGTTAACGAATAGCTCGCGGATCCCTGGAGCTCCCTATGGAGCACTTTGAGAAACTATGTCTTAGACATTGTTCTCCTGTTCCATAAATATAGTTCAATTATCACGTTTATATTCTCGAACGAACGCTACATAAAAAAACGATTCCTACACCCGTTAAATAATGGATTTTTGTTTTTTTTTATTCGTATATAATAGGATTATGCTTTATATGATTATTTCAATCGCACACTATGGAAAAAAATTGACGCTTATGGAAGAGAACGAATGGCAGAACAGATTAAAAAGATACAATACAGCCGAATATCCACCAAGAAAAAGAGTAGAAAACATAAAGAGGATTTCATACCATCAGAGAAGCTTGTAGAAAGTCACTATTCGCTTGATACCGCAACAAAGCTGGCGACAAGATTAGCAAAAGAGAGCGGCTTTGACCCACATCTGCCAGAAATTATAAATATGGCTGAATATATGCACTCAAATTCGGGTGGTTGCAATTTTTGATTGCACGTTTGATTTGTATTTATTTCCCATATTGCGATAACACTGAAAAAATATATTTCTGTTTTCACTGTGAATATAGGAATTTTCGTTTTTGATTATGTTGTAAATTCGTGTGTTACTGTTTTTTTTTTATAAATATATGAAACAGAAACTTTCTTCCTGAGCAAAAATTAAAAATAGTGTCTATTTTTGCTAGGCGTATAAACTTACAAGTATATATATTTCAAAGTAATAATTAGCTAGAAAAATATGAGTAATTGCGCACACAGATGAAATTAAAAATAGAATTGGCGAAAACTTGTTATTTCATACGACGTCGCGTGATCAAAAATTGCTATTTTTGCACAACGGTAAGAACAATGTTCATTCAGAAATATTTCAAAAATTAAACTTTATGATGCAAATTAGGATAAATAAGGATAGAAAAATACTGATATTAGTTTTCAAGAAGAAAACTTTTTAAAACAGCGACGAAAATAATCGTGTCAAATGTCCTAAAGTCTCGAGTAATCTAAAGAAAATGACAACTAACCAAAAGAGAGTCTTTCCAAACATCTTATGCAGCGATCCGACCCGGGGCACTAAAATTGAAAAGTTGCTGGAACTGCATACTTGATTTGAAACTAAAAGTAGGCCTGGCCGAGAATCGACGCCCGTATCCGATTTTGAGGGCTTGTACCCAACACCGCAGCAAATCATCGCCGAAAAACCAGATAGCTTGGATTACGACATTTATGTTTCGCCGAGCGTCGGAAAAACGGCTTTACTTTATTAATTAAAACTCTTTGGAAAAAAACAATAGGCGATATATATTGAGTGTGAACCGCTTTTATGAAACCATTCACATGCATTTGAAAGAATATAAAACTATCGATGAAACACCAGACCGAGACTTCCAAGGGTCAAAGAGTTGTTTACTTGTGGCCTTGCTACTTGTGTTTACTATTTTCAGCACATTTCAAAAATGAGCATTCGACTTTAAGAGCATTTGATAATTCCAAAGCTTAACGTCGTGAAATCTGAAATACTACTTTGGCCTATTTGAATCTTTTTCACATTCAGTCTCTAGTCTGACTAGCAATGATCTATCAAATAGCCCAAACTTAAAAGACTGAAGCTAGCCATCGCGATTCGCGAGTTTACATTACAATGATGCTTTAATACGATTCTATTTCACAGAAAATGAATATTAAATTATAATCAGTTAATTAAATATTCATCATTTACTATTCTACAAAAAGCTATAAATCTATAGCCTGTACTGTCGTATGCAGTATGCACAACTGTGCAGTTACCAACATAGTATATTACTTGTTTTGATTGTTCATATATTTTTAGAAGTAGAATCTTGTGAATCATTGAGAATCATTGAATACTAATACATTTTTATTCCACTCTTAGACAACAAGTTTATAAATGCATCTTTTAACCAAGTGTAACCTGAAGACAATGCCGCTGATGGAGGATTCTTTACAACTTTATAAATACCATAAGACAATAAAATTGCGGCTGCTGAAATTGAAAAATACATTTCACGTTGCATTTTTATCAACAATGGATCTGTTGCCAACCATTCCTTGCTAATATTGCCTCTCACGTTTTTATGTGGAAATGGAGAGTTGGGAACAGGAACTTTCAAAAATGCACACAGAGGTTCCCAGCCTTCAGAAACGTTATATATTAGCAGTTGATCCTTAGGTGCGTTCTGTTTGAAAATATAAATCATATTAGCTTGCCGATAAATCATACAATCTCAATTATTTCATCAGTTACATTCGTTAACTTAATTAGGATTTCACACAAGTTTAATAGTGTTATGTGAACTACGCTTATTCTTGGAATTGAGAGGATTTTAGTACGATGCAACATAAATGTACCTGAAGAACGTGTGCATTGTGAGCTCTGTATTTTTTTTTTGCTAAAGCTTCGTTGATTCGAATGTTGTTCGACCATATTGCCGGTGGAACATAGCCCAGAGCCAAACGCGCTAAAATGTGGTATTGTAAAGATTTAGGTAAAGATTTGTTAAGATATTTGTTTTTAAATTCGATAGAGCAAAGAATCTCGATCTTTTTCTTGTTAGGTACCTCCAAGTCACAGAATAAAATCAAGGTAAATCATAAATCACAAATCATAAAGAATATTAACCTGTTGGAGAAGCAACGTTTTTTTCTATTCTCCACTGAGTTGGAGAAGTAGTTTTCAACAGTCTTATTGCAAAATTCTTATGAAAATTTTCTATTTGATTTTTCAAACTGTTAAACCATTCATCCTCGTTTTTTCTTCTCATGAATATTATCTGAAAAATCATTTCAAATAGTAATAATTCATTATTGTCGATACACTAGACGTTGTGATACTTGATTACTGACGTGAATACAATTATCAGTTTCTCTTTGGTGTATATATATAAAACATGAGCAAATCCACAATTTTACAATAGTGCTCAACAACTTCAATAACAAATTTGAGTAAAGTTTCGATTTTGAACACCACAATTCTTCATAAAGCATTAGGGCTAATTTTTCCATTTACAGAAGTTAATCATGTATACAAACATCACCGATTTTCGATGTTAGCTATCCCTGGCATTATTTTTGCCCAGTGACTAACTTCATCTACTTAAAGATTTTTGTAATAGGCTACGGATAAGATTTTTATAGGCAAGTTAGACCTTTGAGTCAGGAAAAGCCCACAAAATTTCTTCCCAGAAATAACATGCGGGTATGTCCGACACCGCGTCAACGTCCTCGTACATTTTTCGAAAATCTTCTATTGTTGCACCTTCGTAGAAGACCTTGGTCCATTCTTTTTCCAATATAAGTAAATTTTCGGTGTGCCCATAAACTTTGTACCCAAGCTGTGTCAACGCTTCATCCATTGACTTTGTCCCTGTTTTAGGGAATCCTGCTACAATTATTTTCATGGCTGATCAGACCTAATCGCTACAACATCTAGCTCTATGAACGGAACGTATAATTTAATGACATATAACATGCGCAGTTGTACAGTAAAACTTGGTTAATTGAGTCGACATTTTACTAGCATCTCCAAATAGCGATACGAATCGGAATGCTTGAATTCGGAAAATGAAAAGATCAACAAACCTTCTAAATCTGTATGTTGTTCTACTTGAAAGGTTCAACCTACTTTTCTTGGGAATATTGTACCCAATTAGTTCGATGCAAAACCGCTGTTACATTGACTATTGAGGATGTAAGTTTTAGAACTCCAAATCGATTCATATTACGTCAATTAAAATGAATTAGAAGCAATTCTGCGTGATCCTCCTCGATTCTTTAAAAACGATTAACACGTTACTACTCGGCATAGTAAAGTATCGATCAACTCCTCTCTAAATCTGTATACAGAACAGCATGAATATCTGAATCTTCGTTCACATAAACCTGTGAGGTTTTGCTCGTAACCATTTCGCATTTTCGCACAAATGGTGAGGTCAAAGAAATTAAGTTGGCCTATATTTCAAACGTAATTGCTTTATAAAAAATCTTACCTTAAAAATAGGTATTGATTGCAAATAAACATATATATATATATCTGTGCATCATGATTTGTCTTACCTTACAATGTTGACCAAATAAACTATTACTAATAATAATAATTGAAGAGTCATGTCATACATACGATAAATATAGTTTTCCATATACTTTATGCATTATTAATTAGCTCATCATTATTTTACGACTTATAGTCTTTAAATATTTGGATAAAATTAACAAGCACATGCCATCATAAACATTATATGGCATTACACATGATATATATGCGAAAAAGCGTCTGAAACTGAAATTGCCTTATCACGATTAGTAAACCATAAGCCTGTGGGTGCCTCGGTACCGTCGCCTAGAAATCAGCCCTATTGAACACTGCCAGGAAAATATAGGTATTTCTACAATCAGTAGCGTATTGCGACATTTCAACACAGTATATTGGTACTATGACCGGTGTAAATATTGATCAGTTCCGACCAGTGTTCCCTCTAAAGTCTAAAGTGTGCGCGCGCACACAGTTTTCAGAGGCTGCGCACACGCATAGATTTACCGCGCACAGACGTATTTCGATGTAATGTAACAATGTTCTCGGTTGACAGGTTGACAAAATTCGTTGTTGACCCACCCATTACCCGGTTGGAACGCCAAAATTTCTTCATAGGTTTCTGCACAAATATAAGTCATTTCCAAAAAAGTGCGCACACACCAAACTTTATGCGCATACTACAAAAAATTAGAGGGAACATTGGTTCCGACCGACTTTTTAAAGAAAGGTAAACAGAGGATGCGTTGGGTCAAGAAACGTATTGTGATAGAAAACGAAAATTCCTATGGTAGTGTGGCCGGTTCGATGATGTATGTGTATATTTAGACACCAAACAGAACTTATCACTTTGACTAATTAATTTTGGCGATGAACCGAATATGTGACAGATTTCAGCAATAGCCTATACTTTGGAGCCTCCAATTTCATTTTTGCCAAAATACAGATTTCCTTTTTCAAGAGGAATCTGCACAAAGTAACATCCTTTAACATCGACTTTCCAAATTGTCCTAGGCTGAGGGAACCCATGCTAGTCCCAGCACAGTTGATAACCCTGCTAGATAGGAGTAGTTCCAAATAAACTCTTTTCGATTACTCATTGTGCTTTCGTAGTGTGTCAGAATGGCTAACAAAAACGATTGTTTGATTGAAATCTATTGACTATCGTGTTTTCGAGACTTGTCGTACACCTCGTGGCCCAGCAGTTTTGAAAGGGCGCGCCGCGGCGCACTAGTGCGCGATTTTCAAGTGCGCCTTGAAAATTATCAGACCTGTGTTGAACATAACTAATATATGATTGGATATTTATTGTATACATATTGTTATTATTATATTTGCTCTATTGTTTCTTATTTTAAACGCTACGATATGAATCAATAAATTCATTTTTCTGCCGCTTACTTTTTGTCATGTAGAGTTCGCCTTTACAGTATTGTTATGTGATTGTTACGGAATAATTGAGGAGTGCACTACTTTTTGCAATCGCTATTTTGCGAGCTGAAGTTTCTTTATCTTCCGAACAGAGTTTAGCAAACATGAGTGATGTTTTAGTATTTTAAAGGAAAATCAGTCAAAGATAAAGAAGCAGTCTTGATCTTTTTCCTTTATTCCTTATTAGACAGATCGAAATATGTTTACAAACTTTAAAAGACATAAAGTTACACATTAACGATCACAAAATTGAATTATATTTGAAGGCAGCAATTATTTTTTGTGTAAGTCGCTGATAATTTAGCGCCGCACGAACCTAAAGTTTGGGAATCGCTGTGGTAGCCAATTTCTACACGATTTCATCGTCTTGGCGTGTTTTCCTCGCATTCGTATTGAATCCACACTGGAAAGCCATTATTCAAAACTCAAAAATATCAAGAACTAATGTTTCCATGATTAAATGAACTTCACATTTTGTGAAAAATTTGAAATACGTTTTAAATTGCACATACATATATATATATGTACTTGCCATAAGACATATATTTTCACTTTTATTAGTATAATATATATGAGTTCACAAGACCAAATAAAGTAAATTGATCATTGTAACATTTATAATTATGAAAGACTTCATAGAGAAAGGACATGAACAGCTGATAACATCTCGGAATTTCCATCGACAACGAAGCGATTCACGAAATAATCCGTATGAAGATTTAAATTAAAACTAAAATATTGACATATAACATTTTACTGTTATAGACACCATAATATAGCGATTCGTACACTCGTGCTTCATACAAATTATACCATAAACATGCACATGCAATTGAAATGCAGTACAGTGCCGTCAACTGCTTAATTGTATCGAATTAAATGTGTTTCAATCCGGTTTTATTATTTTTTGAGCATGGAAGAGAATGTTTCCTGCACCCAGTCACAAGCATTTTGAAGAGCAGTTGGCGGGTCCTTCGCTAGTTTGTATACCAAACACGCCATTGCAACACCAAAGAGAGAAACCGCAACTTTTTGTTCCAACTTAGACCTTAGAAGCACCGGATTATCCTTTAAACGATTCTTTATCAGAGACTGCCCTTCCTCCACGCTGGGAAATCTTACATTGGGTACATCTACGCCAAGAAATTCGCACAATGGTTTCCAGCCATCCGATACTCTATATTCTAGTAATTGATCCTTCGGGGAATTCTGCGTAAAAACAGATTATGATTTTTATATTAAAGTTAGTGATTTTAAAATAAATATTCGCCCGTTAGCCCACCATGAATAAAATATATACTTACTTCCAACACATGTGCATTATGAGCTCTGTATCTTTTCTTGGCAAGACTTTTGTTGACATACAATTTAGAAAACATACCAGGCGGAGAAAATCCGTACACCAATCGCTCTAAATTGAATAAACTTTATAATGGTATAATTGTTGAAGAAATAGTGACCAACTCCATTGATACCCTTCCAGTATTAGAAAATCGAGTAATTAGTCTGAATGGAACTCTATTTCTTCCATTTTCTCTTATGGTCACCAAAGATCACTCCGAAGCCCAATGTAAATATTCTTTTGGATTCTATATATTCATTTCAGGCTTATTGTTTTCCCCCTTTGCTTTCTTTTTACGGCACATTTACATGGCCCGCCAGTCTAGGTGGGCAAAAATTTGGACCCCTGATTCAAAAACCTTGCCCACCCCTGATCTACCAGAATTGGGTAGTGGCAGAAGACTTAATCAAATGCTGTGAACTTCGAATTAACAAATAACCCCCATATTGATGAATGTATGTATGAGTGCATGTGAGTTGTACTTATGCTGAATTCAAAATATCTTAATTTGACAGCGAACAACCAACCAGCCCTATTTTATTTATTTCGGATATCAGTCTAATAAACTTTACGTAGGATAATCATATTGCAGTACTCAATAATTACCCATGGGAATTTCAACCCTGTTACTTATTCTACGCATTGTTGGTGACGTCATCGTAAGAAAATCTTTGTCGCAATCACTGTGTCCTTTCTTAATTAGGTCAGCAATCCCATCTGCCCAAACATTTTCATCTGTGTGCTTCGTGAAAATTATCTAAAAAAATCAGTTAATTTAGAAAAATGGCATGTGTTTTATGCACACTTGATCAAGGGCGCGTCGGCAGATTTAGCTCTCGATTGCAGCAAAATAACTGCTTCGAAATTTAGGAAAAGCTGTTCGGTCATTGCCGTATGATTCATTATTTACTTAATTCAAACAATTGGATAAAGGTGACTAGGTCTTAATTTAACTCGCTTCGATGCTAGCATATAAAGTTCATCCACTAGATATGAATTGGATTCCGCCCGGATTCCCACTGGCCTAAATGCGATATATGGTATGGAACGAACTTGATTGGTATTGACAACCGGCAGAACCTAAAACATAATATACTTTATTTCGCAAACCGGTTTCGTAATCCGTCACGGCCGACCGCATAATATTTCAACATGAATGATGAATGAAGCGCCGTGTAAAATTCCTAGGTTCAATCTTATATATTCTCATAATCAATGGTTCTTGTTCGATCCAATTTACAAATTTCAGCGATTCACGAGCTCACATACGGACTGCAGAGTCCAAAATGGACAATATTTTAGATTTTGAAGTCACTTTTGCTCGCTCTAAGCAAGGAGAACCAAATATACAACAACAAGTGACCAGTATTCTTACTTTAGAATCGGGGTAAGCCATTAAAATCTCTTCCCAAAAGTAACATGCAGGCACATCAGCAACCGCATCAACATCTTTGTACATTTCTCGAACATCATCAATTGTGCTGTGTTCATTTAAAATCTTTCCCCAGCCATTGCCAAGTAAAAGTACATGTTCGTCACGGCCATAAACATTGTAGCCCAGTGAACTCAAGGCTGCTTCTACGGCCTCAGTACCAGTATTGGGTAAGCCTGCAACTATAACCTTCATACTTGCTTATCTATGTATGTAATATACTACACAACTAGAAGTTTATTTAGCGGTTGATTATCGATATCGCTGCAAAATCATATTGTGACAAAGGTCAATACAGTTATAATTCAGTACAGTCTCAGTACAGTGACCTTATCATTGATTCATGGAAATTGTTATGCAATCTGGAACACATTAGCCGCTACTTTTTGACAACGCTTTCTGCTTTTACTCTCAGACTAAGCGAACAGCAACCCATCTATAACCGTAATCTGCCTTCACACGATAGCTTGTTGCCCAGAATAAATAAAGTTTGCTGTCGACAAAAAAGCTGACGACGGACGACGATGCGTAACCACATCGCATCGCCGTCGAGTGAAACTTCACAGCGCTAGCGGCAGACTTTTGAATGTAAGCTGGTATGCACCAAATTGAAGTCGGTGGTATTCAAAATTTGAAACAATTCACAATAATCAATTAAATACAATCAATAAAACTTTGGTGATGCGTGATTTGCGTGACCATTAGGACTAGTGTGGTAATATTCCTAGTACTATGTCAGCGCAAAGCATTTATCAAATGAAAAAAAAAGTGATAAGATTATTCAATCGAATGTACTTCCATGCTTATGTCAATTCGCCCGATTATGGTTTCAACAAAAGCGTATATCACATCTTAGTCCAGTAGAAAAATAGTAATTTTTATAGGTAAACCAGTACCTTATATTCATCTTGTATATATATTTACAAAACAACTGCCCGAACATCATCCAAAAATTATTCAACTTCGAAATTGGTAGACTCGGCGAAAATTGGAATTTGGTCCTTATTCATAAGCAATGACAGTTTTTAAGAAAGTTTATTGGAATGGATGACACAAAGCTTCACAACTACAGTATAGTGTTATATTTGTGACGGTATATATAACAAAAAATGCAAAACTGGAAAATTACATTCAAGAATAAAATAAATAAATTAGTAAACGAGAATATCGGTCGGAGACCGAAGACTTATCGATCGAAACTGCGGTTTCGATTCATGACTCTATAGTGACACCGCATGTTCCATCATTAATTAATAATTAACTCGCTAATTATACGGCATAATTCATCCAAAATCAATGGGATTCTGGTCCGAGATATGATGAATGCACATGCAAAATTTGGAGCAGATTCAACCTCGCCCCCGTGAGATATCGCGTTCATCTAACAGACAAACAAACAGACATACAGACTGACAATTACCTATCAACATACTTACCGATCTTAAGACCGATAAGTAATAAAGAATTTTCAGTCATAATAAAATCAGTATATATTTTCAATCAACCCATTCCCTTTTTCTGTAAAATTGAAACTTTCTATCTGGATGTTCCAAACTAGGGGGCACCAACGCGGTTCCCGTGGGCACAAAGTCGCCCACATGGACCACATGAGTCGCCCGCAGGTCTGTTATAAATCTAGCTAAAATACAGGTGGTATTGATAATAATTTGTTCCCTATGTTGTTATAGTCGTTAATAATTTTGCTAAATAATTGTTAACATCATCAGTGTCTCCTAGTTGCTAAATACCATTAATAGCAATAGTCAAAGTTTGATCGAGCAAATTGGATTTTAAAAATTGTGCATCCCACTGAGAGCCCTTAGCTTATCGGTACCCAGGAAGTAGCCCTCGGCTTTATAAATGTTTATGACCCCTGTTCTAAACAGTATTTCTAAACACGTATTTCGAAACGCATAATAAAATGAAGAATATGATTTAAAATGTATTGAAAAACATACTAATGTTTATGTAAACAATAAAAATATCAGGGTGCTGCAAATGTCAAAGTTGCTATATAATAAGAAATTTTAAAAATAAAGCTGAAGGCTGTAAGTTAGACATCAAAGCACACCAGAAAATCGTGGGTGCTACGAGATACTTTACCGCATGCGAAGCATTCCATTCCTTAAAATGAACAGGTTTACGATAAAAATCTCCTTGAATATTATAAAAATATATATACCGGAATTCATTCGATCGTATTTAATTTTTTATTTTCAATCTTTTGAACATGAATGTTTGGAACAAGAATAATTACCCTGATTACTAAAGGAAGCAAATTTCCCTTTTGAAGTCTTTAAATTAAAAAAACGGAGGTTAAAAAGAAACGTTAGTTCAAAATTGAATTTCCGTTTGAGCATGAGGTCCGTCGGCTCCAACCTGCTTTGTCTGTTGGTAAATCCGGCCTGCTGTTCGTCAGTGCCATTCTTTAGATTGTGTTATTGATTTATATTCACAGAATAATAAATAGTTGGACCGCCAAATAACGAAGTTGGAATAGAACGCTGTTGTTATTGTGCAAACACCTTTTGTGCAGTGCATCATTTAACGCTTTAAATATGCTTATTCAATCGAAGTTTTTCGGATTTCCGTTGTATGCTGCATCGCTGTAGAAATATTCGTTAAATTCGTGTATCCCTGAGCTGATGATTTCTCATTTGACAGATCCTTGGTGGCCTGTAAATTTTTCATTGTCGTTATTATCAGATGGAATGAAAGCTTGCGCGTGTTACCAAGAACAACTTTTGTATCCATCGCTACCCGCGCATATTAAGATACTATGTACAAAGCATGAATTGATTTCGATAGCTTGTTGAAGTCGTTAGTATTTCCGGAAGGAACTTGACGCACACAGAGCGAGTCATCCCAAGAACCTTAAGAGTTGTTCATCGTTTGTATTCTAGAATCAATGTTTAGACATTCTTGACTCACCGCAGTAGTTCCGTTAGTTGAAGAAATGTTGGCCGTTGACAATAGTTTTTTAGTAAGATTCGCACAACATCCACAACACGAAAATAATGTTCCCCACAATTTTTTGTATCCATTTCTGAAGTTACGATTCAACACACCATACAGAACACTATTCATCGAACTAAAATAGCAAAATGTAAAAGTAAATATGAAGCAATTTCAATTAAAAATGCCATAAAAGAATGGGCAACTCCTACAGGCTGATCCCTTAGCTGGTTTTAGTTGCTTAAAATCACATTTTATGTTTGGTGACGAAGTGAACCTATGGATTGTTGGGGTGATTATTGTTGTTGCTGCTGAGGGCATTTTTTCACACCTAATAGACCAATCAAATTTAAAGACGTGAAAATTGTAATAGATGCTAGAAGGCCTTTTATCAATTTCTAATGAAATTTATCCGAGTCGTATGAGGTCTAATATTTCTGCTCAAGTTTTGCTTTTTTGATTCATGGTGCCGGTAACGTTAGCGACCTCAGTTTCTTGTATATGTATATTGATAATTTTCTGACAAGAATCCGGTATATATACATGATTTTATTTTCTTACAAGAGGCAAACAGATTACCATAATGTTTCAAAATTGACATACCTGTTTGTGAAAGCCAGCCACGCAGCACTGCGTTTGTAGAATGCTGGAGCGTGATGATTTATCAATATGATGAGTGCATACGGCAGCCAGCAGATAGTGAAAAGGGAAACTGCAGCCAATAATGTTATAACAAGACGACGCTCACGAATTTGTCGTTCTGTTAGTTTTCTGCAAAAATGTATCGACCTCATTTAATTTTATGATTATTACCAATAAATGAGCACTAACGAGCAATAATAAAAATGCAACTTCATATTGATGCGATGGTTAAACAGAGGCTCAAATACAAATCTGTATACTTAACATATATGCAATTATATACATTTAATATTTATTTAATTCTTACTTAGTTTTAGGTTTGGTTTTATCCACTGTTACGTTGGTAGTTGTGGTTGTGGTATTAGTTTCTGACATGCTGCGAACATTTGATCTGTAAAAGTGATTTTTTTATTCATTTGTACACTATATACTGTGTATTTGATATCTACACTTGTTATCTACAATACACAAAATATTACCGACGTTCAAAAATGTTTCCAACAACACTGTATTACTTAAAACGAAGCCCTTCTGCGAGATTATTTTTCAATTCAATCATACATAAGTTAGGTATGTGCACAAAAGTGGCTTACTTTTTAAAAATCGTTTATTTCTATTTACCTGTTTTCATTAAACGCCACGAATACACCTCGATAACAAAAACACGTCACCAAGAAGGGTAAGATTATTGAAATGCAAACGTATGACACAGTAAAAGAGAGAAATTTCCTGAAACAAAATATATATACATTAGATTCATTATTTCACATTTTCTATCATCCATAATTATGGAGTTCTATAGATCGTTCTAATTGACTAGAGGGAATGTGCTAGACAACAACATAATGATACATTCATAAGCGAGTCTTTTACATTTTTAATTAATAGATAAAATAATTGCATCTGAATCTGATAGAATAATGCTTTGGGACCCCTTGCATATAAATATAACATAAAAGTGCGGGTTAAACATTCTTTATTTCTACTATTTGATTCATTTTCTATTTTCTTAATTTGAGGTTAAAATTTGATCAAGCAAAGGGCATACCAGAAAAAAACTATTTTACAAGTATTGAGTACTCACTCCGCATTGCAATCATACATGCAAACGTGAATCTTCTTGTGATATCTGTAGTCTCCCCAACCAAACGCTGGTGGTATCGTAACTATGACAGACCTGGAGTAAAGATTTGGATTTTAAAAATTTAAATTTATGGACTTTATATATTTGCATATTTTTATTTTTTCCGGCTGTCTCGATGGGATACCCCAAATCGATACTAAAGGCAGATTGTATTTCCAATATCGTACCAAATGAATGATATAAGGACACGTTGTTCATAATTGAAATTTGTTCATTTAAGTCAGGGTTCCACAAACTCTGTGTTAATAGGTACCTTTTGGGCAATTCATACATCGCTCGTGTAACCCCCAAACTGCTTTGCGTGCTGTAATTGGACAAAATAAGTCATGTAGACTTGGTAGTTACTCTAGTTGTAGTTAAAGCTTATACCGTGAGAGTCCTTACACTCATGTCTTTAAATTATTAATATCAGGTAATAAATTTTTCTTAAGTGAGGTTGAAAGATGAATTCTTATACTCAATATCTAATGTGCCCCAGTTTGGAGAGCCTTAAAGTTAAAAGATGATTTTTTTAAATTATAGTGAGACATAATGGCTCCCTGTATATGAGTACATACTGATTTTTGATAAGTCTGGATAAATTGTAATTATAATCCTATTGCAAACCATTTGTCATGATATTTCATGAATTTAAAAGCACCAAAACGTGTCACTGCACGATATTATCCGCACATGCGCTTGATCACTCAAAATAAGAACAACACGACCATGTAAAATTCATGATTTTTTAGCGAAATTCCTAAATTTACATAATGCAAAAATCGTGATATTAATTTTCTACGTCCGCATTTGAAATTCAGTCACGATGGAGAATTGTGCATTGGATTACAGATGCGCATCACAAATAGGAATGAAACTTACTCGTGGCTCGATAATAATCTTTTATTTAATTTAGAATGTAACACAATATGAACAAGTTCTGAGTCAGATTACCTTAAGTGGTTGGCGTCCATTCTTCCACCCATTTTTACCGTCTTAACCATGGTGTATAAAATGGGCCACGCCAAATTGAGGGGATTCCATTTTTTATTGCTATTGGCTATGTACGGCGGAGTGAATGCATATACCTTGCTCTGCAGAACAAAGAAACCTTAAGCAAAAAATATATAAAATTACCAAATCCAAAGTCCGGCTATCATTCCCGCGATTTTCTTATTGCTGAATATCTTCGTGTATTTGTTATTGTGAACTACAGCCACGTATCTGTGAATAAATAATACATTGAGACTTTGTAAATTAGCAAATTAGCCTTTCCAAAAATCAAATTATATTAAGTCGAGAAAACGTTTAACGGGATAATATTATGCATATTCTATGTCACTTTATCAACTTGTATGCTCATTTATTGAATCTAAACATACCATGGAAATATGACTTTAAATCTGATTGTGCGATTGCGATTGAATCATTTTGCAATTTTAATTTTGTTACAAGATACTCAGTGTAGGGTAGCTAGAAAAATATATATTCAATTTCACCTGTTTATTGCGACAAACATCAAGCTGTACATAGATCCGATGCAACTGACGGATAGAACAACAGCGGTAAAACTACAAAGTGCCGGAGGAAATAGATTTTTATTTGAAATCACATTAGCAAGTACTCCAGGAAGAACATAGGACGTAACAACTAGATCTGCAACAGCTAGATTAACAATGAAGGCGTTTCCTGCAAACTGAATTAAAAATAATTGATAAAATGATCAATGAAAGGATTTAACAAATTTTTCAATAAAAAACACAAATAGGTCCTCTCAAATATAACATAACAGACAAAACATGTTTCAATTGTTTCTCGTTATCATATGCATTTTTAAAATATTATATTTTAGAATTTTAAATTTACTATCTAAGAATTTACCTTTAATTTTTTCTCCAATAAAATTGCTCCAATTATGCTTATATTGCCAACAATCCCGAGTAAAATAACAATAATAAGAAAAGGTATTTCAAACTGTGGAATCCACCAATGATGTTCAGTCAAGACAACTGACGAATTTGCCGGCCATCCGTCACTCCCATTAAAAGGAACGTCGTAATCTCCATAAATTTTAGTTTCTACCACGGAAACGCTCATTTTGAGTAAAATAATAACTTGAAAAAAAAATGGCATTTTATATTAGGCAATTCATTGTGTACGTATGTTAAATACTCAGTGAGTTTGTACTCGTGACAAAAACATTTTAAAGCCAATCCAATTCGAAATAAAGAAACAGAATGTAACAACTCATTGTGCCTGGCGTAAAGAGTGAAAAAACGGCAATGCATTTAGAACATATATATTGTAAAAATGAATAACATTAATTTTTGGCGATCGTGGAAATAATTTCTACGTGATAAGACTTGTTGCACACTAATACGAGTATTTTATTTAAATAAAGGGTTTAAAAACTTTGCCCGTCGCACGGAACTAATTTTTCCACAAATTATTCTAAATTATTAAACGATATGATTATATACCTAATGTTTAATTTGCGTTCGATCTCAATTCATTTTCGAGCTCTTTAAATTTTTAGGTAACTTCAGGGATCAGAGAAATATTTTGCTATGATCGGTCTTTATTCATCCCTTCCATCTTACTGATGATAACTATTGACAAATTCTTAGTTGCGCAGATAAAAGCAATCAAATCACAGTATCTATTGTGAAACTTGATTACAAACTTATCTACGCTTTATCAAGCCTTACACTCACTTTCCGTAATACCACAGTTCGCTGAGAATGACTGTTAATTACATCACAAAATAATAAATACCAAATTCTGATGTGTTAGTCGATTTTTTTTTCGATATCCAGGCAATATGTTGGCTATTTATTATAAGTGGAGCTGAAATTTATAAACTTATAATTTACTCGCAACTATATTTTAATCAAACTATCAAAACATAAATTTTATTTTTCTGTTCTGTTCCTAAATCTGACCTTGCGGAAAAGTGTGAGGATTTAGTATCAAACAAACACAATTTTCTCGTACTACTGTTTGTAATTAATACTGTTCCAACGCAGATTCCGTCAATGACGACGTAAACCTCTTCGTAATTGACCAATTATATCCGAGGACTATAATTATAACTGGAGCTATTTCGTTCCAAGGTAGCATCACAATTACAATAATAGTCATTTAATATAATATTCATGATTCGTGAACACTGAATTTCGTGATTTCGAAAAAGATTTAGTTGGTAAAAACGCAAAACTTATACATAAGGATTTTCCCAAACAAGCGACGAGGCACGCTTTCAAGAATTACCGTGTAAGTGTAAAAGTTACATCTAAAAACAGACTAATAACAAATTAAAATAGTTAATTCTTGACACAGCATCTTTGCATACCAATATCGATCCACTTAAAGAAAGGGGAACAGTCCCGTCCAACTACAACTCACGAAAAGCAAGGTTACTGAATTCCCAGACTCGTCTCATATTAACCTTTAACAATATTTCGACGCATTTGTCAAAGATTCGTCAAACGAAGCAAGTCAAAATCACTGCGTATGTCAATATGATTATTTGAATTGTTTCAACTCGATAGCATCGGGGAATCAATTTTTAAATTACGATCAGAAATAACGACCCGCTTATATCTATGTAAAAATTTATGATTTTCTATCTCTACGCTACGAGACAATCAGCTACTATGGTATGTTAAATGAAGGGTGTGCAAACCGCGGCCCGCGGGTCACATGCGGCCCGCAAGGACAAATTGTGCGGTTGGCGGAGAAGTGCCATTTTGAATGGTGCCCGCGAAACGAGATTTTAGTTTAGTTAATCTTGTACGTGCGAGCAATTCCAACCCCTTTGCGTTGCGATGTCTATACCAGTACCTGGGGGCCACTGTCATATTAGCAAAATTAGCTAGAAAATTCATGTTGTAAAATACACAATGTTATAAAAACGCGTTTGTTACTAAATTCTTTAAAAGTCGGTGTGACAATAAATTTAAATGCTCATATTTGCAAGGACCCACAACAATTCCGTAAGATCAATAACAAAAAGAAACAATTTTTGTGCCTGAAATTACTAGAAAGGCTATCTTAAATAAAAGTGCGGTCCGTGGCTTCACCAGTTACTCGTATCTGGCCCGCCTGTAATAAAAGTTGCACACCCCTGTGGTAAATGATTGCTAAATCTTCTTGCGATATTCAATAAAAAGCTCGCTAACTATATGTGTAAATTAATATATTCAACGATTATAAACTATAATTTTGATGTATACATAATTTTGATGGAATACTTATAATGTACTACTTCGCTATACCATACTTCATTTTTTATCATTTTTCAAGTTCTTCTGAAATGATTTATTTTTCATGAAATACACACATGGTGAAATTACTGTAATCAGGATTTTGTACTTATTGTTAAAACGTAGTAAAATGCAGGAGAGATTTCATTTTTTTTTACAAAAATCCTAATTTTCGGTTTTCATTCTTATTTCTGTCGAGACTGGTTCCGCAATGGTCGATTAAATTTTTAAAAAATATTCGACGAAAACAATATTGCCAGATTTTTCTATAGCTCCCATTATATATTAGCATTATATATTTATTTCCATTGGTCCACGAATGATTCCAGTATAATTCATACCCACATGTTAGACGCATAGGCGAATGAACATAACAGAGTTAACCTCCTCCAATTTTCTTGCAGTTTCCTCTATTGCTGTATATTACTTCTAAACCAAGGTTATTATATCTACACCTTCAACTAGAATTTACAACATCATTTTGCGCCAACGAATGTTTGCAATTATGCATTGTATATTACATATGTATATGAAGTCTGCTCCAACTCAGTTTACGAAAACAGAAAAATTTTTGTCTTAATTTCGTTTTATCGTGACTTTAATTATTACGCCTTCATATGTTAGACTTCCGTCCGCTTCCAAAGTGACGTAGCTGAAACCATACGTTAGAAAAAAATCGTGATATATTGCATCACAATGACTTAGTTTAATATTGCAATGAGATTCCTTTAATATGGAGACTTCCGATGCAAGAGATTAGTCATCTGCATGGTCAATAAAACGATGCACAAAAAATTCAAACATGAAATAGACATGATCTGTTACGTCTTCTTCGTTTGGATCCCTACTCATTCTTTTTCCACACTTATATATATATAAACTTATACAACTTGTCGAAATGTCGATCTTACACATAATCCTTCTTCATTATATCGTAAATGTTGCATGATCCGGTATGTCGAAAAAGATTTTTCAGTCGTCAGGGTGAGCTGCGACGATTAAATGGCAGTTTGTTTTATTTAATTCTTTGTCGATTTAAATATAAAATGTATGCTGTAAACGCTACATTAGGGTATATTCGGAAGTAAAAATGATTACCATATTAAGAAATATTACTAGTTTGATCCACATTTGTGAAAACTATACTTGTCACACTATTGTCGAATTGTATTACCTCGTCGTTCTATTCGCTACCCGCCGGATCTTGCGCTTCGTGGTTCGTGCTTCGATTTTCCATTCCTCCTCTCATTCACGAATTTGAAATTGTACACTCACCCGAGGACAAAGCTGATTTGTTTGCGAAATTATATTCAAATAAAAAATCAAAAACGTTCGTGATTTTATGAATCTTAATCGCTCTATTAATCTTTTGTCAAACTAAATCCCAAGGCTGACGATAAAATTCAAAGCGTACAATTCATTACGATAAAGCATTACTACCCTTGGCAATACTTGGGCAAACGGAGTACATAAAATACGTGGTAAACTGCCCGATTATGATTATATTCGATATTTTTTGGTATTCGGTATATGGTATTTTTCCGATCTTAGGAATTCGTCATATTTGATCTTATCTTGCAACACTGATTGCCATTTATTTCCAAGATATCGCTGTTAGAAAAATATCTAGGTTAGCGATAAAATGCTGATTGTGCGATAAAAAAAATGCATCAGGCATACTTTACATTAATTAGCTTATATCTGGGGAAAAGTCAAGCGCGACTAAGCGATAATTTAGTAATTTATGATTGAGTGATCTAAATTTAGTTAAACTCAACTTCAGCGGATTCACTCCTATGATTATAGGAAGCGTCTCGTCACAGATAATCGCATAATACCAAGTTTTTTACGCTGGTCGCACAGTTCCGGAGTTCCAAAAAGAGGAGGAAGGTCGATCGCGAACCTATATGGTATATTTGGTGAGATTCTTTCCATCATTGAATCATTTCTCTCTAACTGGAGTTTCTCAGGGCTCAGTGATCGGACCCATATTGTTCCTAATATTTATAATTGATCTTCCAGATGATTTGATTCGTCTAATGATCTAATTACTCTTTTATGCTGACGACACAACTTTTCATTCTTGTCCTGATATGAAGTCCAATAAATACGGACGTTTGGAACCTGCTAAATCTTTGGAAACGGACTTGCTTGGGGGGAGCAGCGGTAAGCCTCTCTGAACTAAAACTCTTATCTATCAATCGTTACATTGATCCTGATGCTGCTCTAATTTAAATGTCGGAGGAAATTATAGATGATTCACCCAAATTTTGTCTGGTTGGAAAACTATCTCGAAGGATTTTAGTTGGAATTAATATATAACGTCCAGTGGCTCGAAACGCGTAAATGAAAGTTGAATCTCTCTATAGTTCTTGTCGTTATTAGTCCCGTGGGCGCATACCTTACTTGTACAAATCACTGATACCTCCACGCATGGAGTATTGTTGTCATATTTGGGCTTGGTGCTATTAACCTTGATGTTCGAATTTAGAAAGGAATATCAAATATGATTGGCTTCCTATTGGCGCCCGAGCTGCAAACTCATTGTTGTCGAACTTCATGAACTTGTTCCAAAAAAGTTTTCAGTTATCAAACTCGGCTGTTTGTGAGCTCTCGCTCGTTCACTGTCAGTATACCTACTAGGTAAAAGAAATTTTATGCCAAAAATTTTTTCCAATATCTTCAGTTATGTGGTATTTACTACCACACAGCTGTTTTTGATCGCATTGACATGAACTGTTTCAGGTTTCGCGTCGATCAGTATTTACCTCTACACTATAATGATTTATAGTTTCTGTATTCTTGACATTTCAGTGTCGCGCGTAACTTCGCTCAGAGATCAATCATATTTATTTCTGACTGAGTGCGAGTGACCTTGCACTGGGTCTATTTTTTTATAAAAAATTATTTCCAAATTTGGAAAAAGTGCTAATTCGATTCACGCATGTGAAAATAACTATACTCGTCACACTATTATCGGATATAATTACCCTCACGTTCTATGCTTCAGAACACGTTTTTCTCAATACGTGATATTTCCGTGTCACTATCTCTCGGAACAGGACTCTAAACAACCAGTTTTTTCACATATGGCTTATTATTATTACAATAATTACCAAGAGGAATCTTCTATATCTGGACAGTCTGACAGCAACAGCCTGACTTTGACCAAACAAAACGTCACAGAATAAAAATTGTGAAAACGTAATGCAAGATTCTTGAACATAATAGTATACCGTTTTGATTCTTCCTATGCAATTCTTGCAGTCAGTGGGTATGGGATCCACTGACAGAAAAGCAAAAAAAATATGGCACAATAGTTAGGAATAGCCATAATTTAGCCACATTCCCAATCTGCGATGTCAACTATAGACCTGGCTATTGCCTTATTACTCCGACTATATTTTTTATGAATGGATAATTAATTATACATACTTAAGGGTTATTTAAAAGTTTTTATCACCAATCCATCCCCCAATTGCTGACAATAGTTGGCCTGTTAATTGATTGACTGTTCTTAGGTGGTTTGACGGTTTCAGTTAAGTTCGGCCGTTAACTATTATTCCTGGCAATCCCTTTAATATTGCATACTCAGGGAATAAAAACTAATGCGCATGTATTGTCTCCCTCTTAACATAATAATAAAAAAACAAGAGAGCAATGATCAAATATATTAACACCAATGAGAAATCGAAGCAGTACTGGGATACAACTTTTCATTGTAGACTGCCAGTACCGAAGTCTTCACTTCGCCTGTCCACTACAGCGGAAAGAACGCGAAAACCCCACAAGGAGCGCAAGTTTTAATTTTGATGGCGGCGTCATCGCGCACAAAAACAACTTCATAGATGCCACAGAAATGTGTGATTAAAAATAAAAGTACTGTAATAGCCTTCTAGCGACACATACAATATTTAATCGCTGAAAATTTCAAAGCAATTGGTCCGGAAGTTAATGAGAAAAGCGATTTTTTCTTAACAACAGGAACATGAACAGCAGGAAGACGAATGAGAACATGAAAAAGAATTCTAACAATACCATAATAACAAAACGTATCCTATGTACCTTTCGTCTCCAATAAGATAATAACAAAACGATCCATATAAAACTTCATGTCGATCCGTATGTACGTACACACATGACTGCGTCCAGTCGAGTATATTGCCAATGATTCATATACAATTGCATGGCCTTTTATCACAATATTCAGAGTTGCACCGAATACAGTTACGTCCAATTTTCAAATCGTTTTGATCAAAATATCTCTATTATTCAAAGTAGTTGGCTTCTTTTTTGTAACAAATTGAGGAGGCACCTCAGCCATTTACATCAGTCAACTAAAATATTTCGATTCATTGACAATTTTGAGCAACATCAAGGCAGAACCGTAACATAAACAAGCCTAATTTTCAACATCATACATAAATTGAGGCCATGTTGTTTCAAACTTTACATTTGACACCAACAGCGGTTAATCGGTAAATTTTATCTGGTTAACGGCGTTTACGATGAAATTTCCAGCATTTTAACAATCAAGTTAATGTCATACATTATACAACTTTGCATGTAAATAACTTATGAAATTAATATATAATAGTGTGTGCGTATATTTTAAATAGGATCGCTCAAATCAATAAGGTAAGACCAGCTATATAAAATCATTGATTGAAGTATTATAAACAAACATGAATGCGCCAATAGCTGCAAATAAATGTAATGTCCATCAGATAGATACATCATCGGTGACTTTGCGGTTTTGCGCATAATAACTCCACGCTATTTGGCAATGATGAAACATCTAAACGGGGATACTGTCAAAATGGAGACAATCTTGTGCTGATATATATGTTCGTATTTACAAAATCTTCTGCTCGTAAACTGGAATCAAGTCACGAATTGCAGGTGGTTCAATAAGGCCAGGACTTTGTACTCGAAGCTCTTAAACTTGACTTGAGAAAACGACGATGACTCATTTCAGATGGAATGTGGTGAAATGGATTTTTGAGAATAAATGACTTGGAGCCAACACTGCCGGAACGACGTGCTGTGGGTCCAAAGTCTCCCTGCTGCTAATATACCGCAGTTTCAGTTTTATATCCAGTTATATTTGAGTCAAATGATTGTTGTCTCAAACGATGTATGACTACCAGACGTGTGTGTGATGAAGAGAAAATACAGAGGCATTTTGAACGAATATGAGTTCAACATATGAGAAATTACGTGAAGCATTAATTGGTATTTTTCACAGTGCTGAAATTATCGACGATGCCAGAATCTACCCTGCGACGATATGCCACGATAATAATCGAAAGTAATGTGTTTAATTTCGATTTACGTCAGTCATGGCTATACCTTTTGTTTATTTTTTTTTCTATTTTTTTGGAGAAACGAGTTAATTAAAGCAAAGTCGCGACCCTTTATATGGTGTTTTCTCTCACATCTTCATTCTGACCTTCATTTCTGAAGTTTCAGAAATGCAATATTCAGTACGTAGGGGCTATGAAATGCTTTTGTCGGTTGTTCTCACAAACAAGTCAAAAAAAAATTATTTTAATGATTTGACTACGCAATCTCAAAAAGGTCGAGCACTGTAAATAGCCTTCAATGTTGCTGCAGAAACACGGCTCTAAAAATAGTGTATACAGCAGCTAACCCTATATTCTACCAATCATTTAAGCCAAGGCTGCCCAACCCGCGGGCCGCCAGGCTGGTTTTTGCGGCCCGCCCAATAAAGTTTGTAAGCAGACTTTTTAAATTTTTACTCTGTTATATATCAATATATAGGCCTAGGTGTGTTTCTTGATTTTGGTGTGATCATTTCTGCTATCTATCTACATTCAAATGCCGGTTCATATTATTACGTATGTGTCAAGTCTTGTACCCTGGTGGACATCAAAATCAGTTTTTTTTTCTCTCGCAAAACTGTACGTTCTGGTCGACGAACTCAAAAAAAATTGTGCGATCACTGGGGACGAACGCTGAGCGAAATTATATGAATGAACTTAGCCAGAAAATTTGCAAATTAGTTTCATTCTGATTGCTTTCTTTCGTGTCGGCTCTGACCGTCTTTATCGCCAACATAAGATAAAAAGTCAACAATATCTTTGGTACTGGTTCCGGGACTCGTTGTCTTTTTTTGTTTGTATTTTAGTTTATGTTATGTTTGCGTTAAATAAGATTTTGGAAATGTCGTCACTATAGTCGTATCCGTCAATAATTCTGATGAAATTGACTTAATTGCATTGCTACATATTAGTCACAAATCAGTATATATATTCGTCCAGAAATCTTTGTAATGTCACTTCATTAAAATACTTGTACTGGTGTTT
This sequence comes from Styela clava, assembly GCF_013122585.1. Lineage (NCBI taxonomy): Eukaryota > Metazoa > Chordata > Ascidiacea > Stolidobranchia > Styelidae > Styela > Styela clava. The sequence goes on from NW_024102839.1 coordinate 6,708,283, forward strand.
CAAATGTTACAAAACGGCCCACCTAAACTTGATACTACCGACCGCGACACTGGCACACATTATGCTCATTTAAACACTGAGGCAGTATCATAGCTACTGAAAATTAATGAATAAAAAAACACTATAACGCAAATGTACACTCAACTTTGACGTGATGTGTGTGTTCATTAAAAAACCGCAAGTGTGTTGTATAATGAATCTAATGAATGATTCTTTGATCCGACGGCCCGCGAGTGTCATGTTCATCCCTGCACAAGAAATCAGGACTTAGCTGGTATTAATGTTTGGTACAAACGTTTGCGGCCCGCAACGAATTTTGTCACGTGAAAGTGGCCCGCGAGACGAAAAAGGTTGGGCAGGCCTGATTAAGCCAACATTTAAAAGGTAGTTCAGTAAAACGTACAAGAGCTTATATATGAGTGTTACTGGTACATATGATGTACTTATCAGTACTGCTGTAATTATATCTCCATCTTGGATCAAAAAAATTTGAAACCGATTTCTTTAGTAGTTTGAAAAGACAATAGCAACAATTGAGTAAAGCTATTCATAAGCGAAAGCTATGAATTCAAAGCTATTCATAAGCTATTCATAAGCTTCTTACTAAATAAATGAAATACGTCAACGTCACATACATATTACAATATAATAAGCAGCAGTTTAGACAAGCACTATAAAATTAGATTAAAATATTTATTTCCTTAAATAGAAACGGCAGCGTTCATTTTTTTTAGTCCGGGACTAAACTCACGAATCAGTGCGTAAAATTTTTGAACGTGAAGTTATTGCGCATATTATACGTAATAAATTAGCTTATTACGTCAAAATTCCAAAATCTCTAAAATTTGTATGGTCGTCATTCTAACAATATGTAAGAGGCTGACCTACAAGGTAGGCTACATACAAAGTATAATAAAACTCCAAGGATTGCAAAGTTTTTTATTATTGTTATTACAACAAAATACTGATGAACTTGTTTCTATAATTATATTTAACACACACGATGAGTTTCGTCATTCAAGCCAAGCGTCTGGGAATTTTATTTACATACATCGATGATGACCCGACATTCCAAGTATTCACTTCATATAAGGAAGTGAATCACAAGCATTAACAATGCATGAGCAAGAATTGGAACTGCGAAAATTTATTTCTATAAAACAGGACGAGTGAGAGGGAGTCTTGGATAAGTACTAAATCTCATTAAAGACTGGCGTTGTGAGGAAGAAATGTGACTCAGGAATCGTTTCTAAGAATTAAGAATTAAAAAATTATAACTTCAGAATTGACTATAAAGACTTAAGACGCATAGATGTTTTTGTGAGCAGATCTTACTTCCTTGAGTGCCGACTTAACCCGAGTAGAAAAATTGTTTTCCTCCAATCTTAATTTTCAAAGTGTTTTGTGCGGCAAACATCTTCATATACGGCCGGAATTTTATACCTGGTGGGTTTACAGATCAAAATAATTGACTGTTTACTTGTGTTTTTTAAACTTTGTAGCTATATTAAATTATAAAATGTCTGACAAACTTGATACTAGCAAAGAAGTACTTGGAAATAATATGAAGTCGGCGTTTTCCTGTTTCCATCAAGATCAACTGATATCTGATATATACGATACCATTATACAACGAATCAAGTTACAGATTCCTCAAATTATAAATACGTATTTACGAAAATTGGATTGTGGAATAGATACGAGGAATGAAGACACTTCCACGGTGTTAAATCGACTTGAAAGTGAAAATGAATTTCAACGTCTAAAGATTTTGAAACTGCAAAATGAGATCGATCAATATAAAGAATTTCAACTGGGATATACTGAAAAATTCCAAATGCTAACTCAGACGGTTGAAAATGCAGATTTGGAAGTTGAAAAACTGACGAAAATGACCGCAGATTTAAAAGAACGAGTTTTCGACCTAGAAGACGAATATGATAATATGGTTTCTAAGTTAGATGAAAACGAACGAAAAGAAAAACTCTATAATCTCGAATTTCATGGTGTACCCTATCAGATAGATGAGGACACAGACCAGCATATCATAAATGTTGCAACGTCTCTTGGAGTTCAGCTACAGTCTTCTGATATATCAACGGCTTATAGGCTATCCAGCACAATTGGTGCTATTGATCCAATAGTAGTCAAGTTTACAACAAGGAAAATAAGGGAACAAATAATCAGAAATCGACATAAACTGAAACTTTTTAACGGAATTTATAATTCTCCTGACATTTCTATTCGTGAGAATTTGACCGACGAAAACAAAGAAATGATTAATAAAATTGGAATTAGCGGAAACTGATAAGACGTTGGAATGTATCAGTTCGGAGACATATTGATGGACATGGAGCTACGACCAAACCACGTAAAATTTATGGTCAACATGATGCAGGTGGGTTTAAGCCCCGTCGGATATTTGTTAGTTACTCAGAAAATATGCCGGACAGATATGCAATGAAAAAATGTCATTGAGTCATGTACCCGAAATACCAATGGACCAGAGCTTTGTGACGATGCTTGATGTTCGAGTTCTAAAGCGGATGAGTCACTCATCAAATATGAATGGAGATGATAACTAACTTGTGGCTGATGTCAATAAAGACGCAGTGAAATAATAAAAAAAATAAAAAAAATGTTTCCGAGGTTATATTCGATCTGCTTTTCGTTTCAACCACCAGTTAATTTATTGAAAACGAATTTAGAAAAAAAAATGTAGACCTAGGATACTACTAACAGATTTGCTTTGCGATAATCCAGAAAACGTTCAATTTCCGAGTATATACTTCGTTTATATATTTCAATTAGGATTGAATGTTATAGGCTACAATGATTAAAATGAAATATAAGCCTTCGACTACAGTATAGTGCCAAATCCATTAACGTTTTGCACATGATGTGATAATTATAATACTTTTTTTTGCCCTTTTTTAGGCCACATACTATTGTATATATTCTATTTTCCTAAAAGGAATATGCACACAGATGATTTTGTGATTTTTCACATGTTATTTTTATACTATTTTTATTTTTTTAAAATCTCTCTATATATAGCTGAAGCGATAACAATTTTGCCTCTTTCAAAATCTTTCACAATACAGCAATAAAATTATGAAACTACCTTGGTCGTTGTAGTTTAGTTGTGATGTGCTACTGGTCTAATTTCAGGAGACAATTATGTTAATACCCCCCTTCCTTATAGTATAGTATTTCCTTCATTTGGGTCGAATTTGAATCATATAAATTGCAGAATTCGTAAGATACAGAAGTAAAGGGAATAAGAGTGGTTTCTTTTCTACCAGACCTGCAGCTGTAGCACTTGTATTCAAGTACATGCATTGGCTTTTCAGAGTGTACATGTACATTCAGCTGAAGCATTGACGAGACTACATCGTTGGCTTCTTATCGCTTGTGCGTGTAATTGGTATGAAAGAAAATTATTGGAAATGAGCAAAGTGTGAATAAAAACGAATGCTTGAGCGATTTACCCCTTCAGCAAGGCTCAAGTTGTCTCGATGCCCAGACCAGCCTTGAATACATGAAACTGGTCGCGTGATGAGATAGTAAAAGCACGGATAAAAAGCGTATTTTTGAAATGACAGGTCAGCGAAATAAAATATTCATCGATTGTCATATAATGCCAAAATCAACGTCACAAAATTCATTGAATGAGTAAATGCCTAATAGTGATGTAACATTTAGAATGAATTGTCAATATTAAAAATTTTTGTGCGATATAGTTTTAACCATCTAAATACAAAGTAGGTTGATTTTGAATGAGAAGTATATCCGCAACGCGTGGAGTTTGTTGTTGTTTGTAATACGGTGCTTTTTGTGAAGTAATATCATGCTATATGACCTGTCGTCATATTTTGCATAATTTGATGTGATGTATGCTATGAGAAAGCCTTCAGATAATCGATCGACTTTCCATACTTAATGCATTTAGCGTGGTCCAAAAAAAAATTGCATTTATCGTAAATCATATAACCTAACCCAAACTCTTGGATGAGAAGGTTGTCGTGATTTCACCGGGACTCAGAAATAACGAGCTACAAGCTTACCCTGTCAAGTGTATACTATCCACGTATACTTACTATTCCGTTCATTTAAAGGCGGATGTTTCAATGTTCGCGAAATACGTGTTCTTGAAATTGTGTTATAGAGAAACATTTAAACCTTGAACATACCACAATCGTGATTTGGTTCTGATTTTATATGAACTATATATATATATATATAGTATAAACATCAATTAGATATTCGATTGTTGTCTGATATCAACGGTTCTTCAGAAAACCAAGGTCCGTACATAAATCCATTGAGAAAAGAAGAAATTCTGAATAGGAAATGAGTCAATTTTCAAAGCAAAATATTTACCCAATAAACTTGTTGTTAAGTCATATTTCATAAGTACAAGGAAGTTTTTGTCGGCTGCGCGGCAGTTGACCGCAGTATATGCTTTTGACATAGAGGAAATTTTAAACGACAAGGTTTCAAAATTCAACTTAGCGTTTTAGCATCTATTTTCCTGTCATTCCGAAGCAAACATATCAATGGAAAACACAAGTTCGGAAGCAAATTCGGAAAGGAAAACTTATAACGTATCGAACATTTACTATCCAATGCAAATATTCGTGGCGCGTGAAATTCTGTCAATTATTTTTGTAATTGCATCAGTATATCTACTATTATCTTTGTTAATATACTACATAAAGACGTGGAAAAGTATCCGACTAGAGACTACAACAATATGGAAGGTAGTTGGGATGAATATAGCGATTTTCACTTCGATTTTGTGTGCCTTTATGCGTTACTTTCTTGAAGTTAGTTCCATCTGGGCATGGAGACACTACAGTAAATTCAACTGCATTACAATGAAAAAAATCAAGATATCCTTGGGACTTTTTAGTGTATGTTTTGTGTGCATCGCGTACTGGCTCAGACAAAGAATATTGTACATGAATCCAAGCCTGCACCATTTGAGCAACAAAGTGACGCGAATTCTCAGTGTTGTAATACTACCATTTTTGATGACACTTTTTGTCGGCCTTTTACCATATTATCTTGTCAAAAATATGGGATTCGAATCATTGCCTCCGTATGGATGTGCTGATACCCAGGATTATTTACCAGTAACAATTGTCACAGCCACAACAGTATTTATGCAACTTATTCTTCTTGGTTTATTTGTTTATCCACTAATGAAACATCGAAGAAATGTGCAGGCACTTCGGAGAGGAGCTTTGGAAGACAACTTGATGCCTTTAATAAAAAGAGCAAGTACGTCAGCACTAATATCGATCATTGTAATTTTCATGGGTTGGGTAACATTTTTCGCAATAAATGAATATTTTGATGACGCTTCCAGCATGACGACCGACTGCGCTACCATGCTTATAATACTCGGGCCTATACTTTCATTTTCTGATTGGAAAAACCGATTATTTCCATTCAGAATGAACTAAAATCCATAAAAATATTTTTTGTTATTTATACTTTTTCATTTTAAATAAAGACTGAGATTCTATATATATAACCGCTGTGCGCATATCAAGATTAATATGGTAATACACAATGACAATAAATGGAACAAGTAATTTCGTTAATGGCATTTTTTTTTCTGTAGAAATTATACTATGATATATCCTGCAAGTCATTATAATCTTCATTATATTTTTCGTGGGGTTTTATTCATAATAAACAAAATTAATTTAAGATATGGGTGTTGTAATTCATGATTAATTGATCTATCGTCTGTAATGCGTGTTGAATGATTTTTACTTGTCAGATGTAAAAGTTATTTTTATGATCATATGTTTTTAAATTAAAAGTGTTTTTTAATGATATTATCTAAATTTATATGCAAGAAAAACGAAGTCCAAATATGAAGCCATTGTTCTGCGTTTGAAGATTCTTTCAGCGTGTATGTTAGGAAATAAATGCCGCACCGATCCCCACTATCATCACGCAACATTGCGTGAAACACGTAAACTACTTGTCCAACGTCATCATTTTGCCCTCGCCTTCTGTTTTGATAAGGTATCATATCGCAGCAGTAATTTCCAATCTACCAGTAATGTTCTCACATTTATTTACTTGGTTGATAAGGAAACATTTTTATCTATCGGTGTGGTGACATCTGCCCCTCTATCGAAATCACTTACAAACAAGTGGGCCTATATATCTACAACATGCCGTCAAAAATAAAAAGAAATCGGGAATAAAAACCGATCGGGATGAAAACTATTTAATATAGGATGAGAATTAATTCAAGATAGGTTTAATGTAACTATGTATATAGAATGTATTCTTACAGACGAAGTAGAACATAAATGTGCGGCCACAGAACGTAATGTTAAAGTCTCTACACCAGCGTTGTAAAAATTTATTGAAAAATCCCAGAAAAATGCTGCATTTTGAGCACAACGCATAAGATAACATAAATCTAAGCGATTTATTAAGTGTACTTCAAGCTTGAACTTACATCACGTAAGTCGTAAGCCATGAAAATTGTTTACTCCCACGTCGTTTCTAAATTGATATATAAGCCATGATGTGGTTCGGCTGAGAAGAACAGAATTTTTTACCTTTATCACCGTTTCCCTCTCGTTTAGGGATGTTTGCATTTAGCTAAATTCTTCCCTACACGTTCCAAATATATTGTATACTCATTTTTCCATTAACGGTTCGCATTACACAAGGAGCTTTTGGCGACGCCCAGCATGTCAAAAGTTTAAGCTTAACAGTACCGGTATATAATTTTGTTAAACGACTGTCAGACTGTTCAATAGATAGATAGATTATTCGAATACTTCATAATATACACAAATTTGAAATGGAGAATTCTGGAGGGCGAACAAAACCTTTGAAAAATGTTAAAACCTGGGAAACACCTTTAGCACCTTTATTCAGAATAATCACTAAGTGCAATATCGGCCGTCCTTAGTACCGGAACTAGTAAAACTGCAAATTTAAACCAATGCCCTTGATTATGATCGTTATGTAGGTGTAATTCAGTGACCAAACGTGCCTATTTCGTTTTCACTGTCACAACAAGAATATTCAAATCTCAATACATCTATAACTAGATAGCGAACGAAGACCGCCTACTTGTCGATCGTTCGCAGCGACGAAAGTTAGGTGATCCCCCAAAACAGAAACTGCGGTTTCGATTCCTTGCTTTGACTTAATAGCGACACCACGTGTCTCATCACTAATTAATTAATAACATATTCACTAATTTGATTTATCTTAGCATTTTCCTTAAAAACTAAACTAAAATGAACCACGAATTTAAAACGGGATATTCACACATTCAATAGTTGAGGCAGCGCACACGATACTCCCAGATGAACGCTTTCAATTGAGGTATGAATACACCTGCTTCGAATCAACGAAGCATGTTCAATGTAATTTTTTGGGGTTAATTAGCTTCGTCATGGGCTGCCAAGCGTGACGCCGTTAATTAAGTAAGATTCTAATCCACCCGATCTTCACCAGTAGCGGTAGCTCAGGGGAAGCGTTAGGACATGATCAAACATTAGGACCGTGGTTCGAACCCACATGATAGATTGAGTTGTAGGTTGTGGGCGTGGGTCAGCAGGCAATGCAGGCGGTCGAGGGGAAAGGGAGCACAAAGAGAGCAGAAATGAAAAGAAAATGGAAGACAGCATTGGAGTGAGCAAAAATAGCCGCGGAGTAACAGGTGAGAGCAGCAGTTAAGGAGAACAGAGATAGTTATGAGGGTGTCCGGTTGTCGAAGTGTGAAAGCGGGATGGGTCGAGATGGGAGTGAGCGGATCAGGGCCGGAGCAGAATCGAAAGGAAATCGAAGTGAGCAAAAAATAGAGATAACAAAAAAGGCAGGGCGGAATAAACAGGACGGCTGGAAAGAAATAAAAGTGCAAAGAAGAAAGAAAGAAGTAAGCAAAAATAGATCAACAAAAAGGCAGAGCCGGAGTTAAGGATCGGTCGGAAGGAAATATAAATTACAAAGGAGAAAGAAGGGAAATAGGGAAATAAAACCGAAAGGCATCAGGGCCCGGAGCTTACAGGCGAGAGCAGAACAAAAGGAAAGTGCAAAGGAGGGAAAGAAAAAGAAAGAGGTCAGTCAAAAAAATCATCAGGACGGAATAACAGACGAGAGCAGCAGAAACGGAAAGGAAATAAACCGAATAACAGGCGAGCCTCTCAGCAGGAGAGCAGAAACGAAAAAGAAGTAAACCGAAAAAAAAAATCAGGGCAAAAATTACAAAGGAGAAAGAGAAAAAAGACCATCATCATCAGGACGGAATAACAGACGAGAGCAGCAGAAACCGAATAACAGGCGAGAGCAGCAGGAGAGCAGGAGAGCAGAAAACGGAAAGGAAATAAACCGAAAGGGCAAAAATAGGCAGAGCGGGAATACAAAGGAGAAAGAAAGGAAGGAAGAAGCCAAAAAAGGCATCCGGAATAACAGGCGAGAGCGGCAGGAGAGCAGAAAACGGAAAGGAAGGAAGTAAACCGGAAAGGCCCCCATCATCAGGGCGGAGTTTACAGGCGAGCGGGGCTCGGAGTTAACCATCATCAGGGCGGAGTTTACAGGCGAGCAAAAATCCCCATCATCAGGGCGGAGTTTACAGGCGAGCGGGGCTCGGAGTTAACCATCATCAGGGCGGAGTTTACAGGCGAGCAGGGCTCTGAGTAACAGGCGAGCAAAAATAGATCAGCCAAAAAGGCTAAACAGGCGAGCAGAGAAAGGGAAGTTAAAAGATAGATCTGCGAGGCTGGTTAAGAAGAAAGGCCATCAGGCCGGAGTTTACAGGCGAGCAGGGCTCGGAGTAACAGGCGAGCAAAAATAGATCAGCCAAAAAGGCTAAACAGGCGAGCAGAGAAAAGGAAAGTTAAAAGATAGATCTGCGAGGCTGGTTAAGAAGAAAGGCCATCATCCATCCCAAGCCCCAAGGCAAAAAGTGAAATCGGCATTCGGGACAAAAATAAAAATCAGCAATCATGAAATGAAATTAAAAAAAATGAAAATCTTCAGAAGAGCAAGGGGGGGAACAAAATAAAAATACGTCCAGGCAAAAAAAGTTGTAAAGCGCGATAGGCTTGCACGTAATTGACAATAATCAATTCCGTAATTACGGCAAAATCAATTACGTAATGACCCCGTAATTGCGATATTTTTCCACGCATTTAAACCTATCGTAACATCCCATTGAATCCACTTTTTTTCCGAATGGGACATTGAAGTTGGGTTTTCCTATTCTTGGCAGTAATACACGCCGGCGGCAGATGTTAAAGACAACTATCAAGGAGTGAATTCAAATTAATTTTATTCTGATTTTTATCTTTTGTGTTAGCTTTGGTTTTTCTTTAACACCTTCGCAAATTAACCGTCCCATTTTTATGCGATCAATTTTATTTTATTAAAACCGACACTGGTATAACGGATATTTATGGAAACGATAGTTTTTTAAAACCACCTTAGTACTGAATAAAAATTACGGGTTTCTAATTTATTAACCAACGACGAGCGTATTCTCTCATTTGATTACACTTGCGATTTCCTCGCGACGAAGACTTGTTTTTGCAGCGTTTTCTGCATTATCCGACATTACTGCCTTGTTAGCATTTTTATAATAATAATCATTGATGTCGACTTATTGACGATCTTCCGATTACCATGCTTCATTTTACATTCAATCATTTCGCGGACTGAATGTTTATAACATTATTTGCGATAAATTTAGATTAAATATTATTTATTTGCGTTTAATTTAAATACCGAACTCATATGACATGCCCTCTCCGAAAATACAACGTTATATCGCAAAACAATGCATTTTGTGACATTTATTTTACACTCACAACATTTATTTGCTAACTCAAGTCGGCGATCCGGACTGATATATAACGATAAAACCGTTAACAGAACATCAAGATTTTGTAATAGAAAATGGATCTCGCACAGAATAAACACACAGGCTCATATTTGATTATATATGATAGCAGTTAAATTTTCAACGGTCCGCGAGGAATCCGTCGTTTTGGTTCATTACGCAATCTCTCTTTTGTCGTCATATTGCTATTTGATAACCGTGACATTAATTATCACGGCGAGGTAATGGCGCGAGTGATCAATCGCTCTTTTCGCTTATTTGGTTCCAATTCGTCGCGAAAGCTCTTCGTTAAATTTCACAAGATCGTCGTGTTGAAAGGTTATGGATATCTGAAATGAAACAGCAAAAACAATATGATATTCCATGTTCATATATCAAATGTTGATATTAACAATAAAGAATGGTTAAGCATTGCTAATCCACACTTGGTGGGGAATTCCCACTATTCAAACGCGTGACTATAAAATAGAATAAAATAGAAACGGAACATATATACCATAAGTCAATGGTCGGCAACCACCGGGCCGCGGCCCATCACCGGTCCGCAGAAAGATTACTACCGTCCGCAGAAAGGTGACCTAAAAACAGACAAGGCCCTGATAACATATATACAATCGAATATCTACAAACCCCACGACTGAAAGCTGGTGTTCCGTGTTGTTGTCTTCAAATTCTTTTTTATATTTTGGCATATTTATGTCAACAGTTTTCAAGGAGATTTTGTTTCTTGTGATAAATATCTACACGAAGTTGAAACAATAACTAAACAGCTAAATGTTAACGGAAACGTAACAATTTAATTTAATTATCGCTCAAACCCATTTTTAATCATGTTCGGGAACATTGACTCGTTTTCGTAATGTAAATTATAAAAGTTGCTTAGAGCTGGGAAAATTTAAAAACCCGACTCGTAGACTACCCTTAAAGAAGCAATAAATTCATTCAATAGTAGAAGTACAAGTAGGATTTTTGACGCCAGAAAGACGACCCGACCATTGAAGGAGAACTACGTGTTTGCCTTTCCTAAATTCAGACCAAGATAAACGATGCGTGCTCATTTAATACAAGTTCATATACCATATTAAAATTGCATTGATATTAACGGCTTCGAACAGCCAGTTTTAAATATTTGGTTTAATCTCATTGTACTTCAGTGTACTTTTGTTCTCTGGAATAATGAATTTGTTACGTCTTTTTACAACTTGAGTCATTGGTCTAATTGTAATTTCATTCCTACGCAAAACCTGACAGTGATTATTGCTTAATTTGATAGTTTCCACGAAATTTAGAAATTTTCATTTGTTGTTCGCGAAAAATTCATAATCTAAAAAGTGTTCCGCGGTTCGAAAAAGATGGTAAATATCGATGTTTCATACAATCTCCGGATTGGAAACAATAGCACAAATGCCGATCTCGCAATAAATATCATCACCTTCGTTTTTGTGTATATTGTCAGCATAAATTTTCTAACGCGTTTGAATTCACTACATAAGCATAGTTCGTTTATATAAAGGTGGTCCATCAAATTTTGACCAGGCTAAACCGGACCGTCACTTAAAAAAGGTTGCCGACCACTGCCATAAGTAACGGAAACTGGAACAAGTAAATAATAAATAAAAGTAAAATGGATACAAATGTTTAATAGACCATGTTTGATAGATTGATCTCCTGCGTTCATTAGTCATTTCACCCGAAGAAGTTGAAACCGGGCGTGTTAGCGTTCATCGGTCTTAACACAATTCTTCCCCTTATCTACGGTTATTATGTACATTGACCATGGCCATGCTAGATAAGATGCGAGAGAAATTGAAACCAGGTGTGTTGGCGTCAATCGGTCTCAACGCAATTCTATCCCTTATCTATGGTTAAGTTGCGGGAGAAGTTAAAACCAGGTGTGTTGGCGGCAAACGGCCCTACTCAGTTCTTCCCCCATTAACTACGTTAATAATTTACATTGGCCACGCCAGATAAGTTGATAATAGGTTAGTAAATGGCAACGCGTCATGCGTTCACCTACGTAACAAGAGAGAGAAAAACGGCTGCGAATACCGGAACTCTAACTTCTTCTACTTGTTGAGCTTTCATTTTTCGCAATCGACGAAATTGACTGCTTTGAAGAAAGCTCGTTTCAATGCAATAATTACGACTTTACGTAATTCGTAACTTTCCTTCCGTAACTCCAAATAATTACGTAATTCCGTAAATCCGTAAATTACGTGCAAGCCTAAAGCGCGAAATAAATCTACAGTGGGGACACGAGGCTCATAAAAGAGTAAGAAGAACCGACCCCACTAGACCCGCAAGAGAAAGGAAGTTAAAAAATAGATCTGCGAGGTTGGTTAAGAAGAAAGGCCATCCCCACCCGCGCAGGCAAAAAGTGAAATCGGCATTCGGAACAAAAAATAAAAATCAGAATGAGGAATCATGAACAAAATAAAAATACGTCTAGGCAAAAATCAGCTAAGGGAAAATTGAAATGTAATGGAATAAAAAAAAATAAAAAAAAAATAAAATAGGATTAAGAATGAAAATCATGAACAAAATAAAAATACGTCCAGGCAAAAATCAGCTAAGGGAAAATTGAAATGTAATAAAATAGAAAAACAAAATACATTGCACTGCAGAAATGAACAAGCATGAAAATGATACTGAACGAGAAAAGGAGTAAGGAGATGCGCAAGCCAAGAGAACAAAATAAAAATACATCCAGGCCAAAAAGTAGCGGTAAAATGGGGTTGGGGAACAAGAATCAAAATATCCATCAGCTAAGGGAAAATCTGCGAGGCAGGTTGAGAAGAAACTGAATAGCAGCAATAGCAGGCAAGCGCAAGCCAAGGTAAAAAATGAGATCGGCATTGGGGACAAAAATGAAAATCAGCTAAGGGAAAATTGAGATGAAATGAAATAGTAAATCATATAGGTTTTGGAGATGCGCGCTACTTAGACTTCGTTGAAGTTTCGAGTAAAAAAGGTTACGTCGTCATTGTTAGATAACATGGTTTCACTGGACAAAAAAAACCTTGCTACAAACAACACATTGCGGCTCTTCGTATTTATTATTTATGATAGAATGGAGGACTGATTGACCTTAGCCTTTACATTGATTAGCTGATATTTTATCTGAATCTGAGGAAATATGACACGTGGCGACGTAGTATCAGAATGAATAGAAAGATACATCGCAAGGGCAATTTACTACATTTCATCTTGAGTGTCTGTGGTAGCACGTTTTTCCTGTCGCGGGGCTCTTTATACAAAACTGAAGGTGTTTTCCATTTTTTAGTGTGTATGATATCGTTTCAATCTATAAAAAGACGTTACGCTGCGCCAATTTTGATCAGAGATGTTTTATAAATTCAGAAATGTAAACCAGAGATACCTACGGCCAGTTAGCACAAGAGACAGAAAGGATCAAATTAGTATTCCTCCACTGACAGTCAGAAATTTGGTTTGCATATTCACTAATTTGATTTATCTTAGCATTTTCCTTAAAAAACTAAACTAAAATGAATCACGAATTTAAAACGGGATATTCACACATTCAATAGTTGAGGCAGCGCACACGATACTCCCAGATGAACGCTTTCAAATCAGTTATGAATACACCTGCTTCGAATCAACGAAGCATGTTCAATGTAATTTTTTGGGGTTAAAACCCTCTTACAGCGGCTAAGCTCATATGAGAGAATATTTACGCTTAATTTTGTGCTCGGTAAACTACTGTTAATATCGCTCTTAGCTCTTTGTTGACGTTATCGCCTGATATGAGAGAAGCGATAGAACCTTCCAGCCGTGACGCAAAGTGCGAATTATATAAATAGCGTGGATTTCAAAATCGCCTGTCATAGGTCTGAAAATGTCGGCTCAGCTCAGACAGTAAATACTCCTTTATAATGACTTATTGTTGGTTTAGCATGTATTATCAGTCATATATACTATCCCTGACCATCCCTGGCGCGGGGTTGTTTTGATAAATATGATTTCGACTGCTCCATAGTTGGCAGAAGTATGGAGATTTTTTGTAGTTGAAAAAAAACGTAAAATTAATGGTAATTTTAACGCGTAAATGCGCGTATGGGATTGTTTACGCCGTTCTACGCGCATTTCCGTCGAAAAAATTTAATTTTTTTGCGCTTGGGGTGGTCTGTGCAGTAATAATAAATGCTGTGACGTCATCAAAATCAGTAATTTTAGCCTTGAACTTGATACACCTGTAAATACAATTGTGAATTTCAGGTAATAACCATTTATGCTATAATTGGCGTTTCGGTAATGTTGTGTTAGGAAAAACTTGACGAAAACGTTGAAAAAAAAATTAATTAATTAGGAATTAATTATTAACCCTCTACTGTACACAGAATTTCTCAAGGTCCAATTTTTTTTTAGAAATTTTTGAGATATTTTTGCAAAAAATTTTTTTTTTCGGAGTGTGTTTTAGAAATATATTGCTGAATAGAACTCTAGCACACGGTTTTAAAAATCTATAAGAGAAGCTTTAGGGCTTAGTGGTTGACAAAAAAATAACTTTAAAAAGACCATATCAAATAAATTGGGTCAATAGCGCCGAGAGGGTTTAGCTTCGTCATGGGCTGCCAAGCGTGACGTCGTTAATTAAGTAAGATTCTAATCCACCCGATCTTCACCAGTAGCGGTAGCTCAGGGGAAGCGTTGGGACATGATCAAACATTAGGACCGTGGTTCGAACCCACATGATAGATTGAGTTGTAGGTTGTGGGCGTGGGTCAGCAGGCAATGCAGACGGTCGAGGGGAAAGGGAGTAGGCTACAAAGAGAGCAGAAATGAAAAGAAAATGGAAGACAGCATTGGAGTGAGCAAAAATAGGGGCTGAGTAACAGGCGAGAGCTGCAGCCAAGGAGAACAGAGACAGCCATGAGGGTGAACCAGCAGACAAGACAAAAGGGCAGGCGACATGGGAGCCAAGCCACAAATCAGGGCAGCCAAGGAGAGAGCAAACACGGAAAGGAAATAAGAAACTGGCAGGATTAAGTTACGGAGGTGGACCAGCGGACATGTCCGGTTGTCGAAGGGTTGAAAGTGGATGGGTCGAGATGGGAGTGAGCGGATCAGGGCCGGAGCAGAATTGAAAGGAAATCGAAGTGAGCAAAAATAGATCAACGAAAAAGGCAGGGCGGAACAACAGGACGGCCGGAAAGAAATAAAAGTGCAAAGTGCAAAGAAGAAAGAAAGAAGTGAGCAAAAATATATCAACAAAAAGGCAGAGCCGGGAACAGGATCGGCCGGAAGGAAAATAAAATTGCAAAGGAGAAAGAAAGAAAGAAGAAGGAAATCAGCCGAAAGACGCATCATCAGGGCGGAAGAACAGGCGAGAGCAGCAGGAGAGCAGAAACGGAAGGAAAATAAACCGAAAGGCATCCAGGGCGGAGTTTACAGGCGAGAGCAGAACAAAAGGGAAGCGAAAGGGCGGAGCAACAGGAGAGCAGAAACCGAAAGGAAATAAACCGAAAGGCAGAAAAGCAGGGCCGGAGCAAAAATAGATCAGCCAAAAAGGCTAAAAAGGTTAAACAGGCGAGCAGAGAAAATAAGTTAAAAAAATACATCTGCGAGACTGGAGAAGAAAGGCCGTCCCACCCGCGCAAGCCCAAGGAAATCGGCATTCGGGACAAAGAAAATAGATCAGCCTTTTAAAAAGGTTAAACAGGCGAGCAGAGAAAACAGGAGAGCAGAAACGGAAAGGAAATAAACCGAAAGGCAGAAGTTTACAGGCGAGCAGGGCCGGACTTAACAGGCGAGCAAAAATGGATCAGCCAAAAAGGTTAAACAGGCGAGCAGAGAAAATAAGTTAAAAAAATACATCTGCGAGACTGGTGTAGAAAAAAGGCCATCCATCCCACCCGCGCAAGCCCAAGGAAATCGGCATTCGGGACAAAGAAAATAGATCAGCCAAAAAGGCTAAAAAGGTTAAACAGGCGAGCAGAGAAAAGAAGTTAAAAAAATACATCTGCGAGACTGGTTAAGAAGAAAGGCCCATCGAATGAAAAATGAGTGAGTGAGAAGAAAATAGATAGGATCCAACGAAAGGCAAGGCGGAAAACAGGACGGCCGGAAAGAAATAGAAAGTGCAAAGAAGAAAGAAAATAGTGAGCAAAAATAGATCAACAAAAAAAAGGCAGAGCACAAGCAGATCAGGCTACAGGCGAGCAGAGAAAGGAAGTTAAAAATAGATCCGCGAGGCTGGTCCCCCAGACCCGCGTAAGCCAAGGTAAAAAGGAAATCGGCATTCGGGACAAAAATAAAAATCAGCTAAGAGCAAATTGAGATGAAAATCTTCAAAATAAAAAAATACGTCCAGGCAAAAAGAGTTGTAAAGCGAAATAAGGCAAGCAGAGAAAGGAAGTTAAAAATAGATCTGCGAGGCTGGTCCCCCAGACCCGCGTAAGACAAGGTAAAAAGGAAATCGGCATTCGGGACAAAAATAAAAATCAGCTAAGAGCAAATTGAGATGAAAATCTTCAAAATAAAAAAATACGTCAAGGCAAAAAGAGTTGTAAAGCGAAATAAATCTACAGTGGGGACGAGGCTGGTTGAGAAGAAAGAGGCAAAAGGCCCATCATAAAAGGTAATCCTAGACCCGCAAAGTTGTAAAGTGAAATTGGCATTGGGGGACAAGAATAAAAAAAATCAGCTAAGGGAAAATTTAAATGTAATGAAATAAAATAGAAAAACAAAATACATTGCACTGCAGAAATGAACAAGCATGAAAATGATACTGAACGAGAAAAGGAGTAAGGAGATGCGCAAGCCAAGAGAACAAAATAAAAATTCATCCAGACCAAAAAGTAGCGGTAAAATAAAACAAGAATCAAAATATCCATCAGCTAAGGGAAAATCTGCGAGGCTGGTTGAGAAGAAATTGAATAGCAGCAATAGCAGGCAAGCGCAAGCCAAGGTAAAAATGAGATCGGCATTGGGGACAAAAATAAAAATCAGCTAAGGGAAAATTGAGATGAAATGAAAATAGTAAATCATATAAGGTTTGGAGATGAAGTTTCGAGTAAAAAGGTTACGTCGTTTTTGTTAGGTAACATGGTTTCACTGGACAAAAAAAAAACTTGCTACAAACAACACATTGCGGCTCTTCGTTGCCATTTTGTTAAACGGTATCGATATAAAAAATATTTATAATTCTTAAAATTTAACGAGTTTTTGGATTTCCTTGGATAAAGATTATCCTTCCTTGGTAATAAAAGTGCGTACTCTCATCCTCTTATTCGTATTTATGTGAAGCTGGCTTTTCTACCGTGACCGTAATAGAGTAAAAATATCGATTTCGAGTAAATGATGGAAAATGCGTGTGGCTCTCTCAATTTACAAGGTTCAATAACCTATAACAATTGTAAAAAGATGCGATTTTTCTGACTTTCGTTGAGTTTTTTTTGCTCGTTTAAATGAAACTCATTGCAAAAAGAGGTCTTTTATTGAAAGGTCATAAGACGTTTTTTTAATGGGGAGTAGTAACTTGAGCATATTATTTTGGAGGGCGTCACAGTACAAAGAAGTTTGAGATCCACTGCTTTAGGCCTACACGTTCGTCTATAGCAAAACCAAAAAGATCGCTGTAAACTTGATAATGAACTACTTGAGTACTTGACAGTCAAAAAGCTAGGCCAACGGTTAACGAAGGTGCCACCACCCTCAAAAAGTTTGTCCGATTTAGGCCGACGGTGACGCGATATTGAATGGTCGTCATTTGGGCGACAACTTCGCGATCCCGAGATAGCCATGGCGCCCAATTTATTCGCAATTTTGCTCCCTCTCCCACGGAACACTCGGAAGATGCTCGCAGAACACAGTTTGGGAAACGCTGGCTTACAGAGTCACAATGTACACATGTTATAATGTACGGCTTGTTTTGAAGATTTGTGTTTTGTTACGTCCCGTTCTCATTTAATTACAATATTATCCAATTATCTTTCTTGCTTTGAGTTGTGACTGAGGATCTTTTGACTCACTACTCACGTATTTTAACATTGTTTCGTGAAAATAAATCTTTTTCTCTACTATACCGTTAGCGCTACCTGTTCACAGCACGATTTTCCATTTAGAGTTCGGTCGGTAGGGCATGCCGTGTTTTAGTGCAGTTGCAGGCTCAAGTACACGTAGTTTTGACTGGAGCTGGCGACATGCTATGCCAGGTCGATAATAAATAAAGCACAACCGGTGTTAGCAAAACTGAACGATGTAATTTCCCGACGTTTCGAATTTCTATACAGAAAAACTTTCTGTATAGAAATTCGAAAAACTTTCTGTATAGAAATTCGAGACGTGGGCAAATTACATCGTTTTGCTAACACCGGTTGTGCTTTATTTATTATCAACATGAGTTTGCCTTGTGGCAATTATGCTATACCGTACCGGTACCGTACCGATTGTTTTTTTTAAGTACCGGTACCCGTACCGGTAGATTTGATCCAATTTGGCAATGGATTCAAATTTGGCAAAAAAAAAAATTTTGTTTTGCTAACACCGGTTGTGCTTTATTTATTATCAACATGAGTTTACCTGGTGGCAATTATGCTATACCGGTCGGTACCGTACCGATTGTTTTTTTAAGTACCGGTAGATTTGATCCAATTTGGCAATGGATTCAAATTTGGCAAAAAAAAAGTACATAACTTAAGTGTATGAAGAAAGAGGGGTAGATTATGGCATACAGTGTGTGTTGGTGTATGTTTATTAGTTACCGATATCAACAAATGAAAATATATTCAGAAATTATAACTGTATAAGCTACGGTCCCAATATCGAACCGTAAATATGTACCATATGCTACCGGTACGGTAAATTAAGTCAGTAAGCCAAAACTGCAAAAGGCAGAAACTGAGAAAGGGCATAGTGAACCACCGTTGTTCCTTCCTTCAGTCCTTCTTAATCATTCAGTCATTATATATTAGGAGTCAATTAATACCGGAACCTGAGTGCGGTAACTCTCTTTGCTCACAGCTCCAGAAAGTTCAGAAGGTAGTGAATCAATTCAGTGCTCTAATTCCAGAATTCATGTTTTTTCAGTCTGACTGTAGTCTGATAGTAGGGTGGTGCAGCCAGACTGCGGACGTTTTCATTCAAACCACCATAAAATAAAAACCAATACTTCTAATCCGTTAATTTTTTCACCGTAGGTCTGTAGGTGCATTGGCATTTATCCTACACGCTACAACTTTCTATGACCAGGGGTTAAAGTTATACAAACCACCAAAGTCCTCACCCAGAAGACGTATTTGTGACCGAACGACCCGTGCGCGACCACGGATTTCGAGCCTTAATTAAACATCGTTTCTGCTGCGTTGAGACTACAACAATGTGAACAAATTGGGCTTTTAATTGCATTTTTGAGCATCATTTTTTCTAAAGAACGCGGTTGTTTCGAACACAACTCGTCAAATTACAAACAAGCATCGCATCGCAGCAATCAAACTCACAAAAACATGGTGGTCGCAAACACCCCCATTCCTCCTTCTTTAAACAGTTGAATGTAGAAACACGAAACTTTAAAGATGGTTAAAAGAACACAACTCTACCCACCGGGCAGCCGGGTCTTACTATTTACTAATTACAGCGCGAAACAGAGGACTGGAGGAAACCAGCGCAAAACAGAGGGAAACGGCGCAAAACATGAGACGCGGTTATTACCACTCCTGCCACGGAAGAACCACGGCGCCTCTCATCATGGTTTTATGGCGTTATTACCGGTATATTCACAAGGCTATGTAACGGATTTTAGGTCATCATTTGAAATTTTATCCAGGTACTTTTTTTTTCATCTAACCCTAACCTAACCCTAAAGCCGAATCAATCCAAACTGTATCCATATGGAAAATGTTCCAAATTACGGTACCCAAAATGTGTCACCAGCAAAGGGACAGACCTGCCATCACAGCCTACATGCCTTGGTTTGCTTTTTTAATTTGCTGCTGTGGTACCTCCCCAACACAAAAAAAAGGTACCCCAACTCATTGCAGAATTTTTTTCTGTTTTGCGCTGTTTTGCACTGTATTCAGTAAGTAGTAAGAATAAGAATGGTACCCACCTGACAAGTTTCATCTTTTATATTTCTATGGATTTTCAAGCTATCCTACAGTGTTAGTTAGCGACATGAAAAAATGGTCTGTTTTTTTTTTCTTTGGTCGGTTTTTAGTCGTAACTTCGTTGTTTGTTGCCGCATTTTAGTTCTAAGTTCTAGCATAATAAAAGGCACTTAGAAGATGTGATATGTTACACGTTTTTCCTATTTTACTTTTATGCTCTGTTTTACTTTCGAATTAATAATGGAGCAATCTGTACTGTTATATTGAACTAAAAATAAAAAAGACAAATAAGATTTTAATTTTATGTATATCTAAAAGCAATTTTACTATTTCCGAAGTATCGTACGCTTTCTTCAATCTACCTCATTTTATCAAGTGCCTCTATGTCTTGCCAAAGAATGGTTGTGATTCTGATCTAAGAGATTTCCATGTGTTATTGAATCTTCTGAGTTTCTCCGATTTTCCGGCTCATTGCCGGACTCGTTCATATATTTTTTGGGCCAATGTTCACCGTCAACTTCCACTTGCAGTCAATATACTGGTACATTTTTTCCCCTTCAGATAATTAAATTGATATACTGATTTTTGAAGTTGCTTATTAACGTTTCTAGTTGTGGGGTCGCGACTCGCGAGTATCTGTAGGCCTCGATTTTACGAAAATTGTGGTCGTGAAAAAAAAGTTTGGCAATCACTGAACTACAGAACTAAGTGATACAACCAAGGTGGTGTTGGCAGCCTTCATAGAGTCAAAATTCAAAATGTTCACAATCAATTTTGTAATATTATTAGACTCTGTTTACTGTTTAGAGTAATTCATACTAGATAAAGTTTATATATTATTTTAAATTGAGCGTTTCATAAATCTATATTTTATTTTTCAAAACTTTTAAGCAGATAATAACATATTATACCTAAGTCTTTTACCTAGTATATCATTACTTTGTTCTGAATCTTATTACATCTGATTTCAATAATGCTGTAATTTCACACACAAAATTTCAACAGGAAAGAGTATACAGTGGAGGTATGTATTGGATTGTTTCACATTATTACCGGTGTTAATATACTGATAAATGCATTAGAAGAGAAATAATATTGATTAATTTCAAGTTTTATGTTTATTAACAAGAGTGAACGAACAATTTCCAATCTATAAGTTTTCAGTAATAAAATTTAGTTTTTCCAAACTGGAAAGGCAAGAGAAGAGAATGTGGCTGTTGCTTAGCCTTCAGTAATAAAAGCACGCAGCGACAAGATCAAACAAATATTATGTATTTCTAACCATATGAGTGCCTTTTTTAACATGTCGGATTAGGATTTTATGCCCGATGGGAAAAATTTGAGTGTGGTCAAGGCGACACTGAATAGCTTGGCGGGCCAGGATGTGGGCTGCCTGTTGCACACCCATGATTAAAATGATATGCGATAGAGCATTCAGACCCTTGTTCCAAATGACTGGACAATTTTTTTAATTTTTCACTGTTCTTTTGTGATTCTTAAAATGTCTTCGTTAATTTATTTTAGTGATGTAAAGTACAATGTCTTCAGAAGAGAAGGAACCTTATTTTCATGGTAAGTTTTTATCACTTTATATGTCAGGAATGAATATTTTGTTATATGCGTAAAATCTATTTTGTTTTACTTATTGTTTTGTTTTGATTTGGAAAAATAAATGATGAAATGCTGCTAGATAGTTTCCCAGTATCAGTTTTAAAATCCACCATGAGGTATTTTTTGGTATTCTTGTTGGAACATTACACACTAAAAGAGTATAATCAATTACATGGATTACATTGGGCCTTTTCATGGCTAGTTTAAAAAAGGAAAGCAATATTCATCAGTATTCACTGTTTAGTAGCTTCAGGTGTGTTATATTTATTTGAAAATAAACTGTACATGAATATTGCTTCAAATGAATGTCAATTTACACAAATTCAGTTTGGTCTCAGCTCAGTTGTATAATTATTTCCCATCCAATCTTTAAGAAAGGAGCCAGAACCGGTATCAATCACTACTTACCGGTAATTAATTTGATATACCGCCTTCATGATGTGATTCGCCATCAAAATCTTCTCCATAGATAGATTATGCTCCATGTTCCTATGTATATGTGCTATCATTCAATTTCCTAAACATATGGATGTCAAATCATTAACTTTTGTTTTTAAATATTCTAAAATAGTCACAGTCTAAGGGGTTATTATTGATTTCTTTTCTTTTCTCTTTATTAGGTACCAATCAATTTTTTTCATTTGGTTAAAATAAATGGATGCTCAAAATTAATTAAAGTACCGTAGCTATATTTTAGTCGCCATGGTATGCCAATCTTACAGTTACAGATTCTTTAACAATCATTGACCAACTCCTGTTTATTAAATGCTAACTAATGTTTAAATTGTCACAGCCCAGCAAGTTTGCACTTTGCACTGTTGTCTCACATTCATAAAAATGCACTGATTATTATGATATGCATATGTTCATATAACAGAAGCATTTATTTACTCTTCTGATGATAGGATGATGTGTGTTGAATTGTTAAGATTCAGGAATAGTTATTTTAAACATGTTTCAATGACTGGAATTATATATTGATGCTTTTATCGTGTTGTTTTGTTAGCCTATTAGAATCATCTCATAACTTGATAATAATGTGCTGATGATTTAATAAGAACCTAGATGAAATCACTTATTAGTTGACTAGAATATGTTCACTATATAGTTGAGTATCCATCTTGATTTACATAGTAATATTTGTTAATTAAGAATCTGTTTTTCGGTTCAGAGAATTATGTGGGAAGGTCGAAAAACAGATATTGTTTTTGTCTGTTATAGTAGAATTGTACTCCCTCCATGGTTTTTCGGAATTGCTTGATAGTCTTCAAAATCAAATGCATCATGTCTATGCATCTTCAACTGTTTACTTGTTTAGAAATACTCGTACACTGCTAGGACTAAAAGCTGGATGATACCCTGTCGTTCGCGACATAATTAGGGTTATTTAATGGCTTTTCTTCATTTTTTTGAATGAGAAAAATCCTATCAAGATTTCTTATAGGGGGACCTTGTCTTTGTATATGTGTCTTAGATTTACATTATTCTGTTAGCTGTAGCACATTGATGACATAGTTATATATTTGTCCTTTCTCTTGACTTCATCTATTCCCCTTTTACTTATTTTAAAAATGGACGTTTGTTATCCAAATGATTTTACATAAGTTTTTTATTTCTGTAATCTTATCTTATACAAGGTCTTGTTTTAATGATCTGTAAAAACTCATGTTGCTAAGTCATGTTGCTAATATTTTGAATGGCACATCAAAATGATATTGAAGCTCGTTTTAAGTTTATTGCTGCTGTCAGAAAGTTATTTCATTTAGTACAGTTGCGTAGGTGGCTTTTTCATGCTCTTTATGAGATGTATCCTACATTAAAAGGTAAGTAATGAAAAACTAAATATATATGGAATGGCAGTCTGGTTTAGGATTTTCAGATATTTATTTGAAATTTTCTTGGCAAAAATTTGAATAGGGAAAAATGATCACATGAAATGATTGTTTTTATACAGTTCTTGATATCTGATATCATACTGCTTGTTTGCGATTGCTTCAGTTTAGTCAATATCTCGAAAAGTGTAAAATATTTTTTTATGCAATTTTCTTGAGGAAGGTATAGGACTGATAAGGCAGTAATATTTTTGCCACTGAGACAGTGTTTGGCTTGAGATTCCAACATGAGACTATTTTTTGCCTCTTACTCATTACTTACTATGGACAAGGATTTAGTGGTCCAGGCATGCATAGATCTGAACCAGTGTGCATGATTGAATTTATTCATTTTTTGTTGAATTATAAACATAAATAGGCTTCTTTTTTTCATGCCTCATTTACTATGACACATTGCTTGATAGGAAGATGTTTTAAAAGACTATTGTTGGTGTTCTTGTTTGTTGGGTTTTTCTGAATATTGTAACCTAGTTTAATTATTGAGTCCCAAACTGATTGTGACAAATGTTTCGATTCCGAAAATGATTTTGTTTTCTTTAAAGGGAGTCGTATTTTATTGACAATTCATTTGTAATATAATAAGAGTCAATTACCGTACTAACAATCAATGTATTTTGCTAGTCTTAGTCTGGTATTAATAATACATATTACTCATATATATAATTTATATGATATATTAATCTTTTCTGTAATGAAGAATTACACTTTTAAATTGATTATCTTTTCAGGGCCATCTGTAACACCTAGCTCTGGACAAGGAGGGTTGTACCATCCCGATATGGCTGCATCTACTAATCCATTAGGTCAAATTCAACCTCAATCAAGTATTGCACCACCGCCCCAACCAACACCAATGTTCTATAATCCGAATGATTATGGTGGCGCTGCTTCAAGTCCGTGGAATTTAATGAATGCCATGCCTCAGTCTTCCCAGCAACAACAATATCATATGAATGGACCTTCTATGGGAGATAACACAATGGGTTTGCAAGGTAGATTTTTTTTAAAAAAGTATATTTCGAACAATACTGTACTTTAACACGAATATAATTGATTGTATGTAATCCACAAACAATTGAAAATTAACAAAACTGAAAATTAAAAACACACACACACACACATAAAATATTATAAGCAGTCGTGTTTATTTCTTATGACACTGGCGCAATATCATAGGAGCATCGAGAGTGTTATCGAGACAATTTTTTTTGTTTGGCAAAAAATCCAAAAGCTGAAAATGCACGCTGAACCTCAACTATCGTAGGTTTGATTGTGTTTAGTGCGTACAATTTACGAAATGCACAGTGAAAACTGTTTTAGAATAGCAATATGTCACATATTTAATTGCGGGATTATATTCAAAATAACTTCGGGATCAGGATTGAAAAAAGGCCGAGGGATTTCCCAGGATTGCAACACTAGTACTGATTGTGCTAATTTTGTTTTGAGCAAGTTAATTACCTGCAATGACAGTCTGCAGCAACCCTAATCGGTTCCCATTTAACGTTCGTTCGGTAAACTGTAATAATTATGCGGATAGTAAATAAAACAGTCTATCTCTTCGACTTAACTTGTTTTAAAGTTATTTGTACATTTTGGACATCCCTAGTTCTGTATAATTCCAATTTGTTGTTATATAGTAAATCAATTTTTTATTCTATGTAGTTGAATTGTGGAATATTGAAGTACTTTTATATTGATTTTTCTTGTCTGTATATCATACCCTATTGTCAACAGGTACTCAAGCATATTTTGGTGGAGTTGATTCTAATTCGTCTGCTTCATCAAGTCAACACACATCACCAGCACATGTTCCACATCAGAAAGTCAATGGTAAGATTTACTGCCGAAAGAGACTTCAATTAGCGAAATATCAATTATTCCTAATAAAAATGTTTACATTGTAGTATTAATCTTAATATTCTTATGTAAACACTTTAACCATTGTTTAAAAAAATATAAATAAACTGAAAAAATTTACTTAGGTAAATACTAATACTACAGATATTCATATTTTTCATTATTTATAACTTTTATTGTTGATTCATTTATCTCTCAAACATTCCACATTGGATCATTTTGGTTCAGTATTTGGCTATGAAACTATTCGTTTAAAACAACATTCATTAAAGATATAGTATTTTTGTGCTAAAAAATTACCCGTATACTGCAGTATCATTGTGCAATATGTCACTCCGATCAGTAAATCGATAGTTTGGTTATCTGTATATTAAAACTAATTTACATGGTATCTGAATATTAGGCTTTGTAAGTATATGTATATATTACGCTCAATAAGAAATATTTTACCATTTTAGATGCAAAATGATATTCCACTTTCTGCCATGTTCTGTTGTCATGAGCACTTTTATGTAATGAGTCAGGTAATTACGATAACTTAACTTTCTGTATTTTATTTGCAGATATGCCTCTTGAAGCTCCTCAATATGAACCACAACTTTATTCTACTAATGCTAATGCGTTATTCCCCCAAGCATCTAACATATCACCACCAGCTCAATCTTACAATCCTCATTATGTCGCATCGGAAGGAATGAATTTATCTAATACAATTCCACCGCCAGGTGGAGCCTCTGGACAACATGGATACACTCATCCGACTGCGTCTGGTCTCTTTGTCCCGAATTCTGAAATGAATAACACTCCTCTCCAGAATTATATGAACCCCGCTCAACACGAGCCAGCTTCTGTAAGTCCCCAGTTAAATCAGTATTCTGGTAATATACCTGATGTTATGGATATACAATCACACATGCCTGAACAACATGATGAACAGAATGAAATCAAGGTATCATTGGTGTTTCTTAGTTTCAAACAATTTTTTGTTACTTCTTGCTTAGGGAAATTTTGTGGAATTAACTGTGTACATTGGATATGGAATGCTAAAAAACATATTTCATTGCATCGCTCAGTTATATATTCATATTCAGTTCGAAATATTTATGTCTGTGTGCCATGTTACTATATTATTAACCGTAGCAAACCTGTTCTTATCATGTAGGCCTACTTCCAAATTATTCATTCAATTTCAGCTTTTAGTCCTGTGATTTGCTTCCTATTCTGTTTCATCATCTTTTTCTCTCTTCATCATTTATTTTCCTTCATATATCATGTATAGTGAGAATTGGTATTGGATTGCACTGTGACCATGATTTTATTTATGTGGTATTGGTTAGAACGAACTGCCCATCACCAGCTTAGCTTATATTATTTGGGGCTTCTGATACAGGCTTCTAACCATTTATGTACTGATCAAAACAACATATATTATAAAGTATGCATCTCATTCAGGTTCTATTTTAGAGTATTTAATTACAACTTAGTTAGTTGAAGGCCTTTTTTGATTCTCATATACTGCTTTACTCACATGCAAGATTTTCTATTTCGTTTCTATATTGTTCATTTATTATTACTTTTATGCAGTATGAAAGCGTGAGTCCAATTAATCCTATGGATCTGCATAATGGAACTCATGCTACAGATTATGTCAATAATCCTGTTACAAGTGATCAAAGTTATATGAATATGGCTTACAGCAATCACGATACAAACTATTCAGGAGGTAAGTAATAAATGTTTCAAATTTGCATTAAGCTTTTTCAAGTATTTGTCATTTATTCTTTCATATTTATTGGCTTGGCAGCCCACCATCAATACATAGTTTACTCTTTGGTATGGGGTATACATATATATGTATGGGATCATATACATAAACCCCAGAGTCAAGGGCAACGGCAGATTGTATCATTGCGACTGAAACGCGATTTGGACTTATAAATCCAGATATAGTCAATACAAAGTCTGCTTGGGAAGGCTTCTGGGGGGAAACAAAAGGCCGGCGACGTAAGAGGGAACAGAAATTAGCTGTATGTCTGAGGCATGGAAACTACAATTATTCTGTGATTTGGGTGACTGCGTATTATTCCAGAAGAAATATGTTATACAATATGCTCATCTGAATTTATAAAGAGACCTAACATTTCAGAGTATCAAATTTCTTTCAAGTTTTTATAGAAAATTATGGTAAATCTAATTCAATTATATAATTTCTCAATTCTTGTTCAATATCAGAACATTAATATTATTTATTCAGGTCCTGTCCCTTCTCAAATGCAACCAGTAAATGCGTATATAAGTGGAGAATTCCAGGTCGATGCTTATCAGCCATCCAATATGATGATACCTGCTTCATCAAGTCAAGATTATGATATCCTACATTCACAGGTTGTCTATACTCTACTGAATTATGAGTGGATAATTTCTTGCTTAGATTGTTCCCTATCAAGTCAATGAATTTGTTGGAACATGTAATCGAAATATTTCAATTTTCAAATGATGGCGTTTACTAATGCTCTTTATATAGCCGCAAATTCAAATAACTAGGTATATTATGTATACATTTTACTTAAATAAAGTCAAGTATATAAGTTTAAAGATCCAATTTAGTTTTTGATTATGACTCCAATTTATACATACTAACAATTTTTTTCAAAAATTAGGGTACTTGGAATGAACACAATCAGGTTACTGTTTTGGAACATGCTCAACAAGATATAAGAGGTGCTGAAGGATTGGAACAAAGGGAGGAGGCTCGAGCGGAAGAAGTTGTGACTGGTATGTTTAATAAGCCATCATTTTTTTTTTACTCCTTTAATAGATACCCCATTGTGACTTGACATCAACTACTCTTACCTGTAACTACTTTTAATAGGAAATTGAATAATTCTGCTGAATTTTTGATTTTGTTAAAGCTAATTTTATGATAATGATTGTTTCAAAACCTTCTGAATGACTGTAAAATGATATTTGACTGTAAATGATTTTTTACCCGTTATGATTTTTCCTGTTATTGGGTTTGCTAATTATTTCTAATTTTATTGCTTTTAGATGATATGCAACAGCCTGAAACTTTTTCATCTGAAGAAATAATCCCAACTGATGACAAAACAAACAAAGATAATCTAGCAGAAGGACATTCACAACAGGTAAAAACTTGTGTGGGTTACAGCGAAATTTCAGATAAATTCTGCTTTTGCTACATCTTGGAAGATTCTAGAACTAAATCGATGCAAAGGGAGATCTAAATACTTTATTATTTTAATGTGGCGCACCTCAAGGAGAATTGATTAGTCCCTTTTTGTTCTTATTTTAGGTCTTTGATATGAATGCTCAAACAGAACAACCGCCACTTCATCAACCTTCAGTATCACTTTACGAACCTGTTGGCGCTTCAGTAGATAGTCACATCTCACCCCAACAGATGCACAATCCAGGATTGCACATGGAAACTAATTCTGTACAGTCTCATTTCTCAAATTTGAAACTTTCGGAGGGTGACGATACGATTAATAACAATGAAAATGGATCGTTACGACCTATGAGCCATGAAAACCACCCAGATATTGTTTTATCACCTGAAACTCGACAGGCTAATTTACATTTGAATGAATATAGTAGGGGATCTCCACCACCACACAGTGCTGCAGATTATCAAATTGAAAGCAATCAACAATCATATGAAAGTCAAAACGATCAAAATATAGGTATGTTCGCTCCAACTTCGACTTTGATTTTTTTTATGTATTGTTTGATGAAGTGTGTTGTGTATATTTTGATTTTTCATTTTGAATTGACACATATTCAGCTTTTTGACTCTAGTAAAAAAAAATACCCTTTTGATTGTTAAAGCTATTCAAGTATCAGTGTAATTTGGGTACTCCCGTAGATAGTGTACCAGGTTAGGGTTAGGTCACAATTTTATTCCCATTTTCCTCATTTTAGTTCTATTACGAGTTCGGGACTGTCTGTGTCAGCCAAGTGAACATTCCCCCAGCCCATGGGTTTCAGTCCATTTACACAACTCCATGTAAAGTAGGCAAACAAAAAATTAGTTACCTCCATATTGGTACACATATTTCTGGAGCGGCATAATTTGAATGCACCAAAAATATCAACTTAACCCAGAATTCCATTTTTTAATTTCCAGCCAAAACACAGAATTTAATCTTAATTTAGCTATCCCGCACTTACCTTTTATGAGAATTGTTCTGTTTTTGTCAGTTATCTATCTAGAATTCTATAATGAGCAGTATATATGTACCTATGTACCTGTACCCATGTCTTCAATTTTTCTTTTTTCACTAATATCTGTATTCATATAATCCTTCAACTTTATATTTTGCATCATTTGAATTATCAGCGCCCAGTGCATCACATCAGCAATCGGAACATCAAATTTTAACGTCAGTGCCATCTATGGGAGAACCTGAACCTGAAACAGCTGACCCTCCCCAAGTGAGTGAAAGTCCGATTCCAGCCGATGGACTTCATCCGAGACAATCGGACGTTGTTGATCCGGGACCACACCATTTTGCGTCACCAACTTCAGCTTTTGAGTCTCGTATTCGGAGCCAGAGCACAGGATCTAATAACAGTAATGCATCATCGCAACGATCTGCTACTAGCCAAGCCAACCGAACTACCCAAAATCGGAATATACCTTCTGGATCTG
Organism: Styela clava; assembly: GCF_013122585.1. NCBI lineage: Eukaryota > Metazoa > Chordata > Ascidiacea > Stolidobranchia > Styelidae > Styela > Styela clava. The sequence continues at coordinate 6,738,271 of NW_024102839.1, forward strand.
TGGCCAATCCTCCCAGCTCACAGGAATCTGCCGCAAGACAATCAAGCGTCCCAACATCGAATCCTTTTAGTAAGTTATGATTGTTGTAAAGTTACCTAAAAGTTTCTGAATATATTTATGAGTGTTGCTATTAGTATTACTGTTAGTGTTTATCCAGTAATATCTGAATCTGTACAGAGTGAGGTTTTCAGAGAAAGCTATATAAATATATCAATTATCATTTAACACTGATAAACGTTTTGATATTAAAGCTTTTCTATATGTTTATGTTGTGTTAGGTACAAATACAATGCATTCGTCACACCTTGGTAGTCAACTAGGGGCTGCTGTGAGTGCTTCAGCTGCAGAACCGACTATTCCACCTATTCCAGACATTGTGCGACCATTACCTAGCGAACAAGGCAGTGAAAATCTCCGAACTGGGGCTACAGTGCCATTGTCGTCAAACCATTCTTTACATAGCCAAGCGCTGGGACATAGAACTATGTATTTGCCGGATCCACACGCTGTCTCTATTTCCACAACACAAGCTTCCTCCACAAGATCTCAGCCCGATGTTATTCAGTCACCACCAGAACGAGAAGCCACTCGGTTGCAAGCGTCTGCTGAAAATACTCATACTGTGATGGCACTCAAGACGAGTATCCCGCATTCTGGTAATCCACCGGTATCAAGTGCACCAAGTATTCCGACAGTTTTGCAGCCTACTTCGGTAAGTAAAATTATTTTTCAATTTCCCTCGGGATAATACGACTCTGTTTGTTCTCGCTGCTAGAGTTGAGGACAGCCATTGCATCTCTCGTTTTACTGTACAATGTCGCGAATCCAAATATATGAAATGAACGTGTAGAATTGATCCACTGTTCACCATGATTTATGTAATCACTGAATTCTAACGGCTTCAGTAACATCTATATATTTTTTTGTCAAACGCTTATTTGTACATTTCGCTCTGAACAAGGATATAAACAAGCAGCAACTAATATCTAGGGATATGTAGAGATTTATTTTTCGAAGGACCATTGCCAACCCAATTGTTACACCCTCAGTGAGGTGATGAGCAAATAGTCTACTCAAGATCAAATGGACGTCATTGTTCGCCATAATAATCAAACCTTATTTCTCTTTTTTTAAATCATATCTAAAAATTTTTATACTTCAGGTAAACAGCGACCCGTACTTATCAAGATCTTTATATAACACTCACTCCGATCAATCTCAATCACAACCAGCTGCTGTAAATACTAACAACCAAGAACATACTAATCCACCAGAAGTAGAACAACCATCTGAGAGGTAGTCTGCTTATATTACATATCTTTTACTTTTACTGTAATCGAAAGTGGTTTTCAGCATCAGTGAAAGGGAATTGGAACAAATTTGCATGACTAAGGATAGATGCTTAAATAATATTCAATGAATGGTTAAATCCGGGGTGTGCCCTTGGGCCACAACGCAGCCTGTCAAGCCATTCAGTGTGGCTCTTGTCGACAATTAGATTTTTCTCCATCGAACATAAAATCCTAATCCGGCAGTTTATCTTTAATTTTAAATATTACCGTAATCGAAAGTATTTTAGCTCTTATAAAAGTAACCTTTCCAGTTTCATGAGAAAGAATAGAAAATATGTTCAGTGTGTTTTCAAGTAGACTTGAAATGAAATTTACATGCCTCAGCATGGATGCTAAAATAATTTTTGAATGGTTAAATCAGGGTTAGTGTGGCCCTTGTCAACACTCAAATTTTTCTCTATCAAACATAAAATCCTAGTACAGTTAGTGTTTAAAAAGGCGCTCAAACGGGTAGATATATATAATGTTTTCACTTGTGTTTCTAAAGTTAAACGTTATATTGTGATAATTTTTTTTAATCTGTTGTGTACTTGGAAAAACTATATTTCTTTGTGTGGCCCAGCTAGATGTTAGTTATGTGCTCCACCGACAAAAAATATTGCACACCCCTGATTTAAATCATGAGCATAAGAGGTATGAGCTGAATATTTCAGGGCATTTGTAGTCAACGTTCCCTCTAAAAGCTTGCTTAGTTACGGGGAATAGAAGGCCATGCCCATGTGAGCTCCAAAAGAAAGGTCTGCGCGGAAAATTAGAAAGAATAGAAAAGAACACAACATTTTAATACTTATGCAGTGCGTGGCAGAACAAAAGTACTGCACGGGAATGCTCGGCCAGCTGCATGGCCGCACAGCTTAGAGGGAACGTTGTTCATATTTATTTATTGGGTCAGTTTAATGAAACTATTTATGGAAAAACAGCATGAATCTTTTTTGTGTTGTAGAATTTTCTATAAATTGTGCCATGAATATCTTAAATACAAAATTAATTCAACCCCTAAAGATGTGAACGTCTGTTTGTGTATGATTGTACTCAAAAGATTTAGTTATCCAGGACACTTTGAAGTTATGTTTCTATCTAGAATATGTTTGAAATGACCTGGGTTATGTTTTGTATCCTTGTATCTAATTATTAAAATTTAATGATCAATATTAACTTTCATATTCATTACAGTATTTTGACTTGATACTTGACTACATTGAAATCTTCTTATGGTTTATTGGATTTCCTCTGCTTAGCTGGCTTTCAAGCTGGCTTAGCTTACTTTTTCAGTAGCTATTGACATTATTTGATTTTTATTTACAAATATGTGAATGTTGTATTTTTACAGAGTTGTACCATTGCCCACTTCATCGTCTGCGACGCATTTGCCGCAAGCAACAGATGATGGCCCCTCTAGGGACCAGGATAATAGTTTAAGACAACATCCTTCTGAATCTCACAGACAAGATGAGGATTCTTGGTATCGGGGACAATCGGACCGTGACCACTACAGTGATCGAGGTGAATCCCGAGATCCAAGAGATTCTCGGGATCCAAGATGGGACGATTATCATCGGAGACATCCAGATGATTATGAAAGGCGGGATCCTAGAGAGGATTCTAGGTATTCTCGCGATAGATCATGGGATCCTAGAGATCGTGATGACAGACATTCAAGATACGACGAGATTCCCAAAGCAAATTCTGAGCGCAACTCGAGACCTTCATCAAGGTGAGTATAGAACAAGGACATACTGTAAACAAATTAGGGATTAAGAGAACAAGTTTATTTGTATTTAAAGATATATTTTTAAATGTGGATAAATCATACAATAATTTATTTGTAAATTTTCCCATTTTTGCCGTGCCATTTTCAAATTGATGAAACTTTACATACAGTAAATAATTTAAATTTGAATGATTTGCTTTTAATAATACCCTTAATTTCGAAATTTTGTTCGATTTTTCGCATATCATTCAAGTACTATGAATAATAACAAGATCGATACTCAAATATATGGACACGAACTCCGAAAAGCCATAGTATGCAATCTGTCAAGTAGACCACCCGTACCAGCTGCCACGATGTCGTAAAAAACGTGGAAGACAGTCATCACAGTGTCATAAAAATGTGTTCCCATAATTACAAATTATACAGCGCATTTTAGATGAAATATCAGATTCCACAGTAAATTTAGTACCTAAAAAAAGTAATAGCCTTTAACAAAAAATGCAATTTTTAACCACAAGCAATTGGTCCAGTAGTGAATAAGAAAAGCGATTATTTTCATAAGGTAATTAAGAGCAGAATAATACCAACAACATAATAACAAAACGATCCATATGCCACTTTGTGTCCAATATTACTGCAATCCTTTGTTGGGCGAGCAGTTTAATTACACTGTGGATAGGGTGATGGACATGGGTTTCACATTCCAGATCTATTATCTGTGACGCTAATATAGTTAGGCTCAAAGCTCGGCTATCACGTCCACAAATTTAAATGATAATATATGTTTTTAAGGCAAGGGGACCCAGCTGCTACTAACTACTCAAGACGATATGATGATAGGGACTATGGAAGAGAATATGACCGATATTATTCGAGAGACAAATATTATGATGATAGATATCACGGTGAGATGAGAAATATTGAAACAATTTTTCTTGTTGAGAATCTTCCCAAATTTACTTCAAAGTAGTAAGGCTTTAATGGTAATATACTGGATGATAAACATACACAAACAGAAGTTTAAGTGTTAATTATATTTTTACATTTTTATAGAATTATTGACAAATTTATGGGCTCTATTTTTTGGGTCACCCGGTAGGTGTTTGAAAACCTGTTTTCATCTGATCAATCTTACTTGAGAGTTGTATCTAAATTGAAAAAAAAATGTGAATGCATGTTTTTTCTCTAGTGTATATATGAGGTGTTGAATTTATCGTTTTGGAATTTACTGTCAAGACGAGAACAAACTGGATATTAAATTTAAAAAATATTGTGTATAAGTTCACATAGTTGAAAAAAATTCTATAAAATTGAGATTTGCTTTTTAAAATAGATGGTTAAATGCTGTTAGAGAAACATATTGTGATGTAGAGAGTCGCCTAAAACACAGAATCCCCCAAGCCCTAACTTTTCTAATTACTTCTACAAAATGAAGAATATTTCTTTTTTGAATTAATATTTATATCCTCAGTGTATGATTGTACCCAAATCTTTCAGTTTGTTCTGGAACACTTTGCATCAAAATTTTGTCTTTCTGGAATATGTTCAAATGACTCTCGTTCTTTTTTTTTCCTGTAATTCTGCATTACATTATTTGCAATGCAGAATTAAGTTGTTTTTATTGTTTATTCGTATTTCCTATTATCTATTCTGTAACTAGTCAACTTCACTTTTTGATCTGCTTTTTTGTAAACCACTATAAAATTTAATTTGCCATTATATTATATTATTCCCCGTTTAACAGATTATGATAGAAGGGATCCATACTATCAGTCTTACGACAGAAGAAACGATAGATATTATGAACAACATCACAGGTAAATTTAACTTCAAATAATGTATCGATTCGTGAGCTTATGGTAGTGGTTAATGCCCATCGCTATTTTGGTTCAACAATACCATGCCAGCTTATTTAGTTATACAGAATTCGTAAATTATGTTTTTGTTCACTCAATCATAAAAGTCCTTATTCCGTTTTATTCCAGGTATCCTGATGCGTATCATAGAAGAGGTTATGAAGATTATTATTATGACTCGTATTACAATGACTATCGATATCATCGACGTCCGGAAGATGAAGATACGAGAAGCGTTTATAGCGAAAGGTCAAGGGTTAACGAACCTGATCCGTCAGCAGATAGGAATTGGGAATCTAGACAATCATATGCCGATCAAAGCCATTATGATTACAAGTAAAAAAAATTTTGTTGCTATAGCTATTAAGTTTGCTCTCAACAAGGCTCTTAATAATCACAGACCTGATATGAGTTTCCTGTATGAGTTGAAAATTTTTTTCGGAATAGCCTCACATTTCATTACTCTTTATGTAAGTTGAAGGGTATGGAATTTTTGAATTTGGTTAGATTGAAGGAACTGATCTTTCCGCTATTTCGAATATGGAGTATCAAATTTATTAAATGTTTAGTTAAGAACACATAGAAGTTCACGTATATTCGGTTGATTTTAATTGAAAATGCAGTGTCATTATGATAGATAGTCAATGATTTGACTGGTTATCTATTTTTACTGTTTTCAGAAATCCAATTATGGCCAATTTGGGTTCTACTTTTATAATACAATTGTTTAAAATGATTAATTTTTTTTTAACTAAACTATTCAAAATTATTCCCAAAATCAAGAATTTAAATTATTGAATATAGTTAGTTACTTTTAGAGCGTTTCAAATAGAGGATGTGTTTTATAAACATCCCTATCGAAAGCTTTTATTGCCTGAAAGTTACTGAATACTTTTTCCATATTTACAGCTCTTCGCATGGCTACGACAGAAGATATTATGATGACAGTATTATGGATGAATCTACTCTATCTAATACATATGATGAATCATGGCAAAGGCTCCCCCAAGGTAAAAATTTTAATTTATTTCTCTGTTAAAAAATTGTGTTTTGACCAGTTTCGTAACAATTTTTTGGATTTTCTTCAATTTCAAAGTGTTAAAAAATAGCTTATCTGAATTTGCTTTCAGTATGCTGTTTTTAGCATAAAAATGCAAATATTTAATCGTTTATTTTGCCATTAGTTTTCACTCTTATGTTATAACAAATGTGCAGTTTCAAATTGCATTTTGAAGGCTTTAATTTGTTTAACTTTTTTAGTCTATAAAAGTTTAAAATTTTTACACAACTTTTAAAAAAATTCAATGAGCATTTTCAACCGTAAGATTGACTTAACCACAGAGTGAATATTTTCTTATTCTATGTTTAATTAGTTGTCGATTTCTTTCTTTCACGGTCATTTTTATATTTATATAGTTCCTTCAAGACAAACACCAGCGAAATTTTCAACTGCACATACAATATTTCGTTTTGGACCTGGTGGACAGTTAATCAAGGTTTTACCGAATCGTCCTATGGAAAATCAACCAACTACTGTTGAAATTCACAGCTTGGAAGTAAGTTCTGCGTTCAGGAACAAGAAAGCTATGTTCAAATATATATGTACACGAAAGCCAAAACGAAGCAGTAGTCTACCTTATCCTATACACTACCTACCAGTAGTCTACTGTACGGTACGGTCAAAAAGCTTCAGACTTTCGCGAAGCACGAGAGAGGTCACAGAACTGGTGCAAATAATTTTTATTAGTTTTGAAAAGGTCATCACACAAAAATGAAAAGTGAAAATTGAATCACATAAAGCCCACAGACAGTTTTGAAATAAACAAGAGCCTTCTAGCGAAAAATACATTCTTCACGTACTGAAAACTTCGAAGCAATTGTAGTTAATGAGGAAAGCGTTGATGACAACAACAAAAAAAGTATCAACAAGAACAACAACAACATAATAACAAAACGATCAATATGCACACCCCGTGTCCAACAAGCAGTCACTGGTTTTATTTTGTTTTTATCTTGATCTCAACTGTCCCACTAACTATGTTGTCACAATAGTATTACTAAGAATTTGATCATGTAGTATACAAATGGATATCTGCGTAGGTGGGTTTGTGTGCTTGAAAATAACCAGGATTGTGATATAATAACCTGACTCAAAAAGTTTTCAAACTCTCTGGATTTGAAACCGAGGCAGAATTTAGAATCATTCATAGTCAAAAGTCAGGATTTTAGACCTTTAATTAATATTAGTAATTAGAGTCTGAAAATTTCTAATGGAAATTAAAAAAAAGTTTTTGCCACAGACAATTAAATTGGGCATGCACACACAAAAAGTGTCGTCAGAATTTGTTTTTTAGCGTTTTTACTTGGAGTTCGAAATGTGACAATTGTAAGGCTGATCAGGGTTTAAAGCCAAAATCTCAAACCTGCAATGCCATTATATCGAAAGTTGAACAACAACTACGTGGAATAACATATAAAATCATTTTCAGATTATGTTACAAGGAAACCCAGAAGCTGAAGATTTACGATCATATGCTGGACCTTTATCAAAGTATGTTCCTTATTTTTACATTTTATTTACACCACATATTTATAGTTTTTTCCATGTAGGCTACTATGGTAGGGGTGTGCAACATTTTTGTCGGTGGGCCATATACTTCAGACATATAGCTGGGCTACACACAAAAAATTAGTTTTTCCATGTATACAACAAATTGGAAAATTAGTGTCAATCAGAGTGCCGCTGGAAAGATAAGATGAAAGAATGCTAAATGGCTTGGTGGGCCAGATTGTGACCCACGGGCCACCTGTGGCACACACTTCTACTATAGTATATTTCTTAAACCAAAAATAGGACTGTACAAACTATACTATGTTTCAGTCCACTATGAATTACAAAATCATTGATGTAAATAATGATGTAACATGCTTAATATTGGAATGATTATTGGTGCAATCACAATTGATCGGGGGCTGCCAGTCTCATTAAACCTTTTATATTTGATCACTACTTAAAAATGATTTTGTTTATTATTGCAGAGAAAATACTCACAAGAATGACGTTCTACAATTTGTATCATCAAGATCATTAGAAAGTATGAAAGATATGGATTTATTAGACAGACGTTCCACTTCACTCATCTGGGATTTTCTTGCTTTACTTGTTAGGCAAAATGGGGTAAGCTCTTGTTTAAATGTCTTTTTGGAATAGTGCTTTATATCACTGATAATCTAAATATTATTCAATATTATTTTGGATGAATATATGTGTAAAACATGTTGGACACCTCCCTATCAAAACGATATTTATTAACTATTCCCTTCACCTACATTAGCACGAAATATATGATTATACAAGGTTGTCTCAACTCGCTCCCAATCCTGCTCTAAACAAGGCCTTATACAAGAGCCACTGATATCTAACGACCTTCTATGTTTTGAATGGCCAATTATCATTACAATTCTGCATTGCTTTCCCGATTTATTACACCGCTGGGGAGCTGGGGTTATGGGATTGCACAGTTTAGTTAACTGTAACGATTTAACCGTTAGGCCATTGCACTGCACACTGCACATAATTTTTAATTATTTTCTTGCATTCAGTCTGTTCTTGGTACTGACATTGCTGAGTTGTTGACGAAAGATCATTCTGGAAGTTTTGATTTATTGCAATCACCATTAGAAGCAAGTAGACAGAGACAACTGCAATTACAGTTACATAGAACTACTACACCTAATTCCATATCAGGTATGCAAATCGGCTATTTCTAGGACATGATTCTCAGATACTTCTAGCAAGATTTGAGGTAATTGGCTATAGATTTTCTTACATTTAAAAATGGCAGATGTATTTAGTTTAATTGTCATTCTCAAATTTTCTTCATTACTATGTTTGTTAATAGTTTTGTTCTGCATTTATGCTCTATTACTGCAAAATTCCACTTACGATTACCCAGTTTTTTTAGAAGATAATTTTTTTAGAATAATTTGTTTCGTATGAATGGGTATATATGAGAATGTAGTTTGCATAGGATATAGCTGTACAGGTAATCTTCTATATTCAATACACCAACATATTGTCGCAGTATAACCAAAAGTAGGTAATGTCACATTTTAATGAGGTTTTGAGAATATCGCACTTTGGTAGTTTCAAATTCAACAGCTAAACTTAAAGTCAAAACTAAAAAAGGTTTAACTTTTAAACTCTGGCAAAAAGATAACCCTGGCCCATAATGACAGAAGATGAAAAAATTCCATTAATTTAATTATAATTACCGGTAAGCAAATGACAACAAAACGCAGAAAAGTTGATGCTAAGTGCAAAAGGTTCAATGGCGCTGAAAATATTCAAATGGAATTTTATGAGATGCAATGAGGAAATAAATCTATATTCTATTTGAGAGCTGTATCACTGCTTGATTTTTATTATAAAAAGTACCATCTGTTCGGTTTTTCAACTTTCTAAAAATATGTGCGGCCCGCCAAGGACTTGCAACCTTAATTTTAGCCCGCAAGCGACAAAAGGTTGCCGACCCCTGCCCTAAAGGTATGGGAAACCCTGGTTCATTCAATTCAGTATCATTTTATTTCCATGTTTTATTTCAAGTGGATACCATAACCGGAATTTGTTCAAAGCAAAATATTTGGGATCCTGTTTAAAAATTTATTTATTATAGATGATGCAACAGCTGGTAGTACAGCTTCACCAGTACCTGATCATGTCGAGTCTAGTTCGATTCACAGTGTTGAGATCTTATCAGCTGCGGAGAAAAATTGTAACAGATTTCGAGAATTATTACTTCATGGCCGAAAGAAGGTGATTATTTTGGTATTTCAAGGAAATAAATTTCAAGAATTGACATTAAAATATTAATTCGATGAAATTTTTTCTTTGACCTTTATTGGAGCAAAAATACTAAATTATGACAAATTTTATTGTTAAAGTTATGGGAATAATATAATTTTACTCCACTTAATTAATTTGATTAATTAGACATTTCATTTCCATTTAACTGCTTTTTAAAGTGCATTTAAATAATTCTCATGCCAGCAAAATAACGCAATAACTTAATCTATCATGATAGGATCAGTGTGACACCAGTACTTCGTTGTTGTGGTTAATGAAAATAAATAACTGCTCTTTTGTATTCTGTAGTAATTTAGAAATCAGAGTTACTGTCTGTTCTTTGTATAATTTTCCATTTTTGCAACAAGAATTTCGCAATGTAACAATTTTGGCCTTGTCACAACTTTTTTCAAAAATTAAACTCAAGATAGAATTCTGAATATCTTCATATTAGTATACATCTTTGTTACACAATGATAATTTGTCACCCCTTCGATTATCCATGAATCCTCCGCCATCAAATCCTTACATATTAAAGAAAAACTGGCGAACTATTCCAGGGAACCATATAAAAGAGACTGTAGTTTCCCAAAGTATTAATTCTTATTTTTACCTTTCCTATTCCCCGGGATTAATATAAAAATTCTATACTAGTTTTTTTTTTTTTTCAGGATGCACTTGAATGGGCAATGAAGATGGGTCTGTGGGGACATGCTCTTTTACTCGCAAGCAAAACCGACAGTCGTACCCATGCTCAAGTTATGTTAAGATTTGCAAACTCTCTTCCTATCAACGATCCGTTACAGACTGTTTATCAATTGATGTCAGGAAGGCAACCTGCTGCTGCTACGGTACCTTGGCTCCTCGTTTTTGATTCATTGAAATTTGTTCATTTTTAAATAACGAGTGAGCAATGCTCAATTATATGGACGAAACACCCAAACAAAGTATGGGTATCTTATCTTTCACAGTATCGGTACGGAAATTCCATTTTGCCCAGAAACCAAATATTTTAAAGTATTAATTTTTTATGAACGTCTTTTCATTATTTCCTCCTAGTGTGTGTCTGAAGAAGGATGGGGTGACTGGCGTCCACATCTCGCTATGATTCTATCAAATCCTACAAGTAGTGCTTCGTTAGACATGAGAGCCGTATTAACAATGGGAGATACATTATCATCAAGAGGATTACTTCACGCAGCTCATTTTTGCTACCTAATGTCATCCACACCTTTAGGTTATTACGGTCGACCAACGAGCAAAATGGTTTTATTGGGTGCCAATCACACGTAAGTACAGGATGTGGTTTTAAATTCGGCTTGTGTTAATTTGTAGTATATATCTTTCATGTATGGTCTGATGATGAATATTACATATTGCCAGTAGGCTGTGTGATATAGTTATGTTTCGATCTACCATATAAACCTAATATTCAACTGATCGTGATTTAGGAAAGAAAAATTTAGTTATGAATGATATCAATTATATGACTTCGTTGGTATCTATTAAATCAGTCAGGCATGAATTTTTGTTCGTTCGCAAGAACTTATGAAACATACATTTTGCCATGTTATTTTCAATACATACAATAATGTTATTTTCTACGGATACGTTTCTAAAGACTAGTTTGGAATCTTTTTGATTATATGAATTCTGTAGAACATTTCAATTGAAGGGGTGAATCCCCGAAATCAGTGTTCCAAGAACAACTCATATTTGACGAATTCGATAAATCTAAGGAATTTTGACATCACAAAAATTTGAATCTACTAATTTAATCCAGCAGCTTATCTCACATTTTTATGTTCGCGGATTGTCGTGATATTAATGGTTTTCTTTTGTCCACGCAACTGTTAGTTTCGTTAAACGCAATTAATATGCCATAACATTTTCTGATGGCTCCACTAACAGGTGGAATAATCGTGGTGACTGTTTCAGAAGCAGTTGCATTGAAATTTCCGAGGCCCTGGATATGTATTTTGAACTTTCTTTTTTTGAAAATTCTGACTGCACCCCTGTTCCCTGTATCCATATATTTATTGAACACCTAGATTATCATTCATATTCTTAATGAGTTCTGGCGTCTATACAACAATGTTTTTCTATTCAGGTTATCTTTCCTTGAATTTGCTTCCCTGGATTCAATAAGAAGAACAGAAATCTATGAATACGCCATATCACTCGGTAAAAATCAGAGATCATCGGATGCTGCTACTGTCTTGCCGACTTTCCAACTTTACAAATTTATTTACGCATGTAAACTGGCAGAATATGGACTTATCGCTCAAGTGAGTATACTGTTAAAAGTTTTACATTGGGAGTCAATTATGGGAATCATCTAGGTTTTTATGTTATCAGAATGTTGGGTACTCCCGAAGTATGTGAACCAAGATGGTGGACACCTGAACATAGTATGTGTATCAGGTTACGGTTAGGCCATAATTCCAGGTACAATTATTACGGGAGTCACTTGGCTAGTCCCCTAACTCGAACTAAAATAAAAAAAATTGGAATAAAATTATTGCCTAACCCTAATCTGGTACAGATACTACGTTTCGGTATCCGCCATCTTGGTTCACATACTTTGGGAGTACCGAATGTTGCATAATTTATAAAGATTGGAAAAAACATTGATTTATTTAACATAAGGTAAAGCGGTAATATCACTCATAAACAGTAGCATGTTCCTGCTTAACCATCATCTAGCTCTAGTTGTAAAGCAATATTGTTAAAAACGTTATGATATTTTGTGTTAGCAGTTTCTATATAAATACATTATTTACAGGCTTTACATTACTGTGAACGAATTGCCAAATCAGTGTGTCGAAGTCCAACTTCTTATTCATTTACATTGGTGAATCAACTGGTGAATGTGTCAGATCAGCTTCGGCATCACGACCCACAAATTCACGCTGGAATGGCAGATGGTGAAAGCCCAAGGTGGCTCGAAACTCTTCGTAATATTAACAGCCAAATACAGGTGAGATATTTGCCGTTAACCTCAAAAATACACAATCTTCATAGTTCATATTATAAAGCATGTTCCATACGTAAAACTTGAATCTGTCATCTCATCAGAAGTTAATTTTTAGTGCTTTTTTGCATGAAGTGGCACCAATCATAATATCACATTAAAGTCTGTCGAAAACGAATACATTCAAAAATATTTCTATTCTTTATTTAATACTAGAATGTTTTTATTTCAAAATAGAAGCTATTGATATTTTATATTCACACTGAAAACAGAGTTATTCAAGTACCTATAACTGTAAAAAACCAATTTGAATCCTTTTTTTTTTATTGCACCATTACGATAATTAATCTCTAAAAAAATACTATATTTGGAGATGAGCAAAATCTGCTATTGTGAAAACAATATTTTTGAATCTGGAATATAGAATTAATTATAAATTGGGTCACATCATCAAAGAACATATATATAACTCAACGTATATATTCCATGAATTTAAATTTTGAAATGGAAGTTGAGCAATCATTTGAATGGTTTTCGGAGTTTTGGACGATTTTTTCGAAATAGAACGATGGTCTTTTTGATCTTACTAATAGACTTCCTTTGCTCAAACGAATAATTTTTGGATGATCTTAAAATTAAGAATTTAAAACAGTGGTTCCCAAACTTTTTGTGCCACGTCCGCTGTTTAGAATTTGTCAAGTTCGCGCCCCATCTAAAACAGATAGTAGGGCAAAGTTATGTTGTATTCGAAAAAAAAAACGTTGAAAATACATGGAGGGAACGTAAATATCCAAAATTAAGAAATGTAAATATCCAAAATAAGACTGGCAAGATCAGATCTAACAAATATTTTTATTTTTAATCAGCTTCACGCCTCCTCAAACAATTGTCTACGCCCCCTTGTGGAGCGCGCTCCACCGTTTTGAGAACCACTGATTTAAAATATTGGTTATAATTAATTTGAATCCATTCGTTCCGAACATTCCTAATTTTAGTACATATTCAAAATGTATTCCGAAATATAATATTATGTATTCTTATAAAACATGGATTCAATTTGCCCATCCCTGTTACATACTTAGCATGTTGCTATGTTTATATTTCTGCAAACAACAGTGTAAATTGATAGTTCCTAGGACTGGGAATGATAAGGTTAGTAGGATGATTTGTCTTTGTCGTTTTTATTTCAAAGGAAAAATTGATCAAGTTTCTCATCATTTTGAAATGAATTGAAATATTTTAAATAATTTGCCTTGAAATCTCTGCTTATTATACCAAGCTTGGATAAAACGCATTTTTATCTGAATATCATGCTTGGTAGTTTTTGTTTATTTTTCACCAATCATCTATAATTAGAATTTTTATTGAATTGAAAAGACTGATTATTGCACATAATTGTTTTTTGTTTCCAATTTTTTGCTTTGCTATCCGATGAATATGTTGTTTTATTTACTTTAATTATTAGTGCTAATTATCTTATACTTCGTTAAAATGATTTACTGTCGAGTGAAGGTCGTAATAAATATTCAATTTAGGCCGCAGTAGTCGTTTCAATATGTATATAAAACAACATCAATTCATTTATCTACACCAAGATTATTTATGTTTATTAATTAGGAAATTTTTATTAAATATTTTAAACGGACAAGACATTCTTTAATTTTTGATTTAATTTATGAAACAGTTGTGATTTTCTATTTGAAAACTTGATTTGACTTGAAAACTGTGTTAAATTTTCATGAAAATGTAAAAAACACTGATGAATTTTGATGTGTATTACGATTGATGATTTTACTATATTCTCAATTTGTTTCATTCCTTTTCTTGACAGAGTGGTTTGATTGTGCCGCGTATACATGGGCCATCTTCATTACTAACTGTTTCCAATACCCCATCTATCGTATCAACGAGTCCAACTTCGGAAAGTCCTAACGATGAAATACGGGTGAGTATTTTTATTAGGATGATAGCAAACTTATTCTCTGCTGCGGGCCGCTTTATCAGTTCATCTATGTAAGCAGGCTACACTAGTTCTTAGTCATACAAACACCATTGAAATTACATTATAATAAAAAACGTACGGTAACTATCAGTTGTACTTGTAGGTATGCAAGACATATACTAAACTATCAGTTGTACTTGTAGGTATGCAAGACATATACTATCCTTCTTCTATGCCAGGGGTGTCTAACAGGTGCCCCACGGGCTACAACCCAGCCAGCCAAACCATTTAGTGTGGCCCTCAACAACAGTCCGATTTATCCTCATCCATCGTAAATTCCTAATCCAACAGTTAGAAAGGCGCTAACATTGGTAAAAATTCATAGTGTTTTTCTGCTTTTGTCGCTGTGTTAAATTCTTTACCGTTTTGCCCAGTGCCTTTATTACTGTAAGGCTAAGTGATAGTCGTATTCTCTTCTCTTGCCTTTTCGGCTAAATTTTTTATGTGGCCCAGTTAAATGTCTGAAGTTGGTTATGTGGCCCATCGACATAAAATGTTGCACTCCTCCAGTCCTCCTAGAATTTGGCTTTGTGTCCACATATAGCCTTTCTTCTTGTTGTGAATAATCATACTTGAACAAATTACCTCAAATTCACCTATACACCAATTTACTCTACTTAAAAATTGTTCTTAGTTTTCTGCTCATACTCCAGAACAAGATGACGACGATGTACAAGATTCAGGGTTGCCAGATTCGAATGTGAGTTTCTTGAATGACTTGATATCTTGATTGTTTATTATCTTTCGTAACGAATGGAATCTGTGTGTTCTGGAGGCAGGGCATGATATGTTTGTTTGTAGCTTCATGTTTGAGAATTAATTTCTTGTCAGTTTGACGTCAAATAATGAACTTACCAGTTATTAGGTTATAATATATTAATATAATGTCAAATTATGAAATTCGATCATGGTTTTAAAAATATGAAAATTTGGTTGTCTGTAGTGCTGTGAAGTTGGGAGTTACATGGTATTGTAGTAGAAATCGTATTTCCGATTCTTGGTAGTTGGAGACAAAATTTTGAATTCCTTGGAATCAGATCTGAAATATTAGACTTCTCTAAATATCGAGTCATAGTTTTCTGCATTTCAAAATTTTGTCTAAAGGAACTTATTAGGTACTCCTGTAGTGTGTGTACCAGGTTAGGGTTAGGCCATAATTTTATTCATATTTTCCTTATTTTAGTTCTATTACGAGTTCAGGGACAGGGACTGTCTGTGTTAGCCGAGTGAATAAAACCCTCTGTCCATATGCTTCAGTCCCTTTACACAACTTGATATAAAGTAGGCCAACAAAATTAGTTACCTCCATATTGGTACACACACTTTTGACAAAAAAGTATTCTATTTCAATGATACCTTATTATTTTCCTTTTAGCCATCTGTTCAAAACTATGGCCACCATCAGCAATACAATACTGGTTACCAAACTCAACAAGTTCAGATGTATTCTGCCACAGAGAACCCATCTGCTGTTCCTACCCACGATCCGCATATGCCTTCAAATATGATGATGCCAGATGGAGCGATGCAACAACACTCTGAAAACTATTCACAAGGTAAGATAATGAAAAAAAAAATTTTTTTTCGAAAACTTATGCTAAATTGCTATTCTAAAGCTGTTTTTCTGATCTTATTGCTTCAATTTTTGCATCAATTGGCATTCTTTGGGATTACTACCCTACCATTATTCTATATGGTTTAGCCTTTTTCTACGTTTGAGTGTCGTAGCTTTGCTGCGGAGATGAGTCTTTTTTACTTTTTAGTGAGTATGTATGACATTGCTTTGAGCAAATTTTTATAAAAACCAAAAAGTTTCCATTTTTAACTCATTCTTGTTTTGGGTTTAAAGTGTGCGTCCAAGTAAGTCAGTTTCCGAGATTGGTCAAGAGTCCATGTGTTTATGAGTAAAACTTGAATTAGTGAAGTTGAACACTAATCAATCATATTGTCTTAGTTGAGAAATTATTATCAGAAAATTTACTGCATTAGAAATGGAATTTTCACTTGTTGTTTTTGACTGTAATTCATGTTCGTATATCACCTGATAAAGCATTGAGTATGTTTGCACATATCCACTCGCTCAATATTGGAGAATGAATGAAAAGGATTTTCAATCTCCTCATACTCTGAAAATCGATTTTTATTGTCCGAGCTAGTTTGTTTACATTTTCACTGATTAGGTTTTTCTTGTTCGGAGCTTCTGGGTAATTCTGATTTTCGGTTATTTTAATTTCCCTGGTTGCAGGACATCAAAGTCAATTTCAACCACAAGGTCCACAAGGATATGGAATGCAATCAAACTATCAGCAATTCATGCAACCTAGTGGACAACCGTATGCTCAGGTGAGATATTCAAAATGAAGTCCTCAGTGTACATGAAAGTGGACCTATGTATTGTTTTACTCAATGTCATTTGTGACGATTTCCAATTCTTAATGAAGATAGATGAAGAATTACTGCTTTTTTTTTTAATTTTTTCAAGTTGTCCGAGAGTCTGATTCATAGGCATAATGCGCAATAATGGAATACATATGCTATCGATTGGTGGAATATTACTGGTACATTTAGCAGCAAAAACTCTTCAACGACATAGTAAAATATTAGGTTTTTGAGATTTTATATATTAATTATATATATATTCGGCAAAACTGATTATTTTTGTCATACATATTATCTGATTATTTTCAAATGTAAAAAATTTTCACTCTATTTATATTCTAATTTTTAATTTTGTAATATCAATTTCAGCCATCTGTACAACAAGCACAAGGATTTGAACATCTTGCTAATCAAGCAAATCCTCTGGCCTCTGCCGGATTTTCTGCTCCAACATCACAAACGATGTACCAACATCAAAACAACTACGGCTTTAACACAGAACAACAACAACAACCAGATGAAGAAGCAGAAAGAAATGATCAAGTTGATTATTATGACTATATGTCCAATGCGGTTAGTAGAATTGAAAGCTTCAATGATATCATTTTCGAATTCACAATGAATTACCTATTTTTGGAATGATGCTTTTTGATTTTCCCATATCGTTGCGGCTGTATAAATCGTGATTTTGGTGATTCACATTGTCTAACATATAGTTTTTTATTTGTTGCGGTGCTCTTAATACAACATTTATGGTGTTTTTTGCTTAATGACCATTTTACTTGATCTTACTTGCAATTAAATCACATTATTTTTGTGTGAAGTATCCAACCGGAAATAAACAAATTAAAAATGCCTGTTGAATTTTGATAGTCAGGTTAGAGGCAACAGTTATTCCGTTGTTTATTATATGCAAATTCTATCATACACTAAGAAAAGCTTCTATTACTTGGTTTTATTTTAGAATGTATTCAATATTTCATATTCAAAAAAAATAATTTCGAATGTATTCGAAATAGTGAATTTTTCGATATTGGCCATTCCCGGTATCAACTTTTTATTGAAATATTTGAATATGGTTCAAACTTCAATTAGAAAACCAACCAAAATGCTTTTTTTTCTCATGTCCAACATTTGCTCTTTTGTCTTGAAACCTTCGAATTGTGTGGTGTTCACCTTTTACCGTTGTCTGCTATCATTATCACAAACTAAACTTGCATGAACATATTATCTAGCATGTTCGTGACATCTTACTAATCCATTAATAGCACAAAGTACATCACGGGGGAAGAGCTGGCTCACCAAGGTCTCGTACTGTTTCACAAAGTTCTCAACGATCTAGAGCAAGCACATTGAAGGGTTATGATCGTACAACGCCTACTTCTATGATGAATCATACTGAGAAGGCATGTTGCTTGTTTTTACAAGTCATTTGCATTCATGATCATACTGCGGCCAATCCCGGCTGTTTTTGTTCGGTTTCCCAAAAATGTTATGTCCTGCATGTCCCACTCTTTTTTTCACTCGTCCAACGATATCGACTCAAGTTTACTCACCTTATAATGAGAGTGACTAATGTGAATGGGTGAGAGTATCGGCGAGAAATGAACATATTAGAGTAAGAAGTTGATGGACCGAAGCTTGAT
Source organism: Styela clava (assembly GCF_013122585.1). Taxonomy (NCBI): domain Eukaryota; kingdom Metazoa; phylum Chordata; class Ascidiacea; order Stolidobranchia; family Styelidae; genus Styela; species Styela clava. The sequence goes on from NW_024102839.1 coordinate 6,757,040, forward strand.
GTCTAGTTTGTAACTTTTATATTGTCATAATTGAGCTTCAGCTCAAGATTTCCCATCTTGTAATAATAGCGTCACTGGGACAAGTGATATAAACTGTGGGGCATGCGGGGCACAATAGTTCGAAGACGTATGTTTTTTTCTCAACGGTCACAATTTCAGGGGAAATTAGTTGTTGTGATCAGCCTCATCTTTAATCAAACAAAGAATCCATTTATTTGAAAATTACCATTTTGATTGCTGTATTTGCTTTTTACAAGGCATTTTTTACCATTAATAGGACTTTATGTAGTAGATTGGTTCAACTTTTTTTCTAAAATTTAGGTGGTTTTCCGAGTTATCCGAATAATTCGAAAATCATGCTAATGCAATACTATCAATCAAAAATATACTAGAATTTGAATGTCATGATCATAAATATTTGCATATGAATTCGCAGCAAGGTCGAAGGTCAAGGACAACATCCGAAAATTCAACCGGTAGACGATCACGAAAAACGAGTGGAGAGCAAACTCATCAATCTAAACAGAAAAAGAAGGATGATATAAAAGATGATACAGTAAGTTGCTAAAACTGATCCGCTCCAGAGCTGCATTTTTATTTCAGAGCTGGGCTACTGCTCCATAGCCATTGGGGTTTGTTAAGCTTGACCACTACCATAAAAAATATCAGGCCAAACCTAGTTTTGCAAAGCGGGACTCTTAAACTTCAATATAAGGGTTTCCAATTTTAAAATGAAATACTTAATATGTAAATTCAAGTTGAACCTCCAAATTAATACCAGAAATTGAAATTTATGAAAAAAAAAAATACAAGCTAAAAAAGGATAGATCATATTATTTGTATTAGTATTAGAAAATTATAAATGTTAAAAAAATTATTAGTTGGTTAAGAGCTGGAGCCACTAAGATTTCTGTTAGCTCCAGCTCCATCTAAACGCTCCAGCCCTTATTATACTAGAATGTCCATATTGTTTATTAAAGCTCGATCTGTATGAATACATTTTTGTTCCGAATTACTGTGTAACATAGCTCAACCCATATCTATTTACATATCGGAAAGTCTCAAAGTCTTTTTGGACATTGTCAAACAACCTACAGTATGATCAAATATATATTTTTTCATATGGCGCTTTACATCTCAGCATTGCCCACCCAATTTATTACACCTTGTAATGAACCTTTGATGCCAACACAGCTGAATCTAACACTTTAACTGCCACAACATTGTGAACGTTTGATGTAGGAAATGCTTTTCTGCAAACTTTATGTACCGCTGGGCCAAATATTCAAATTGAACGGTAGTAAATTCTGCCCATAAACAAATGCCGCATTTCGGTATTTCGACAATTGAACAACATGCAACACACATGTGCTCACGCTAATTACCAGAAATTGAACGACCTACAATGCCATTGTTGTGACGTACGTGTGCAGATAATGAATTTTTGAGCAATTTTTGTTATTTAAAACCAAGTCATTTGAGGGCCACAAAAAATTTTTCAGCAGGCCGCAATTTGCCGACCCCTGCTCCTCCTTATCATCAAGCATTGCTTCCCATTTACTACTCTCTCTTTCTATTGTTTTCATTAGGTAAAGAAATCAGGATCTTGGTCGTTATTTAGTTGGTTGTCAAGAAGAGCATCCAAGCAAGTGCATTTACCTGATGATAATAATAAAGATGTGAGTTTCCAAAATGCCAAAATAATATTTTTAAATTTATTATATTCTGAGTTCACAATTAGCAGAATGAACGTGTGGAATAACATGTAATTCAAATTGGAAGAAAGTTAAGAAGATAAATAACAATTGATTAATGGTTTATTTCCTTGAGTTCTCAGAAAATTAAATGTTTTTCCCATGGTGATAATTCAAACAAATGAAACTATCCTAAGTTATCCCTGAATTCAAGAATTTCTAATATTGAATCTACGTTCAGCTGATCGAAATCAATGAAAATATTCGATCCATTTTAGCCATCACCGATTGCACATTGTAGAATATTGTACAATTCCCAATAACCACTCAACAATTCTCTAGATTGTATGGGATAATGACCAGCAACGATGGGTTGATAAAAATGCGACAGAAGAAGATTCTGCTCCATTGGCACCACCACCTATAGATGATAATAAAAGTCAGGCAATCCATCAAGGTCAAAATCAACAACAACTCGGTCAAGTCCCAACTACCGCTGCCCCACAACCACTTGGCCCTACACCTGGTATGTACTTGGGAATCTTTTTATAATTACCATTTTTCTTCAAAAATACTATCCATTTTGCTCTAATCTAATAAACGTTTTAAAAAATCCTCTTTCTTTTAATTACTGGACCCATGAAATTCGTTTTTGTGTGCGATGACGTCATCATAATTAATAATTACGCACCCTGTGGCGGTTCTACATGCGCATTAGTTGTAGTCAGGTCGCGCCGTGGAGACTTGTGGTACCGTTAGTCTACTGTGACAGCTTGCATACCCTTACTACTTTGTTTTAGCCTTTGTGTCCTTATATTTGACTACCACTCTCTTGTTTTCCAATCAATAGCCATGGGGCAGCCTTCCTGAAAACTCTTGAATGAAGTTTGTAGTTAAAAAGTCCAGATTCTTTCAGACTCATAATACTAAATTCTAGTTGTTACATTCTTTTTCTGAGCTAATAGCTGAATTTAAACGCAAAATTTTCAGCGTTCGAAAATATAGTTGGGATCCGGCAACTTAATGACTGCTTTTTTAAAAAGCCTGATATAAATCAAATGATGTTTACATGAATCAATGCAATTTCTTCAAGAACTAAGAGCTTTTTGAGAACAGCTGTTTGAATTAAAATTGTCTCGTGTTCTTTCTCGATAAACAGCTCTGTGACAAAGTTTATTCCATCAAATCAGTTTGCTCATTGCCTTAATAATAAGATAATGTGGATTTTATCAGTCTTTCAAGTGGTGGATTTCTATTTCAAATTTTCATACTGAATTTTGACAGAAGACAAAGAGGCAGATTTCATTAGCAAGCTCAATTCATCCAGCGCACCACCAATGACATCATCTCTTAAACCCACAGTAAATGGTATAAACAGTAGTTCTCCGTCTGTGAACATCTGTATTAGATTTTTTTTAGGGATGTCCGATAAATTTAGGTGAATTTGCACTTTAATAAACTTTGGATCCCAGTTATCATTTGTCTGTGAATGTTTTTGGATTTTAACATGATTTTATGTTAGAATTTAACAGAGCAATCAATTTCAATGATTTTGTTAAAAAGATTCATATAACATTTTTGAAGCCAATTCTATAGCTTGGATATAATTCTGAAATACTATTATATTCTGATATGGGCAACCAGTTCAACAGTCATTTCTCTCACATTATTCGTTGCTGTCATGTTTCAAATAAGCAATTGTAATAAGTTTTTTAATTTACATATTCATGTAGATTAATGTTGTAGCTGTGTAGAAATTCAATCATGGTATCCGATGTTTCTTTTCTCGGTGTAACACAATTCTTCCATACATAGATAGATATGTTGCATTGTTCACCTCTATCAAAGGGTTAGAATGGATCAAAAAAACTTGTACCTCCAAAAAAAGTTTTTCTTGTCAGCCCTCTGTCGGTGTACCTGACAGACCAAAAATATTTGATGAACAAATTTTTTTTTTCCAAGAACTTTAGTTGTGTTTACTGATGAGCAATTATACACTATTAAATTTTCTATAGTCTCAGTAGCTCTTGGTACTTAAGCCTGGGCAAATTGAGCAAATTTAAATAGAAAAACAGAGCCTCTTTATATTTTGTATGCATTTATGTTTTAAGGGACATTTATTCTGTATATTTCAGGTGAAGCTCAACTTACAGCAAATAGATTCTCTTTGAAAAACTTGGGTGAGAGCAGTTTTCATATCTTTGATTTGGCTATTTTATAACTATTTAAGTGGTCCATTATGCAAAAAAAAATTTAAAGCAAAGTTATGATATGCTACAAAAATAAAACTCCGATTGGATATATTAATTTTTTTGGAATGATGAGAAAAATATTTATATTTGCCATCAAAAGTGGGATGACAGTTCATAAGATTCGTAACGATTTCTGATATTTGAATTTCAGAAAGTCAACACACCCCTGAGGTCCCAATATGAGTTAGTTCTGATTCTGTTACCATTTTGCCGGCACAGGTTCGAGACTTGCTTAGTTCAAAAGTCGATCCGAACCATCCACTTCACCCAGAGCGTGAGTTGCGTGTCTTTCCATATGTCTTTCCACTCTGAATAAGGCTCTTTATAAGCAGCCACAGATAGTAGGGAACGGAAAAAATAAAATCTCCCACAACCAACCATCTTGTTGGGTTCTTAATATCAGTGAAAATAAAATTAATCTTACTTATATTCCTAGGAGGAAATCGTTCAATGTATAAAAATGCCTTCAGTAGTTCGAGTACACCAGCTGTTGCACCAGCACCTCCAGCATTACTGCCTGGTATGCAGAATACAAATCAACCCAAATTTACAGGGTTTATGGTTCCTAATCCAGGTAAGTTTATGAGAGTTATTTTGTTATGGAATCACATTTGCTTTGTAAGCTTCGAGAGAGAAAAGATTTATTTTAAAAAAGATTTATTTTAAAAAAGATTATGATAATTTCTCCATATTGGTACACGTACTTCTGGCGCGCCGGTTCGAGTATAGCTGTGACCAATTAATTATCCTGTATGTGTTGATGTTAAGAGTAAGTTATAACTAATCTAAGGTTATATTAAATGTTCTATTGGTGAGAAGAGTATTAATTCTCTCGAGAATCTAATCATTGGACTCTGTTCAAGCATCTGTTATTACAATATTTATTGTTATATAGTTCCGACATCACAACCAACTTCAGAAGAACCTACACCTGCTGCTGCCAGTACACCCATGCATGGACACAACTCCAATGCTGAAACAATTCCGGTACGATTTTGATTTATATACATCTTTTATAAAATCATCTATGATAACGCATGGTCCGTCAATAATTTGGGCCTTTCTATGATTAAAACATGGGTAAAAATGAAAATTCGGTCGATGATAATTTTTCTCTTTTCGATGAATTCATGTGCATGACTGCATGTGTGTTTTGTGCATTCATTTATCAGATGTTTACCCCCGGTAACACACCACATGGGTCATCGATTGATTTCAGACAACCTTTTAACCACGGTGGCGGGGTAAGTAAAGTTTTTTGATTTATTATTCACAATAACTGCTTGTGGGTATATAATTCCATACTTAACATTTTAAGTGTGCGGGATTTTAATTAGTTGTTTATTTACGTCTAGATGCTTAGGTGTTCTTATTTTAAATTTTGATAGCTAGATATCGCAAAACTCTTGTTTTTATATGACGTATTTGTATGTGTTCACTCTGAGCAGTGCTCCGCATAAGCAATCAATACCAGGTAGGAAGTTGCTATAGTTTTGCTGTACCAGATCTTTCCGGTTTGGCATTACTTACCCAATTTATTACAGTGGTATTGTTATCTTTGGTGCTTTGAAATATTTGTTGGTGTGTCGGCTGGGTGTTGTAGCATCTTTATTCATGGTAAACTTGCTTTCAATGGTGACCAACTCATACCAGATCTAATGTTATAAAGCAATGTCAAATGGAAGTGGGCAGTTTGATTTTCAAACTGGTTGTTTAAAACAGATTTAATGACCCAGAAATCACTATGTACAAAAACTATATTACACAAATTCTTAGTACAACAAGGTAGAATATTCTAGTGTACAAAATGAATAAAAAGATTCTTTACACATAAATTACCATGTTTTACATGCCATATGGCTGTTATATGGCGCAACCAGTACTGTCAAAATTTTGCTTAGATTGGGTCTTTAATCATACATAAGGCACACCGGACTATGAGGTGCAACCAGTACTGGTACTGGTTTTAAGTGTAGGCAATAAAGCACTACCTGATCCATACATTAGGCGCAACTGCTCAATAAGACGCATGATCGATATTTGTGAAAAAAAAAATTAAAGTGCGCCTTATGGTCTGTAAAATACGTTAACCTAAATGGGCTGGTGTTTTATAAATTAAATAGAGTAAGCAATGACCTATGGAAAAGGGTTTGATTGTCCTTCGGCTATTCATGACCATTCATGAATAGTAATAGAGGAAAAATCATACTCGCTTGTTCTTTTGTGAAATAAAATATCACAATGCCCTTTGGGGTTCCTAATATTAATCACATTTGTAACAGTAGGCCTATATTGTATTTTACTTTCCAATATCCTTTAGAGTGAAAATAGTTTGCGAGATATAAATGTCGTTTCTGACGATTCCCAAGCTGTCACTTTACAAACGGTATGAATGGTAGAATGTAGATACGAAAATTATAAAAGATTTTCTGTGATACAATGCTTTTAGTTTGATTTGGTCAAGCTACCGCTAGGGTACGCTTTATATTTGTCCCATGCTTGGAAATAAGTAACTTATAATGTACTAGATGCCAATGGTAGATTTCTAGGTAATCATAGGAACTTTGATAGCTTTATAGATTAGGTAATTAGATCAGCATTGCAATGGGAGACATCCTCATTGCTTGTTTGACTTGCAACCTGAGGTACTGAATTAATAACTAAATTTTGAAAATAAATTATTTTGATTTGCATTTTAATCATGTTCATGTCAAGTAAGACAGGAATTTTATATTTATTGTTGCCAATAAGAATCATATGATATCCTGATTCCTGAAACAGCCTCCTACATTTGAAGTATATAACCAATCATCTTGCGACAACTTACCTCCTATATTTGGGTACATGCTTTTTTGAGCATTGAACAAATTATGAAAAAAGACCATAGCCAGCTTTTATTTTTCAGAAGTAAAAGAAAATAAATCCGATAGGCATAGCAAATCATGTGATGCCCTTATTTGGAAACCATTCATATAATCATGATTATAGAATGTTAACCACTTTATCCTTTTTCTCTACTTTGGGGAATACCATTACCAGTTTACATACTTGGCATAATACCTGGTGATCAATTGTGTTGTAATTAATTAACCAAATTATATCTCAGCATTCTAGTTCAAGTTCGCTTAGTTCATCTGCTAGAGAAGTTCGAAATTTAACAAGTGTATTGGAAGAAGAGGTGACATTATTGCATGATCTCTCTCACACACTTTGAAGTTTCATAATTACCAAACTACTAACGCTATATATATCTAGGGCATGGCTCTGCAATGATTGTATGATATGTATTTGTATGTTCAATGTGAAATTTCGTTCCAACTAAAGTATCTATGAATTAGCACACAAATGAGTAATAATCTTACTGTTTTGTAGGGGTAGTTTGTGTTGTTGCTCTGAATTAGGCTCTCTACAAAAGTTGACTTATAAGTTTGGTTTCGGGTTGGATATGCGATAAGATGATCTGTAGGGGGATTGAAACTGAACATCTATTATCTATCGACCCAGGATGTTATTTTGTAACGGTATATTCAACGGCCTATTCTTCAAATGAAATCTTCTTTAATCATTTGATTATGACTCTATTCTTCATATTCTCTGCGTTTTTCTTTCTTGGATTGCGATAAATCTCATACATAATAGTTAGCCTCGATACTTGACTATGATTCTTCACGAATATCACACTCAATGTACCTTTCTTATCACTGGAGAGAATTGTATCAGTCACAGAAAAATTGCTTGCAATGTTAGATTATGAGAAAAATGAAAGAAAAATTACATTTTTTAACTATAAATTGAATTTATTGGTACCTATTTATGAAGACCATACAATTTGTATGGTACATATTGAAGCTTGACATCTGTTAAATCACCTATTATATGCATGGAAATCATCGTGTAACCGGCCTTTGTTTGACTACTAAAGAAATTGACTTGAATGCCTGAATATCAGTTTTTACCACTCTTAATAACTTAATTAAATTTTGTTTAGCATTAACTTGAATGAATATATGGCATGCTATTAGTTTAATAAATTAAGTTTTTGGGATAATTATTTATATTCATTTTTTCAGATTTTGTAGTTGATTATTTAATTGTATGAAATAATTTTGTTTACCGGTAATAGTTATTTAGAATGGTGAAGATGCTTAGTCGGCATCAAGAATTCATCCTATTTTTGACAATGAAATTCACTATGTACATGGTTTTAATATTAAAACATCTCACATTGACATAAATGGAATACATTGTATTGAAGCATCAGTGAATAAATTTTTTTATTTCTTTGTTTGAAATTGGACATATGTTTTGAAAAGATTTTTAAATGCAAGTTTGCCTTTTAACCAACAAAATGTTATGATCCTTTTGTGACAGAATCTTCTCCTTTTTCGTAGTATTCATCCTAAATTTTCAGACCATATTATTAGAAAGTCTATATCTGTGTATTTAGGTATAATTCTATCCTATCAAAAACTGACTTTTTGAATACATTGAATTTCAAATTTTCTTTAAACTGATTCCTAATCACTAGCTAAACTGTTCTGCTAATGTTGTAATGTATATCTTATGTTCTCAAAAATTTACTATTTGAACATTGCGAAATCAAAATATTTCTCTGTTTAGGGTTCCAATTTTGTTAACGAACCTCAGCTATCTGCTGCTTCTGGAAACGATAATGCTGCTTCTGGACCAGGACCAACCATGTTTTTTAACCCAGCACAATTTTCTGCCCCCGCTTCTCACCCTAGTATGCCATCAGGTGGGGGTAGAGGAAATGCATTGAGACGGGGTAGAGGCCGAACAGGTGGATATGCTGGAAGGCGATGAACGTAATAATTCCTGCATCTAAGTACTGTAATCGTGCTTTAAGACTTGTGCGCATTGGATTCTATACTTTTTGTTTGGTTGAAGATTTATTGTTGATTTATGTGTAGTCAAGTATGATTCATCTGTTTGGGACTTGATCAAGAATAAATATGATTGGATCAATTACTACCATATTTAATTTGAAACTATAGTTCACTTTAATGGTGGGTATATTTCCTAGCATTGCAAATCCTCGGCAAGAATATTACATGAACACATAGAAAGTATGTGAAATTTTTTCACGCTAAACTGTCTCATGAGTTGGTTGACACTATTCAATAATGTCTATTATGCTTAAAAAATGCTCTTTCAATTTTATAAAATGCAATGATAATGGAACTATCATTGTTACAATCGTCCACCAACATATAGTGCAATTTTGTGTGTTGTACAGAGCGAATAAGAATGTTGCTTTCTATTCGAGCAGATTATTTTGTTTAACATTTTTCTTTGCCGCAAATGTGTTGCGTTTTACTATTAGATAATAGAGAAAGATGATTGGTTTAATATATTGTAGTGAATGTTTCTTGTACTAGTCCAGCTTTTTTCTTCTATTTATGATAACTTTGAGGTTAAAAAAGGCAACATTCTTTGAATATTCATTGCGGATATGTCATGACTATCTGTGCGTCTGATGTGATAATACAACATTTTATTGACTGTATATATAAAATATCTAAATTTAAGGGTTCGAGACAAAATGTGAATGTAGAAATTTTAAAATATTATGAAGAAATAGGTGTTCTTTAAACTGATATCTAATCATTGTTAGAATTGAAGTATTTTAATTAAAAGTTAGTTTTAATATCAAAATTATAAGTTTTCCCAAAAACTTTTCAATTTTCAGCCTCAAAATTTTGTTGCTAAAACTAAAAGTACACTTTAATTCTTTTAAATATGTTATTAGTAATTTGGCCAACCTGCTGCGAGTTTCCGTGTTCCTATGAATATTGCAAAGATAGCTGTACAAATATATTTCTGTGCTTTATGCTGTGAGCAAGTTCTTGGTGTATTGCTCGCATATATGGTGTGTAGGTGAACGGCTATAGTATTTTAATTATTATTTTGTGTGCTTAGTAAGACTAGGATAGCCATGACCATGTTAAAAAGAATTGGCAGATGTTTGTTTGTTGTAGCATAATTTTTTTTTCCTTTATTTTGTTTCATGTCTACGCTTATTCTCAATTTGTGGAGAATTTTGAGGAATTCACTGAAGTTTTTCTGTTTTTGCTTGTAATTGTAATATAATGCATCATAATTAGTGTCAAAATCTGGCTGATATAATCGAAATATGTGCAATTTTAGCGTCATCCGTTAGGCTAACAATTACTATTTCCAATTGTTTGAGCATTGGTTTGCTTCTAATGTAATATTTTTCTCTTGTTCTATATTCTGCTCCAAGAGGATTGAAAAATTTGGTTGATCCCAATGAAGAATATGAAGAGTTCATGATCTTGTTGTAAATTAAAGTATAGTCCCGTTTGGTTGGATTTATTGATGAAAATAATAATAATGTTGGCGATTAAGGTTCAATAAAGATATTTACGAGTAATGACTTGTGGTCTATTGATTGCGAATGGGACCGTCAGGCAGAAGGAGAGTTGTGACAGAATTGTTACTTGTGAAGTGTCCTAAATGTACGCCAAATTTGTTGTTGTAACCAAGTCTACTTGGATGAAGAATAGCATCCTACCAAGTTTTGTCTTTGCATATAAAATGAAATCTCGATGTTGCCACCTCGCCGTGGTTTTGCAGACTTTTCTAAGCGCTGACAACGCCTATCGTTGTATCCTATTAAAACCTGGTAATGTCATGTCCTAAAGATAACAAGACGCTCTAGAATAGATTATTTCTGATCCGGAGGATAATTATATGCGACAAGGTTGCTGGACTCCTCGTCGCGTTGGGTGGTTCACGGCTGGTCGGCAACGGCTTTCTCCACCATCAAAAGTAATTTCATACCCGACATGGACTGGTAACCGAACGATAGGCCGTCGTTCCGCCATATGGTTAAGCCGTGGATAAATATGTAAAACCTACCTTGTGGTCCGAAGTCTTTAAACATGTTCGGTCATCCTTCCAATTCGGTCATTATTCATTATAATTTCTCCTATTATATCCCACAGAGAGGCGTTACCGGCATGAAACCGTTGGAATCTGATAGTCTGATTCCGTATTGCAAGAAAATGGGGTTAAAAATCATAGTCTACTCTGTCAGACGCAAGTTAGTTACACACTCCTGGCCAGTAATGACGCATATAATGAATAGAATGTGCATGATGAAAGTTGCTATGTCAAGTACGCCATTGAATTCAACAAAATATGGTAGAACGACCTCGAAAGCAGTTATGGTGAGATTAAAACCTCAAACTTAGCCGTGAAAATCAGGCGACAGTCCACACATTTGATTTATTTTAAATAATCAAACAACTAAGCATTGGTAAATCTAACATAAATATTGAGGTAACGGACGGATGTATATGATTCGTTTTCTGAGCAAAATACAATGCCTATGTATATCCCACTATTAAATATCGTGCTCACAAGTGAAGTGCAGAGTATATCCAAGTAGTGTTCCGAGTCTCACACTTTTATGTTTCTCTTGGTACTCAGCAGGTTCCATTGTTCGTTACTTAGACTAGCATAGGTAACTTGGAATCAGTGAGCATTCAACACAACGTTTTGCTAAACTTCAGTAACGTTACACGTTAGTATTGAATTGTTTCTACATCATCGTGTATACCACTGTCTTTGCTATCCCCACTGTTTGGTCGACTATATTCTGAAGAATTTCGCTCAACGGGACGAGAAATTGCAGCGGGAAGACTGACGGAATCCGATCGTGCAGAATGAGACTTACGTCCTTTGCGTTTTGTCTTACCGCTAGTGCTTGATGTTGCAGACATTGATCTTTTTCCACAAGGTTCAGAAGTCCTGAGAAGAAATTGAAATACTAACCAAACTCTAGAAACGTGGCTTTTAACCAGGAGTACAAAGACGCTGAAATAGATTTTAGAGGTGAGCTCTGAGACTGAGGGGTTTGCAAGCATAAAGTAAAATGAGAATATGGCCACCTGAGCTTCCTGCATTCAATAGGATTTCGGTAACTTTTTCGGGAAACAAGAAATATAAAAAAATGGAACCATTATCCTAAAAACAAGAATTAAAGCAATACATTTCACATATAATGATGGATGCCAGTAACTAAAAATCGAACCGTATGAGAAAAAAAAAATTTCACCTGGGTGGCGTATGCTTCCTTTGATTCTTGTTCTCTACTCTACGCCGTTTAGTTGGTTTCATTTTTCTTGTCCAGGCATGAGAATACAGAGGAACAGGAATGTCGTCCGAAAATACTTTGTAATATTCGCGACTGTGGAGGTTGTATCGTTCCATATTTGGCAAAGGATCTGTTGAAAAATTTGAAAGAATTCCATAACAATCACGAAATTATCTATTTACGTAATCGTGAAAAAGATCGCACGATGCAATAATTAATTTTAAATATTGTTCACAAGAATTTGCAATTTTTTAACGTGACCAAAGGATCTTCCGTCTGGATTCAAAGACTACTTTCTTTGCCTCACCATTTATTTTGTAAATTTCGAAAAACCCGTTGTAAACTGCCGTGAACAATTTCTCCGACACGTACCTCATATAAAAATATATAGTATGTACGTTGTGTACGGCCCAAACAAATGACATTGTTGACGCTACATTGCATTCAATATAAACTGTGTAATCGTATCGGTTTGAAAAAAAAATTCTGTTTTTCCATATTGATACATTTTTGCATAATTACCTTTATTAGATGAGTTGGTTTGTCCTGTACTCATAGTACGTTTATAAATCGGTGTCGGAGTTTCTGCAGCATTAAAAATATTGATGTTGCTATTATTATCATCTGACGCTATTATAGGATTCAAATTCCCTTTACTCTTATCTGATTCAAATTTGTCATTATGAGTTTCTTGTATCGTTTTTATTGCAATCAGTTTTTGCGAGTTTTCGGGAGAGATTTTTTGCTCTGGAAATTCAGCTTCAACAATTTCATGAACAGGAATGCTGAGCTGAACATCAACTTTCTCTGTGTCGTAAATTTCCATTGTTGGATAGTTTAACCCGAAAGCATCACGTGATAGAACAGCGTCAGCTGACATTGGTCGTCGTAAATCTAATCCTGATGATAACGATATTTTGTTATTCTCCGCAGAAGATAAAGGCCTGACCCGACTAGTCATTTTCCGTAAATGAGCACGAGAACGCCGAGAAGATGTCCCATCGCTACGAAGAGATGTCAGAGAAAGACTTTGATGAGAGAGTGAAGTTGAATGGGTCGAAACGCTACACTTTCGATTTCCAATATTGTACCTGCTACGGTCTGGTGACGACATAGGCGATAGTTCGTCCAGATTAGCGAGTTTCTGTGAAAAGGCATTTATATATATACACGAGTTCTTCAAGCACAAGTTAAATATTCAAAATAGATAAACAGGCATTAATGTCATCGGATCAATGTTCTAAACTAGCGTCTCTAAAACGGTGAGGCGCCCCACAAGGGAACGTAGACAAATTTTCGATGGGCGTGAAGCTAGTTAAAAATAAAAATATTTGTTGGATTTGGTCTTTCCCGCCTCATTTTGGATATTTACTTTTCAAAACTTTTCTCTATTTACGTTCCATCCACGTATTTCTAACGTGTTTTTTGAATAAAACATACTTTCGCTTTACTATCTGTTATTTGTAGCTTATTGCTAGCTAGCTATTTTTGAGTTGAGCGCGAGACATGACAAATTCTAAAAATGGGGCGCGGTTTAAAAAGTTCGAGACCACTGTTGTAAACGTTGGGAACAAACTCCCCACTTCTGACTATCCCGACTGAGATGAGAGTACTGACGTAGAAATAGTGTGGATCATGGAACCACTAGCTGGTTACGGTTTCCTCTGTTATATATGTCCATGTAATTTGCCAGATAGAGCTAATTAACTAGTTTCATTCTTGATCGGAGGTAGTAATCGGTGGTTGGCTAAAAGCTGTCCTAATTATTTAAAAACATTTAAACGTAGGACACCATCTCTAATTCCTAATAAATATATTTTTATAAATTAAACACAGTTTTATTGCACCTGTTCGTCGTTTGCGGATTTGTCAACGACGCTGGAACTGTTTTCGGGTGAGAGAGAATGAATATTAACTTGTCTGCTGGATGTTACTGAGAACGAGAGACGCATAAACAATCGATTTGTGATGAATTTAGCTTTGTTTTCGCTTCTTTGCTCATTTAGAGGTCTATCATCCGTCATCGCCTGTTTGGTATGTATAATTTCAGAATCTCAAATCATGATAAACTGTGTTAACACTAGCGGGCAAAAGTAAAGGTTCAATGAAATAGCAAACCCATTTTGTTGATAAGTAGGCTAGTTGATTAGAGCAGCGTGTTTCTAATTTCTGCTCCGCTCTCTAATTTTGTGTTAATAGATTGTTATGTATTGGTGTAAACTGCTTGAATGAGAAAGTTTAACTCCGGTAACAAAAAAGGTGACAAAATAAAATTATGACTTCTAAATTCAATATTTTGCGCTGGTCTGTAGATACCAGAATGATATACAATATTATGGTTCCATTACATTTGAACCCACGTACATTTGAACCCATGCCAATTGCACCTGTATGCTATTGCACCTATGGAATTTTTTTTGTTTCACGGATAGTTAAACCCATACTGACCCTAACCCATGGGTTTTAGCACCCGCATATAGATTGAACCCGTGGATATACGCATGGGTTCAAATGTACATGGGTTCAAATGTACAGTCACCCAATATTATATATATAATAGTACCAATGGAATGGCATAATTGATTCTTTTTACATTCAGTTTTAGTATAATACAAGAGATATCACGAGTATTACTGGAGAAATTGAAATTGGTTTGTATTAAACTCAATTGAAGCATTTGTTTTGCTAAACTCACAGAAAATTGCCGTGCTTTGTAATGCTTCCATTTTGTGGCCAGTGCCGTACGGACCTCTTGGTTGCATACACAGTAGCATCCGAATATGAACACACCCTGATTTGGAAAGTAATAAATAAATAAATCAAACACTTTGCAAAATTAAGTGGTTAGCGTGTGTACTAGCAAAGTGGTGAAGTCATGTTCACCGATTCCTACAGAATGTAATTAATAATTTCAATAACGTATATTACCATGCTTATTTCTGAAGTATAACATAATATATTATTATTTATTTTGGGGGGATGTCTTTTATTTTAATTTATAAAAAGTACAAAGTAGAGAATTACGAGATTTTTAAATATACAAAATATGAAAACTGATATTCATTTACTTATAAATAACACGTATTTATTAAATAAAAAACTGCTAAACATGGATTAATAAAAACGACCAATCAATTAAAACGCGTAGAAAGTCAAAAAAAAATCAGCGATTTCGATTAGGCCTTATTTTAATAGGAGGGCTTATATTAAAAATATTTAAATTCTGGATAAGTCTTATTTTAGGGGAAAACACGGTGGTATTATGTTCATGCATTATGATTTTTCTTCCAAAACCCACAAACTCAAAGAACTAAACTGCCCGATTTCCCTAGTCTTGTCAGAGTGATAATGCTTATTAAATCAAAATATAATCCGTATTATACAGAATAGCGTGCGGAATATTTGAACCCATATTTGAAGTATATAATTACCTGGAATGCATTAAGAAGTACAAAAATATAAGCCATCGTGACATGAAACATAATAAGTCCACACATCCACGTGAAGCCTAAAAGAGGAGTCAATACCACAATGCCCCTTGTGGCGGTTTTAATATAAGCTGCTCTTGTCATCTTCGATCTTGCAGACTCTTCAACGTCAGGCAAACGTGCAACTTTTCGTCGTTGTGTTCTCATGGCAACTTTTAGCACCAAGATCATTATGATGGCGTTCGCCTGAATGTAAATTACAATTTTTATGGAAGCGCTACGCTTCAAACAAATTTCTTTTTCATTTTTTTTCTTATTATGAACATATCTTACCACCAACACTAAAATTGCAGGAGCAGCAAACGCCCAAATCATGCCGCTTGTAACAGACAACCAACATCTGAAATAATAACAAGTCCATAGTGAACGCCAAGTCAGCTATTGGTATGGGCACGGTCGGATTTAGAAGACGAGAAGCCCCTCGGCTATGACATTCATCAGGTCCTATCAGTGACGTCACAATACTTTTTCAGATTAAATTATGATATCATAATACCATAATTCATTGATTATAACCTATATTATGACATCATGAATAAATTTGCAAGACAATGCTGTTATAAAACGTTGTGGCACCAGAAAACGCTTTGTCATAATACCCATTTCTAGTCACAAGAGGTGGGGAGCATTACCCAGCTGCTGATAATATTACATTACTGAACAATAAAATTAACATTCCATTTTCAAATGAACGGGTTTACAATAAAAAAAAAGTTTAAAAATATTAAAAAAAAACATAAAGATTTTTAGATTCGTTGTTGCCTTTAAAAAGTATAGCCAGAATAAAGCTATAAATTGGTAAATTTATAAAATATTTCGAACAAGAAATTTTAACCTGAAATTAATTAAAAAAAGATCAAACAACTATTAGTTTTATAAATTTTTAAACCTATTATATCCTGGAACAAGCATTGAATTTGAAAACGTAGTTTAAAAATGAATGTCGAGGCCTTAAATACCTGAGGCTCCTAGGCAGCAGCCAACCTTGCCTATAATAGTAAATCGGGAACACTGTATGTGGTTGACCCGAGTTAATGTCGATAAATTGACTTCAAAGCATTTTACTAGACTAGGATAGGATTTACATATTTATCCCCGGGGAAAGAAAAGCCGAATAAGACGGCATAATCATATGGCGAACCATGGCTTTTCGTCCGGTTACCAGTCCATGTTCGTGATACTCAATACTGACTCAAAGTCTCTACTTTTCAAGCTAGCTCGACTTAAAAGTCGGTGACTTCGTGCAAACAATAAATATCGTACCCTGAAGAATTATATTTTTTCTCTGTCAATAGTCCAACACAAATACAAATCGTCGCAACTGCTACTGGAACTCCCCATCCGATTACATAATACAAGTTGCTAAATGAATTTCTTTGTCGAGAAAGAACCACAACAATTTTTCTGAAAAGTAAACATTCAGTGGGTAAATATCAACTAATTGAAATAAAGAGACCAGGGCTAGTAGGTCGAATAAAATTTACACGTGACTTCTACTCCAAATTATTCAACTGCACACCCAGTAAGAAAAAGAAATGCTATACTAGCCTGTAAATTACGATTCCTTCTACAAGCATCCAGAAGATGGCGCTCAATAGTAAAAAATGACTGAAGAAAGTGAGCACAATGCATTGCGTATTTGTTGTCGTTTCATCGTCATCATCAATAACGTTCATGCTCTTTATGTTATTTGTCCAAGACGAAATAACAAGGATTATATGCGCCAGTAGCAACGCCAAAAATAAATTAACGTGAATCACTCGGCGATCAGACTTTATTTCCCTGGGTAAATTTAAAGTATTTGTCGTAATAAATTGAATAAAAAAAAGGGCGATACTCAAATATACGTACACGAAGTAGTATGCAATCTGTCACAGTAGACTACGGCACAGGTACATAAGCTTCACGACTGACGTAAACGTAACCGCTACATAGGGCTCAAATTTGATGACGTCGTCGTACACAAAAAAACGAATTTTTGAAATGAATAAAAATAATAGTCTTCTAGAAAAAAGTACAGTCTTTAACCACTGAAAATTTGAAAGCAATTGGTCTAGTAATAAAATAGAGAAGACATTTTTTTTCTAATGATGAAAAGAAAAATTCTAACAAGAACATCAACATAATAATAACAAACGATCCATGTGTCTATTTTGTGTCCAATTATGCCACAAATTCATCAAAAATACCTTTTCAAGTAGATGAATAACAGGACGGAGACTAAAAGACATATGATTGTTAGAGTGTGACCAATGAGGGCAAGAATCGATAGAATCGTTCGATGTCCTTGCAGAATCTGTAAAAATAAAAGTAACTTTAATTTACAACAATGCAATAAAATTTTTTATGCAATTCTGAATATAGTTCGCCCACGGCCGGTTTGCTACGCATGAGTGATGTGTTACTACGTCATCAGTTTGCAATTTTTTGAAATTTACAGAGGGGGATTTCCTTTTGATTTTATTTGCGTATTTGGAATAGTTTTGTTGGTTGAAATAAATAAAAAGATATACTGGGGCATTAGGATAAAGTAGGGAGTCGTGGCATCTGTCAGTCATCTCTGCGTCGGTACCATACGACATAAGTTATCAAAGTGGATCAGGGGCAAGGTAATTCTGCTGTTTTGTGATTGCATTTATTGGATAGTAATTAAAGGTCTATACCAGGATCATAGCACAAAAGTAAGAATTCAATTACTCTTAGGTAGGGATGGACGATATAGCATACCCTAGAACTCGGTTTCTGTCTCTTCGGCGCCGTGCGTCAATTTTTGTATTTCGGATTTATAATTTAGGGACGAGCGTTATTCTCTAGCGACGAAATCTGTCTTGCGTGATTATACTTGTGTTTTCTGGCAAAGAGCCCGCGTTTGCGGCAGACATCAAACACTGTAATCCCAGCTTGAATGTTCAGAACGCGAAGACGGCGTTATGGCACCGTTTCATTATTGGTGCCGACTGCCATCATATAGGCGAGTTTCAGATTGCAACAATCTTCATTTTTGGAATAATGAAACATTCTCTATTTTAAATTAAATGACTTTTCGAATTCTCTCGAAAAATGCTGAATACCCGACGTTAGATGATAAAACATTATTTGCGATTAATTTAGATAAAATTTTTACTTTTCACGACACCTGTTTTCCGGAAATACGAAGTTATAAAGCAAAACAAAGCGTTTTGTTAAATTTATTTTGTGCTCCCAATAAAATACCGTTCCTATCGCCCGAGCGCGACATACGCCTGGTCGAGTACAGCCGGTACTTCAGTCGACGATAAATTAAAAATGTTGCCACATGTGGTATGTATAACGATGATAAATAGAAATTAAAATTTGGTAACATGAATGAATTTGTCTCAAGATGTTATTTTATGAGTTTTGCTCGAAGAAGCAATTGATTTCTGTCAAAGGCACAGGACATTCAAACAATAATCAGTCCGATAACCTACATCCATACATCCCATGGCTGAAGACTACACGCGTCACAATATCGCGTTGAGAGAGAAAATAACATGACGCATCACTCAAGCGTAACGAGAGAACTGTGTAACATAAATAAACAAAGACGAAGAATGCGTGAGGGAACTATATTAAGTTAACTATGGTCAACTTGGGCAGAAACGTCTGGTCCGGAACGTCTGTGAGTCGAAACATCCGTATACCCTAGCACAGGGGTCACCAACCCGTTGTCCGCGGGCACCAAGTCGCCCGTGAAGACCACATGAGTCGCCAGAAGGTCTGTTCTAAAATACGCTTAATAACGGCGCTTATGAGTAAGCTACATCAATTAATTGATTTGTGGAGCAGCAATGCCAATTATTTATTTCAGGGAAAGTGGCAGAAAAACGAAAGAAAACCTACCAGTTTCACAATGAATAGGAGGTTGATTTCCTTTTGCCACCGTGAAAACATGCGTATGTCTCATTTGCGGGGAGTTTATAGCAGAGGCGTAGCTTAGGGGGGGCAGTGGGGTACATATGTCCCCGGGCGCCAAGGTACAGGGGCGCCAAAATGGGGCTTGCAAAAATTTCACAAGGGTAAAAAATGGTCACAAGCAAGATCGCACCGGCGGCAGACATCTAGTCTTAGTTCATGGCAAACTGCACACTTGGTCAGACCACTTACGACTGCCGACGTCATCACGCACATAGCTCGCTCACGGTCAGATTTCCATCGTAATTACATGGCCAAAAAATCTGGCCGGGAAACAAAGCAAAATTTGATTTGGTAACGTTAGGTAACAAAATGCACCGCGTTAATTACGTGGTTCTGTATCGTTAAGTTCTTGCCTGCGCACTCCGATGTAAGTTGATATTAGTACTGTGCTGAAGACAAATGGAAACGGAATTTGGGTGAATGATGTTAATACAGGTTTTGAGTAATACGTGGTTTTGTATTTCGTTGTTGTCAAAGTACCGTACTTTGCGGCAGAGTTAAATAAAATATATTATACTGTGCTAAAAGACCCTAACAATTCGTCGAGAATGCACAGATTTTGTGAATTTCTACGACACGGACATCAATGGCCACGAACTTTTCACCGAAATTGGAGATTGCAGAATGCTGCTCAGTAACAAAACTGTAGGTCAACCAGAAACTCCTTTGGTTCTTCTTGGTTTTATTGTGTCTTTTGGAGACGACGTTTTACCTAATCTGCGAATCTCTCCACAAATTTTGTTAACAATACCAGTTTCAATTGCAAGCTGTGAACGGTCTTTAAGCAAATTGAAACTTATTTTGTCGTATTCGCGTGCATCAACGGGACAGGATCGTTGTTGAAAGAGAAACATTGGGGGGAAAAAACAGATTTTGATGACGTGTTAACCAGTTTACGACAGTGAAATTGAAAAAATGAACATTACATTTGAATTTACATATACATATATTTTTGAATAAATAATAAATATATAAATAAATATAAATTTGAATTCACTTATCGTCACGCTAAAAACCGAATTGCGTAAGTCATTTTTGGCGGTTTTGAGTTTTTTCATAAAATAGGTATTTATGTAATGCTGCGCACCTGTCTGTTTACTCAGATTTTATTTTAAGACTTCCAAAACCCATAAAAATAGAGATTTTGTATGATATGCAAATTTGTTCAATTGTTCCGTCATAATGAATTATCTTTGTTTAACGCAGGACTATTGTGACGTCACAAAGGCAAAATAACCTCGGCGAAGGATTTTCGAGTTTTTGCATCTCAGATTCTAGCTTTTCAATTTATACTACTGTATAGGAAGGCGTGCACTTGTGATATTCACTGTCTGAGTCCAATTCACCTTGGTTGACTTTTATATAATGGTACATTACTGTTTTATTCTTTATATTTAACTTTAGTCTTATTTCGGTGGATGTGCAGAGCGTGTTGATGAAATATATATTTTTAAACATAAAAAATAATGTAATTGAAACAGATTAGCTATTTTGGATTGTTCGGTTTTCAGGACTGGTACATATAGTCAAGTTGCAAAATTGCGTATGTCCCCTAGTCCTAGACACATTTTTTCCTAAGTCACAGTGCGCCATTATGACGTCACATGACTGCGTCATACAAATTAACTTAAATCCGGCTACGATCAAAAAGTTGAACTATGGCAAATTAATGGCATAGCAGTATCATTAGGAAGTTTTTTTACGTTTTCCTCAAAACAGCTAAATATGACTTACGCAATTCGGTTATTAACGTGACGATATATAATTTGTTTTTACATATACAATTAAATGCAATAGAAAACATGATTAAACGTGGGGGTCGGGGCGCCAATTTTATATTTTGCCCCGGGCGCAAAATATCCTGGCTACGCCTCTGGTTTATAGCGACGACAAAGCGAAGAAACATTTCACATCTTGTCACTATCCATTGGTCAGCGCAGTGCGGGCAGAAAAAGCTCGCCTTTTAATTCAAACAGCAATCATATGTTACGAGATCAGTGTTTGGTTCAAGCCATCTTTGTGAATCAACATTTTTTGACATAGTGACCCCTGCCCTAGCAACTATCGACTCGAAAACAATAAATACGTAAATATCGCTTAATATACTCGCCAGGTTGGAATAAATTTAAAACTCTTTGAAAGAAACATATCAAGTTGATTCCGTTATTAAATTGATCTATAGTCACAACTAAGGCAGATCATTTTCGAATACCTGTTGGTTTTAGAATCGAATCGAATATTTTTTTCAAAGCGAATGTCGAATACGTGGAAGATATGTAATTGTATGTGATTTTTTATTGCAATGGTTACTCCGGCCACAAATCACTGCAAACATAGAAAGCACCACTCAGTTAGTTCGCTGAGTTGTCAAACACAATATATAAAAACATGTTTTTGAATAACTCACTAGGAAGAAAGAACTTTTACCTTAGAATTGCCTTTTAAAAATGTGCCTTCAATACAAAAAATAGACGGATTCACTTCGATCTTTGGCAGATAAATGAAAAACAAGATCTTTTTCTGAATCGATTCGAATAATTCAGTATTCGATTTGACTATTTAGTATTTGATTAAAAAATTCCCAGCTATAGTAAAAAAAAAAACGTATTCTATGACAAATGAAAAAACATACTCACATCAACTTCTGGCTGAAAAACAAGCATCAGAACTGCAAAGTCGGTTGTATGATTGCATTTGCAATGATATCTTCCATCATTCCATAATCTGAACATCTGGTGACATCCTTTGCTGGACCATCCCAAATTCGTTCCTATGGAAACATTCAAAAAGATACTAATGTAGGTACTCTCGAAGTATGTGAACCAAGATGGCGGACACCGAAACGAAACCAGGTTTAAGGTTAAGACAGGCCTGCCCAATCTTTTTCGTCTCACGGGCCATTTTCACGTGACGAAATCGGTCGCGGGACGCAAACGTTTGTACCAAACATAAATACTAGATGAGCCCTGATTTTGGTGTAGGTAATAACATAATAGATAAAAGGCGAGTTTATTAACAGGAAATCAATCAAATTAATAATTGCTTTCTGGTTACTGAGTAAGGCTGGCAAATTATTCGAATATTAGAATAGCGGTTTAATATTCGAATATCTGGTAAACGGGGCGTGGACATAACACTCTCGGGCGACTGAATCAAAGAATCGATCATTACACAACCCACTTGCGGTTTTTTGGCGACCACGCAAGAGACACACATATCACGTCAAAGTTGAGTATTATATTTGCGTTATAGTGTTTTTATTCATTCATTTTCAGTGGCTACGATACTGCTTTAATGTTTAAATGAGCATAATGTGCGTCAATGTCGAGGCAATATCAAGTTTTAGTGGGCCGTTCCGTAACATTTGAAACACCAATACAAGTATTTAATGAAGTAACGTAACGAGATTTCTGAACGAATAGTCGATATATATACACTGATTTGTGACTAAATAGTAGCAATGCCATTACGTCAATTTCATCAGAATTATTGACGAATACGCAGTGATGACATTTCCAAAATCTTATTTAACGCGAACATAACATGAACAAAAGTACAGACATAAAAAGACAACGAGTCCGGGACCAGTACCCAAGATATAGTTGACTTTTTATTTCACGTTGGCGATAAAGACGATCAAAACCGACACGAAAGAAAGCAATCAAAATGAAATTGATTTGCAAACTTAGGCTCCAAGTTGATTCCTATATTTGCGCTCAGCGTTTGTCCCCAATGATCGCACAATATCTTTATAGTTCGTCGAACAGAGTGCACAGTTTTGCGAGAAATAAAAAAAATGACAATTATGTCCACCAGGGTGCTACACATGACACATACGTAATAATAAAAACCGGCAATTGAACGTAGATAGATGACTGGAATAATTACACCAAAATCCCGAAAGATACTTATGTATAGTAAAATCTAAAATGTATGTAAAAATTTTAATTCTGCTTACAAACTTTATAGGGCGGGCCGCAAAAAACACTCCGGCGGGCCGCGGGTAGGGCAGCCTTGGGTTAGGACATCATTTCAGGTACAAATACTACGGGAGTCACTTGGCTGGTCCCCGAACTCGTAATAGAACTAAAATAGGGAAAATTGAAATAAAATTATGGCCTAATCCTAACCTGGTACACATACTACCGGTGTTCGCCATCTGGGTTCACCTACTCCGGGAGTACCCTAATGTGTATTGTATAAAATATATAAAGTTTGATATATCAAGAAACTTTGATTACTTACCATCGTCGCCTGAGAGAAACGCACACATCTGTGAATCCGGAATTATTTCAAGATCGGTTTCTGGAATTTTCTAAAAAATTTGTCAAAATTGGTGAAATAAAATAATCTTTTGTATAAATATGAAATCAGCCATACCTTTAGCAATGAAAGTTCTACATCAGTTGGATAATTGGTTCCATTTATTCTCAATGTTGCTGTCAAAATATTGCTTGCTATCATCGAATATGTAGTTCCTTTAGAGTATTTTTGGCGATTCCCGTCATTGTTCAATGCACTTGAATCTTCTGATGTATCATAATTGAAGTTATTTATTGAATCAGTCTCTGACATACCATCAATCACATTATCAGACAGAGTAAGGGCGTTTTCAGATACATCAAGAAGAGTGCTCTCAAATTTTTTGTATTGGACATAGAAGAATGAAACGCCGTGTATATCTAAGAAAATAGTAACAATTGCAGTATTAATTAGATTAAGGGTCGGTAACCTACAGTCATCAGACCTAGTTAAACCGGCTCACGACGCGAAGAAAATTAGGACGAAAATGCATGATTCGCATTTCCACTCCATATCAAAACGATCTTGTAACCTACTCCACGCTCAGAGAACAAATCGTATTTGACGTAACATGCTTGCTCGACACAACCAGCCACAGTCGCTCGCGCATTATGTTTTCCGTCGCAGTGTCACAGCAAACTCATGTAAAGTTACTGAGACATTGCCTAACCGACTTGTAGACTAAAAATATTTGCTACCCGCCAAGTCTTACATTTTATTTTAGCCTACGGGCGATAACAGAAATTAGAGTTTGGTCAAGTCGCAATATGTAGCTGGTAAATAGGATTTCATTATCTTTGCATCCATAATGGGTACAAATAGGCTTTTGCACCCAGAAATTTTGGCGTCTACATACAGATTGCACCCACGGACACTTGCAATCCTTGGACGTTATCACCCGTCGACATTTGTACCCACACATATTGCACTCATGCAGATTTGCACCCATGATCCTTCACCTACGTTTATTTCGTGTTTTAAACATTTATTCCTACTTTCACTTATGGCTTAGTTTTGGTGCACCATGACCATTTGCACCAGTCTGTAAAGTAGCCTACACGAGAGTTTAATGTTGTAATTCGGAGTATGATAGACATCCTGATGTTATAACTAGTAATGAATACGAACGTACCGCAAAGCTGCACTTGATTAAGTTGGTTTAATCAAGGAACGGAGGCAGGAGAAAGTATCTAGCAGACCTAAGCCTAGACAATATAATGACGTAACAAAAACGTAAAGAAAAGGTAAAACTTCACTTAGATTACCACTTAATTCATGTAGAGAATCTGACATTGTCATTGTAATAGCTTCACCATTAGTAGGGTTGAAGTGCAAGTAAGAATCAAACAGATAACTATTTTTGAATTTGCTCGTTTCGTTCCTAACTACCAATATCTGTAGTTCTGAATATACAAACATATAAATCATTAATATAGACAAGGAATACAATTCTACGAGATAAGTATTCCTGCTTGAACCTAGCCGTACACAAACTTATCTTTTAAAGCTTAAAGCCTTACTCGACAAATGTGTATTACATGCTGTCTGTCTGTTTGTTTAAAGCCCACATCTGAAGAAACAAAAACGCGCCATTATATGTGAGAGGCCGAACTAAGAACATAATCACACAACTGAAAACACTAAAAACACACATTGTTGAACTGTGGGAGTAGCCTATATGAAAGTACATAAATAATTAACAAGTTTGTAAATAGTAAAATAGATACTCTTTGTAGTAAGGGTTCATACTTATAGCCTCTGACGACACTGACAGTCGCGTAATGTTTTGTTGAATATCTCCATCTTGTCGCATTAGTGCTCCAAGTGCATCAGCTGCATATTCTCCCAGATTATTCACTGTATCTATCACTTTTCGTTGTTTGTTCTTGAAAATAATTGTTCAGTTCAGAGACGACGGATTTCACGTTATTCAGAATGCTAAACGGCGAGATTATCGTGCTGATGGGCGGAACACCATACACTAACTTTTCCCAAAACCACAAGAGATAATTTAAATGTTTTGGCGGAAGGATTTTACTCTGTGATTGTGTGTAGTATTAGTGATATTTTATAATTATTGTAATGCATATATATGCATACATTATAAATTATTTAAAATGTACAAAAACCGCATAACTGGTTACACGTATCGCAAGCAAATGTGCCGTTCAAAAATGCAAAGGCAAATGCAAATAGAGCTTTATACGTAGTAGGGGAGTAATTCGGAGCTCAAAACTATACCAAGAAAGGTATAGTCTCCCTTTCCTCTCTCCGCTGTCACAAGTGGTTCACGAAACCGTGGGACAAAAACGAGTTGACCCGACCATTCACATCCACTTATCTGCAACCTTCAACTAGTAAATATTCCCATCCCCAGCCTGGATAAGTGACCTACGAAAGGCAGTCGCGCGCTATGTGATTGATACATATTATGAATCTCTCACAAGATAAGCACACAGTATTTTTTTACTCTAACGTCGTACCTCTCATATCAACTTTTATTGCAAGATAAGATTTAAAATAGTCACACGACGGGATTGGGTCTTAGCGGGCCTCAGATGGTAATTTTTGATAGTCGAGGTATTCAAATTATAAATGGACAATGCTTTAGTTAGATAAAGACATGGAATAATAAATGTTGTGAAGGCACCATTTCGGAAAATCCTTTTATTACAACACAAAAAGATACAATGAATAGCCAATGCTCCCGGTCGGGGGGACGATTTTTTTCTTTAATAAACAAAAATTCGCTTGGTAACCGAGTATTGAATATTCAGTGAATCCTCAAGTAATGAATAAAAAATTGAGTCATTATTGCATCATAAAGGAATTTGCGTCATCAGTGAATAGGAGAAACAAATCCAGCGCTACCGACGGAGCCTAAACAATTGTATGCGTACGTAGTTAGTGTCACGCGGAGGGAGTTTCCCAAAAGCATTATCCAATCAGAATATATATCTTTGAATATACGAGCAAAACTGCTCGAGGCCAAAAGTTGAAATGAGATCAAGGATTTTTAATTCACAGCTTAGAATATTGCCTATAGACCAGGGGTAGGCAAACTTTTGTCGTTCGCGAGCCAAAATTAAAGGTTGCAAGTCATTGGCGTGCAGCACATATTTTTAGAAAGTTGAAAACCGGGAGAATGGCCAATGAATCACATTTTTTCACACAGATTTCAGTTAAATTTCAAGCAGCGCGCGAAAACTGATCATTTGAATATTTTCTGCGCCATTAAACCATTTGCACTCAGCACCAACTTTTTTACGTTCTGTTGCCATTTGTCTGATTATAATCAATTTATAGGCTGATTAATTAAACGAGTGATTGTGAATTATATATTTGTTAGGTTATAATATAATTTAGTGTCTCAAAACAAATTTTGTTACATAAAGAATATAATCGTCAATACAGTTGTTTTGTAAATATAATTCAGTGAAGCGTCGTGGGCCGGATTATATTGTTTCGCGGGCCGGATAGGGCCCGCGAGCCTTAGTTTGCCGACCCCTGCTATAGAGGATAGACTTTTCGCACGTTCAATCCCACGGGGAATAAGGGTTCCTTCATCGACCATTTAGAATCTGATGCATGGTTCTAGAACCGTTTACTCTTTAGCCATTTCTATACACGTGTGAACAATAAAGTTCACCATATTAGCAAACCATTTATCTGCTCATCTTCCTCTAAATAAAAATAATAGTATATATATAAATATATATATAATTATACACGAATAATACTTATAATTATACTACGATACCAATCACGAATTAATAAAGTCTTACCTGAATTGGAGGTGATTCAGTGACCAGACTTGTTTTCATAGACACTATGGATGCGACTTCAATGATGTTTTTCGTAAAGTTCCGCACACTATTTTCAGTCGTCTCGAACTTCGCTGAAAAATCTATAGAGTCTCTTGCCTCTGAAACCATTTCTTGTATACTTGTCAACGCAGAT
Organism: Styela clava; assembly: GCF_013122585.1. NCBI lineage: Eukaryota > Metazoa > Chordata > Ascidiacea > Stolidobranchia > Styelidae > Styela > Styela clava. Next base: position 6,784,815 of record NW_024102839.1, read on the forward strand.
GCGTAAAAATCTCCCTGCGTCATTTTAGGTTGTTTCAATTGATTGAGCAAGTTTTTTGATTCTTCATTGAGATCCTAAAAAGTGTACATCAATGAATAAAGACTAGACTATATATTTGTATTCGCTGTATTCATACAAAATCGAATTTTTATATATTTCACTTACATAATCACATAATATGCGACAGAATATCTAAATCCTTAGCTATTAACCATCGACTTTAAAAAGATCGAATATGCTAAGTTCATCGTAATAAGATATTGAAGTTGCTTCAAGTTACTCGACTACTAAATTCCCAATTCAGTTTTTTCTTCTATAAAAAAAATTGACAAACCTTTAAATTGTCTTTCACAGTTTCACACCAGCCACCATTGTCTTCGCAATAGTGCTTCTTGATTGCTTCCAGTGAATACTCACATACATATCTATATTTCACAGAACATTGCGATGTTCGCCATTTTTCATTCACTAAACATGAGGCGTACAAACCGTAACTAGCTAGCAAGGCGTTTGGTGGATACAGAAGTATGTGAACCAAGATGGTGGACACCGGAACGTAGTATGTGTAAGACCATAATTTCAGGTACATATACTACGGGAGTCACTTGGCTAGTCCCCGTAATAGAACTAAAATAAGAAAAATTAGAATTAAATTATGGCCTAACCCTAATCTGGTACACATACTACGTTCCCGTGTCCGTCATCTTGGTACATATACTCCGGGAGTACCGTTTGATGAAATGGTGTTCTAGTCCTGAATTATACATTTACGTTATCCAGCCTTTAATTTGAATTCCATAAAACGTAACGCAAATTTTGTAACAAACTGATGTTCGCCATATTTTCAGATTAAATTTTCATATACTATGACCACGCAATATATTCCTTTGTACTCGTTAGTGCATTTTTATTAGTATTCTCTCGTCACATTTCTAGTAAGAAAATATAGTTAAATATTATGAGAATCGCTTTACCTACTGACATATATACACAAGCTCCTTTGTAGATGTTCGAGTTGTCCATTGAGTTATACTTCGCAAAATTAGCATTCTGTCCAGTCACTGCCGGAATTGGAATAGAAGGCCAGCTGAAACATGGAATTTCTCGACATTATATTTTGATTATAATTAAAAAATTCCACTTTATATGCTTACTTTGTAAACTACTTAATATTTATTCTAGCCAAAAACAGCAAGCCTAATGCTAAATGACTAGCTTCCTAATATACACTTCAATGTTGAAAGTTACCATATAGTGCAAAGTTTTTAGGGTTATTTTATAATTTGCTCGTATTTGCACCTGACTATATATATACATATATGAAAAAAAACTGTAACGAATAATCATAATTATCAAATAATCATTAGCCGGTCGAGGGGGTGTCTGTTTAGGGATTTCACAATTTAATTTCTGGAAAGACCGGACACCAATAATTTTGTATGCGGATCTTTGGTAAAGATGGTTGAGTAGCCCTGGTCTATAGTAACCCCACTTAAACATGTATTTTTTGCAATGAGACTATCATACTTTTGTCTTTTACTCAGTTTATTGTCTCGTTCAAGTATCTTTGCGACCAGAGTCGAATACTGATCCAAGAAATCGGATGTCTCAATGACTCGGCTAAACAAATATCGCGAAGAAAGTCTCCTTCATTTTTTTTAGTAAATTTATGTATTGCCGTCAGTGCTGTCGAGTGATTAAAGTTTTTAATTGGTGGGTGGCTTTGCGCTGACAATAACTTTAAAAACAGGATTTGTGTTTACCTGAATAATTGTAGACTCTCTTCTCCCTTCGCATTTGATTTTATTGAAGATCTTAACTCATCAATATCGCAATATTCCAGTTCATATTGCACCATAGTAGTGTCATTGTTGCTTAATGCCCGATTCTCCTCTTTCGTTGTAGCTATTTTATTGGTTTTAATGATGTAATATCCGTTTTGTAGATCAGAGAAAAAAAGTCTGATATTGTCTAGTTTTGAGTCGACTTTCATTTTCTTGGCAAAATAAGAAAGATGAGCAAGCTGCTTGCATGAAAATAAATATGACGGGTGAACATCTGCCGCTTTATTTATATTTTCATTATCCAGTTCATCATTGTTAGGTTGTCCATAATCATCACTAGCTTGCAGCGGTACCTTCTTCCCTTCATCACTAAACGATAGAAGGGAAAATTCACAGACCGCAAGTCGTTTTTCATTGCAGTCCAAGATGTTGTAAAGAGGCGCCTGCGTATTCGTTTCATAGGTGGAATATGACGACGAAGAATAGCTGACGACCGTAGTTTGTGTGATTGCGTCAGGTATTCCCAGAGTGCTCAAGTTATCCATGTCGGCGTACATCTCAGCAGCTTAAAAATGAAGCAATGAGTTTTTGTAGTTTTAAAATTTATTCTTACTGTCATACAGTGTGATTCTATAATGTGATCTTTCGTACAAAGCCCCCGTCACATATGTGAAATTGAAGAAAAAAAAACGTCTCAACGTTTTTAAATAACAAATTAGAATTTCCAGCACAATCTGCATTCCTAACGTTAACTGTACAATTACTAATTTTATTTTGAGCGTTGGCGGGTGTATTTATTTGGCGAAGGCTTTGTTCATATGATCCCCGTATGCTAGTATACCAGGCGTGATTACCTGTTGCGTTTATCGTTGCTTCTGGTCCCAATCCATCCTCTTTAGGTTTCTCTGGGAAAACCTGAATGCATAAATGTATGTTTAGTCGTAAAAATAAGTTTCTTATTTCAGAAACAAGTGTTTGCTGCCGGAACATAGCGTGACAGTTTTCTAGTGCTCGGAAATTCTCATTAAATGCATTGCAAATGTTAAATCGAACTTCTTCAATTAAAACTTATTCCAAATCCATAATCATTTCCACGGAAAGGGGAAACGTGATTCCGACATAAATTGTCCTTCAAACAGAATATTGGCATAATCAAACATACAATGAATACTGTAGAAAAGTACATCCAATGTAATTGTTTATAATTTCCTGACCGCATTTTTCTTTCACGTAGTTCATCGGACTTACCTCTAAGCAAGATGATCCGTTCTGTACTGTGGAAGGCATAAAGTTGGTGTATGTTAGAAGTTGTTGGCGACTATCAAAAAATTCCAACGTTTTCCCGTCGCTGTATCCATCAATCCAGTAACTCAAACTTGCGCTGCTAATGTATAAAAAAAAAACTAATTTAGCTTTTATGAAATTACGTATATCTTCAAGTTTGGCGCAATCGCAGATTCATTGGTTTTAGAATATGAAAGAGAAAATAGTCGAAACAATTTGTAATGCAGTACTTGGTATGGCGCATTTAAACAAAATCAGCTTGATCTGACGCATTTTGACGAAATCACAGTATTTCCCCGAAAATAAGACCTAGTCGATAGCGCGAAAATTGTTTTGACCTAGCAAGAAATCGTTCCTACTCGTTTTAAATGATTAATAATCTATGTTTAGCAGTTATTTTAAATAAAAACGTGTTATTTATAAGTAAATAGATATTAGTTTTCCTATTTTGTATATTTGGGAATCTCGTGATTCTATACTTTGTAATTTTGTTTTCGATAAATAAAAATAAAAGACACCCCCCAAAAATAAGACTCAGTGTTATTTTTCAAAAGAAAATTGAAACACGGTAGTAAGACTGATAACAACGTACCTTTTAATATTATGCTTAGTGACCATGCTAGTCATAGCAGTTGCCAGAAATTTGTTTGTGTCTTCATCTACAATCGAAGCCAATTTTCCTCCTAACTTCTGGCAAGTTTCCTGTGCTTTTTTCCATTCCAGAAAATCAGGTAGTATTTGAAAGCACGATTGATTTCGAAAATCATACCCATCAATACATTGATTAAAATACGATCGAAACACTAAATTTAAAATTCATCATCTTTTTTATAAGAAAGGGATATTATTAGGATATTTTAGAATTAGGGTAAATTGGCTCATTTTTACATAAATCAACCCTATCCACGCTATTATCTTCATATACCGCACTAGTCCATGAAAAATCTGTTGTATTTTACAATTCTTAACTTAAAAGTGGATTGGACGAACCTAGGGCAGGTATATGCGCTCCTATCCAAAACTTATCATTCTCTCCCGATAATTTAGTAGCAGATCTCAAAAGATCTAAAAGAATTTCTTGCTGTTCGTCGTCACCTACTGTCACTAGTCGTCCAGATTTCTTTTTGCAGTCGCCGTTGGCTGATTTCCAGTCTGAAATAATTTATTATAGTCTGAAATCTACTCGAAAGCGACCGAAGATGTGACAATGGCTACCATTTGTACTTTGACTATGTATTTGACGGCAGGTATAGGCTTTTACGAAGACAGCGCAGTGACAGAACAACGTTGCTTCGTGGAGTTTCTCTAAACGACTTTCAACTCGACTCTGTTTTTTTAGCTAAACAAATTTAAGAGACTTGATAGGTATATTTATCCCAAAGCACAACATAATATTGAATTAGATTTAGTTGCAAGAACCTTGCTTCAAATAAACTGATCGAATGAATGGCTATTGTGCAAAAAAATTGTTTGCAACAAATAAGCCACAAGCCCAACGTCCAAATATTTCGAAGGCTGCTTTCGGCTATAATGTTATAATGCTGTGCAATAAAGTTGTGCAAACCATTCTCAGTATCAGATAGTTCAAGGCATTGTTCTTCATTTCTAATCCACCCCTCTTTGTTTGGACATGATGCGCCCGCGGATCGCATGAAAATCAATCCCAGTAAGCACCATCGAAAAAGCTGAAAGTACGTGACAAAAATAAAGTTAAACATGCGGCTGAAATATTTTCAAACGGAGTGGCATTAAAGCGAGTGGCAAAGTTAATCAGTAAAAATCTACCATTTTATTGCAAAGGAAAAGTTTTTGCGTAAGTTTTCTTATACTAATCAATCTTTGCCGGAAACAATATTTATAGGTCTGAGTAGATATTTAATTGAAGTCGTTAAATAGGTGGATATTTCATGGCTATGCGTCTCTACCTCGCTGGAATTCCCCGCAAACATATTGATGTACAGTCGAGTCGAAGACGTCAAATCAATTTTAAATCCCTCATTATGACGCAAGAACTCACACAATGGCAGTTTTTCGTGTTTTCGTAAGTTGATAGTCTCAGTAGGCCCATCATATTCTGCGGATGGTTTTTAATTAGTACAATTTTATTCTTAAACGGCGTGATAAAATGTTTTCTGAAGAAAATTTTTTATCGTGTATGCGGGAATCTGCGGAAAAGTTAAAATAAAATGAAGAATTTCTACATTTTCTGAAATTTCATACTTCTAAAAATATATTGTTACCGGTAGTGGCGGGTGTGAAGATGTGTTTTTTTTTCATTTCAAAGCAAGACCAAGTGGCATGCCACACTTTGTTCAGTGTTTTTTCGACGTACCCAAACGAATTGAATAGCTTTCGGTGTTAACCCATAGACAATGACAAAGCCTACCATTGCCAAGAGATAATAAGCTACAAATAATATTCACCTCTGTCGTAAACACTAGCTTACAGATCGTGAACTGGCCACATTTTTCTGTAGGTGTTATGGCGACTTAAAAAATGGGGAGTGGTTGCGTATCGACGCTTCACGCTCACTCAAACAATAATCAATGGTATCATGAAATAATGTTGAATTGGAATAATAGATTTTAAGTATTATGTTGGTAGTTACATTCTGAGTTCAATACGTGGATAAAATAATGCGACGAGAATTCAGAGTTGTAAATCATTGTAAAAACAAATTAATGACAACCTATTCACACACCCTACGCCCAGTGGTGGGATTCAAATTTTTTGTCAGCCGGTTCCATCATACAAATGTCATATTTTCAGGCGGTTCTGTTACAAAAAGTCATGTAATGCTAACCGGTTTGCTTATCTCATAAAATTCCGTAGGACGGTTCTATAGAGCCGTTGTGAACCGGCTGAATCCCACTACTGCCTACGCCTACATGGACTGGTAACCGGACGAGAGTCCGTGTTTCGCAATAGGGTAAAGCCGTCCTCTATGTTTTTCATTCGCGGGATAAATATGAAAACCCCAACTGTTTGTTCTTGCTACTTATTGAAACTTAACAAAAATGTGAGCACATTGCTATCAGCCTATAACGAAATGATTCTACACTAGAATCACGTTGTTGTCACGTTGAATTCAAGACCATTCACCTGGAATACTAAACTGGTAAACTTGCTATCCCCACACCGATCTGGACGAGGTACTGTCGTTCAATGTTCACTACAGTACAGTCATAATATCAGCATTTTGTACATTCGGTGGAAGAAAAATTAAGTATAAAAATACTATGGACGAGTAGTAGAACACAATATATATCAAGAGTAAAGTAGAATTTCTTATAGCAACATATTATGTTTGCAATTTATATTATTTGATTTTTAACCGGTTTGTTTAAAAAGTATTATAATTAAACCAAATATTTGCCAGGATCGTTTTCATTTTTATCGAAATAAAACAGCCCTATTTCGAGTACAAAATATATAATTCAAATAGTAGAATATAAAAAGTCCTCTGATCGAAGACTTGTTGGCGTTGTGAATAAAGAAAAGTCAAAACAATACTAACCTTCACTTTCCGTTCCATCATTGTTAGGATTTGATTAAAAAGATATTGTTAGTCATCGATTTTCCAGCGTGTACTGTAAGTCTAGTGCTCTTCAATACAATAAAGATATATTTAATACGAAAATATTGACTGACACGAACTCACTTCGTTTCTCATTGAAAACAATTTTAATCTTTCCGGGACACAAATGTTATACACTAACAAATATCAGGATAAATAAACTCCAATTACCATGAATAAACGTATAAACAAAACCACTCAGCTAGAAATTAAAAATTTGAAGGGTTCGTATAAAACCGCTGGCGGGATGCTAGCTGTCATCGGTTGCCCACTTCAAGCACAATCGTTAGGTAGCATTACACCAGCACTTTTTGTGCGATCGATATTTAGATGAAAACATATTGCAACGAACAGAGCGAAAAGCATAAAAGAGTTTACATCGATAAAAATGCACTGACGCTTCATCCTACCAATTTAAAGTTTTTCAAGCATAAGAAAGTCAAGAATTCGACTTTACGCCCCGCCCGGGCTTTATAAAAGGTGTATATCGTAAGGTCTAATAAAAATGCACCGCAAATTCCAGAACACGCCTGCGAAAGAACATAAACGAACAATTTCTTTCTGGTCCCGTTATTTTTTTTGTATTTTTCTTGTACAGCGTTTAGGATTTTTGAGGCGCACTTCGATTTGGGCTAATTTTGTCTTTATGTTTGTTGGTATCCAACAACATGTATGTTTTGTGACGTACAAGTAAAGCATGTATCCAGGACTAAACAACACAAGAGTAGGAACATTAGTTACTTTTATGAACATGTAATTACATTTTCAAGATGTTGTAAGACCGCCATATTAAACCTAACTCAAATTAACTCTGAAATGTAAGGATTCCTTTGATGTTATAAGTCATCAGAATAATTACTTGCAGTTTCATGAAACTCGTTCCGTGTACTCATCTCTTTCAGTCGACCATACATGACATGTCGATGAATTACGCAGCGAAAGATCATTTTACCTACAGCTCATATTCGACGGGTCAATAAAATTTACAACACACTTCGAATTACGCAAAAAAGATAATTCGTTTTGTTCAACCTAACACCCTCAATGAACTTGTATTGGCTGAAAATGTCAGCGAGGCTAACGAGACTAGTTAACTTCTCTAGGTGTTTGCGCAGCCTAAACTGGAGAAGCGCATGTCTCCTTTCGCTAACAACCAAAATTGTCAAAGTGGCACTTGAAGATAATACGCGCATAATCGCTTTTAATCTTTAACTGGTGCGCGTGCTCTTCTCTGCCCCTGACAATGTAGCTATTCGTGAGTGTCCGCCTTGTTATTGTGATGGACGGACGATTGTATGCCTCCTGCCAGGAACACATACCACGGGCAAAGTTCCAATTACTGACGTACGAATAATGCGCTGCTTCTTAAGCGCTAATACCGTGTTATTCATGGGGTATATTCATTTGCCTTTCAAATGATAATTTCGACGATATGTATGGGGTTATTAGGGAATTCTTCATTTATTATAACAAATATATATATATATAAGTGTGCGCCGCGCATGTGTTCTTTTCATCTTATATAAAAACATTTCCTAAAGGACTGACACTTTTTATCCCCATTATTGATGGATGATATTCAGATGATCTTGACTTTCAAAAGATTCTTTCATGGCATCATGAATATTTGATTTTATACAACAACAACAAAACAAGTTAATGCGATAAATATAGTATATATATTGTACTAAAATAGTACCAACGAAACAAAAAAGGCTGTTCGTTCAATTCAAACAACTTGATAGGCGTCTTTGTGTGAAAATAATTGAAGTCGTATGGCACTGGGCTCTTGTCGTATTCTTTCTCCATACCTTGGGTTTGACTAGCGGCAATTCGTGTCGATAATTGTCTCGTTATAAAACAACGCAAAAGAAGTTTAGCGCATGTCAACATATCTTGGGATGTACTTGAGGTGAGCAGTCCCAGCATACGATATTAAATCGTTACACCACTCTCTTTTTTATTACGGAAGAATTTGTTTATAGAAATTTTACAAAATACTCACCTGGGCTTATATATACCGTTAATTTGAATATATTGACTTATCTCACAAAAACAAAAGGTGAAAATAATCATAACTGTAACAAATTCAACCTCAGGTCAAATTATCATTCTCAAACAAATCGCATACAATGAAATAGAGATAACGAGATTATTTTGAGATTTGGAAGGCCGATGACTGGAGATGGGACGAGATTAGATTCGATTTTTTTAAAGTTCCAAAATTTTTTTGTATATATCATTCTACATTGATGTTTTAAACATGATGTATTTCATACTGCGCCTAACTATATTTTAGTGACTCTATCTTTTTGGTTGAAAAGTTAAGGTAACGCGAGATGTGAAAAACTGAGTAACCGCAAAATATTTCACACCTTTTTACATATCCAAAGTTAAATGGAGCCAACCCTCCAAAATAAAATAAAAATCAGACGCGGTCCGAATTGAATACTTGAAAGGTCCGGATTCCGACCGCGGTCCGACAGTTGAGTAGCCCTGGCCTAGCTGATGAGCGCGGTCGAGCATGGATAGACTAATTAACTGGCTTATCATGTTGATTATCCATAAACAGAAAACATAATATCATCACGCTAATAACCGATTTGCGTAAGTCATTTTTGGCGATTTTAATTAAGTTTTTTTTTATAAAATAGGTATTTATGTAATGCTGCGCACCTGTCTGTTAACTCGGATTTTATTTTAACAATTCCGAAACCCATAAAAATAGAGATTCAGTATGACATGCACATTTGTGCAATTGTTTCGTCATAATGAATTATCATTGTTACCGCAGGACTATGGTGACGTCACAAAGGCAAAATAACCTCGGCGAAGGATTTTCGAGTTTTTGCATCTCGGATTCTAGCTTAGCGCGTATTAATTTAAATTTATACTACAGTATAGGAAGGCGTGCACTTGTGATATTCACTGTCCGAGTCCAATTCACCTTGGTTGGCTTTTATATTGGGTGCATTGCTGTTTTATTTTTTATATTTAATCTTAGTCTTATTTCGGTGGGTGTGCAGAACGTGTTATATTATTGAAATATATATTTTTAAACATAAAAAATAATGTAATTAAAAACTGATCAGCTATTTTCGGGATTAGACATTGTAGATACTGAAAATTACATTCGTTTTTGGAATGTTTAGTTTTCAGGACTGGTGCAAATAGTAAAGTTGCAAAATTGCGTATGTCCCCAAGTCATAGACACATTTCTGCCCAAGTCACAGTGCGCCATTATGACGTCACTCAACTGAGTCATACAAATTAACTTTAATCCGGTTACGATCAAAAAATTGAACTATGGCAAATTATTGACTCTCAATGGCATAACAATATCATTAGGAAGTTTTTTACGTTTTTCTCAAAACTGCTAAAAATGACTTACGCAATTCGGTTATTAACTTATTAGCGTGACGATATATTATTATTGTCCATAACATCCTTGTTGATAAAACAGTCCGGTCCAATCTAACACATGGCTCATCAGTATATATATATAATAGAACAAAAATATAACCTCACAATTTTTATACCAATAAAACTGTTGTTTTCCAACCATTGATGGGGCGCCATCATAGTTATTTCCGAAAGTTTCGCCAAAGACAAGTCAAGACCCCTGATCGTTTCCCTCACAGCTCCCAACAGACTAGCCTGCCTCTAGTAATACCCTTAATAGGGACAATGGCTGCGAGCTCTGCAGTAATTTCAAAATCTTATTAACTCCCCGCAAGAAGATCGCCAACTGAGCAGTAACCTTGATGTCAGTGTTTTCGTCAAGCGTCAAGGAATACGATGAAAATTATCTTGCCTTTGCAATCAAAGTTTCCGCTAAAGGGTTCTCAAGCTCTTCGACATGACGAGTTATGGTCTGTCTTGACAGGCTATTTTTGCAAACACCTCTTTTATTTCCAGACGTAAAACATTACCAACTTGAACAATACATAATTTACATTCCTTAACGAATTCTCAATCTGAGAATGGCTTCGATTGTTTTGCGATAACGTCATATAGAGTAGTGAAAGACCAAGTGTGTAAACGGCTATGTTACCTTTATTTATCGATATCTCCTCCCTGTTGGTTTCGATTCAAAATGGCACTAATGGCTCGTTTGAAAGGGCTAGCAGAGCGCATTTCGGAAAAATAAACAAATTATTTGTATCACACTTTTGTATATTACGTCACTCGAAATATAGTTTCCTCCAATTTTTTTTTATTCAATTTTGAAAAATACAGCGCGAGCCACTCGAAACGCTAATCCCATACCCCACATGGACTGCTAACTGAATGTGTTCGGCCTATGATAAATCCGGTTTATCGACTTTCCTCTCCCCGGGATAAATATGTAAATCCCATCCTAATTGTGTGTGGCGGTACTGCGCGTTTGAGACCTAGAATAAAAAATATTTTGTTTTTCTATAATGGGAAGATGGGAATAGGGTTGCCTACCGTCCTTTATTTCAAAGGACAATCCTTTAATTAAGCATTTCGGTCCTTGTCATTTTTAGCATTTGGAAAATATGCTAATTGTCCTTTATTCTTTCCAACGTCGTTTTGCCCGATAGTTATAGTACTGTGTTTGATATTGTGCCGTACTTAAAAAATCGCCTCCGTTTTATGTATTTGCGAGCTTTCATTTATTCTATCTAATTTCGCTTTGGGCCGGCTCAAATAGCCAAAGAAATAACAATTTTATTAACATACCAAATATTTTACATCAATTTTCCGAAAATGGCCACACCCCAAGATTTGAGAAATTCTAGTTCAATAATTGAAATTTTTGCGTATAATTGGTCTCTATGACCCGCTTAGTTATCCTGTATGTCTGCCAGTTGTTGGATATTCCCACAATATCGGACGATGACGACATATTTGTATCATTTCAATTCGACCAAAGTTTAAAAAAGCGCTGGTGCGTATAGAATGTTACGTTAGGACTTAAAAACAGAAGCAGTTCAGTCGGGTCAAATGCATGTCCAACACCAACAGCATAAGAAATTACACCTTCCTCAGCTGCAAAACGAGCACTATATGGCAACAATCTGTTAAAATGGAATACTCAAAATGATTATTCTTGACAATGTTAACTATCGAGTGAGAGATATTTAAAATGCTAAATTCCAAAAGTTATTTAACTAGATTAGACTCTATCCCTGACCTTGGTAAATTATGGCCCGCGGCCCAAATCCGGCCCGTTGGGTGATCCAGTCTGTCCCGTTTTGTTAACGTTCCCATAACGCTCTCTTAACGTTCTTTTTTGATCATAGTTTACGCATTATTGTCATGTAATTTAATGTAACGTTTACCGATGGTTTCGAAAAATCTGTTGCATTCCTTTTCTGAACCCTAATTCTTGAAGATTGATAGCTAAATTATTACGTCACACTTACATGGCCCGCCTGGTCCAAAAACCTTGCCCACCCTTGCTTTATCCTAACCAGGTTAGTTAAATAATTTTTGACTTCACTCATGCAACGAATGGTATCTTGAATAAGACCGTGACCCGTCCCAGTGACATTTCTCGTGGTGACTACCCCGACTGAGCTTTTGAGCTGGGCTTTTTAGAGCCAGAGTCATCTCTTCCCAACTCCGATCACTTCCTCTTTTACCCATTTCCAAAATATCGACCATATATAAAATATTTGGATTCATATTAGTTTGTTACCGACACCACATTTTAGCCGGGAAACTTGATACTGGCAAGCTTTATTTGGCTTCAGTTGGGAATCTCGACTCCTACTCACGATTTAGGAAGATTTAAAATTAGGCTTCAGATAGAGAGAGAATATATTTGAAAGAATGTTTGAATCCCAAATTGGCTCCTGAGTTCAGAAAATTTCCGAGGTATATACTAGCAAAATCAACTCCGACTACACATAGCGTATATACTATGAATTTTTTTCCCGAGCATCGATTTCCTCGTTCATTTCCGTAACAATTGCAAATCAGCAAAAACTTTACAATGATGTCACAATTGGAATATATGCCGTCGCTTGGATACAGCTTTCGCTTGGATAGATATTCAAGCGTGGTTGTAAGAATTGCCCCTTTTTGGTAGTTATTCGTCTGTTTTTAGTTATTTATCCAAATATATTGTTGTAAATCAAATAACTTAATTTTCATTATGTCTCCTGACCTTTAGTTTAGTTACAATAATCAAAAATTGATACCGCAAACGCTGCGATAGATTAGTCTAAAATTAGCTATAAGTACCTATAAGCGGCACGTGATTTATTGCTTTAAATAACAAGAGAGCTATGCTCAAATATATGGACACGTAGCACCCAGTAGCAATAATTTTGATGACGTCATAGCGAGGAAAAAAAAAATAAATAGCCTTCAGAAGAAAAATTTATCTTTAACCACTGAAAATATCGAAGCAATTGGTTCAGTATTCGAAGAGAAAAGCGATTTTTTAAAAATGGAGACGGAGACAAATAACAACAATAACAATAACAACAAAATTTTGAAACGATCGTTATGGCCACTAAACGTGTCCAAAAATGATAGTTTTTACCATGTGAGCCAATTTGTACGTGCCAAATCTCCAAAACACTCGAAAATCAGTGTTGAAAATTTTGCAATGTTAGAATTTTTCCGGGGTCAGGGGTCGGCGAAGCGTCCAAAAAAGAGAATTGTCTATGTCTAATTTTCAGTCCCTATTCACGTAGGAATCCCGTAATCGGTGTCTACATGGGGTAGCTGGCAAATGCATGGTAGAGTATGATAAAAACAAAATTGTGGTATATCTTACTCTCCATCAGTAGACTTTCCATCGGTGAGCAAGATCATGACTCTATCAGCCTCCGGATATCTGGTATTAGATCCATTGAAATCATACAATACTGTCTGATTAATTGCGTGTGCTGTGTACGTTGATGATCTTTGATATTGAAGTGAAACGTTTGGATAATTGTAAAAGTACGGACTAGTGAAAATGGAATACCACATATACACATCTTTAAGTATTTACTAAAAAATTGATTATAATCAAAATAAGAAGCACTCAGATACAAGTGATAGAAAATCATAAAAATTACACTTACGGTTAAATACTTTCATGAGTTACATGACGAAAAAGTTTGGTACATACTTGATTACAAATTAACTATTTTTCGCGTACTGCCATATGACATGATTATGCTGTAACGTTTCAGTTCACCCCTTACCTTTATGTTGTTGACCGCGTTGTCAAAGGCAGTTTCGTTTCTGTACTGCCCCAGTCTAATTTCTGTTTTTAACAAACGTTGGTTGTTTAAATCATCCATTGGGCTCCAGTAAGAATATTGAACCTGTAGGATAGTAAAGAGGTAAGTGAGAACGTCTTAAATCTTTTTAGATTCCGCCTACTTTGCTGATTTTTCGTCTATTTGTTTGTTTTGCCTTATATTTCTTCTTTGTTTTGTTGTAACGGAAAATCAAATAAACTTACTTACTTGTAAGCAATATGACCGTATATCTAGCTGCACTGAACTTTTTTTTTATATATTTATTAATATATAAAACACTGTTGATCGGTACATCTACAACATTATTAATCACTAATCATGAACAATACACAATTCATCATATAAGATAATCAGTAATTGTATCATAAAATTTTTCATTTTGATCGTGTTTCTTTATTTTGCCATTTTTATATGCAATAAATCGTTCAATTTTCCTCACTTCATACAGATATGAGGTAATAAAAACATTAAAAAGCGGTTTCTTTTTCTGTATCTTACAACTATATAGATAAAACCGGGCAGCAAGAAGTATACAGTTACACAATTTGTTATAAAAATTACAAACATATCCCAACATGCAGTCTCTCTTCGAAAAGTTAAAATTTATCCCTGTTTTTTAGTATATCCACATGTTTAGAGTTTCCCAAAACTGTTGAACAACTATACAATCATAGAAAAGGTGGCTGATAGTTTCAACATTGGAATGACAGAATTCACATGACTCTGATAGAACGAGTTTAAATTTGTACAATCTATCGTTTAGTACTATGGAACCATGGAACATTTTTACATGAAAAGATTGCAATTTGGTTTCAATAGTACAATAAAAGATATCCATATACAATTTATTCCAATTAAAATCACTCTCTCTAAAATAATAAGATTTGCCCATTTTTTTCTTGATTTATCAGGGGATATAAATTTGATCAGGTTCAACCTTTCATAGATACATTTACTTTTTCTGATTCGAATGTTTCAGAAATAAAATGAAAAACATTCTCTTCAAGGTCACTTGTTACACTAAAATCAATACAGTTTCCAATATTGCATAACCAATCGTCAGGTAAAACTCCAGTGATGCGATAATAATTTACATACTCTACATCACTATATTGCATGTAATATTTTTCAGTCAACTCTCTATAAGTAAACAGATTACCCGCATTTGATAAGTGTCTTACTGCTTTTATACCATGTTCATACCAAGATTTGATAAAAAATTGTTTTCTGGCATAAGAAATACTTTTGTTGTACCATATAGGTTGGTCAAAAATTGATATTTTCAATCAAACAGCACATTTTTACAGAAATACCAGTTTTTAAATACATTTCGAATGGACGTTAAAGGTAAATGCTTCAGAACATATGAATTTGAGCTCAATTTTCCTTCAAGCATTGCTTGAAAACAGTATTGGCCAATCACTTCCATCTCAATCAATTTTCACACTGGGTTAAGATCCTCACTTAAAAGTGTTTGAATGTATTTCATTTTCTGGGCAACAATGAATTTTTTTATATCTATCATATTAATACCTCCTTTTTCTTTGGGGCCAATCAAGGTATTTCGTTTGATCCGCTCCCAAGTTGAACCCCATACAAATACATATATAGTTCTATTCAATTCAGTTAAAAAACTTTCAGGAATAATCAATTGGTAAAACAGTTGCATGATATATTATCTGGGGTAGAATGAGAGACTTAATAATGCAAAAATCCTCCCCAAAAAAGTCAAATTTCTTGTTTTCCACACTTGGAGTAGCCTTTTGCCTAGTAGCCTATACATTGCTTGGCATTTTGCTATATTGATTCTGCACCCAGATATAATTCCAAAAATATTTTTGAAGTATGAAAAAGGGCATCAATACTAGATTGTGATCCATTGGTTATCACAGTCGAATCATCAGCAAGCATAGAAATTTTTATAGAAATATTCCTCCATTTTATGGGTTCAATTTTTGGGTTTTGCCTGACCATGTTTGCAAAAATTTCAATTACTAATAAAAATGTAAGACAGCTGAAAGAGTCACCTTGCCTTAAGCCTCTATGGATTCCAAAATCATCTGAAATATGACCAATATTTGTGACACAACACTTGATATCATTGTAAAGAATTTTAACCCATTTTATGAATTTAAGATCAAATCCAAATATATATGAAGAATTTTGAACAAGAAATCCCATTTCACACTATCATACGCTTTTTGTATATCAAGAAAAATTAAAGCCCCAGGCCATGATTTAGCGACAGTTAGGTCAATTACATCACAAATCAGTCGAATATTATCCCCTATATTCCTCCCTTTAATAAATCCAGTTTGATCAAGATCGACAATTTTTTGATTACACTACTCATTTGGTTTGTTAATGTTTTACTCAATATTTTATAGTCCACGTTTAATAAGGTTATTGGGCGATAATTGCTTAGAAATGGTCAGTTTGTCCTTTCTTAGGAAGAAGAGTTATTACTCCCCTTTTTGTGTTTTGCTCAAAGTCCCTTTAACAAATGAGTGATTGTAGCTAGCCATCAGAAGATGTTTAATATCTTCTCAAAACACTTTATAAAACTTTGCTGGAAGACCATCAAGTCCGGGGGTTTTGTCAGATTTCATGGATTTCAAAGCCTCGAAACAAGCGCCCTCTGAGATAACACCAGGACATAAGTCTGAAACTTCAGGTTCCATGTGTGGTATTCTGATCCCTTGCAATATTTCATTCACATCAACATTCTGTAATGATGTTTCAGAATATATTTCAGTGTAAAATAGTTTGATACATTCCCATATATGTTTTTGATCCGAGATAGTTCTATCGCCTTCACATAGTTGTGCAATAGATGTTCCTTGTTTATGTCTTTTTTCAACACCAAAAAAATATTTTGTATTATGCTCCCCTTCGTCAGCCCATTTAATTTTACTTCTAATCAGGTACCCACGAGTTTTTTGTTTTAACAAGTCATTTAGAGACTGCTTTGCAATTTCCAGTTGTTGTATATTGTCATCAGATTGGTGACTGGCATACTTGCTTTCCAGGGAAGATATTAATAGTTCAAGATTGTTCATCTTTTTTTTCCTAATTGCATAGGCTATTGATTCCCCGCGAATGCGTCGGACCACATTACAGAGTGTGGTTTGTTACAGCAATGAGCATATATACAATGAGTGGAAACTTGCAAAGATTTGCTCATTTTGGTATTGTTCCCTGCATTTTTACGTCGTCCAGCTAAATGGTTCGTTGCATATTAAGAAAACGCATTGCTCGCTGCCAAAATCCCTTGCTTCAGCCGAGTCGGGTGCGAAATTGGCCGTACTGAGGTCTGTAATTCTTCAATACATATTTGGTTTTGGGTTTCGAAGTATGGTACGCTGAAAGCATACAACTATGAGCATATGCTTATTGGGAATGCATATCTATTAGGCAGAAAACGTATCTACAGAACAGAATATGAACCAGTCGCCGAGAGGGGTGCGGTTATTTATGTATTTATTCCTTGATATAACATGGGATTTACATATTTATCCATGGGAGAGGAAAGCCGAGAAGAATGCCTAAATATATGGCGAACCACGGCCTCTCACAATCATAGCTCTGTCCTCCATATGAATCACATGGCTCTGCGAGCTATTCGTTTACCTATTAAAAATACTGATTTTAACTATAAATTACTCTGGGATATCTTGCCTTTGAAAACAAAAGCCAGAAATTGGAAGAAAATCAGGGAATGAAACGTGTGTATTATGTAATGGAGAACCTGAGTTTGTTTCACATATTTTCATGTATTGTAAATTACAAAAAATATTTATGAAGAATTTGTTTTAGATATATTAAAATTGATTAGAATACATTTTGTTATCAATATGATTCTTGCATATCATTTAATTTTAACGATCCTTTATATAGTCATATAGATACTGTTGATTTGGATGCAATTAAACTTTTGTTATCAATAGTGAGAAATATTTCAGGACTGCTATTAACTATGTGAGCTATTTTTTCTGCAATGCAAAATACATCTTGCCTCTGCTATTTACTATGTGAATTAATTTTTCTGCAATGTAAAGTATTTCCATAACTGCTTTTACTATGTGGGCTGTTTTTTCGGTACTCTTGTAGTATGTGTACCAGGTTAGGTTACGATTCTCCTTATTTTTGTTCTATTAAAAGTTCGGGAATTGTCTGTGTTACACAAGTGAATATCCCCTACCGATAGAATTTAGTCCATTTACACAACTTGATATAAAATAGGCGAACAAAATACTTCTGGAGCACCATTTTTTTTGTAATGTAAAATATTTAATATGTGAACTAATTTTTTTGGAATGCAAAATATTTTCTACAGCTTCTGTATTTTTCATATGTCACTTTTCATTTCATCGAAAATACACATGGTCTGGCACATTGTTCATTCTTTGTGGAGATTTTGGTAAATTTACAGATGGAATAAGACCGACATTCTGTTTTACAACTGTAATACAAATTGAAGTATGTAAACCCAGTTGGTAGACACCGGAACCATGTGTACCAGGTTAGGGTCTACTACATACAAGCATTCCCAAACTTTTCAAGCCGCACCCCCTTTTTAGAATTTGTGAAGTCTTGCGCCCCACCTCAAAATAGTTAGCTAACAATAATAAGCTACAAATAACAGTAGTAACAGTAAGGCATAAGTACGTTTTATTGGAAAAACAGTTGAAAATACATGGATGGAACGAAATAAATGACAAGTTTTGATATGCAAATATTTACAAGTTTTGATATGTATAAAATTAGCCAAGTCCAGAAGTCAGTATTTTAAACTAATAGAGAGAGAGAGTTTATTTCGTTCATCAAACCATGAACATATATAAATTATAATAAAAAAAAGAGATGCTCAGGTGTTTGACTGGGAGACAACGTTACAACATTTGGGGTCATTTAACAGGTTCGGTGTTAAATTCTTCAATAGCTCTCATATACCGTATTCACTATATACATTATTCACAAGAATTTTTGATTTGGAAAGTACTAAATAATCATGTTTTGTCCTAAGATCATCATTTATTCAGCTGATTGAAGTTGACATGTATTGCATATCAACTGCATAAAAATGGGTTAGCAAGGATACCTATTATTTGGAAAATTTATCTACTAAAAATTAATGTGATAGGACATGGGTTTTTTATGAGCAAAGATGAGAAAAATTCTATTATTATAGCACTTTAATTATAAACATTTGATAATAGTAATGAAATCATGAGTATATTTCTTTATACACTATAATTTGAACACATCAAATTATAATACTTGATTATGACTGGCAAGTGATTTGGAGGATAGTGACACACATTAATACATGATCAGGATTTGACCTTTCTCCAGCAGATATATATATATATATGAAATAAAGTGCTCATGTACATATCTATATTCGGCTACAGAGCACGTATCATAGAATGAATTTTAAGGCGAAATATTGATAATATACCGAAATAGCAATGATAAACAATAGGTTATTTTTAAATAAGTATTACCGGTACTAAAAAATAAATAAAGTGCTCATATACATATAGATATTTGGATACAGAGCAAGTATCATAGAATAAAATTCAAGGCAAAAAATTGATTAAATACCAGAATAGCAAGTATAATAAACATTAAGATACTTTTAAACGAAGTATTACTAAAAAATAAATAATGTGGTCATGTACATAGATATTTGGATACAGAGAAAGTGTCATAGAATTTAGGGCGAAATATGGATGCAAGTATGATAAACAATTTGATATTTTTATAAAAAGTGTTACTAACAAATAAAATAATAGATTATGGAGTTCCAGCAAGTGTGCTCATAACAAATAAAAAGATAGCAATTCATTTACCACAGTGAATTAAATTCATTACACATTACTACTTGCTATAACACGGCGGGCACACGATACTCATCGTGTTTTAAACTTTTTTAAAGGTTTTGCTCGCTCTCCAGAACTCTTCATTTTTTATTTGTTTGTATTGTCAGATTGTGGACTTTTCAAAATAAACTATCTATATCAATGAATACAATATCCCAGGTCACCACTTGGCTGGTTCATATTCTGTTCTGTAGTTAGGTTTTCTGCCTAATAAATGGTATGTATTCCCAATAAGCATTACAGTATGCTCATTCGTTCACTCAATGAGTGATTTTAATTACGGTTAATATAAATAAGTTCATATTCCATGTTGCATCCATGATTCAGTATTTATTTTGTTCAATTCCAGTAGTAATCCATACCATAATTAGGTTATTTTAATAAATGCATTGATATAAAACAATAAAAATGAAATTAGTAAATATAAAATACATATCATAAACATATAATTTTCTTTTTGAAATAACGCTTTACATAAATTTTTCAATTCCCTCTCAAATGGGTTGTTTATTCTATAATTCTCTATATTTTTCTACATATTATGGCCATTTTTATCTGCTTTTTGAGAAAGGCAAAATGGGGTGTTTTATTTTCGAATATAATAGAATTTCTCATGGTCAAAATTTTATATCTCACTATTGATTACAAAAGTATAATTGCATCCAAATCAACAGTATCTATATAAAGGATCGTTGAAATTAAATAATATGCAAGAATCATATTGATAACAAAATGTATTCTAATCAATTTTAATATATCTAAAACAAAATCCTCATAAATATTTTTTGTAAATTTACAATACATGAAAATATGTGAAACAAACTCAGGTTCTTCATTACATAATACACACATTTCATTCTCTGCTATTCTTCCAATTTCTGGCTTTTGTTTTCAATGGCAAGATATCCCACAGAAATAGTAAAAATCAGTATTTTTAATAAGTAAACGAATAGCTCGCAGAGCCATGTGATTCATATGGAGGACAGAGCTATGATTGAGAGAGGCCGTGGTTTGCCATATATTTAGGCATTCTTCTCGGCTTTCCTCTACCCTTGGATAAATATGTAAATCCCATGCGCGGCGGTGTGGCTCAACGGGCTAAGCGTTAGGAATACGCTCGCCACCGCACCTCTAATTACTCTGCATGGGTCCGCAGGTTCGAATCCCATGCAGGGATGGTTATGTGCAAGAGGATTGCTGGACTCCTCGCCGCCGTTGGGTGATTCACGTAACCGCTGGTCGGTTACGGCTTCCTCCACTAACAAGTCCATGCTTCCGAAAACAAACAATATAACTAATCCCATGCCCGACTTGGAATGGTAACCGGACGAGAGGCCGTGGTTCGCCATATGGATAAGTCGTCTTATCGGCTTTCCTTTCCCCCGGGATAAATATGTAAATCCTTATCCTCATTATCCTAATAAATACATAAATAACCGCACCCCACTGGGCGACTGTTTATATTCTGTACTGTAGGATAAATAATCCAATATTCATTTTTCATATGTCCATTCCATCAGTGTTTGAGGTGTTGATCGCATCGGCATACAATTCATCAATTTTTAGTATATTGAGTTAGATTATGTACAATAAACGTAAAAAATTAAATATATTAGACATGTTCATTTTAATACATACTAAATTTATACACACTAGATTTATAGTTCAAATACAATTCCTTAGTATTTCAAATTCTCTGACAAAATTTGGTGATTTTCTATTTTTTTCAATGTTGAGTCTGTAAGTGATTGCAGTTTTTATTTGTTTGATAACTAGGTGCTGATTAGGGATATTACTTTCGAATATAACAGAATTTCTTTGTATCCATATTTTATATCTAGTGATTGAAATTAAATAAACATCTTGTAATGTTGGAATGTAACAAATAGCTTAAATCCAATAAAACACAAGTTTCATAATTTTTCAAAAGTCTGGCATTATTTAAATTCCTAACAGTATTTTCCATAAAATCAAAAACATAATCAAAATATTCACAATTCATAAATAGATGGCTAACAAATTCTGGTTCTTTTCCACATAACACACACATATCATTTCCTGCTATATTTCTTATTCCAGGTTTTGTTTTTACTGGTAAAATATCCCACATTAACTTGAAATTAAAGGTTTTCATTCATTATTATGAATATTCTCACATGCAATATTTAAATTACAATTGCGTAGAAAAATTAATCTGTCCCCAGTCATAGAAATAACAATTTTTTTTATAAATAGTTTTATGCATATCTTCTTTTATATCTGTACTACTTATGTTATGCTTTCTTAAAAATTCTAATATTAATCTATACTCACTTTGAGGACAAAATCTATGTAAACATGTATTTTCAGTTCTAATCCCCCAAAATGTACTAAGTTGTTGTCCAATATTGTATTCAACAAAGGACATACAAATATGATTGTAGTCCTCATTATAATCACATTCTCTAGCTTTATAATAATCCAAGACACTAATTATGTACATGCACATTGTACAAATGGGTATGTTAATAATATCATAACCCCCCAAATTTTTTGGTTTGCACAAATTCCCTATTTTCAGTATTCTTCTTCTATTGAATACAAATTTTGCCACGTTTACTATCTAATAGATATGCATTCCCAATAAGCATATGCTCATAGTTGTATGCTTTCAGCGTACCATACTTCAAAACCCAAAACCAAATATGTATTGAAGAATTAAAGACTCGGCTGAAGCAAGGGATTTTGGCAGCGAGCAATGCGTTTTCTTAATATGCAACGAACCATTTAGCCGGACGACGTAAAAAATGCAGGGAACAATACCAAAATGAGCAAATCTTTGCAAGTTTCCACTCATTGTATATATGCTCATTGGTTACAGTCAACGGACCGTATGTTGCCCACCCCTGTGCTAGGCGTATGGTTCAGGTAACTCGCTTGTGTTTCACTGTTTGCGGACAGCACTTCGTTGATGTGGATTACTGCAGCACGGATCGGAAATGAACTGTACCAGAGAGTGTCAGGAAAACGCAAGATTGAACAATTCAGAGAAAGACGCAAGGAACGTGCGACTACCAGTGCCGGTAGTTTGATTAAGCTTTTTATGCCCGTCCTGATTAAATCATAACCAGGTCGTGTAAATTTTAGAGAAAAAATAAATGGAGTAGCCTTCTAACGACTTCTTCCGTCTCCAAGTACAGAAGTACTGAAAATATCAAACTGATTGTTCAAACACGATTTTACATATCACTGTGTTATGGACAACACAATTTGGTTACATACTGGTAACTATTTTTGCAATTTGGAGGGTCTGGGGTTGGAAAAGACAACTGACAAGTCTGAAAGTGGAAAAGCTGGAAAGTAAATACAACAGAGTTGTGAAGAAATGTGATATGACTTTTCGCCCACAGATATTGCACTCATAACTACACAAGCCAGTTAAATTCTGTAATTTGATTTTTTTTTAATCCTGTTGAACTTATATTTGGCCACTTCATGAATGGTATTAATCAGCACTTCACCATATCTCAGGATGTCCTGTTCACTTCATAACAAAGTTAAGGACTAAAGAGTTTTCACTATGAATAGTATAGTATGCTGGGCATTGCTGGCAGGGGATGGAATTTTTAAAGACACCCACAAATTTTCCAATTGCAAGTGTGCTTTCTGTTTTAATATGGTTGTTTGTATTGTGTTGCTTTTGATAAATATGCCTTAAATTGTTCATCTTATTTCAATGGCAAAATTATCCATGTTGTATTTTTTTATTAGCTCCTGCAACCTTACTCTGTGGATATTATTTTGGCAATATCTATTTTTTCCTCTTTTGCTGCCAATAAGTGGTTATGTACCACCTAGAACACCAGCATAATTTGAATTTTCTACTGTAACATCAATGTTTCACTTTTGCTCATGGTATTCCTTTGTGTGAGTGTGTAATCGAGATTGCTTTTACTGTTTTATTAAATGATTTTACACCTCCATGTTGCCTGCCAATATTGACAGTGTTTGGATATTGTTTTGGTAAATAGTTCCAATGTATATAGCTTTTTTGTGTTTTTTCCTGTGTTACTAGTCACTATTTTCTTCTAACATTCTCACGCATTGTTAGGTATTTGTATTCACAGCTATTGTCACTCTATTTTTATTCCCATTATTCAAAACTTCATGCTGCTTTTAGACCATGTATTTATTTATCTGTCTTGCACATTTGATAGGTTTTTGGTGATTTTTTGCATTTCTGACAGCGAGCGATGTCTCCCATAGATTTTGACTTGTTTATTTCTATGCTATATAGGAATCCCAGACCCAAAATATACAGAATTCGAGATCAGCTTTATTTATATATATTTACTGCAAGGCTAATCCTGTCGATTTCTCAGCTACCATAATCGTATACGAACATTTGAAACATCTATCAGAGACGGAGGAGGTCGTTGGGATTCTATTACATTTAATTTTATCTACCTGAATTTTGCTGTCCTATTTCGAGCGCAACACTTATTTTACTCCATGTAAATTATCCACTGATTCAAGCAATTATTTGGCTTTTATCATTTTAAATTGAGTTATAAGAACTGCCCGATTTTGAATCGTGTCCATATTTTTTTTTGTATAATCGTATTATTTCTATTTTATTTTTTGGTGGGTCAGCACGTACTTGTACGTTTTTTAACTTTATTTTAAGTTATGCTCGCCTTCCAGGTATCTCTGTATTTGTTGTTTGTTTACTTTTTTGTATTGTTCTGTATTTGTTGTCTGTTTACTTTTTTGTCTTGTTCCGTTTTAGTCAGAGAGCCGAAATAAAATGATTGATTGATTGATTGATTGAATTATTACTTTAATTGTATCCCACATAACATTTGGATTAACGTATTCCATGCAGTGGCCCTTTACGGTATTTTGGATTACTTGTCTAATTTTATTAACATAGTTTTCATCATTCAACAAGGAAGTGTTCAGTTTCCAGAATCCGGTACCTCTGGGGACAGGATTAATATCAATCCACAGAGATGCTATAGTATAGAGCAGTGATTCTCAAACTAGAGTTTGAGAGCCGCATGCGGTCTCAACAACCTTCCCTGCGGCTCCCGTTAATGTTTTAAGAATTAATTATTTTTAAAGAAAATTTTTCATTGAAAACTAATCATTGACTCGAAATTAAAATGCTGAAGTCTAATAGTTAGGCGAATGGATTCCCCCGTGTTTATTTGCGTAGCGTTGACTAACCTACAAGATACAATAGTGACGCAACAGTGAGCGTTTTCGCGGACACTCGGACACTTTTCGCTTGGAAAGATTTCAGACATGGCTGTAATCATTGGCTTGCTTTTGTGGATTTTCAGTTTGTGTCGCATTTCCAGATCTTATGTATAAATCAAATAACTCAATGATTATTTTAATTTCTAGAGCATTTAATTTTGTTCCAGAAATCGAAAATAGTCCCGAAAAATCTGGCGATCATCTCAAGCAGCTACTGCACCTTGCATCCTCCACGATTACGACCCGTTTTGACAAACTTATTAGAAATCAAAGCCTAATTAAATCAAATGAAAAAATCGAAAAAATTTTCGAATCGAATAATTTGAATATTTTTTTTATACATAACAGGGATCCAGAACGTCGGAGGCCGATAGTTCATTTGGAAATTAATAGAAACATTGAAAAGTCGGCAATAAAGCGTTTTTTAATGGTTAATTTTATCATAATAGCTGATCGTCTTTGTCACCGCGATCGTTTTGGCGGCGATATCCTAAAGTTGGTATTCTATATTTCCGCCCTTTCTCGTTTTTGCAAGAATAAGCGGTCGCCGAATATCGAAATTCCATATTTCTAGTATCCCCTTGCGTTCTCATCAGCGACAGCTGTTGAATACATTTAAGGACTGATTTCAAAACCAAATTAATTCTATTCTGAGTTTTATCCTCTGCCTTGGATTTGATCTTCCTTATCACCGCTTGTAAATTAACCGCGCCTGTTTTAAGTGAACGGTAACCTAGATGCAGATATTTATTATAATGATAATTGAGTTTCTCATGCTTTTCTATGGTGTTATTTTAGTATCAGATAGATAAACCTAGCAAATTTACGAATTCGTGAATCCTGAAAGTTGATTTAAAATAGCGATTAAACAATATGTCAATAAGGGCATTTTTAGGCCTTTGTGCCTAATAGAGTGTCAGACTCTAATTGTACCTGATTACGTTTTTTTTTTCAACAAAACAACACCCCGATGGTTATTATAGCTAAAATACTTACTCAGTAATGCTCAATTTTCTTTACGGAATTTGCAAATTCAGCACTTCACTTGATGATTTTGATTATATCATGCCTTATGGCTTAATTATTACTGCCCAAATGCTTCAAAATTTAACAATTGTAATCATTTTCGATGATAATAGACGCAACAATTTGTGAACGAGTCAGGGGTGCATTGTTACAACGAAATTCACGATTGATTTTACGTTCTACTCTGGGCTCAACTTGGCTCGACGGCCATGCATGGTCGAGTAAAATGTTTACATATTCGAAAAATTACTTGGCAAAAGATGGAAGGGATCACTGAAGAGCTAATAAAAAGTGCTTTAAAGGGAGTAGGACATGACATTTCTTATCTGGTTACAACTTAATGAATTTTTCCCATACAATTAACTCATACCAGCTTTTGGAAAAATTATTTGGTCATTTTTTAAATCCATGCTATTTACATAACTAGAGTGTTTTAACGACCTAAAATCGCCTTTTTCACAATGAAACGCCGAAATGTCATTTTAACATTTAATTTTAAGCAACTTTATGTTCAGTAATGCAAGAAATGGCTAATGACATGTCAATGACATCTGGTTTATTTTTCTGGTTTGACGTTTCTAAATTTACGGAACGGTCGGTACGTTTTTTTTTTGCAAAACGATGAATTGAAAGGATACCATAAGTGCAAAAATAAGCATATAACACCATAACGCAAAGACAACTTTTCAAATTTTGCTTATTTTTCTCAAAGCGAGCGCCATTGGGAAATCTCGCACAATTCACGATTGAGTTGGAGACGCTCGAGTTCGGTGTCCAAGCAGAGCGGAGCAGGTCACGTAATACCAGATATTCAAATAGCAAAATGCCATTCGAATATGTTATTATTCGAATATTTGGCCCAGCCCTAGTTGTTACGTGTTGTTGTTACGATGACTTGGTATTTTGATTACGCGCTTAAGGTTTGTTGCTATTTTACCTTGCGTTGTTTGTGTGCGGCTCTTCATACCTTTGAGGCTTGAAATGCGGCTCTGGGACTAAAAAAGTTTGAGAACCACTGGTATAGAGTGATCAGATAAAACACAAGGTATAATATCAACTTTGCACTGATATAGCAACAAATGCTGAGATAGTAACACCATATCAATTCGGGTGGCAGTTTTTAATTGTTTATGAAAATGAGAGTATACTTTCTTGCTTGGATTTATTACTCTGAAGGAGTCTTGCAAACCCGACTTATGTTGCTACGACACTGCTTTTAATACGATTGCAAATAGTCTGATTAGTTTAATTTGTTACTTATCGATCTTTAGATCGGTAAGTATGTTGATAGGTATTTGTCTGTCTGTTAGATGCACGCGATATCTCACGAAGGCGTGGTTGAATCTGCTCCAAATTGCATGTGCATTCATCATATCTCGGACCAGAAGCCTATTGATTTTGGATGAATTATGTCGTATAATTAGCGAGTTGTTAATTAATAAGTGATGGGACACGCGGTGTCACTATAGAGTCATGAATCGAAATCGCAGTTTCGATCGATAAGTCCTCGGTCTCCGACCGATATTCTCGTTTTAATTTTGTGGAAAACCCTGATGCGGCCCGGACTCACTCAGACTCTGATCCAGCAGCCGCTGGGTAAATTGGGTTTGAGACATGGAACACATGGAATAAATGCTGAAGTTACAGAGAGAGAGAGATTTATTGCCACAAAACAAATTACATATTGTGAACTATTTGTGTGACAGACAATAAAATCAGTGCGTTGCCAAAGCTTGTTAAGATTCCATATTTTTGATTGAGTCTATAGTCCTCTATTAAGGTCCTTTCACTTGCATCTAGCGGATTTTTTTTCTTTCGGATACGACATGGAGAGATTGTTGGGCTTTTCTTCTGCAAGCTTCAATATAGGTAGCCATTTGTGAATCTGTGTTTATAATACTGTAGGCCAATGCTACAATAAACAAAAAACAATGACTTCAACAACTGAACAATTTCTGAATCTCAACCCTAGTTTAATCTGTAAATGCGGCAGATATCCCACAGCTAAGTTAACGGCACTAGACTACATACACGCTTACCCGAGTAAGACCTTTTGATACTATGCCTATTTTTACAAAGTATGCTAACGTCTCAACGAGCCTATTTTAATTTGAATCACTGCTGAGAGCAATCCGAACTGTTAACGAGGCGAAGATTGTCCTCGTTAGCTAGCGAGCTCTTAAGCGCGTTAAAGAACTTTCGTGAATACCTATTCTCGGTAGAATGTGAGAAGAAGGCACTTTACGAGACGTCTCATTTGACGCCAAAAAATTCTTTCGAATAATTTCTCTCGAATATTTACGAAGCTCTGTGAATACCATTTTTGCTTTTCACGAGAAAGTCGGTGCTTAACTAACACGTTACGCGGTAACGAAGCTTTGTCAATGGGGGCCCCAGGTCAATGTCAGTAAATGAATCATTTTAAGGAGGCAATTTTTGGTAATGCACAGTGATTGCTGATACACAGAGTCATAATCCAATTGTAAGAGGTATTCCCGATTTTCAGTACACACGGACGTACTCTAATTTACACTATATATACAAAATGTACTTAGTTAATATATTGAAATTAGTATATTTCACAAAAATTAAATATACCGTATATACAATCGGCACTAGTGAGCAATATTTTATCACTTTTCAAAATATGACAAATATACAGTTTAACTTTTTTTGTTTACTATTCTGATAAAATTATAAGTTCTTTACATAATATTTGTCGCGACTGAAATCTGTACCTGTAATGATTTCGTACTTTTTAGATATATGTCACGCGAAAACTAAATGTAACCGCATTTGCCTTTCACAGCCTACTCATCTGTGAAACGAGAGTTGTAATTTATTTTTCTTACTCAGAAAATATGTCAAGTTAAACACAGATGTAATCTAATATAACGGCCAAACGTAAATAAACAAACATAAATTTTCTAATTATTGAGTTTTCATAAATGTTGTAACACTAAGTCAGTAAGTATATGGCTTTTTAATTATAAATAATATTTGGACAATTAATTTATTAGTAAGCATTTTTTCACAATGATTCCAGGGTACTCCCGAAGTATGTGAACCAAGATGGCGGACACCGGAACGTAGTATGTGTGCCAGGGTAGAGTTAGGTCATAATTTTATTCCAATTTTCTTTATTTTAGTGCTATTACGCGTTCGGAGACTAGCTAAGTGACACCTGTAGTATTTGTACCTGAAATTTATGGCTTAACCCTAGGGTTACCATATTTTTGTGACTTCAAATCAGGACGCCCCAAAAGACAACGACCCCTGTGTGAGCTGTGATTTTGTAACTTCACATTTTCCGATTTTACTACATAGGCCTACATTTGAAGCTGTCCCGGCTGTCTTTATTGACCATATTGTTAGCAAAATTTCAAGCACATATTCTCTGTTCAAATATCGGGTTCAGTTCGAAAAATAAGAAGGATTTGACGTTAACGATACCGGTACAAATAATTCGAATTTAGACTAATTAGTATTGGTTTTACATGCGATGCCATAAATGGGAATCAGCGGGAAACCAACGCATTCACCTTCAGTAAGTAGGCTAGCGCTGCGCTACACAGAAACAACGATAACGAGAACATGTTTGTGTATTATGCTGGAAAAGCGGGACTTTGGGATGACTTATCGGGACGGCGGGACAAAACGCTGGAAAGCGGGACTGTCCCGCCTAAAGCGGGACGTATGGTAAGCCTAGTTATGTGCAATATTTAGCCTAGGAGTATTCTATTGAAAATAGATCAGAACTATTAAAAATTTGCTAAAAAAGCCATGTTAAAATTGATGTACCAGATTAAGATCGTTGTATTTACTCTCACATCTCAATAAAATGGTGAACAACACAGAGACAGGGTATTGGACTAGTTATAGATAGACTAACGTTGAATTACTGCGAGATGCGAAGTTCGATGCGAGAAGCGACCAATAGATATGACAACATCATAGCACGAGGCTATTGTTTAGCAGTAGAAGAATGCAGTCTCGGCCGATAATGGGCGAAAGGCATACTTCTATATATAATATAGCATTGTTGTATTTTGTTAAAAATACTTTAAAAAGCGCGTTGCGTTATTGAACATTACGCCATATTAGTTCTACACACTGCAATACGTTATATCACAAGCATGGTCGTCATAATTTCAATGAGTCAGTGCAGTTACCGTCATATTTCCAGAAATTTGATCACATCTGCATTGTAACCCCTATCATTAAAAAAAATATTAACAGAGCATGTGAGTTTGTTTATACCTCACAAATTAGAGGAAGTACGCGCTTTAACTGAAATTTACAGTGTTACACTATACCGTTGGATAGATACGCCTCGCGCTAGGAATATTTACAAATATATACCGTATTTGCTCGTTTAATAGCCCGGGCGTTTATTTTTGGACACGTAGTGGACATAACGATCGTTTCAATATTATGTTGTTGTTGTTCTTCGACACGTTTTTAAAAAGTCGCTTTTCTCTTCGAATACTGGACCAATTGTTTTGAAATTTTCAGTGGTTAAAGATAAAAATTTTCTCCAGAAGGCTATTACTTTTTTTTTGCTATGACGTCATCAAAATTATGTGACTCTACGTGTCCATATATTTGAGCATAGCTCTCTTGTTTTAAACATACTCACTAACCGGGCCCTTATTCAAACCGGCTCTTATTCAAGCAGGGGCGCTTGTTATTTTTAAAGTAAAATTACACACAAAAATACCGGTAGATAAGATCGATCGTTACAATAATCATTACCGTATATTGTCATTTCCAGTTCTCAAGTATGATTTAAACGAGCATAATGAAAATTTTGACTTTTTCTACGCACCGCAGGTACAAATCCGCAAAAAAAAAATTTTACACCGGGCGGGTATTCAAGCACCGGCCCTTATTTATTTTTATGTCCTGTTCACACGGGCGGCTATTCAAACGGGCCCTTAATCAAGACCGGGCGTTAAAACGAGCATTTACGGGTATATATGATAATTAGGAAAATGGCAGACGGGATACCTGGTGGGTGGTTTTAATACGTTAGAAAGAGATCTATTATACCAGTTTTTAAGAGCTAAGCCAGAAATAAGTTTTTCAATTTAATTACTGCTACCGTACATGTCATGATTGAAAGTTTACAAATATATATTTAGAATCCTTATTTGCTTTCCACCGTACCGTGGTCTCTAATAATGTCATTGACTGATAATATGACGTCACAGTCCTGTAAGTTTGTATTTTCACTGATATAACGAGTAAATTGAAATTGTCAAAAAGTAGGCTACACATTCGACATGTGTGAAATCCTCATTAGCATATTTTTCTAACAGCATTTGTTTTTGAGTGTGAGACTAAAACTTAATTATCCTCCAGTTGATAATTTTAGCCGAGTTAAATCAGCTGATAGGCTAGTTTTACTGTCGTTGGACTCACTTTGCAAATACTTTTTCCATCCATGGTCTCGACCAAACTCTTTCAACAGTAGAACTAAGATATTCTTTCTTACACGCACAACCAGCTTTTGCTTTATCTTTGCAACAGTAGTTTTATATTTAATTTTGCAAATATGTTGGGGCGAACGATAGTTATTGCTGCTTTGTTTTGGAAGTATGCATCATCTTACAACATAGAAACTACAAAGACGTTCTCTTTGTATATGAGAGATGGCGGTGCCAGCAGTAGGACGACTGAAAAGGAACCTGCTTATGCTGGCTACACGTTCAACGTTAGGTTAGAAGATGAAAATGTGAGGTAACTATACCAGCAAATTTCATTTTAAGATCTTTTTATCTTATCTGTGGATATTTTAGAACTTAATATAGTAAGGTAAAACTTTATTTATACTATGTATGTATATATATATATATATATACCCTGTGTACAGTGTAAAATAACAGGTACGTCAAGTCGTGATATATATATATATATATATTATTTAAATTTGGTATTATCGTCATAACGATTTATGCAATACTCAAATAAAATCTTTATAAATTTTGTTATCATACAAAATTTGGCATTATGCCTATCCTTGAAAAGAGCTGATTAAATAGGTTAATTGTACCCTGGTTATGAATAACCACTATACGAGACTAGTACCACTAGTAACCACAATATGCGCTAGGCCTCACGTATATTCTATATTTTACCAAAAACGAGCAAAAACTTACGTTTCTAGAATACTCGTTGGACAACCCCGTGCAGGTGTAGTTAATCAAGCTATATCACCAGGAGCAATTTTTCTTTGCAACTTCACGTACGTTGGCGAGCCTTTAGCAACGACGAGTCTAATGGCGGCTACTGAATCTATAACAACGTATGGTTCCAGCGAGTTCACAACAACAACATTTGAAAGTACGGTAGCAAAGTACAGTAGCAAAGTACGGTAGAAAATAAGACAGTGTCTTATTTCAATTTTCTTTTGAAAAATAACACTAGGGCTTATTTTCAGGAGATGTCTTTTATATTCATTTATCAACAACTAAATCGCAAATTAGAGAATTACGAGATTTTTAAATATAAAAAATATGAAAACCGATATCCATTTATACTTAAATAACACGTTTTCATCTTTCACGCGTTTTACATTAATCATTTAAAACGTGTTGGAGAGATTTCTTGCTATCGACTAGGTCAGGGGTGGGCAACCCCTGGCACGCGAGCCCATTTATTCGGCACGCAAGTGAGGCCTCCAAAACGAGATAATTCTCTTTCACAAGAGTTTTAAGACTCTTATCTGATGAAACTCTGTGTCCGTTTATTCAATATTGTTTGTTAACAATCCGATATTTATTTAAACTCTTTTTGTCCTTTCATGACACATGGCTACAAAGAAATATATTATGACGCCACAACCGAGTGAGATCTCGACAATTTCGGTCGGCACGCAGAAAAATTTTGTCATTAAATATAGTCGATTTTGGCACGCGAGCCGAAAAAGGTTGCCCACCCCTGGTCATAAAAATATCGCGCTATTGACTAGGTCTTATTTTAAGGGGAGGGCCTATATTGAAATCATTCTTAAAATTCAGGCTAGGTCTTATTCTCAGGATAGGTCTTATTTTCGGGGAAACACAATAGTGGACGTGTGAAATCGTTTCGGTATTATGTTGCTATTGTGTTTGTTTATTGTGTTACTTTCTATCGTTATGAAAGAGTTGTTTTTCCCCTTTGCTTACTGGACGAATTGTTTGAAATTTTCAGTGGGTAAAGATTATTTTTTGCTAGAAAGCTATTACTTTTATTTATTCCTAAATTTTCTATGAATCCTGTTAGATCTGATATTTCATCCAAAATTTCGCTGTATTAATTTTTACTCATGGGCACACTGTTTTGAACTTATTTCAAGTGGTTCCGCAATCGAATATCAGGCCTACAGGTACGGTACTGGTAAGTTACGGTACCGCATATGATTTTCCGGGAATTGATGATACATACTGCATGTGTGACTACGTCTAATTGCGGTACTTTTGTTGTGGGGTGATAAATAGTTATTGTTTCAAATTGAAAAAGGCTCGCTAACTCATTTCAATTTTTTTCTCATTCAAAGATTATATTTATATATTTAAACATAAGGTATCGTGATGTGCCATTAACAATTATCGACCATGGTCCGCTACGATTGAAATCTTGCGCTTCTCGACATAAAATATAGAAATATATAGTATTATAACATACCGTATGTATATACGTGAAAAAAACATTATGCCGTCATACTGGATTTCCGTTAAATATATTATGATGTGGCTAGTACTTAGGCATTTGTTATTTAGATCATTTGGAATATTTTGTTGAATCATTAGTTTGGTTGACTAGTCAAAATTTAATCATTTTAACAACAAATATTATTCAAAATTCAAATCCAGCAATGGGAATGACGACAGTTGGCACGGAACTTACAACAGGGGTGCCAGATTTTTTATCGCCAACCTGCACCAAATTAACAATTTTTGACAGCACGGATCGAACTCAGATTGGACAAGATCACAAAATTCAAGCTGATGCACTCGGTCTCTCGATTGAAAAATTGAAAAACAGCTCGGATTATGTGGTAAACATGTATAAATCTGTCATACATTTAATTTTTGAAACTACTTCAATATAGTATGTAACGATCTAATAACCGTTACTTATAACGAGGTTGTAAACTGGCAAATAATGATGGAGCCAGCTGTATTTGAGAAAATGGAATCCCATCGGTTCGGCCCTAATCACTTCAATTTTTGCATTCTAGTCGAAGTGAAGGTGAAATGACTCACCCTTGATGCCAACATCATTTAAATCAGATACTCGGAACTAGGGTTGGACAAAGGACTAGACTAGCGGGCCGGATGCGACGCGCCATTTAGTGCGACCCAGCTTTGCTTGGGTAAACTTGCAAAAGCTGAAAAAAGAGGATTTTTGTTAAACTCTATTTGAAATATCTAAACTATGAATTGTTAAAATAATATTCATGCTTTTACATCTCCGGTTCAAAAGTGTCATTCACCATGAAATTGGAAACTATCTAAAAATACTGCCCATCGCTTTTCTAGCTACTCTACTCACTCTTAATTCACTCTTCAATAAAACCATTCTTATTTTCCATTGTTTTTCAATATATCACGACATGTTTATTTTCCGATTACCCAAATAATGCTAAAGTCGAACTGTATTTATATATTTAACTTCAGGTCTGCACTCCTCTTCGGCAGAAAAAATGTCCAGGATCGGGTCGCACACCTGGTGCTTGCTATGTTGGAAACGAACATGGTAATTGGGAATTCAAAGTTTGGAATGAATCAAGTACGTAATAAATAAAAGAAACAGTTGTATAGAAAAGAAAATCTATGGTAATAAAAAAGAAATAAGGTAAAGAGAAGTGAGTTTATGAAAGAGGAATGAAGAAAAAGTAGAGTGTGAGAAAAAAAAGATAAAATTGACGTATTCAGAAGGAGAGAACACGAATTTAATCCTTCCTCATTTTTGACAGAATGCTTCGATAAAACAATTGAAATTATTTTTGTCGTGGATGGATCTCGTAGCATCGGTGTATCAAATTTCGAGCTCGTGAAGCAATGGTTGATAAATGTAACAGCTAGTTTAATAAATGATTTCGGAGACGCGGTTCGAACGGAAGTTTTACAGTTTTCTAATGGAGATAAACCGTGGAGTCCGTAAGTTGAATAATTAAACGTAAATTCGTAAATTATTTATGATTAACAAAATCTTTTTTTCGTTTTAGTGTCCCAATTGAAGAATCCAAGAAATTTGTTATTCCTTACGCTTTACAGGATAAAGTTAATATTGAAAAAATAACTGAGCTCATTACTGATATGCCATATCTAAACTCTTCCACGTACACATACTATGCACTGCAAAGAACAATGGAGGTATGACATAATACAAGCAAGCATTCTTATAAATTTTATTTTGTATTTGATTATTTACTCTTTGACATATTTCTTTATCACAGGTGGAATTCTCAAAATCCGGATACTATGACACGTCTGTGAAAATGGTCGTGGTTCTCACCGATGGAGAAGCGAATGATGGGGCTTCCCTCGGGGGATGGTGAATTGATTTTAATCATCTTTTATCACCTTTTTGTTTTGGATATTCATCCTCTATGGCAGGGTTATTCAACTATTTTCACCAAAGGTCCATACACAGAATTCAAAAAATTATCGGGTCAGGTTATTCCGAAAAATAAATCGGATTCGGACCGCGGTCCGCCAGTTGAGTAGCCCTGGTATACTATTTTGCAAAATCGGGTTATTGATCTAATTTCCAAATTCAAAAATACAACTAAAAACTGACAAAAAGCATGCAAATCCACAAAACACATTAATGTCTAAAAATCTGTGAAAAATGTATCCAAACGGCTACTGAAACTTTAGTTTCGACGCCACCATGATTGCTAGTTAGCCAATGCTAGTGGAGTAAACAAGTAAGTCGATGATCTGAGAAATTTATATAGCTGTGACAATTTATACCTCAGTGGTTTAGCAAGACAGATTCAAATCTGTGGTATATCGTTTTGATCGATGTTTCAAAGTTAACTCCACAAAAGAGCCTTTATAGTCACCTAGACATAAGTAATTACTGTGTTCAAAATTGAGTTTTGGCATAGCCTACCAGAGTTACAGCCTGTCATAGGCTATCAATGACTATTCAAAACAAAGTAAAACATTCATTTTTATTAATTCTCAGGCATGATAAATATAAACACATGATAACGCCGTTTGCTGTTGGAGTGGGAAATTATGAAAATTTTTTGAATCAACTGCAAAATATTGCTAACGGAGGGACTGGAAATGAAAGAGTTCTGACAGTTGCCGACTTTGGTGCCTTACAGGGCATTATTAAAGATTTAACATCAGTCATAAAGAGCGAAGCATTAGAGGGTTATTCATTTTATTTTCACTTTTACCATAATTATCAGTAATGCAGGGTCCAAATAAAGTCCCTTCACCAATTTTAGTTGTGAAGTCAGAATCTGATTTGTTGTTTTTTAATCAGTAATTATTTCAGTATTTCTTCTTCATTTCATACATCCATTAGGGCCAAAACCATGTATATATGGTATCGATAAATTCTGTTTGCATTTAAAAAAAAATTTAAAACTCTATGGACACCTATAAATAACAGGGTTTCCCAAAGTGGTGTCCGCGATCCCACGGGGGTGCGTGATGACTGCACAGGGGGTCCACAACGATATTAAAAGAGTATGATCGATCCTTAATGATTGACTTCAATCAAAAAGCCAAGGGTCTTTTTGGTTGAGCGTTGAGTACGAATATCGGTGTTAATTTCGTCCGAAAATGGGAAATAAAATTTTATTGTCTTTTGCAATTACAAAATACAGGTCGAAATTTGGGGCCCGTCAAAACTAAGATTCACAAACACGGATCCGCGGCCCAAAAAGTTTGGGGAACCCTGCCCTATAAGCATCTATTCATTTATAGATTATACCGATAAATTATGAAAGAGTAAATATACTGGAAAATTAAATTGTAATTGTGTCATTTCCTTGTTATGGCTTATGAAACATTGTTTGATAAATATATATATACATATATGACATCATGACAGGTCGCAAGGGAATCAGCGAAATAGGAAAAGACATTGACAATGCACAAGTCGGTGCATCGATAGCATCAAGTATGGTGAGTGCGTTTAGTTAGATTCATAAAAATTTTCCCGACCTAAAAACGCTCAATTGCTGCTCCGTTGAATCGCCCAGCATGGCTACTCAGGGTTTTGAGTTAGTCATTTCAATTCAATTAATGTAATTCGTGCATCTTTATAAACAATTTCACTCTATACTCCCCGAGTAGCAACGAGCCTAACACCAAAAAACTTAACCTTGTTGAATAGATATGGGTTTATTTGGATATATAATGACAGTTTCATTGCCATTACAGCACGGATCTTTATATATTGGTGGAGTTGGAATGTATCAAGGGATTGGCACCATCATGAAGTATGGAAAATCTACCGATAAAGATTCATATATCTCACCTTACTCCAACGTTGAAAACGTTTTGAAGAATTCTACCGAAGATACTCCATATTTAGGTTGGTAAATTTTCACGCGGATTTAAATAGTCTAGCTAGCGGTGACAAATTTCAGTCATAGTAAAAGGCTTGCAGTTTTATATTCATCATGAAACTGTACAATAGCAGGATATATTTTTAAAACTCGCTGACACGCATAAAATAAGACATGAAACGCAAGAGAACACACGCTTGCTCACCAATACCTTTGACGTTGATTCGTTGGAGAATTTATCTGCTAGTATTACCAGAATACCAGTCGCAACGTACAATTATTGTCACTACAGGATACGCCACTGTCACGGGATTTTTTGACGGAATCAATTCGACAGAATACGTAGCAACTGGGGCACCAAGATACAAGCTAGAAGGAGCTGTAAGAACGAAATACTTCTATATACCTGGTGAACTGTTTGCGAAGCGAAAAAGTTAAAATAAATGCAGTATAACCAAGCACCACGCTCGGACAATCATGTCGCAGTTAAACAAATCGTAGTCGATTAAATATCCTATGAAATAAATATTCACATTACCGTATACGTCATTCTCACATTAGGCTAATATTACATGCTTTTAAAGGGTGCTCCTGAAGTATGCGCACCAAGATGTCGCATAACCTGAACCCTAACCTGGTACACAACGTGAGTTCAGGTTGTGCGCCATCTTGATGCGCATACCTCAGGAGGTCCTTTTAAAGTATACATATTCTATGGATTGTCACACCCACACGTGGTTCAATTGTTGTCTAAAACCAGTTTGTCGCAAAGCTAAGCTGTATAAGATGGCCATTTGTAGTATACTAACAGCGGTAAGAAATAAATCCAAATTTGATAACGTTATTCAATTTACATTAGGTTATCGTGTACGAGTCTGTTCCAGGAAGCACTGATTGGAAAGATGCCGTTACGATACTACCCCCGCCAGTCGATAAAATGCATACTGGTTGTTATTTCGGTGGAGTTTTGTTGACTGTTGACGTGAATGGTGACGACAAAGATGACTTGTTGGTTGGCTCACCTTTATACATTGATCAAAATTACGACGAAGGCAGAGTTTTTGTTTATATTAGTCAGAAAGCCAGTTCCTCATCGAGCTGGGTAAGTTAGTAGGCTTTAAAATGCTCTATATAGTTTACCAATAACTAAACGAGGAAAGAATATATACCAAAAAGTCCATTACCATTCTAGATCAGCGGTTTCCAATCTTCCCGTTCGCGCGGCGCCAAATTATCAGGCCAAAAACCCACGGCGCACTTACACGAAAAAATGCTGCTTTAAATGAAACTCAGTTTTGTGATCGCTAATGTGTACTTTATGTCTTTCAAAGTTTCTATACATGTAGGCCTAAGAAATAAAAGCAAAATGTCAACTATTCACCTTCATCTCTGCGTGATTTTCCTTTGAAATACTAAAAAAATCGCTCAATTTGGCTAAACTCGGTTCAGCAGCAAAAATAATCTGCAGCTAACGAAGTTGCAGCAAGTAGAGTCTGCATGAGCGGATTAAGCCCCTTTGGTGCCCTAAGCACTGAAGACTTTGGTGCCCCCTCATGTGTAATTTAATTATAAAATGAATAAACCACATAAGTGTATTATCCATTAAAAATAATCACAACCAACAGTAAATAAAACGACTTTTACGAACATTTTTAGGTTTTTTAACTGTTATATATAGCTGATATATATATCGGCCGTTTACTTCCGATATGATATATCGGCAAACACGCAATATCGGGCTGATATATCGGTTGAGCTCTAATCCTGAGGGAGTGTGACAATGAAGATGCATGCCTCCAGTCTCAACGTCAATCGAAATACCAAAGGATACAAGTCACAACTGTAGTTTGACATTTTATCGGTACCTAGTACACTGTTATAAATTTTCGTAGCTTTAACAAGAAAATGGCAGTTAAAAATACATTTCACTTCCCTGTTTTGTGACGACGTAGAATATACTGGAAATTTCTAAAAGAACGATGGGATTTCACATCTCTTTTGCTTTTCTATTGGGAACTTACCGGGAATTCCCTGCAATTTGGGCTGTGGAAACGGGATTGTCCTGTAATTTTTACAAGGCAAATTGAGTAATTTTAAACAACGATAGTTTACTAAAATAAAGGCACAAAACGTTAGAAAAAGGATTTGAATCTCGGGATCCCAACCCCAGTTGGAATAGCTAAAAAACTCAAAAACGTTACTCCATTAGATACAAATACAGTATACGCCAAAATTGTTTTGTGAGCCGCACGGAATGTATCAGCATAACAGGGTTTGGACCACCCTGGTCTACCTTATCAAAAAACTCCCGACTTCGCTGACCACTAGATCGTTGAAATGCGATCGTGGAACCGCAACATAGTGTAAATAGTTCATTGGTCCAATTGTTGGAAAGAAATAAAAAAAATTTAAAACAATAAAGCAGCAACAAGGAGAATACTAGAAAGAAAAAACAACAACAATTTAAGAAAACGACTCATAGGCCCATTTCGTGTCCAATAAATAAGTTTCAGTTTTTAGTTTTAATAAAGAAGGTTAATATGATACTTAAAGACGAAAAATAACCGAACATTTTGAAGTTTGAGTCGTCTGGTGAACTCGTAATATTATGATAAACACCGATAAACTATTTAAAATTTTGCTCAAAAATTTCTGTGGTGCCTCTCTTTGCTTGGTGTACTAAGCACGTGCTTATATTGTTTAATCTTAATGGTTAATCCGGCGCTGAGTGTCTACCTCTATTGTCATACGTAATAGG
Organism: Styela clava; assembly: GCF_013122585.1. NCBI lineage: Eukaryota > Metazoa > Chordata > Ascidiacea > Stolidobranchia > Styelidae > Styela > Styela clava. Next base: position 6,825,126 of record NW_024102839.1, read on the forward strand.
CACTACGCAACAGAAAGTGAATAATATGGAAAGGTAAAATGAATTTATTGATTCATTTCATATATATACACAGCATTCAAAATAAGAAACAATGAAACATTTATAATAAATACCATATGCGCCCCCTTTGGGAAGCGATTCGTTACGAGATAAAGATTTAAACGCTGGATAGATCTTTCACTGACTTAAAATTCGACCTAAAATTTACAATATCTTTTTCAAGGCTTCTGGGTCTTATATTCCCACCGAGCTTTACGGTGACAATTTGCCTGGTGGACGGTTCGGAACAGCAATGACCAACGCCGGAGACTTGAATTTGGATGGGTATAACGACGTTATTATCGGTGCTCCGTTTGCTGAAGATGGCCGAGGCGCGGTTTTTGTGTATCATGGTACAGAGAAGGGATTGCGAGCAACGTATAGTCAGGTTTGTAGCATTACAATCGTTTTGTATCGAAATCATTTGTAGCATAATTTACCATTATCATCTTCTGTCACACAATAAAACGAATCCAAAGAGCTACCTAGAATATTCGAAATAAATAAAAGTAATAGTCTTCTAGTGAAAAATTGAATCCTTGAGCACTGAAAATTTTGAAGCAATTGGTCCAGTAATCAAAAAGAAAAGCTATTTTTTTCTGTGACAAAGAACAACGACAACATAATAACCAAACGATTGCTATGTCCACTAACGTGTCCAATTAACCTTTACCGATAGTATTTTGTATAGTATTTGCTCACATTTTAACTAATACACCAAGTTTGTTTAATAAATTAAATTGGGTTTCTAGTAGTTTGATACCAGGTCAAACTGTATTTATTATACAGTAATACAGGACAATACCAACCACATCCCTATTAAAATGTTTTCATTTTTTTTTCAGAAAATTCTTGCATCATCTCTATTTGATCCTACAATAAAATATTTTGGACAATCCATGCAAGGAAATATTGATATTGATAAAAATTCATATCCGGATATATTTGTTGGAGCACCAAAAAGTGATTCTATTGTTCTTTTGAGGTAATAATCAAATTTATTCACACACAACATTAGATAAAATATGACATAGGTCCTGGAAAAGTGAAGTATATGTTTAAAGCCTTTTTTGCTTTTACATTTTCAACATATATCGTCGTAATTCAGATCTCGGCCAATAGTAAATATTTGGGCAACAATACACTTTCAAACAACAAAGCTCGATATTATCAACTGCATCAGGAATAACTACAAAAACTGCTCTTCGATTGAAGTCTGTTTCACGGTAAACGGTACCTCAATCGAGTCGGAAATAGGTAATTTTGCTTAATGCAAAAGAAAATATTATTTTTTTGATAGTTCGAGTAAATGACAAGAAATCCCAATCGAGAATTTAAAGTTGATACCTGAAATACCAAATCGATGGCATTTCATTTGAAATTGCCAAGTGCACAATTATTTGAATTAAAATGTAAGCATCAATACAACGTTATAGACCTTTTTATCATCGTGTAGAATGTGGATGAAAACAATACAAAGGATTTTTGAAAGACGTTGTCCCATTGGAGAATTGTTGGACATCAATTTTATCCTGAATTCAAATTTATTTAAATTATTGTCTTTGTTGTCGCATAGGTATTGAATACAACTTGACGCTTGATATCGCGAAAACTACGGAGAGCGAAAAGAGACTTGAATTCGGATCAACCTCGTACAGTTCTGGTACAGGAACTACAAAATTAACGAAAAATACTACACTGCCTGTCGGGGAAACCAAGTGCTTTGTGCATGCATTCGATATGAGAGTATGTGTTAAGTATTAAAAATTGTTGAAATACCCTAATTTGGAAGAAACCTGATTTTATCAAATAGCATGCTCATGAATTTAATGCAGTTTGTTCACTCTCTACCTTTCTATTGATAGTTTTAATCTAACACTATTTTTGAGATTTGAAAAACTCAGTGTATTTATTCACTTTTATTTTGCTATACACACTGCTCAAAGTGACATCTTTTCATTTAATGTGTTTCTTTACTTTAATAATTTTCTCTCATTTATCAGAAAAATATCAGCGACTACGAATCTACCCTCGTTGCTGAGATTGAGTATGATCTACTTTCTTCTCATGTTGCCACATCAATGTCTTCTGTTAAAGATCCGTGAGTTGATTACAACATCATTCAACTGTTTGTGTTTTTGCGTAATTCTGTGATATTTACAGCCTTTAATTTCTTGGATTAGTAATAATCAAAACAACGGTTGACTTTTATCAATAAATATGAGATAAAATACTAAGCGAAGAAATGATTCTGGCCCGAGGTGTATGCGCTTCTCTTTTGAGTTCCTCGTTTCAATCTAGTTTTCGTAACTTTGACTGCTTAGTTATTCCAATTACTGATCTATAACCAGGCGAGAGACAGGTGCGCATATATGATTATATCGTTTCCTTCTCAACGGTCAAATACGAAAACTCCCGCCCTATCCTATGCAGTAGAACTTGCTTTCTCTTGTAACTTCGTATCTGCTTAATTAATTCTGTACAGATTACGGACCTATGAAAAGTCATCAGGAATGGGATTTCTGAAGCAATGCGGCGAAGAAGATATCTGCAATCATGATTTAAGAGTTGGAGTAGAAATGAATCTACCATCATTTCATATGTAAGCAGTCTGCAAAATATCTTTTAAATTTCTCGAAAACTTCCCAGTCATTTCGATTGAAATATAAAAAGAACAATTTCCTCGAAGGAATCTTCAGTTTAAAATTGGTTTTCCGCAAGTATGCTATATGCAAATGTCCAAAAGTTTTTCTAAATGAACTAAGTAAGTCTTGACTAGGATAATATCAACAATAATTTTCATCCTATAGAAATTCAGCCAATAGCTCAAAAATAATTAGGTACTAAGCAACAAATAGTTTGGTAATAGCGCGCAAAAATAAGACAGCATTCTCATATATTGCATTATTTTCAGAGATGGCAAAGATTACTCTGAAAATGGTCAAATCCTTATAATTGATTCTTCAACCACTTCACAAGCAATCATCGTTCGTGTGAACTTTACAAACGTGGGGGAGAATGCATTCGGCACAAAACTGAATGTGTCTTATTCTTCGAAAATTAGTTTGAGTACGGTAAGTTGAGTTGAGTACGGTTTTTCTACTTATCGTTTTTTCGTTAGCTACTGGACTAATTGCTCTGAAATTATCAGTAGTTTAAGTTGTGTTTTTCGCTAGACGGTCATGACCTTTTATTTATTTCAAAAAATTCTGTGGCTCTATGGCATTCGTTTTTTGTGCGATGGCGTCATAAAGAATTGCGCACCCTGTGGCGGTTCCACGATCGCGTTATTCGTAGACACTGCCATACCAGTTGTCTGATGTACCAGATTACATACTCCTTTATATTGCGTACTACATCGTTTTAGACTTCGTGGCTATATATTTAGGCATCGCTCTCTTGTTCCTATAAAACAAGGATACACTTTTTATTTCTTAAATCGTATTTGAACGAATAATATACCGCAGATTTAAAAACAAAACAAAGTGTTCATATACTATAGGAACAGTAATGGCCAAGTCAATATTCACTATATATGTATCTATTCACATACATAGTTCTCCCTTTAATCCATGTTTATATTTCATTCAAGTGTTTTATACCGTTTTACTGTTTCAGATTTTCAACTCCATATCATACCCGGAACTGCCATCATGTGTTGTAGAATATGGTATTCCACTTCATGCTGAAGATGGTTTTACGACAAAAACATTCAAATATAATTCGCAGGAAAACATCATGATTCCTGAAGCTTGGGTAAGTGTTTACATATACAGCACAAGGATAAAAAGTATAAGTAGAAGTTTGAGTTGAGTATTGAGAAAAAAAAAATGAAGCAATATATGGAATTCAAGAAATTAATCATAAACGATCATTTTTCATTTTATTTTTAGTGTTATTTCGAGTTCAACATAATCGCTTCTAGTTTAAAAAGAACTGGAAATATGGACGCGTTTATAATTAACATAACGACTTATGCAAGGTGAGACAGAAAATCGTATTTTATTTTTTTTAAAGTTATTTATTAAATTAAAATAACTAACGTTACTACTAAATACTTTTAATACGAAGCTTGAATTCGTCGACGGAAAACAACACTTTAGACAACAGTTGGGAAAAATCGCCTGCCATCAAGTACAGATCAGATTTCAATTTAAGGAGGTACTTCATCCTATTTTTACGAGTTTTTGCTGATTAATAATAATTAAGTTGATATCATTACGAGTCTATGATTATACTTAACTTTCGCATCTTTCTACAGAGAAAGCAGCAATCCTGAAATATCATTCAACTATACGACAACGACTAAAAACATAACTACTGTAGATGAGATATCAGAAGGAATTTCAGTCATCGAAATGGCTTTCAGAGTAAGAATAACACATATTTAACACGCTGTTTATTTGAAGACAGGTGAAATATTTGCAGCACAGTAAACTTATGGTGCACTCTTCATTAACCTTTTTGTATCCCGGAAGGGTGTTTTTGAATATGTGTAAGCGATAATCAAATTCTTAGTCAAAATTAGGAATGTAGGCTATATACATTATTTATTTAAATTTAATTTGAAGATTCGGTTAATATACTTTTTTATATGCGAGTTCTTAATAAAGATGCAGACTATACATTTTTCTTACCAGATTACCGGTGCTGGTTACAGCAACATTCCATCATCGCAAATATCACTAACCTGGCCGTCGAAATATGCTGGCGCACCTCTTCTTTATTTATATCAGGTTTCGTGTAACTCTGAATTTGCAGCTGGAGTCGACAATCCAGTAAGATATTTATTTACATTTAATGTAGCTGAACTTTACATAATTTATAAAGTCTGTGTGAAAACATTACCTTTTATGAGCTTATTCGAAATATGAAACAATACGCTGCGATGCCCTTGGCAAAATGGGACTGACTGGGGCTCGAAGCTACTGGTGGCGCAACAATCACTCATCAATAGCCAGATAAGTGAATAAAATAAAAGATTATGATATTGGTGTTTTATTTTTCAATGTTACAGACAACTTGCATTTGTGAACAGTCTAATATCAATTCATACGATCTCGTCATGGATACAGAAACTGACAACTCAACAAAAGGATACGCCACCTTATCTCCACCGGATGTTGCGATCAATGTTTCAGAAATGGTAAGCAGAAAAGGGGAAAATTTTCAGAATTCTGTGATGCCCCGTACAGAGTAGATGCTTGATTTACATTTCAAATTGCTGTTCTGTCTTCGTCGTGTTAGAATAAAGACTATATCACAAACTAAACAATAACTAACCTAACGGTACATGACTAGATTAGGATGTACATATTTATCTACGGGGAGATGGGAGTCGATAAGACTGCTTAGTCATATGTCATACCACGGCCTATCGTCCGGTCATTAGTCCATTCTCTAATTATCACGACATACCGAGAATATCAGGATTTCCACCACTAATTTGAGGTTGTTCCAAACATTCTCCTTTAATTACTAACCTAATTTATGACGTTTTACCACCAGAACTGCAAAGATTTTGAACCAGGTCACTCCTGCGATTCCTTGATTTGTAACGTTGCAAATATTGGAGAATCGGACAAAATCAATTTCTACGCGAAATTCAGACTTTGGTCGTCAAGTATTACGTTTGAAGGAACAGTAAGCAAATTTACAAACTTTGTTTTCATTTACGTTTGCGCTTTGGTGGTTCGTATACTAGTCAGCTGTATGCTGGTCTAACCTCCTGTTGATGGAAGGATGGTAGGGGTGAGTGATGGTGCGCAAGACCGACATAATAAAAACAAGAGAGAATCTTAAATAGGTACACTAAGGTCAAATGTCATAAAAAAATGTTTCATGAATTGAGTTTAAAAAAAAAGCAAATTTTGGAGTGAGTTCCCGTGTATGCAATTGTGAATGGCTGTAAAAGTTTTTAAATATTCCTTCGGCAATTGAATTCATATTCAAACATAGCAATTTCCTATTCAATCTTGAAACGAAAGTAATCAAGTATATAATATATCTAAATACTTGCAACATCAAATTGTCCTGCAGAATTTTAATTTCCGTTTTACGCTTATCATGATGTTGAATCAAAACCGTTATTATCCCTACTATATTTAAATAAAACTACAGAATCAGACTCAAGTTGATCTGCAGACTTTATTTGAGATTTCAACTACTGGTTCACCTCTTATAATAAATAGCGAAGGAAGAAACGTTACCATCAAGACAGAAAAGGTACATTTACATATATATTCATTTTTTCAATTAGACTTATGTGCTATCGTGAGGGGATAGCGAAATGTAAACGTTGCAGTTGATTAGCCACCTCGTCATGGAAAATGTAATAAATTTTATTGGAATAGATAAATTCGTATGTTTCTGTGAAAATTATTGAGGATGCTATTATATATAGTTTAAAAAAGTGTTCATATGTACTATACATGTACATATACATGTATGTACTATTCTTACAATTTGATTGGATTTTTGTCTAAAACAAAAAGTAAAACTAAATTGAGAAAATTATATCTAGCCCTACGCCCTTCTTATTCTTTCTCTTCATTTCGCATGTTTAATTACTGTTAAAAAAAAAATAGGATCCGAATTATAATGTGATATTCCTTTTTCTTGTTATTTATTATTTAGTACTTTTTGGGGAATTGATTTTTGAGGCTTCCTAAAACCGAGCTTACAACTCAAAAATTTATTTTATTCCTACTGCAATTGTGACGCCTGCTCTAGAGTTTCCTGTCCTGGTAGAAACTCCCATCAGGGGTTGGTCGACTTTGGAAAATTGCCCGACGCCTTTCGATTATATTTCATGAATATTGTTGTTTGTTTATATTTACTGCATTTTGTACTTGTATGTAATGAAATGTTTATGTATAAATCATTATTTAACATTCCTATCTTTTCAAAGCACGATGGTCATTATTAGTCACTGCACATACAAAGCTTTGTTTTACGAAGATTTGAAATTCCTCATAAATCCATGCCAATATAGTAGTTTAGTAAATTTCTGAACAGTTTTACCGATAATTATTTTATAGTGTATCAGATGAACTAATTTGCCGTGTGTTTTTACGAAAACTGCGAAACATAGAGTTCATTCTGAATGTATTTAGATAACGACAGTAGTCAAGAAATACATTGCTATCGAAATACCGGAACAACAAAACGTCATATGGTATTATATTGTTGCTGCAGCTGGGGGAGTTCTGCTACTCATCCTTATTGTTCTTCTGCTATGGAAGGTATAGTGAAAACCTCTTCTTTGATTATCATTTACCAGCGGTGTATACTACTAAAATAAAAACGTACAACGAGAGAATTATTGTGAGAATTTTAGAAATTTGTTTTACCTACATTTGGAAAAAATTTACAGATTATTTTCAGTTCACCTCATTATTGTTGTGAAATAATTCCATTTAAATTTAATCTGTGTATGCCCTAAAAATTAGAAGGGAATATGAAATTTTGAATACCTTGCCAACTAATGAAAAATAGCTTTAGAATTTCATGCATTTTCAATGTGTTATAGCAGATAATACTGAATTTCTATTTTTCGATTTTCGACTATTTTTCCATAAATATATCTAGATTTCTGCATGTAATAAAAATAAACTATTATACTAGTTTGAAATTCACATGTCAATTTAATTCTGTCATTCGTGGAATTTCCCTTAAATATTATATAACAATAGTAGTAATGATAATTTACTGGGAACTAGTCAAATCGCGCCATATACGAAAAAATATTCTGTGAAACTTCTTTTAAAAAGAACGGTATTGTGATAACATTTATTGAGTTACTTATATGCTCAGCAAGATAAAATATATTTATTACAAAAATTACTTTTTACAGGTTTGATTTTCATTTGAAAAGTCCTAATAAGTTGGGATATACTATTTACTGCTTGCCAACTCACAACAGACGTCTAATTGTTATAGAAAATTTTTGAACAAGCGTGGTCTTGTTGTGTCCTCCGCAATATAATGCGTCGTAGAATTTTTACGATGAGAATAGACGTAGATTGTCCGTTCCTGTTATTTCGTAACTTCAATTTTCGCAACCTAATTATCAGAAATCAAATGAGCAATCTTTCTTGCTTTAACGGATAAATTATTGACTCGTGTTTAATTTATATTAATTATATATAACTAATAACTGAATTTTACTTACTTTAAATTACCCAGTGCGGATTCTTCAGAAGCAAATACGCTGAAAAGCAGAAAACAGAGGAAGATAAACTCGCCGATGAAACAGATTTTCCGGATGTGGACGCTGGCAAAGAGTTTACTATGGGGTCCAATTTTAATGGAGTAAACGGCAGTGGGTTGAATTCCCCTGATTCTGCAGCATATGAGAATCAAAACTTCAATGATGCAACGCTGTCTGTAGATCCGAGTCCTCGAAAGTAGTCACCGTTGGACCAAGTTTCGATTGGGAGCAAAAAAGCATGAGTTAGGTTCGCTCATGAATAATATGTTGTTGATAGGCAAAATGTGTTCTCAAAAATAATATTTTCTCTCGGTTTCAGCATTCAAATTGGGAATTTCACGTTAAGTTCAAACGGATACTTATATAAATGTCTGGTATTAATTTATACTTACTAGAAAAGCTATCAAATTGAAGAATCTTCAATTTAATAGTTGTATGATTTAATTCATACCACCGGTTTTTGTACTTCAATTCCTCATAAAATACGTATCTTCCGTTCACAAATATCACTATTTCATTTTGTGTGATAACGCAATCACTTGCCATTAACCACTGTACTTTGTACGTCTATCAATTTTTGTTTAATATCTTTAGTATATGATCTATCGTACTCTGTTTTTCATTTCACGCTTTATTTGGCTAATGATAACGATTGTTTAAATTTCGTTGGGCGTTACCAGTAAATAATATATATGCATATAATCAAATACGTGGTTATATGAATTTTCCTTATTAATTTATTATATATACTTGCCTTATACTTTCATGCTTCTTTAAAGCTCATACTTAAAAGTGCAAACACAATTCAACTGCATGGTATTGAAAGATCAAGACGTATTATACGACGATATATTCACTGTCTTTATATTCGTTTATACATTTTTTTGTTTGTGACATATTGCGAATCGTTTTTCAATATTCAAAATCCTCTATTCCGAGATGTACTTCGAGCTAAATCCTTTTTTAACTGAACCCCTACTTGGTCCAAGAAGATCAAGCCGTAGTATATTATGACTGTCTTTACATTCGTTTATATTTTTGTTTGTAACATATTGCAAATCGTTTCACTATATTCAAACATCCTCTAATCCTAATTAGTCCTTTCTACTTCTGTATTATGAAATATATAAATAATACTACAAACTCAATTTTGCTTGTAATTAACGAAGTGTACCATGAAAGGCTATCTGGGACTGAGAGCTGCTAAAATTACATTTGTTACGCCACGGTAGACATCTTGCTGATTAGCAGGCTTACCATTAGAGATGTACCGATGTATCGGTATCGGTATCGGCTACATTTAGACCGATATTTTCGATATATTTAGCTTCTCAATATCAGAATGCTTTAAAAATAGGTTAGAATAATAATCTTGAAATAGTTTTTTGCTTGCATAGATCGTGAACTATGAGCCATGCACGTCCCCACCTCCGCTTGTAAAAACGGAAATCGGATTCTGACATGTTTTAGACATTTATTAGCCAAACTGGCTCAATCAATTTGAGTGTTTTCGCTGCCAAATTTATATATATATTACAATTTTCAATATTACATGGTAATTATGAAGAAATATATCAATCGAATATTAGTGGATGTTCCGATGCGTAAAATATAAGATATGACGTTATATTGGCACAAAATCCTGCTCACGTAACTTAATGTATCAGTTTCATACGATATGTAGGCGAAACATTTATTTATTTTACCACCAACAGTAGCCGAATTCTATTAGTTTTCTAATTGAACACCGAAATTACTAGCGCCAATACTCAGTTCATTTGAATTGATTAACGCATTTGGATCCCAAACATCTACTTCTTAATATAGTGTGCATAATATAGTAATATATATATATATATATATATATATGTGATATATTACTCTTTTCTGATCCGAAATAATATGCACTATTAATAAAGCCCAAAGACTATTGTTTTAAACCGTCTGCCCTGCACATAATTAATAATTACATAGTATTGGTATCGGAATATCGGCAGTATCGGTCGTTTTTTATTATCGGCGTATCGGCATCGACCGTTTTAGCTGGTATCGGATCAGTATCGGTATCGGCGACAAAAGTGGTATCGGTACATCTCTATTACCATACGTCCCAGAGGCAGCGAGGATGGTTTTAAATGTAGGCCCCTAATGTGAAAACCCATGGGTTAGGGTTAGTATGGGTTAAAATATCCGCAAAACAAATAAAATTTCCATAAATGCTAATGCGAAATCGGTGAATTAATAGTTGTTAAAATCACAGCTATGGTCTTCGGAGGCGTCCCGCTTTGAGGTGACAAAAACATGGTAACTCTACGTCACTGTGACGTTGTGATGACATAATTTTTGGATGGTGTAGTCAGGTGAGGGTTAGGATTGATACGTGTAAAAATTGTCATGCTACGCCCACTAGAAGTATGTTAGGTAAGAAAGGACAACACTGAAAGGCTGGAGGACGAAACGGATGAAGTGGAAGAAAAACGGAAGTTGAAGTGTTCCCAAAAGTGAAATATTAAAAAACACTGCAAGGCTGAACACTAAAAAGAAAAAGAAGAAGCGGATGAAATTTCTTCCGACGGGTGGGGAGATGGCTGAAGTCACTAAAAAGCTAAACACTAAAAGGAAGAGGTGGATGAAATTTTTTCCGACGAATAATGAGGTGGTTGAAGTCACTAAAAAGCTGAACACTAAAAGGAAGAAGTGGATGAAATTTCTTCCGACGAATAATGAGGTGGTTGAAGTCACTAAAAAGATGAACACTAAAAGGAAGAAGTGGATAAAAAAATTTTCCGACGAATGGTGGTTGAAGTCACTAAAAAGCTGAACACTAAAAGGAAGAAGTGGATGAAATTTCTTCCGACGAATAATGAGGTGGTTGAAGTCACTAAAAAAATGAACACTAAATTGAAGAAGTGGATAAAATTTCTCCCGACGAATATTGAGGTGGTTGAAGTCACTAAAAAAATGAATACTAAAAGGAAGAAATGGATAAAACTTCTACCGACGAATAATGAGGTGGTTGAAGTCACTAAAAAAATGAACACTAAATTGAAGAAGTGGATGAAATTTCTTCCGGCAAATATTGAGGTGGTTTAAGTCACTAAACAGCTGAACACTAAATGGAAGAAGTGGATAAAATTTCTTCCGACGGGTGGGGAGATGGCTGAAGTCACTGAAAAGCTAAACACTAAAAGGAAGAGGTGGATGAAATTTTTTCCGACGAATACTGAGGTGGTTGAAGTCACTAAAAAGCTGAACACTAAAAGGAAGAAGTGGATAAAATTTCTTCCGACGAATACTGAGGTGGTTGAAGTCACTAAAAAAATGAACACTAAAAGGAAGAAGTGGATGAAATTTCTTCCGACGAGTAATGAGGTGGTTGAAGTCACTAAAAAAATGAACACTAAATTGAAGAAGTGGATAAAATTTCTTCCGACGAATAATGAGGTGGTTGAAGTCACTAAAAAAATGAACACTAAATTGAAGAAGTGGATGAAATTTCTTCCGACGAATAATGAGGTGGTTGAAGTCACTAAAAAAATGAACACTAAAAGGAAGAAGTGGATAAAATTTCTACCGACGAATAATGAGGTGGTTGAAGTCACTAAAAAAATGAACACTAAATTGAAGAAGTGGATGAAATTTCTACCGGCGAATATTGAGGTGGTTTAAGTCACTAAACAGCTGAACACTAAAAGGAATAAGTGGATAAAATTTCTTCCGACGGGTGTTGAGGTGGTTGAGGTCACTTAAAAGCTGAACACTAAAAGGAAGAAGTGGATGAAATTTTTTCCGACGAATAATGAGGTGGTTGAAGTCACTAAAAAGATGAACGCTAAAAGGAAGAAGTGGATAAAATTTCTTCCGACGGGTGTTGAGGTGGTTGAGGTCACTAAAAAGCTGAACACTAAAAGGAAGAAGTGGATGAAATTTCTTCCGAAGGGTGTTGAGGTGGCTGAGGTCACTAAAAAGCTGAACACTAAAAGGAAGAAGTAGATCCAATTTCTTCCGACGGATAGTGAGGAATACTTAAAATTTAATATATTAGGAATTGGTTAATTTAATGTTTGTTCTGTTCGTATTTATGAGACAATGTCCTCGTGGATTCGTTTTTTGTTAATTTTTTTTTATATGTTATGCTCATTTCGAGCCTGGTAAATATTGAAGGCCATGACATTTTCGTTATATTCCTTTTAATTTTGATGTAATGTGAAAGCAAATTGCTATATATATATATATATTCATATCTAGCTGTTCCTGTGGTATAATGGGGTGTTGCGCCACAATGGGTGGGTTACGGCGAGGCATGTTTTGCAAATAGATAGGGTTTTGTTTTTTTATCAATTCTAAAAAACAGGGCTTGTTTTAAATCAAATTTTTTCTGTATTTTTTGTACTTTTTATTGAAATATCCCTTGCATCGCCGCGAAACTACGCCAAAACGTTACATTCTGCTACAACCGGAATTATAATTTCAAAAATGTAAGTAAAATTGTTTATTTTGACTTTTACTTCTATTGCGTACATTTATTGCCACGTTTGTATCTCCACCAAAGTCATAAGATTTTACCCGGAATGTTTAGCTGAGACATCAGAGGGACGTTTTGAGTAAGAAAAATCATAAAAAATAGCTCACGAGCCTCCTACAAAAGCGATTAGATCAAGTGCAGTCCTTCGGCAAAACGAGTGGGTTGCGATAATGAAGTATATGCTTATATCGGCGGTAATTCACTGATATAAACAATGAGACACCCTAGCCTAGCTTTTGTCAATTGTAAGAGTCCTCTGATGCAAAGACGCCACAACTAATGGGTTATGACGCCATAATATGAATTTCGAGTTCATGTATTGACATTATTCTCATACAATGATGGCAATATAATGGGTAATACTGTTCGGTTAATTTATGCTTAGCATACTTTGTTTTTATGGTCGAAGTGATATGGTTTTTCAAGGTTATACAAACTCATTTATTCGATCGCATTTCAATTTTCGCAAGGTGGTTTCATCGCAGCAGGGTCAATTTTTCAATTTTCAGTTTTTTCAATTTTTCCAAACAACAAACCTTGTAATTTATAATATGTTTGTTTGTGGCCCACAGCAAAATGGCTCTGAGGCTTACCAGTCGGCCATGGCCCATTGGTTGAGAATCAGTGGTCTAACAGGACTTCAATTTGACTAATACATCATTATTCAAAGTCTTTGTGCGTGAACTGCTTGCAAAATTCATAAAAACAGATATTAAGTTTAAGGAATGAAATACGGAATCAATACGGCATCAAAAATTAATTATATTCGGGCACAATACCACGGCAATCTATGTACATAAATGTGTGGTCAACTGCGCGATTATTATTAATTTTTGATTCCTATTTTTGTATTTATAAAATAATAAAAGATAAATAGTTTGGATAATGGTTGGTATTTAAAAGTATGGATTTAAAAAAGATCAAAATAATAAATTCATTTCAGATTTTTTATCTCCAAGATATTAGTACAATAATTTGTAACTTTGGATTATACATAAAGGAGAACTTTGTACACACAGATCTTTGTCATCTCTGTGATATATGGGTTCATTGTTGCGATAGAGCTTGCTAAACAAGGAGATACTGAGCATATATTTATGCTAGCAGCATAGTGTAATAGGACAAATACATTTTAATTGCATCTGGATTACAATAAATAAGAAAGGCTTTCAGGAATTTGCTTGAACACAAAAAAGTAATTAACCCATTTAAAATAAACCTCCAACCGAAAACGACTGCGAAAAAATAAAAATATTCATATAAATATCAAAGACACTAATACTTTTTGGCTAAAACTGTTATTACCAAACTCGGGCTTTATTATTATCTTGAATTATGTTTAATTTTGGAATTCCGAAAGTCCAAATGCACATAATAGACGCGGTGCTGACGAGGGATAATTGGTCGACGCTGTATCTCGATCAAACACGGTCGTTGGAGTTAAAGTAAGACGACATTTGCATATTAGGCTCGGCCGGGTATGAAATCTGGCGCGTGTTAATGTAAGACAGTGCACAAGTTGCTATTCCCCAAGTATTATCTACTTCCATATGTGCGTTCTGATAATTGCTGGAAATAATCGAAATGTTTTATTCCCCGCTTGTATCGCGCTAATTAGGAGAAAATACTATATTTCTTTTATGATTACTGCTACAAGAAGTGTTCTACCACGTGTTCCCTCATTTCGTTTACCGCCACTCAAGTGGAGGTACAACAAATGAGAATGAAATAGCATAAATATAAATGTCAGGATAAAAAACATGATCGTCAATTAACATGCCAGGCAAATGAACTTTTTCAGTAATAGTTCTCTTCAAATATATACGCGAAATATTTCACTCTCAAGGGAGTATAAATTAAATTTCAATCAAAATTAAATGTTTTCTAGAAGTCGGTATCTAATCGTTTATCAATTCATGTCAAGGCGTACCATAACTTAGTCGCAGAGAAGGTAACAAAATTGCAACGAACTTTCGGGTATACGATCCATTTAAATTTGCGTGTGATAGAAACTTAGGTCATTCAGTGGAATACTCAACTGACTTATTGAAGGAAATTAATTACCCACACAGCACGTCAGCATCTCTAGTGATGATCTGTTGCGCTGCGAATGTTGCGCTGAACTTGAAAATAAATTAAGGTAGATCAATAAAAGTAAATAACCAAAAATTCATTTACATTCCCGTCTGGCAATCGGTGTTATTTGGAGTGTTTGTTTTTCTTCGCTAAACGGCGCTCTTTCTTTCGAATCGCGTAAATCAGATTCAAAAAATTTGCGATTTGAATCGATTCAATTCATAAATCTAAAATAGGCATGCCTACAAATCAGTCCGCTTTCAGGGTCTTCATCCAATCTCACTTCCGTCGGGATATGTTTTAGCTATTTAACTTTCGTAATATTCGGTATTTAAGTGACTTCAACCGCCTCAAAATCGATAGGACAAAATATCATCTACCGTACTTCTTCCTTTTAGTGTTTAGTTTTTTAGTGACCTCAGCCACCTCACCACCCGTCGGAAGAAATTCCGTCCACTTCTTCCTTTCAGTGTTCAGCTTTTCAGTGACCTCCGCCACCTCATTATTCGTTGGATGAAATTTCATCCACTTCTTCCTTTTAGTGTTCAACTTTTTAGTGACTTCAACCAACTCATTATTTGTCGGAAAAAATTTCATCCACTTCTTCCTTTTAGTGTTCAGCTTTTTAGTGACTTCAACCACCTCATTATTCGTCGGAAAAAATTTCAACCACTTCTTCCTTTTAGTGTTCAGCTTTTCAGTGACTTCCGCCAACTCATTAATCGTCGGAAGAAATTTCATCCACTTCTTCCTTTTAGTGTTCAGCTTTTCAGTGACCTCCGCCACCTTATTATTCGTCGGAAGAAATTTCATCCACTTCTTCCTTTTAGTGTTCAATTTTTTAGTGACTTCAACCATCTCATTATTTGTCGGAAGAAATTTCATCCACTTCTTCCTTTTAGTGTTCAACTTTTTAGTGACTTCAACCACCTAATTATTCGTCGGAAGAAAATTTCATCATTTCTTCCTTTAGTGCTCACTTTCAGTGACTTCAACCACCTCATTATCGTCGAAGAAATTTCATCCACTTCTTACTTTTAGTGGTCAGCTTTTTAGTTGACTTCAACCACCTCATTATTCGTCGGAAGAAAATTTCATCCACTTCTTACTTTTAGTGTTCAGATTTTAGTGACTTCAACCACCCTCAGTATTCGTCGAAGAAATTTTATCCACTTCTTACTTTTAGTGTTCAGCTTTTTAGTGACTTCAACCACCTCAGTATTCGTCGGAAGAAATTTTATCCACTTCTTACTTTCAGTGTTCAGCTTTTTAGTGACTTCAACCACCTCATTATTCGTCGGAAGAAATTTCATCCACTTCTTAATTTTAGTGTTCAGCTTTTTTAGTGACTTCAACCACCTCAGTATTCGTCGGAAGAAATTTTCATCCACTTCTTCACTTTTAGTGTTCAGCTTTTTAGTGACTTCAACCACCTCATTATTCGTCGGAAGAACTTTCATCCACTTCTTACTTTTAGTGTTCAGCTTTTTAGTGACTTCAACCACCTCAGTATTCGTCGGAAGAAATTTTATCCACTTCTTACTTTTAGTTTTCAGCTTTTTAGTGACTTCAACCACCTCATTATTCTCGGAAGAATTTATCCACTTCTTCCTTTTAGTGTTCAGCTTTTTAATGACTTCAACCACCTCATTATTCGTCGGAAGAAATTTCATCCACTTCTTCCTTTTAGTGTTCAGCTTTTTAGTGACTTCAACCACCTCATTATTCACCGAAGGAAATTTTATCCACTTCTTCCTTTTAGTGTTCAGCTTTTTAGTGACTTCAACCATCCTCATTATTCGTCGGAAGGAAATTTATCCACTTCTTCCTTTTGTGTTCAGCTTTTTAGAGACTTCAACCATCTATTATCAGTCGAAGAAATTTCATCCAACTTCTTCCTTTTAGTGTTCAGCTTTTTAGTGACTTCAACCACCTCATTATTCGTCGCAAGAAATTTCATCCACTTCTTCCTTTTAGTGTTCAGCTTTTTAGAGACTTCAACTTCAACTCATTATTCGTCGGAAGAAATTTCATCCACTTCTTCCTTTTCGTGTTCAGCTTTTTAGAAACTTCAACCATCTCATTATTCGTCGGAAGAAATTCTATCCACTTCTTCCTTTTAGTGTTCAGCTTTTTAGAGACTTCAACCATCTCATTATTCGTCGGAGGAAATTACATCCACTTCTTCCTTTTAGTGTTCGCTTTTAGTGACTTCAACCACCTCATTATTCGTCGGAAGAAATTCATCCACTTCTTCCTTTTAGTGTTCAGCTTTTTAGAGACTTCAACCATCTCATTATTCGTCGGAAGAAATTTCATCCACTTCTTCCTTTTAGTGTTCAGCTTTTTAGAGACTTCAACCATCTCATTATTCGTCGGAAGAAATTTCATCCACTTCTTCCTTTTAGTGTTCAGCTTTTTAGTGACTTCAACCACCTCATTATTCGTCGGAAGAAATTTCATCCACTTCTTCCTTTTAGTGTTCAGCTTTTTAGTGACTTCAACCACCTCATTATTCGTCGGAAGAAATTTCATCCACTTCTTCCTTTTAGTGTTCAGCTTTTTAGTGACTTCAACCACCTCATTATTCGTCGGAAGAAATTTCATCCACTTCTTCCTTTTAGTGTTCAGCTTTTTAGTGACTTCAACCACCTCATTATTCGTCGGAAGAAATTTCATCCACTTCTTCCTTTTAGTGTTCAGCTTTTTAGTGACTTCAACCACCTCATTATTCGTCGGAAGAAATTTCATCCACTTCTTCCTTTTAGTGTTCAGCTTTTTAGTGACTTCAACCACCTCATTATTCGTCGGAAGAAATTTCATCCACTTCTTCCTTTTAGTGTTCAGCTTTTTAGTGACTTCAACCACCTCATTATTCGTCGGAAGAAATTTCATCCACTTCTTCCTTTTAGTGCTCAGCTTTTTAGTGACTTCAACCACCTCATTATTCGTCGGAAGAAATTTCAATCATTTCTTCCTTTTAGTGTTCAGCTTCTTAGTGACTTCAACCACCTCATTATTCGTCGGAAGAAATTTCAACCATTTCTTCCTTTTAGTGCTCAGCTTTTTAGTGACTTCAACCACCTCATTATTCGTCGAAGAAATTTCATCCACTTCTTCCTTTTAGTGTTCAGCTTTTTAGTGACTTCAACCACCTCATTATTCGTCGGAAGAAATTTCATCCACTTCTTCCTTTTAGTGTTCAGCTTTTTAGTGACTTCAACCACCTCATTATTCGTCGAAGAAATTTCATCCACTTCCTCCTTTTAGTGTTCAGCTTTTTAGTGACTTCAACCACCTCATTATTCGTCGGAAGAAATTTCATCCACTTCTTCCTTTTAGTGTTCAGCTTTTTAGTGACTTCAGACACCTCACCACCCGTCAGAAGAAATTTCATCCACTTCTTCCTTTTAGTGTTCAGCTTTTTAGTGACTTCAACCACCTCATTATTCGTCGGAAGAAATTTCATCCACTTCTTCCTTTTAGTGTTCAGCTTTTTGATGACTTCAGACACCTCACCACCCGTCAGAAGAAATTTCATCCACTTTTAGTGCTTTTCAATTTTTCACCTTTGGGAACACTTCAACTTCCGTTTTTCCTCCACTTCATCCATTTCTTCCTTCAGCCTTTTAGTGTTGTCCGGTACGGTAAGAAACTACACGAGACCCCTTCCTGTCTTCTGATATTACAGTCTCATATTTTTGAAGCTAAAAACCAAAATATGTCAGTACTGCAGTAGCCTATGTATATCTGTAGGTATAGTGTATGATCTCCATAGACAGATAGACTTGAGGCTACACAAAAACAAAATGTTTTCTTGTGGTGATAAAATTTTATTTCGGCCTAATCTTACACTTGGCTCCAAAATTACACTTTGTTTTGACTTTGACAAAAATATGGTACAGCGTTATACTGCTGTACTGGTATACAGTCTAACAGTTATAACCAACAGTTTTATTCTACAGTTCTGACTTGCAATAGAACTGACTTTACAGGATATGTCTGTATGTGAAGATTCTAAATACATAACTTTCTAAGAACAGAGTAAGACATAGCCTATAACTGTATATTACTATAAGCTTTATTCTGCTATTGCTGTATTGGAATTTACTTCTGTACTTGGATAATTTTTTTGTTGGTATGGTATCGTACCATACTTTTGGAGATTATACCAAAACTTGAAGGAGTATTTAACAAAGTACCGTACTGCAATGGAAGATCGCGATGATGAAAGAAGTAGTGGTAGTAGTTCTCAGATGCTGGATGTAGACTTTAAAATGCTGAATTCGAGAAATGTGACGAACTCGCCTGGTAGTACCCATTCTAATGCTAGCCTATCTTCAGGTAGGGTAATTTTCTTTTGTTTCTGCAATGCATTTCAGGCCACTTTTTATGAAAAAGATTGCGTTTTTTGCACTTAATTGCATTTGGCGCAGTGGTGTGGCTCATCGTGCTAAGCGCGAAGCGTTAGGAATACGCTCGCCACCGCACCTCTAATTACTCTGCGTGGGTTCGCAGGTTCGAATCCCATGCGAGAGGATTGCTGGACTCCTCACCGTCGTAGGGTAGTTCACGTAACCGCTGGTCGGTTACGGCTTCCTCCACCATCAAGTCCATGCTTCGGAAAAACAAATAACTAACTAATCCCATACCCGACTTGGAAAGGTAACCGGACGTGGTTCGCCATATGGTTAAGCTGTATTATCGTCTTTCCTCTCCCCCGGGATAAATATGTAAAATCTCTCTCTCTCATTTTGGTATTGAATACTGGAAATTATAGGAATGTATAGCAGTGTTCTTCAAAAATTTTCGAGTACCACCCACTTGGCATGGCCAAATCTTTCTCGCATTCACCAGGAACTAAAATAAAAGTAAAGTCAGAAAGTGAAATTTCAGTATTTAATAATTCTGCGAAAAAAATATTAGGAGAATAACAATACCTTGAGTCCAATGTGCTTATATATTCTTGCACAAAAGATCTAAGGAAATCTTCCTTCTATTTTAGTGATGGGGTATCTACTTGTTCAAAATCTTTCAAATTTGATTGATATTTCGTTTTAACACGAGTTGGTGTCTAAAAAGAGTTTACCACAACCCCCATTAAGCCCTTTTGCAACCCACAGGTTATATTCTTTGTCAATAATGACTCAATAAAATTGAATATCCTTATTCCAGTCATATACTTCACAGGTTTTAATTAAGTTCCGACGTTGTTAAGTGAAATTTGAGAATGCAACTCGTAGTTGATTGAAATTTAGTTGAAGTTTGCTTATACCTTATCCTAAAATGTATTATATGTTTTTGATTTGGCCATTGATTTGGTATAATCGGGCTATTTTTATTATACTGAATTATATGCAATATTGAACTGGTGTTTTTGATTCCAATAGCTCCTATGTTTAATGGGAAAACTGTGGCCTGGCATGACATTCTATTATCCATCCTTAATAAAAGCAGCTTCTCATGCTCACAATATAATCCAATAGTTAAAATAACATTTTTATTCTATTTATGCCAATTTAGTTAGTTTACTTTACTCTCAATAGATAGATAATTGAGGTACTAGGCTACTTGTCATCGAATAATAGATAAATCCGTTTGTGTAATGGCGACTGTTTTCTTTGCCATCCAAGTACATAAATACGGGATGATTAAGTGGTTAGGTATTCTTTTACCCGACCTATACTGGAAATTTTTCAAAAGTTCGGAGTTGTTCATAGTTTTGAGCTTCTTTTTCTCTTCTTTTCTCTGTTATAATCAGGGCGAGGAAGTCAGAACCATGGAGCAATGACAGTTTGGTGGAGCTGGAGCCCAGCTCACCATATTAGTTTGAGCTGGAGCTACCAGAAATTTTAGTGGCTCTGGCTCCTAAACATCTATTTATTTTTTGACATTTCTGATTTTCGGATATCTAATGTGAATAATAAAATCTATTCCTTCAAGATTATGAATGCAATGCGATGAAAGTTTAAAGATAAATTTATATATTTTTAAAATTTTAGTTTCATGTCTCAAGCTCAAAAAACTTAATGGCTTTACCGCTTTAGCCTATAGAGCGGGAAACCGAACCCTCGGCATAGAAAAATGAAAGTTTTGAGTTAAAAGCCACAGTTTGAATAGGCTATAGCATGATTTCGAACAGCTTCTTAGCCCTGGTTATAATGAAGTTATATTTGTAAATTATAGGCTTTTCTTAGTCATTATATAATGATCTAGTAGGTGGGTGTATCTTGACCCTAATATGTCCCATGTTTCAGTTTCATGTACTTACTATGTAACATTAGTGTATAGTGACATGACTCAAATGTGATTCACATCTCTTGGCTATATTTGACCGTTTGTCAGATTCTACTAGGGAATTTCCTTATCCTACGAAGTCAACACTTACTTTGCTTATAGAGCGATCAGCTCATTCTGTAATAGGTGAATTAAGTTTGATAGTCGGAAGTTATGACGATATCCTCTTACAGCGAAATTTTTGATAAATCTATCATGGCATTGGTCATTTTGTTATTGATTTTGGGGGCATTTTATTACATCAAATATAGTTGGCTTCAATAGAATTTGTCTGCAGATTCAATTGAGACCTTTCCAGCTATATAGTCACTAAATATGTTCAAAATATTTGTCAAATTCATTTCACTTTTTACACATTTTGCCTGTGGTTTTAATCAAATAGGAATTTTGGTTTAATGGTTGATTTTCTTGTCATTCAACGCTTGAAAATCTATGTATACTGATCTTTTTGGACCAAGTTACAATTGGTTGTGACAAAATGTGCCAGACTAGGACATGATTTACTTGAGAAATGGAGCTAAATAAATCAAATTTGAATACTAGTATTAAAAGTTGTCCTAAGATATTTTGAACTTGAGTGTAAATATTGTTGAGTTCCGGTTCCTTATATCTCGTATTCCTTATATCTCGTATTGAGGTGTTTGACTTCCACTTTTATTTTTTTTTAATTTTTGTATGACTTTCCAATAAAAACAAAACATATTCAAATGAAAAAGATTGTAGAATTTATTTGTGTATGTTTTACTCTTGTGACTCTTAAAAAGATCACACAAACAGGTTGTTCATAAAATTTTGCTTTGAACACCTGATCTGCTAAAGCAGTGGCATTCTGCCTCTATAATTACATCTGTATCTGATTCGAAGTTCCAACTAGCTGTATTTATTGTTAATTTTTTAATAAATAGTGGAAATTGTTGAAGTAATTGCGAATGAATATACACCTTAAGGGGATGTGGTTTCTGAGACATCAAGGCAACTGAATGAATTATTGGTTGCCTGCGTAAATTCAAGTTTTCTATATTCATGGTCAATATAGAACTACTGATAGAAATCTTTATCAGTATTTACCGCTCTTTGTTTGAGATTTTTTTTGTCCTATTTTTTCGTATCTTGAAAAGAAACATGTGTTTTAAGCGCTTGCATGGATCCCTTACTTCAAAGTTCATCAATTTTTTTTTATAGTTTTATCTTTTAACATACTTTAAGTGTATCATCAATTTCAGCATACCTTTAAAATTGATAACATTATGTATGAGAAAAGATTTACTCAAGAAATCTATTGCCACAAAAAAAAAACAGATTCAACAAATAGAAACACCCCCTTATCAGTACTTTTATTCAAGGGTGCAGTAGTGCAAGTGCTCCCATATTCCATTTATATACCGTGTAGACTATAATATAAATTCTGGTTCTTTGCGTCACAGATAAGGTTCACTCTCTCTGGTATATACCAGTATATTAATGTGAGATTTTTTAACTAAAAAATGGTGGTTCTATAACACAGGTTGAAATCAGTATATTATTTTCCAGATTCTGCTTCAAATGAATCAAAATCACAAGAAAAGATATGTGTTGTATGTGGAGATATTGCCACAGGAACACATTTCGCTGCAATGACATGTGAAGGGTAAATGTTCATCTCCTGTATTTTTCTTTAGATACATGTTTATGTACCTTTATTTTTGAAAATACTTTTGTAATATCTATCATTGACTTTCAAAAGAATAGATTCCCATTGTATCATTTTTAATAGGCTTATATGTTTATTTAATTTCATTGTATCCCTATTTTATGCTATTCATTAGCTTCATAGACAAGCAGATATTCGCTATTTTGCTTTAAGGAAGATATACTTGTGTCTTAATTTGCCAAGATGAATCATAAAGAATTAGTAAAATCACATTCACTGGGTTACATCAAAAAAAAAGGAACCCCTAAATTTCTTAATTAGGCTACTTAAAATTTATTCCATAAAACTTCTGATTGTATTTTATTGTACCCAAAAGTTTCGGTAATCTGAATTTTTGCACAAAAGTTATGTTCTCTCTAGAATATGTTCCAAATGACTTGGGTTCTGTTTATTTGGGGGTCACCCGTTATGAAACAAATGGAGTTATAACTGCTTCTATTACACAGGTGCAAAGGATTCTTCCGTCGATCAATGAAGAAATGTTCACAATTTACTTGTGCATTCGAAAATCAGTGTTCAATCAATAAATCCAACAGAAAACATTGCCAAGCATGTAGATTGCAAAAATGTCTTTCAGTTGGTGAGTAACAAAGAGTTTGTTGAATTTTTCGATATGTCAAGCATAGTTATTGGTAGTTTTTTAACTGCTTTTTCATGGCCTTGCTTTATCGTATATTATGAATCTTATTTTAAAGTTCATTAAGATAAATCCAAACACCTTAATTTTA
Source organism: Styela clava (assembly GCF_013122585.1). Taxonomy (NCBI): domain Eukaryota; kingdom Metazoa; phylum Chordata; class Ascidiacea; order Stolidobranchia; family Styelidae; genus Styela; species Styela clava. The sequence continues at coordinate 6,848,693 of NW_024102839.1, forward strand.
CACCATTTTTATCGCCAGTATTTGGGTCGATTTGAAGACATTTGGATATTTAACATGAAACTTGAATTTTACTCCAGTTTTTCCAAATATTTTATCACTTTTGGTACTCCTGAAATATGCATACCAAGATGGCGGAAGGTAGTATGTGTACCAGGTTAGGGTTAGGCCAAATGTTTATTCCAACTTTCCTTATTTTAGTTTTATTTCGAATTCGGAGACTAGCCAAGTGACACTCGTAGTATTTGTACCTAAAATTATGGCCTAACCCTAACCTGGTACACATACTACTTTCCGGTGTTCGTCATCTTGGTACGCATACTACAGGAGCAACTGGTTTTTAAAAGTCCATGAAAAAAACCTTTCGATTGATTTTGAAATCAATTGAGACTGAACAATTTAGAGCTGTCGGTGGTTCCCATCATTAGTTGAAAACGGTGATTGATTTATAGATATTTTTTTTTTGTCTGGTATTGATACCGATTTTTGTTACTTCAGAATAAATTAAAATATCATATATTTCATGCATTCAGTTTTGAATATGTTTATAATATTCAGCTGATAAGGTGGAAAATAAATAAATGTATCCGGAACCAAATTTATCAAATTAAGATATTTTGTTTGCGTGCAAGCATTTTAAAACTTGACATTTATGAAATAAATATATACATTCCTTCGTTCTGAAAATTTAATTTTCAAATGCTTTGCCCTAGAGCAGCCTGGTGAACGCTATAACCTAGACGGCAGTTTTTGCTTTAAAATATAACATACAACAGAACATAATGATTATATAAATCACATTTCTAATTTTCATTGACTGGTAAACTTTGCATAATTTTTTGATTGGCTGATTGTCAATATCACTATGTAAATCTTAGAAAAATGGAAAAACAGATTTGAATCTGATATTATTTTCCTAATATGTAATATAGTTAACGGATACAGTGGTGTTGAGACCTTTTTAAAAATCTTAATCTTTATTAATAATCTGAAAATTATACTGTAATCTTGAGGTTAAATGATTTGTTGCTTACCAGAGATCTCAGGATTGCATGGTTTTTGGCTACACTTTTATTAATAAAACCGTGAAACTAATCAAATGTAACGATAAATATAGGCATTCTGAGTACTTTTTTATTTGGGATTTTCATTATTAAAAAAATAAAAAAAACTCGTGAAATTGAAAATTGGATGTAAAGAAATATTAAGAAATTCCAATTTTGTGTTATAAAGTTCACAATAATTTTGATTTTACTGCTTTCAAAATTGGCAAAAAAATAATTTGAGAAGTTAATAAACTGTGAAATATCAACACTAATATTTCTTCTACATTTTTAATTTGTAAAACAACTATTATTCGGTATAATAAATTAATGTGATGTACCAGGTTTTATAATGCGAATAAAATATATTTCATTTTTTTTTTTCTATTCTAGTTGAATTGTGCTGACTGGATTATGTGGTCTTGAGAATTTTTGCTTTTATAATACAAACCTTTGTTTAAAAAAAGCCTTGGTTTGCTACGTCAGCATTAATTCGGTTTTGTAATTTATAGTCGGTTTTGTAATTTATAGTCGACACCTCAAAATGACGCACATGGTATTTTTGTGTCTTATTAGTGGCTAAAAATTGAATTACAAAACCTTTATTTTGAGGTGTGAAATGAGATAAGCATTGTTAAAAGAAGATTCATTTTACCTGAATTATTTAAAAACATCAGAACATAGAGTTTGCTGCCCCTCTATAACCTAAAAAGCTCTAAACAATTAGCACGACCCTGTTTTGACTGGTTACAACCGGTATGTATTGAATAAAATCACTAGAAATAAGATACTCCACAATGTTGCTGGTCTGTCTGGTTTAAAAGGTCAAATCACTATGTTCGTGCAAGTTTGAAATTGAAAGAGACAAATATTGCAAATTTGCATTGTTAGTTTTATAAATATAGTTGAGTCTGTTGCTTATACTAAGCCAACAAGCATTCTGTGATCCAAAATGAAAGTTCATAAAACTAATAAAATGCTTTTTTTAAGTCTTTTATACATTGCAGAACTTGTCGATGCTTAGTACAAGTAATTAACGTAGTTTAGAGTCTGAACTTCACTCAGGAAAAATATATCTTAATTTTAAGTAGATTATTATCAAAATAAATGATATAGTGACAGTAAACTAAAATATTGGAAAGTCTAACCCAGGGCTACTCAACTATTTTTACCCAAGGTCCGCATACAAAACTTCAAAATTATTTGGGTCCGGTCTCTCTAGAAATAGTATTTCGGCATCCTTGAACGCGCACTTCCTCGGCCGGCTAACGATGATTAGATAATCAAGATTGTTTATTATGGTGTTATAGTATTTTCATATATTATATTTAAAACTATAAAAATCATTTTATAAGAAGGAATTTAAAAAGTGGGACTAATGATTCAAAATAAAGAATTAGGTGCGGTCCGAATCTGCAAGCCACCGATATCAAAATTTCTGAAAAATTCAAACCTCATCTATAGGACATAATAAAGTTCCAAAATATCCTGTCCAAAGGGTTTTCCATATGGTCCAAAGGCCTTCATTAATAATTACTAAGTTGTTTTTGCCCATAAATGATTGTTTCTTAAATTAATTTTCAACCATGTTTTGAAGGTAATTTCAGAGTTAATAAATAACAACAAGCTAACTTAAGACTTTCACCTTCATACTTAATAATATTGAAACTGTTACTGAAGAATCACCAACACACAAGTTTTGGTATCTATTAATAAGTCACATAGATTATATTTAAACACTCACAACAAAACACGCATTGGCTGAATTACATTGTTTGCTTCATACTAGTTTTTCACTTTTCACATGGATATGTTTGGGATAACTTGCGTATACATTGAATCTTTTTAAAGATATTTTGCCATACATTTTAACTATTTTTTCATATACATTTCAACTTTTGCTGTATCAAGCTAAATTTACCAAAGATTTTACTAATAATTCTTTCCGACATCATTTAAAATTGGTTTTAATATTCATTCTTGTGTTATCAAGGGTTCAAAAACGTATCAGAATGCATACATTGGTATTCTTGAATCGTTGACGTTAACATCTATCCAAAAAAAAGCAGCGAAGAGAAAATTTAGTCAAAAATCGAATTTTGATTGAATTTTTTCTTGAATTGAACTCTTGAAATTTGAGTGAAATTGTATTGTATTGTAAATTGTATTCAATTTGAAAAATTAAAAAATATTTTCTAATAAAGAATGTCAAGCTTACACTTAGTGACACACAAATGAAATCTTTACATTGAATATAAATTCTATCACTGTAAGCATCGTTATCATGTTTTTGAAAATACTTTTTTCCCCTTTGTTGTCTCTATTTCTGTATGATTAGGCCATAGAGGATTTGTAATTATGTAATATTAAACTAACCCATTCCCTAATTATTTGACCCTTGGGGAACAATGGAATATTCTGGTTGTTGTGCTCTTTTTATCACACATCTTAACTTTTAAATTTCAAGGAATGAATTCTAATCTTATAATGAGCGATGAAAGCGTCAACAGAAAACGTGAACTCATTCGTGCAAACAGAGAAAAGAAGGCTTTATTGAGATTAAAAAAAGAACAGGAAGAAATGGAACAAATTGAAAAGAAACTAGAGTATGTTGTTGATATACTTCTTCTTTTTTATTCAATATTTGGATTTGTAACATTTTACTATGCTCATATGCTCTAGTGTGTGTTTCTGAGATTTTAGATTTAATATTTAAAATTGAAGTTGTGTTACATTGCATATAGGTTTTATTTAAATTTGGTAATGCATTCTTGTATCTTGTACATGAATTGCCCAGCGAAGAAAAAAATTTAAACAAGCTTTATTTGAAAGATCGTACGTACTGGTATTCAAATAAAAATTTCTTATATGTAGCATATTAAATATTTTTTTGATTTCGTTCTCCAGCAGTTTAATATAATCTTGTTTATTCAATGACATATCTCATTTAATAATCATTCCTAATATATGCTCATATTTCAACCAGAAAGGAAAAATTTATACTACCAAACTGCAAAGACATGCTAGCCTACATATCGTTTCTAATGTACTGTCTTATACTCATTTTTGCACATCAATTTAAATAGGTTTTAACTTTTTTTGATGAAATAAATATGTGAAAGAAATTTTCAATGAAAGTTGAGTTATACTGAATGCAATAAACGGTTATAAATTATGATACTTGAAACTCAGCGACTTCCTCCAAAATATGATTTGTTTACGCATAAACATTGCTACGTCAGCGCCAAGATGTCATGACCGCTCGACATTTACGTTGTTTGCGAAATTAATCCTTTAAATGCCCTAGGGAGATTGCGTACATCAACTGGAAATATTTTAGTATACAAATGCATGCCTATCACATGCGTAAAAACTAATACAAATGGCAAATTCTAGAAGCAAAGACGTTTTACCTCTTTAAAAATACCTCAGAATATAATAAACCTGATCATAATTCAAGATAACAAATGATAATTCATAATAATACAGGTTTAAATGAATTTGACATTATAAGCTCTAAACAAATACGACACAAAGCAAAGTAATGTAATCATTTATAAATGTCACCCACAAACAATCTTACCCGTCTGACAACCGAGTTCTAATTTAACATCGTCATCACACGAGTCCTAACCAAATTTTCCCACCAGATGAAAATGACTTCGGTGGTTACAATGTCCTTTAGCTTGAAGATTGATTCTCACAGTTACCGGTATATATTATTTACAGGGGTAGGCAGAGACAGGAGAGTTTATTAAGAAAATTTCAATAAAATATGTTCGTTATTTGAATATTTTTATTTTTTTTAAATTAGTAACATTCAGTGATATTGATAAGTTGAGTGTATAATAATAAACAGTGAATATGATCAGTGCACCAGACTAAAATTCCTTAGCTCAAAAGTGGTTTTTATTTACGGATTTATAAAAGGGCAATGTTGTATGTAAATTTGCTGTTTTTGTTATTCCTGTTGAAGCAAAACAATCCATAAGTCACAGCGTTATGAAAAACAGAATGAGAACAAATTTTTTTTTTTTGAGAATAATATTTGCTGCAGGCATCACATTTGTAACCATAGAAAAAAACAGCGGTGATTTGCTTCTCTAATCTTTCGATATTTTTGATAAATAGACAAAGTTGCAAATTTTTGTAACTTTAAATTGAAAATTATAAATTTAATAAAATCATAATTAACTTGTCAATAAACCTTCACCCCCACCCATTGGACTATTTATGTTGTTGTTTTATAACTTAAAAACAAGAAAATTAAATTTTTTTTTGTGACTTCTAATATTTTACCTTATTTTGTATTCATAAATAGCAAATCAAATTGTAAACTAATACAATTCAATCAAATTTTATTTTTTTTATTCGCATTTCCAGAGCTTCTCCTCAACCTGAGGTTCAAATGATGGCAGAAGATAAAGCTCTTATTAAAATGATGTTGGAGAGCCATAATCAGAGTTATGATTTTAACTATGATGGATATGAAGGTTTCAGGGGAACAGATGTAAGTTGAATTCAAACTTTCATTCCCATTTAGACTATTTAATTTACTTTTGTATATTATATGTGACTTCTAGTAAGGGAACAAGTACAAGGTGACCCAGGTCATCTGAAAGATATTCTGAAGAGAACGTAACTTGTGTGCAAAATGTTCTAGATTACTGAAACGTCATGCACAAACAGAAGTTCAAGTGTGAAATAAATTTTCTTCATTTTCCTGGAAGTAATTAAGAAAGATTCGAACTAATCACTATCAAATACACCAAAGTTGGGGAAGCTAATTATTTGATTGCAATTTTTTACAACAAAAGCAAGTTGAGCTCATAGAAATTTTGTAAATAAAGGAAAGAAATAATAGCCTTCTAGCGAAAAATACAATCTTCAACTACTGAAAATTATAAAGCAATTGGTTCAGTAGTTTTTATCATGATAATAGGAACGAATATGGTAATAAGAACAACGACAACATAATAACAAACCACTCATATGTACACTTCGTATCCAACAATACATCTTTCAAAATTGAGATCAATAGTTGTACAGAGTAAAATAAGGATGAATTTCTCATGTATGGTACATAAGTAGAAATAAGTGAGAGAATCACCACAAATCAACATGATTGTTATCAATTATTTATGAAGTTCTGCAGTCCTAATCGAAGTTATGTTTAATGCATTATTATAAATTGTAAAATAAACTGCCCAGCCAAAATGTCTTGAAACTGCAAACATTAACAGCTTAGGTGAAACAATACCTTCAATCTTTAAGTAATAGATTTCTCAACTCAAGGCTGGGTGTAAGGTTAGAGTTAAGGTATATGACATAACTAGGTTTACTCACTTTTATTGGACCATTAATCAATCCTCAAATTAATTCGTATTTTAGTGTCTTCAAAAATCTAGTGTCTTTAAAAGTTCTATAAAAATCATATCATGTTGTTTCATTTTCAATTTTTCTTTCAAATTTAGTTTACCTTCTTCCAAGTTATTGGAAGTATTTCTTTTTACATATGCCATTAACGTTGCTTCGCTGCTTATGAATCAATAATTTTGATCTTACTGTAATGCACTTTCAAACAGGATATCAACAACAGAATGTTGTGAACTCATTTGGGTTCGATGAAGGATATGAACTCAATTGTGAGCTTACTACCAATGTATTACTCAGTAGACGTATGAAAGTGCTGAGTAGTAATATGCAATAAACGTTTGTTATGGCTTTAGATTGAACAACGATTTTTCTTTACAAATTAAAATTGATGGTATTTAAAAAAGATGTCTTATGAGTATGGATATGGTTTAAATGGGTACATACATACACAAACAGAAGTTCGAGTGTTAAATAAATTTTCTTCATTTTCGTAGAAGTAATTATTAAATATACTGTTCTTTATTATGTCACCCTGTAGCTATCATGTGGCATAATAAACCATGTTTATTAATAAAGATAGTTTCAGAATTACAAAACGGACTTGACATACCAATTTATCATTTATCATTTTACCTGCAAAATTGTAATCTTTGTCAAATATTTTAAAGTTAGTGGTTACAGTATTGGGCACCCTCGTTTGAATTCATATACAAAAACTCGGATTTTTACAAAAAAATTATTTTGGTGAAAAGTTTCTACTCTGAATTAAGTAAATTGACATATTTTTTGAGATATGGACCACACTATGGCTCTGTGACATTAATATTTTAGTACAACATATCATACATTTATTTGAAATATAATCCATGCAACATGATATTTTACTAGTATCCTTTATTGATCACTGCTGTTCGTGATGAGTGATAGTAATTCATCAATGTCATTGGCTTTTATGTTTACCACTTCGTCCACGTGCACACAAAACTTTTAAATAAACGTGTCAGTAGGATTGTCACAATCTTCAATGTGATTTGATATTACATGCACTTTTTACTTTTTACCAATTTTTTTTATTTGAATTCTTTTTTTTCTGCAGTATTATGATCTCAAATTTATTAATTGTATTCAGAAATTTGATTTACTCTCATCAGCCCTGCGTCTTATTAAGACATCTGATTTTTTGGTTGAAAATTCTTGTAAAAAATAAGTCTTTCTTGTCACCTGTTACTAATCATATATTATTGATTGATATTATTGAACATAATAGATGTCACTTTATGTTCTGAACACTGATATTCCAAGAACAAATTTGATATTCATTTTGGAAGTATTGTTATGAATAGCAAATATATTTTAGAGTTGTGTGTCATATATATTCTAGTTTCATATAATATTTATGGAATGAATGGACCAGAACTAAATAATTTACTATAGTAAATATATATTCCGAAGTAAATTTTTAAATATGAGAATCGACTATATTTTGATTTGTCTTTATTATTTTGTTCAACAGTTTAATTTGCACAAAGCAATGTAAATTTGTGCAAAATGAATTTGCAAGAAATAATGTAATGAAATGGCAAATGGGGATAAAGTTAGTTATGAAGTTTAGTTCTGTCTTAAGCATCAAGATAACAGTTTTTTAAGGGCTTGCTTGAACTCAAAAAGGTGAATGCTGCTCTGAGAAAATAAGTTGAAACTCTTTTAACTTCATAGAAATACTTTCGTAAATATTGCTCCAAACTATGATTAGATACAAGCTTAATTAATGAGCACCTATTCCTTACTAATATTTGAATAGAATTTAAATAAAAATTGTTCCGAAATTTCAACAATTGCACTTTTGTCTCAAAACTCTCGAAATGCTCAAAATGACAAAACTTTCAAATAAAAACTTACCGTATTATTCCTAAAATCAAAGAGTTTACTATATAGACTATTAGGTACTTGATTAAGTACTATTTTATTAAAAAATAAATATTATTTTGATTGTATTCAATGTTCCATTCATTTTAGCTAATACATACCATTAATAACATTTTCCATTGTCTTATAATAAACACACCTCGGCTAAAATTGTAATTACTAACAATAGTATAACATCATTTTATTTGAGGATTTATCTGGCAAAGTAACTCGTATTATATCCACACTTACGTGTTTGCAAGAGTCTTTACGTCACGACTCACGACATAAATTTTTTTCATCTTCCAAGTCTATTTTTGTTGAAATTGATTTTTACATTCAATTCGGTCAGCACTGACCTTTCGGCATGGTTGGACATAATAATGACAGTAATCAATCACGAATGTTGTATACATTTATATTTTATTCTTGTTCGAGCATGATTGACAATTTGAAACATACTGAATCGCAGAATGAAATATTTATAAAATTATTGTGTGCAAGTAGATATAAATACATTTGTTTTATGGCATTTATTAGTATGTCCGTTTTTGTAATCCTGAAACTACCTTTATCATAAACATGGTTTGATATGGCACATGATAGCTACAGGGTGACCTAAAAAACAACCTGTAAATTTCCTAATTATCATACTTCTACGAAAAAGAAGAAAATATATTCGACACTGGACTTTGTGTTTGTGTGTGACTGTACCCGAAATTTTCAATAATATGGGATGCTTTGCGCAAAACTTATATTTTTTCTTGAATATTTTGGATATGACCTGAGTTGTGTTTATTTTTGAATCACCCATTCACCCTACATACATATTGTACATGGGATTAATGGCATAGGAAGAAGTTTGTGTGGCCCACACTTGGTCCCTTACCAACAAGCACTAGTTTTTCTTTTAATGGGCATCACGCTTGAGTTTCCATATTCGGCTGTATTATTAAGGCTATTGTACTGATAAATTTATAATGAAGTTGCATAAGTATTCAAGTTTTTTCAAGATACATGTTAAATTGGCCACGACAATTGGCATAAATGCGTTATTACATCTACACTATATTTTAGCTAGATATGTACAAAGGCGACAAAAATATTCAAAATTTGTTATATTTGATATTAATTTTTGATTTTACAAATCCTTTAAAAATTATAATTTGAAAATTTTCTCAGTTTATTAGGGTAATTAACAATCAGACCTATAGTAGGTTTTATTTGACTTCTATTAATAGTAGTAAAGAGAAAAACATATGCAACAATAGCTAGGGCTTTATAGAATAGTTCATATGTTTAATAACCTATTATATGGATCCCTTCTTTACAATCCTAATATTCTACATGCCAATGTTATGTTCATGTCACCAATATATTATATCTGATAGAACATAGATATATTTATTTGATAGACAGGCCATTGTAGGCATTTTCAAGCATAATTAACATAATAATTTACTATTTAGAATTCACTTTAAAATGTTGCACTAAATTTGACATGCAACTTTATCTTATTTAACTATATCCTATGGCTATGGGTATCACAACTTCATCAATGTTTTACGTTTAACACATGGCAATAGTTGAATCGTATTTGATTTGTGTAGGACGACCGCAAGGCCTACCACTCGGTCCTATTGTTATGATGTTATTCATTTTGTCATTCATCATTTTTTATCTTTGACTGATGTCAATGATAAAATAGATAATTTGTTTTCTTAGCTTGTGGTTAGACTGATATAAATCTTTTCAACTTGAGGAAAGGATAGTTTCAATATTATATAGGCCTATGAAAGAAATTCTTCGTAATGTTAATTTAATACAGTCTAAAAGACAAAGTTTTGCAGATATTAATCGTTTGTGTTGTATTGGCCAACAGCCCAACAAACCTAATACTTACCGGTAAGTTTATTAATCTGTATTCAGTCTTCTCAATACATAAGTATACATGGTATTATAAAATGATTCACATACCTTGATTATGGTAAATATTTTTTATTGCAATATATAATAAATAAAAAACAATTATTTTTTTTGTAAAGAAATTTATTTTTGATATGCGTATGCGTCATATCAAAATGCCTTCTGTGGAAAGAAAGTTTTCAAAAATACCCATAATATATTGTGTCACAAACCTATTATAGCTATTACATGTAGTTACTGCCTAAAAAGACAAACTCGCTATTTTTATAATACTTATTTTTGTGCAAAATAATGATTTGAAGCAATATGGTTGTTTTGGATCTTTTTTGGCCATTAATATTGAAGACCATCTGTTATTCATTTCAAATATCATCTGATTGGATCTTTTATCCTAATGGAGGGTAGTCTACTAGTTAGTATATTGTGTATTGAACTGCAAGTCCAATTTTTACCATATTTATTTGCTACCTCGTATTTAGCAGTTGCCATAAGTATGCTTGAACAAAATAGTATTAGAGTGATAATAAGGAGAGTTTTATTATTAATTTTTGTTTTTCTCAAATAAATTAGTTAACTTATTTTGATCAGTATTTTGTATAAACCAGCTCACATACCAGGATTATTATTTTGAATTTTTGGTGCAGTAATGCCACTCAAATATGCGCACTTCTAAATTCATATTGTTGGGCATTGAATGATAAGTACACAATAATAATGTATTTCATTGTATGCTTATGATAAATTGTATGCTTATTTATACTTGAATATTCATTACTAGACTAAAATTGGAAAAGACAATTATACTTTTAAAGCATTCCTCAGTAACAAAATAATCTCATTGTTATGGGTCAAGTATTCTCAATCAGGCTTGGAACTGTATCCAGACAGTTGTTGTTTACTTCAGTCCCCATTCTCGTCAAATTTTCAATCATCCCCTAACTCTTCAGCGTGGCATTTCGGGAAACGTGATATCAGATAGGAGAAACGCTCGATAGAACGTTAAGCTGCTTGTTATGATGGAAATTGATCTGCTGTATGTTTATTTACTATAACTATAGCAAATCATACATACAGCTCCTTCAATAATTGATTGAAAATGGTTGACTTTATAAATCGAAAAATTTCTTTCAACGTTTTGATAACGCTATTTTACTTTTATACGTAGCAATTCAAGTTTTTGAATATTATATAATTTTGTCTAAGATTCATGTTAAGGCATGCATGAAAGAATTATTTTTAGCTGAGACAGGTTTACAGAGAAAATAGCTTCATTTTTGGAATAATCTGATAATTTGATTATCTTCAGCCTCGTATTGTTTTCTTTTCTGTTTATATTTTCAATTTAAAAATAAATTAATAACAGGGGATATCCTGTTTTGGGGTGGCAGGAGAAATATTGATATTCGATTCATTTTTTTAAAACTTTGATGTTTCGAATGAAGTTTTAGTCTGAATCTCATTCTCAATGTAGAATATATTGAAAAAAAGGGATTGAAAGTTACTTATCAGAAAGTGTGTTTTCTTTGTAATAATATGCTACAATCCAATTTGTGATTGAATTTTGGTATCTAACCATTCCATGTTATGGTAGCCAGTAATGCAGTGTCATCATAAATATCCTGAACAAATTTATTTTCTAAATTTCAGTGATGTTGTAAATGGGATTTTAAACGCATTTTTGGTTCAAACAGAATTTCAAAATTGATTTATTTGAAAACTATGCATTAATAAAGAATTTAAATAATCCAAATACCATTTTCTTCATAATTTGCTATTTTTGCAATAAATGGTGATTTAACACCAAAAATATTCTTGTTCGAGGTCGATTACCTAGAAATGACAAATGTAAAATATCATACTCATAAGTTACTTTTTGGGTGTGATAAGCTAGGATTAGAACGCTGATGGCCCACAGGTTAGAGATCTTGAGTAGCAACATCTATTCCGATCTATTTGGACCCCTGTATTATGTACAGCAGTGGTTGGCAAAGTCTTTCAAGTGAGGCTCAATTAACAATAGGCCTATAAAATCAATGGAATAAACTCTATTGGCAGACACTTTGCGGCAAATACATTATAAAATCTATCAACCCAGATATAAATCTTACACAAATCTTGTTTCAGAAGACTAGTGTGAAAAATAAGCTGACTCCACAGAGAAAATAAAATGAGCATAGCCGCTTAATAAGGCACCCCCCCCCCCCAAAAAAAAAAATCAGGTCGAAAAAATAGTCTAAAAAAGCGAATTAATAGCCGGGAAATACAATAAGTGTCTGTTTCTACAAAGGAAAGAATAGTTAGCATATAAAAATCTGACATCTCCAATTTTCTATTGGTTCTTTGAACATGACTGCTTCCTATGCTTCCATTGTTTTTATTCATTTTCTTCTACTTCTCCGTTTAGGTTATCCAATCACCACCTGACCCAGAAGAAGTAAAGAAAACTCATGTTACACTTGCATGGCTTGTAGCAGGAGATAAAGAGAAATCACCGGAGCATTCTCCTGAAACAGCAAGATCCAAGAAAAAATCTGTTGATTCTTCTGACAGTACTAACAGTATTGCTGAACAGAAAAAGATTAAATGTGATTATTATTTGGGTTGAATTGATATTGTTGAAAGATTGTTATCAATGGTAAAAATGTAGTCAGATTGTGCTATGATTGATATCAGAATTGGAGGCTGAGGTTTATTTCACTTCCTGGTGTAGCGATTTGGAGAATTTTCTGTAGTCTGAATTCAATCTTCTCATAGTGGTAATTGAAGTCAAACTATCTGACGAAAATTGAAAGTTTCAAAAATTCAGGAACGCTGGCATTGGCAAGTTTTTGTGCTCAAAATTTGTTGTTGATAAAATATTGCCTCCTCCATACTTGATATCATTTTTTTTGAATTTGTATTTTTTTTTAATTTGAAATTAGAATTTTCTTTAACCTATCAAACGGAGCTATCTTCGATTCGTCGTTTTCAAATTATTCTGGTTTGAAATCGGTGTTTGGTATAAGTTTTTTTCAAGGTTCACAGCATTCTGAACCATTTATTATTAACACATTCTGCAATTTCACTATGATTTTCTCCTATTTCAGCGGAACTTCCATATTCAAGATCAGGAGATGGAATGTCTGAATATCCTGTAAGTATATTTTCAATATTTCGATTTATCGAAGATTATTCCATTTTCAACATAATGGATATATATATTTCAAACTGATGTGACATATCCGGTAAATGCTTTGATAAAATTAGTCACTATCTCAAAGTTCTTGGTTTTTTTTTAAATTTCACACAAAAAGTTCGCATTTTTATCTATTTAATTTTTCAATAGCATTAATCACACATTACAAAGTTTAAGGCCTGTATGGTTCAATTTTCGATCAAATGCTCCAAAAAATAGGATTTCCCCAAATATTAGGGCTTTCATTACATGAAGAAAGAGGCCATCTTGGTGTACATACTTCTGGAAGTCCAAGAAAGATATATTTCATCCACATTATTCTTTATATTAACAGCCAAGTGAAGATGTCTTTAGTTCATTACATGGGATTTCTCAACCACTATCTGGATATCCATCTCACACTCACATGCCTCATCCTCCCCCACCGATAGCACCAACATCCTCGACACACAGACATAACTCATACTACTCTGAGTGAGTTTTTTTATTATTCATTAATTATGAAAGAGCATCCCTTTTCATGAATTTTGAATTAACTGGGAAATTCAAGTTATGTGCTAATTATGCAACTTTAATCAATCTTGGCTGCATACTACAATGTGTACTGCTAATGTATAAAATGGTTTTTCTTGCATATAAGCCACCCTAAAGCGGTTAATTTATAAAAATTCGCATATAAGCTAACCCTACAAATCGTAACACGTCGTACGCACCTATCACAGCAAATGGTTGTAGAAGAGAATGAATGGAAATGATAACCATTCTTGGTATGTTTTACTTTTATTAATAACGGTACGAAGTGTCTCAAAATCCCGTTATAACGTAAACACGCAATCGATCACATGTATGACAACCAATCACAGACTGTTATTGCTGTCATAGCGTAACAAGCGCTGGTTGGCAAAGTATACGTGCACGTTCTTATTGTGGGAACTTAGCGCGTATAAGCAGATCATCAGTGCGATCATAGTTATACGCGTATAAGCCGACCTCTTAGTTTGCAATTTTTTTGCAACTCTGCTTTTATGAGATATACTGTATTATTGTGTCAGTTAATTTTATTTACTTCACTCGTTCTTACCTCAGTGCATCTGGCAGTAGTACATCTACATCTCCATATAGTATGCCACCCAAGAATCCAGATTTCGATCCTTTTGCAGCAGGTGGTTTCCCTTCTTTTGATCAAGCGGTAAGTAATGATTACCATGTTTACGTTTCATTATTACAACTATGAATGTTTTCATTAACTGTCGGTGATTTAAAAAAAATTGCCTTTTTCATAAAAATATAATGGACCAATTTATTACAATTTTTTAGTACCGGTACCAGTACTTAAAATCGAAGAAGCTGTTAAAAGACTATTACTACTTATATTTTTGTTTTCAAATATCCCCAAATTTTTCAAAATTTCAACTTTTCACCTTTTGTCTTGCAATCCTCCATTAAATGACATTTGCTGACATTGCGGTGACTAAATTATTGATTGCTCTTTTGTACCATTGAGTTGTTTTAGGAATAAATTGGAAATTAGTCATTTTTATTTATCCTCCTATTTTTGTTTACGTCTTACTATTCAATTGAAATCTTGGTAAACAGTAGCATGAATACTGATTCCACGAATAGTTGAAAGTGCCACAGGCATTGCTATGATATCATAACCATACATTAGTAAAAACAAATTTATTGTTTACCATTACCTCACTTGTGTGATCCAATAGAGACTTTGTATCTAAATATGGAAAAATTTAGTCTGAAAACTTTGATTATTTCTATACTGTTATAACATATGGGAGTATGTATGGGAGTTCGGGCTGGAAATCTTTTGCCTGATCAGTTATATGTTTTATTTTCCCAAATCATGGTGCTTAAAAGCTTTAATGAATATTCATTCCTCTGTTAGATCAATACAAATGTGGTTTCACATTTTTAGATTTCTGTTCAAGAAACTCTAAACTAATTTTTGTTTTAATATTCTTTTTATTACAGGCTGGAATAATGACAATGTTCGGTGGGGGTGCGGAAGGAGGAGATATCACTTCAATGATGGGTGCTGGAGGTTTTGGTAATATTTATTTTCTAGAAATAATAATTTTTTTCTCATGAATGATATCAAGTCACTAGTGTGTATAAATGAACAATTAAATAATGCAGTATGGTGGCATGTTCCTGATTGTGACAGTTTTTGTTAATTTTATGTCTAAAATAGAAATGGTTGATTATCAAATAACTCTTGGCGTTCAGAAATGGTGATTTCATCAAGTGGACCTGTCGTTTTGCTGGAATTGTTGTTGTTATTATGAAAAAATGCTTTCTCTGCGACTGACGGACAAAATTTTTCTGAGTTGTCTGGGGCCCAAATAAAAGCCAGGTGGCCCAATATTTCACTCCAATTTTTGATGGCTTTTAAAATTCTCAGTCACATATTTATATCATTTCCTGTGACAATTCTTTTCACATTTCACTGGTTACGAATTTCAAAATGTTCGTTATGAAAATACAGGAAAAAATTTCAACCTACGTACCTTTATACTTCAAGTTATTTTAATTTACAATGAACTAAAACTTCAAAAACTCAGATTCAATGTCTTTTCTGCAAGGAATGTTTATGAATAGCCAAAATGATCCAGAAAAACCTCATTCTCTATTTCAACACTTCTGCGACATTATGACATGGGGAATTAAAAAGGTTAGTTTATTTTGCTCTTTTTTACTTTGGATTTTCTATTTCTTTTTTCAAGTTTTTCTCAAATTTTTGTATGTCGGCTCGTCTGTTACATCGTTAGACCAGCGGTTTTTAACCAGGGGCCCATGGCTCACTAACGGGGTCACAGCGCAAAACTGATTTTACTTTTTTTTTACAAGAAAACTCCCCATTTTTCCTAATTTTGTTGCTTGATAAGGTTATCACACGATGTGTTTCCATCTTGTTGAGCATGAGTTATTTGATCATAATGGGATTTGGAATCTACCAATCAAAATACCACTATAAATACTCCTGTAATGATAAACGGGTTCACGAGTGCTAAAATCCTATGGAAGGCGCCACTGCATTAGACTGTGTTTTAACTGTGTTGGCATCGTGGGTTAATCTCGGATTCAAATTCCATGCTAACCGGGCCACCACGTCTTCCAGGGTTTGATAAATTGATTAGGCAATGCTGAACTTGTACAATAGTAGCTCCTTACATATCAATAAATATTAGTGCTGCTTGTACGCAGCGAAAGGGCATGAATAAGTGAGTGGCCTTCTTTACAGAGTTGAATCGAAGTGTCTTTAAATCTATGTAAACCTGGTATTTACTAAATCTCTATAGCAACAGCAATTTCACATATTGCCTACCAGAGATTGATTGATTTCTTGAACGATAATTTATGTGACCTTGAGGAAACTTAAATTGAAAACATTAGTCGAACACATAGCTTTAATTATTGTGAAATCGCATTGATTTTTTGATATTTTTGTGTATTATATTCATGTTCTAGTTTCTTTTACATGTGTGCTAATAGAATATTTCTTATCAAAGATATCTGTTAATTGTGCAAAATCTATGTAAATTGCAAAATCGAGGACAGGGATGTTCGAAAATGGTTGAAATATTTAAATTGATTCAAAATTATTCATTTTGAATGTTATAACTACTTAAATTTAGGAATAATTCAGAACATCTTTTGTGTGAGAATTTATCACTTTGAGCAACTAAGCAACTTTGACCAACTAACTGGTCAGGCAAAAATAGACAACCATGTTTTCATCCACTGATTCTGTATAGAAACAATCAAAAGATTGTATATCCATCTAATTTTCACATAGCTAAATCATTTCCATTAATAATGTGAAAAAATATTTATTACATGTTTTCTCTCTTTTGACCTGACCTAATTTCGAATACATTCACTTCCGAATAGCAAATTCACTTTTGGCCTTCCCTGGCATATTGATTTTCTTAGCCTTATTTACGCCTAGTATGGCCCAATGATTGTATGATCCTCACATACTTGGTTTATGTACGGTAAATGCTTGGCATAATAACATATCCTTGTAAGATTGATGCACTTCTTTTTTTTTGAGTTCCATATTTTCAGAATTTTATGGGTCACTGGATGATCCATTGGCGTCACAAAATATGACACCATGGTTCATATAAACTGGGTGTGTTATACTTTATTTAAATGAAATCTTCATCCAATATATCAATTCGTTGATTTCCAAACGTCATTCAGACAAATTCTGCGGCCAAACTTTATGCATTATTCAATCCCTGTCAAGTTTTATATCGATTCATGGCCTGAACAAAAACATCTTTAATTTTATAAAGATTTAAACGATTGTTTACAATTCGCGGGATTTATATGAATGATATAATAGAGAAGTCCTATTGTGAAGTCATTTTGTTTTCTGGTCTTCTAAAAGAGTCAATATTTTAGTAAAATATGAACTTCACAAAAAATTCTATGTTGGTATTTCGACTTAAAATCAGTTACTTTGTAGTTTGTATATCTGACTTCGTGGAAAAATTTGAATAATGACACTTTTTTTTAGATAACCCTTTCGAAATTTGCTTTTACTCAACAAGCATAAAGAGACTCATTGGGTTGTAGAATAATTAGTTTAAACAGAATTTTAAATAAACACATATTGTTGTAAGGTTTTTTCTTATTATATGATTATTGAAAGTACAAATTTTCTTCAAATTTGGCAAAAAAAATGATGAATTCGATGATAAAAAATGATAGGCCTTATATAAAAAAAATTTTGTCTCAAAACCCTCGATTTAGTGTGTGGATTTGATAGCATAAAATTTTTTTATGTTATATCAATATGGGTATTGTTTGTAGTTTTCTTCATAATGTTTCTTCTAAAAGGAGAAAATAACTTTTGCCAAGCTTAAACTGTTGATAATATACCCTTCCTGGAATGCTTTATCAATTGCCCATTCTTGGTTCAATGTAATTGAACAAATATTTTCAATAGTAGTAAACAAATATTTTTAATGTTTTCATTGTTTACTATATGATTTATCACCATGGTAGTATTGTCAGATATGACCCATAATGAAATACTATGACATGATCTTCATTTCTAGATCATGCTTAACTGAACATACGCATTTGATTTCTGGTGACCTCAAGGTTCGTTCATCCTTGGATGGATGGAATCTAATATTTTTATTTTTTTTTTGAGTTCAGAAAAAAAAATTTTCCATTCTTCCACTGAAAGCTTTATATATTTAGTTATGGTTTTAGATGACAATCGTATATTTTAAGATGTTGAATATGAATATCAAATATGTACCTTACTTTTATATCTTTTATGTACTGTATTATATGAACTAAAAGGGTATAAGACACCAGGTTATAGTACTCACTGTCAATAAATTTCTCTGATTGGGTTTTTATTCATACATAACTGGTTCATAACCGGTACTGGTTTTGAGTATTGGTATTTAGCAATAAAACACTACCTGATCCATACATAAGGTTTATAAATGGCACACTATCGATTTTTAAGAAAAAAAATACTTGAATCATAAATTATGGTCTTTAAAATATGGTGAAATTTGAAAAAGATTATAAAAGAATACATGAATGCTGAAGGATTTTAATGTCAAACTGCTTTAAATATTCTTTGGTCTATTTCCTTTTTGGTTTATATTAAATAAGAACTATGCAAATGCATTGGTGATCTTTTGAACAATCGAGTGTTTTTGTATCGAGTCTGACATTTTCTCAATACTGCTAGTAATAGGCAGACCTTATATTCATTCAATTAATTAGTTTTTTTTTTTTGATTTATTAGGTGATTGAATTCTGCAAATGCATCCCTGAGTTTCAAGAATTATCAACAGTAGATCAAATCAATTTGTTGAGAGGAGGGTGCCTTGAAATGCTCGTATTGAGGTTGGTAGACTAGACAATATATTATTTATATACCGGTAGGTAGAAAATTGATACTAAATTGCGCAAATGCAATAAGCAATATTCAGCGATGTCCAAGAATATATTCGAAATAAGGTATAGTCAATATAGAATATCTTCAAATATTTTCAGTGGAGAATTTGTAAGTTTGGGCTTTTTATATCTGATGACCAGACGGCATTCAACTTTTTTTATGTAAAATAAAAAATCAAATTCGACTAGCTCGCATTCTCGAACTTTTAAACTTTATTAATTTACAATGATTCATTCAAATTTCTTGGTCAAACATGATTCAATTTTTAAAAAAAATCCAAAATATTATTTTAGAATATATATTCTTAAGTACTGGTATTAATTATTCGGTTGTGGCTTTTGCTGTCAGCATCTTTCACTGACCCATTTAAATAATTCACATCTGTCAGCTTTTACTCTTGTTTATGACATTTGGGTGACCTCCAATGTTGCTGACGTTTCCATTACCTGGCATTGGCATTCAACAGACTAGTCTGATCAGATATTGAATTGATCTCTTTACAAATATTTGTAACTACTAAGTTGGTTATTTTGGATGTACCACACCTGAAAATAACTATCAAAGGTTAGTTATATTGGTAACTTGCCTGCCGTTCTGGTCCGTTTGCTCATGGAAAGATGATTATCTCATTTTGATAGTAATGACCAGCCATACATGGTCCAGTAAGATGTTCACATATTCGAAACATTACTTGGCCAAGGATGAAAGAGATCACTAAAGAGCTGATAGAAAGTATTAAAGGGAGTAAAGTAACTATGGCTGTCATTCTTTATCCGGTTACAACTTAATAAGTGTTTTTCATACTCACTCATCCATAAAAACCGAAGTCACTCATGACAGCTTATTGAAAAACTTTGACTAATCGTTTTCTAATCGATGCTATTTATATAACTTGAATTTTCTGACGATCTGGAATCGCCTTCTTCGTAATGTATGGTCTTTCGAAAACGTCATTTTACCTTTTGATTTTATTCAATTTTATGTTCGGATGATGCAAGAAACAGCTTATAACATGTCGCCAAGCATACGGAGTCCAGAATTTGGATAATTTATTTTATATACAAAATATGGTTTGCTGTTTCTAAATTTACGAAACGGTCTGTACGCTTTTTGCAAAATAGACAATTGAAACGATACGTTAGGTGCAAAGAAAAGCAAAATATAATACCATTGAAGACAAGGACTTCTCAAATTTGTCGCTTTTGTGTGTTAGCGATCGTCGTGGGTGAATTCTAACGCGATTCAAGATTGATTTAGAGACTCGCCAGTTCCGTGTTCAAGCAAAGCGGTCAAGTGGTACCGGATATTCGAATAGTAAAATGCCATTCAAATATTTTGCTCAGCCCTAGCTATGATCAAACATATTGACACAAAGGCAGAAACGACGAAGTAAGGATATGCAATTGGTCACAGTAGCCTTCCGGTACCAGTCATCATGATGTCATAAAAACGTGTTCCATGAATAAAAATAAAACAAAATTTTAGATGAAATATTAGATTTTATAGGAAATTTGGAACAAATAAAAGTACCGGTGATACCTTTCTAGCGAAAAATACAATCTTCAATCACTGAAAATTACAAAGCAAGTGGTCCAGTAATTAATGAGAAAAGCGATTTTTTACATATAGTAACAATAAGAATAAGAAAAAGAACATCAAAATAACAAAACGGTCTATGAACACTTTGTGTCCAATTAGTTGAGTCTGAATCTATACTGATTCCGTTTAGAGTATCTAATCAACTTTTCTATTTTCTACAATACAGGTCTTATTTTGCCTTTGCATCAGATGGAAACAACTATATGTCAGATAAATTTCAGTATTCACCGACCGATTTTTTACAAGCTGGTGCAAGCTCTGAATTTGTGGAACAATATACTAAAGTTCACATGAGGATGAGAAAAATGAAATTAAAGGTAGGCTGATTTACATTTATTCACTCACTCATCCACTCAGTGTTTCACTCATTCATGTGAGAATGAGAAAAATGAAATCAAAGGTAGGCTAATTTATATTTATTCACTCACTCATCCACTCAGTGTTTCACTCATTCATGTGAGAATGAGAAAAATGAAATTAAAGGTAGGCTAATTTACATTTATTCACTCACTCATCCACTCAGTGTTTCACTCATTCATGTGAGAATGAGAAAAATGAAATTAAAGGTAGGCTAATTTACATTTATTCACTCACTCATCCACTCAGTGTTTCACTCATTCATGTGAGAATGAGAAAAATGAAATCAAAGGTAGGCTAATTTATATTTATTCACTCACTCATCCACTCAGTGTTTCACTCATCCACTCCACGTTTCACTCATTCATATGAGAATGATGTAAATATAATTCAATATATACAAATCCACATTCACTAACTCATTCATTCATGTGAGAATAAGAAAAATGAAATTAAAGATACCAATGAATTTGAATTCATTTTTTAACTGTGGAAACAATTCGGGTTCAGATATGACATTTTTTTTCTGAGTTCCAATTAATTTTAATTTACTCAGAAACATTAATCTGTGTATAACAATGTGTTTTTTGTTTTTGATTTCATATATTTATTGTGGGGCGTCGAAAATAATAACCAAATAGGCTCCATAATACCGAAAGTATGAGAACTCCTGGTCTAAACCATTCCCAAGACTAATATGTGATAAAAAGAGCTAGTTCAATTATAGTACATCTTGCTTTCGTTTTTGCAAGGTGTTTTGTCAGAGAAACCTGATATATTATTTATCACAAATTGTGTTATTCAGGTATGCGCTAAAATTGCACGTCATGATTTATATCAGATAATATTGTAAAAACAATATCTTGCATAGTTCATGTAGGGTCATTATTGAACGTCTGTATTATGAGTATTAATAAAGATTGTATCTCTTTTCCGCCGAACTCTTTTGCTTTGCGGAAAAGATTTTGTTTATGACGTGTGAAAAT
The DNA here is from genome assembly GCF_013122585.1 of Styela clava. Lineage (NCBI taxonomy): Eukaryota > Metazoa > Chordata > Ascidiacea > Stolidobranchia > Styelidae > Styela > Styela clava. The sequence continues at coordinate 6,871,007 of NW_024102839.1, forward strand.
TAAATTGCATTTTTTGGTTTTATTAAATTTCTTTTGATGTGATGTGTGATGGAAAAATCTAAATTATTGGAACTATGAAGTATTGTTTGAGAACAATTATTCATAGTAGGGTTAAATGTGTAGACTTGTCTACCATTAGTTTGAAACCAAAAATAAGGGAAGCCGTAAAAACGAGTTCTACTGAGTACATTGAGCTTGTTTCTTCAAGTACGTCTCTGGGCGTGGTGGCCTATTGCAGGTGAGGCAGGGAGGTATGTTGTTGGGTATTGAAATTTAAGTTGTATTTATCTTAAGTTGTAATAAGTCAAATTTGCTCAAAAATAAGGGCAGATCATAAATAGAATTCGCATATGGAAGCGCTATATTAGTGGTTGGGGAATTTTGCCGTCTCATACATTATTAAATTTGTATAGGCGTACCACAGAACACCACGGGTCACGTCATGTACAGCAGCACCTGTCATTTATAATTCCTGTAGAATCATTCAATATTCGAGTGAAGTTTGAAAATAATGTTTTTGAATCTAGAATATGGATGGCTATTTTAAATTAGGCTACAACATATATGGGAGAAAGTCACTCAAATCTGTTTCTGATTAACACAGGAATGCTAGAAATGTCAATATAAGTTCTTAGTTCTATGCTCGCAGCTCGTGAGAGTGTTTGATATAGCTGTTCGTTTATTTGAAATTTTGTGCTGTAAATGATAAATTTTCAAGGAAATAACTAGTTGGATCAGAGGAGGGTAAGATTTTTAGACCAGGGTTCAAAAATTTTGCCCACTTGGATTGGCGGACCATGTAAGTGTGACATAAAAAGTTACATTTTATGAACAGTATTTACAGTGTTACAAAAGCAAAAGTGGAAAGCAATAAGCCTCATGCCATTCTCCGTGAGATATTCCACGCAAATCTCCCATTAAGAAAATTTCTTGGGAAACTAAGAATCCTAACAAACTCCTTGAGCTATTTTTGAGCTAAAACCTCAAAATTTGATTTTAGTTTGGTTGTGACGGCATTAGGTGGGCCAGATTGAATTATCCACCGACCTTGATTTGACTTGCGGGCTGTAATTTGCCCATGAAAGGGGGTTAGACTATTCTTGGTTGACTATATCTGAAAGCAGCATTGGTAAATCTTACTTTTAAAATAATTATTATTATTTGGGCATTTTTAAATATCTGTATCCCAAACAAAGTTTTTTATAAGCAAACAACTACTAGGCTGAAATGAACAATTGGATTCGTTTTCTTATATGATGCTTATTCATGCCTTTTGCTTTGAACAAGGCACTGTACAAGCAGGTATACAAGGCCCACTGATATCCATCGATATGTGAGAAGCTACTTTCATTCGGATCTTCTCGGTCCGTCATTACTGACCCAATTTATTACACCCATGAGACGTGTAATCTGCAATGTAAACACAATCGAGTCTTACACTTTATCTGCTCGGTCAATGCGTTGAATTCCCCCTTCCCCCATTTTGGAACCCTCCCCCTCTCAATATGCATAAAATGTTATTATTTGTTCAATCTTCGATGGAGATTTAGCTACGGTAGTTTTAAACAGCAGTAGCAGTTACGCTTTTGTATCATTCAAGTAGTTTATGTGCACATAAATTAAAACTATAGTGATGGTAATAAAGAATATTTGTAATTATATTACAGCAAATACTAAGCTAAATTCACCCCCAGTTGGGAAACGTTGTGCCAGGTAAGGGGTGGGCAAATTATGGCCCACGAGCTGGATCCGACCAACCGAAGTGTTCCATCTGGCCCACTTGTGTCTGATGAAATTATGACTATAGTTTTTATGGATTCATTAGTAATATCGATGAAACCGTCATATTGGCTCTCAATTGTTACATTGCGCTTATTATTATTATTATATAAATGTTAGCCTAGCTATTGTAAATAAACCTTTTTTATTCATAGTTTTTCATATTGAGTTTTGAGCCAGTAACCAAATCTATTATCTGTAGATAGACTAACCCACTCAGATCCACTCTATCGTGACACTCAGAAATTCAGAAAAATAATCAGAATATTTTCAATTTAGTATTATTTTGAATATGTTTATAAACATCTTAAACTGAATGTTGTTTTTAACCCGATCTTTCAAAGATAATAATTCTGTTTATAGCTTTTAAGAGGAACAATGATAAACAAACTTGCGGCCTTGCCATTTATGTGACCGAATCATCATTTCTATTCTTATTTCTCAGGAGTGACTCACTAAGTCTCTTGTAAAGCTTGCGTATTTGTGGTCCTAAAATCGGATTTTCAATTCCCTGTTGGCTTTTCTGTGGTTGGATTGACTTGTTTTCCCTGATCACGTTTTCATATTTATGAATTAAGTTTTACAGGATCAAAATAGTGAAGTATTTTTTTTTTTTTAGAAAATGGATATTTACCGTAATTTGATGGATCAAGCTTGATTTTAATAATTTGCTTCATCTATTTGTGTCCTCTAAAAAAAAAATTTTTTTTGTAACAATCGATTTAATCAGAAACTTCCATTAAAAAGACAAATACTTTTTTTATTATTATTGATGTTTTTTATTGAAAATTTTAAGAATCAAGGTAATTGAACGATTTTGTCAAATTACGTAATTTATTTATAATGTGTGGTTTGAATAAATTCCGCTGAATATATTGGGAATGGATAGACTATTTCCTGAACAAAACCTTCAAATTACGTAATTTATTCATCTGTTTGGTTTTATTTTGAATAAATTCTGTCGAGTATTTTGAGGACAAATAGACTATTGCTTGGTTGAAAAATTTTTTTTCTTAAATTCTTCCAATGCCAATTATAAGCCTAACATAAAATATATTACATACCGTTCTATCCTATTAATATCTTACTTGTCTTCAAATATTCCTTTGGGAAAAAATATCTGTCATTGTCAATATTAATTCGCTTCAAGATTTCAAAATATTTATCAGTGAGATCCCTTGCGGCTGTTGCAGAAAATTTCTGGCCTAAAGACTTAACTTGACGGCGTTGGCATTGCAGGTCAAAACCTTGGGTTCAAATCCCATACCCACAACCCCACCCAGTGTGTAATAAATTGGGTAGGAAATGTCGAACGCAGGAAAGATTTTGGTCCTCCCGAATAATAGTGGATTCTTTCAGATCGTCAGATCCGTGACTCCTTGTGCGGAGCCATGTTTCGAGATGAAGTCGTGCAGAAATGTTCTGTATGAAAAATGGATTGTATGTGTGGGCCGGCCGTGTATGTGGAAAGATCCCATTTTTTATAAATAATTGTAGCAGCATCATTGCATAGGACTTTGTTTGCCGCAAAGCATGAATAAGTATCGCATGAAAAATTTCATCTGTGTGATACTTAGACCTCGGAAGGAAGCGATTTCAATCACAAATTTTTTTCATTTTATAAGAAGTAGCCTGCTCTATATTTCCTAACCTTTTATGTCTTCTCAATATAGGTGGAGGAAATCTGTCTTCTTATTGGTCTTGTGTTATTCTCACCGGATAGACCAGGAGTTCAAAATTGCGAGAAGGTAGAATTGATGCAAAAAAGAATTGCACAAGCTTTACGTGCTTATGAATATACAAACAACGACCCTGAAAAAGTAAGAATTATACTGTTTGCTTCTTATTCAAATTCAATCATGTCTGGTTTAAACTAGTCAAATCCAGTTTAAACTGGATCATTCAACAAATATGTTGATAATTTTGATAGTCTGAGAGTCAAAGATACTCATCTCGTTGCGTTACAATTGTTCAAATTCCACTTGTAAATTTTGTTATCAGTATAATTAATAATATGATGCCAATGGTGTCGAGAATAAGCATATAAAGTGATTCAATTCAAGGTTCAAGGCTATGCAAAATAGTTTCAGGGTCACAATGTAATTGACTTTTTGGAAAAAAAAATTTTAGCAGATGATAGGTGTGAAATTTTAGTACATTTCTTTTTTGTGCACGTTGGCCGATTGATTGAGGCGTTAGAATTAACTATGTTGGCATTGAGTTCAAAATACAATACTCGTCTCCTCTGCAAGGCAGACAGGAAAAATCATGGACCTTCCAAAAAAATATGATTTTGCACAGATCAGTGGCATGTACTTGCTCATGCAGGATCTTTTTCAGTGTGAAAGACATACAAATACTTCGTATTTAAATTGTTTTGATTTTTTAACATATTCACACCGCAACAATAAACTTATTTTAATTGTTTTAGTTAGTTTACCTTTCTGTACAATTTTTTCAGGCATGCATCATATATTCAGAGCTTCTTCTGCTTCTCCCTGTCTTAAGAACGATAAACGTCTTATTTTCCAACACAATTTTGACTCTGAAAGGCACCAACGAAGATGATATGAACCCGTTAATACTGGAAGTGAACAATTAAAATAAAATAAAACGATTTTTTTTTTTTTTTATCTGAGATTTTCTTTATTGGTGTCATAAACTATATCGGTGAACATTCAGTTAAAATTACTTGTGCACTGAGAATTTTTAACTTGACACTAACTTCGTTGAGGAATTTATCGGAGCTAAATTTGAAATTAAGTGAAAGGTGTATTGCAGAAATCTAAAAATCAAATTTGCTATTTTATATGTACTCACTTTGTATGGCTGTATCATGTTATTTAAAAATGAATTTTTAAAAGTACCAAAATTATCAAAAATAACTGAAATTTTTGAAAATAGCCAATACTTTTGAAAATTTTTAATCATGTGATAAATGAATTTAAAATATCAAAAGTTCTTGAAAAATTTATTTACCACCTACTATCTGTATGGTTCGATCCATGAAAATTTAGCCAATGGAAGTCCACTCAGAAAAGTTTCCCACGAAATTTTCTTAATGGGAGATTTGCGTGGAATATCCCACGGAGAAAATTGTTGAAATAATAAATTTCTCTACCATCCATGGCAAATATGGTACTTTCAAAATTAGCTGCAATATCTTTCTGATGGGCCTACAACAGATTTAAATTTGTTTCCCAAAAGTGATTTTGAATGATAATACAGGGATAGCAGAAGCTTATTGAAGCCTTGAAAGACAAAAACTACCTATTTCAGTGTAGAAACTGAAAGAAATTTGAAGAGCTGTAGTAAAATCACATGAATTTTTATTTAATTTTTTTCGAATTCTTTTACTAGCGGATGTGGTTTGTCATTATGGTTTTGGACATGATTTTATTAATACTTTCACAGTTTCAGTTTATTTTTTGTACATACCACCATGTTCCAAACGATTTATTTTTAATTCTATTACCTGATTATTAATTATAATAACAGCATTTTAACGGTTTTTTTTTCCACCCTTTTCTTTGTATAGTATATAAATCTTGTGCTCTCTTTGCAGCATTTTTTTGACTTGACTTATTGTTATTTGTTTATAAATGTTCACAATCATGTTGTTGAAATATTCAAAATTCGGATAATTAAAAAAATGGTTTCTGATAAGTTTCAACAAATGTGTTTTACTCTTGGGTAACGTTGTTAGCACTCAAATTGTTCACTTTGATTGAATACACTCACTAACATGATTTGTGTTTATGAATTGTCACATATGTGACTTAGGAAAAAAAGGCGTTATGTTATGTGTTTGATTGCTTTTTTTCCTATTGGCCGTTTTTTGTTTTAAATGCATTTTCAACATTTATATTTGTGTTTATTTCGGGTTTTAATATCAAATATTTGAACTTATGGGTGGCCCTATAAAAAACATAACCCAGGTAATTTAGAACATATTCTACAGATGATTTAACTTTGGTCCAAAACGTCCTAGATTACTAAAATTTTTAGTTAGAATCGACAATCGTGCAAAAACAGAAGTTGAAGTGTTACAATAAATTTCTTCATACTAATACAAGGTAGATTATGAAGAGAATGCTGTTACATTATTCCAAAGAGTTACTACAAAAGGAATGTGTATTATTTTAATTGTATGGTATAATTGGTCTTTGTCCTTGCCGTTAGCAGATTTTGGGAATTTCTCTTAATATTTCACATTCTAACCTTATCCTGACTTCATAGGTTTTAAGCTTTTACTACTCTACATTTGAACTGATGATATAATTGACTGTATATTTTGATGACATAAAAGTTTCATGGATTATCAGTTTTGGTTTACTGTGCATTCAAATTAATGCCTCGAATTTGTATAGTTTCTTGCTTCTCTATAAAATTCTTGACGCTAAATCAAAGGCCCCATTCATATTGAGTATTGCTGACAGAATAATTTCAGACAGATAAAACAGGTTGACCTAAAAAACAGAGCCAGGTCATTTGGATCATATTTAGAGAGAATATATATATTGTGTACAATCTTACACAAAGAAAATTTAAAATGTTAAATAAATTTCTTTATTTTCGTAAAGATAATTAAGAAATTTATGGGTACCACTTCGGGTAATCTTGTATTTGTTATGGTAATTGGTATTAAATGATATAAGTTTAGTGAAATTTTATGTGCTTTTCGTATTTGTCTGGGGAAAATTCTTCCCTTGCAAATTGTGGATTTTTCACAAAAACTGACGCCTGGAGCGCCCATATTTGGCACACATATCACAGAATCTAAATGTTAATGTCAGTGATTTTACTTATTTTTAATCAGTTTAGCCCAAACTCTCTTTGAAAAACTCTTTTTTTTTGTATTGGTGAAATTGTAAATTGGATCGGAAACTGTTTTCGGATTTTATAAGGGCATACGCATTCAGAGATCCATTGATATCTCAATAAATATTAGGGGATTTCACTCTACTATTTGCTGTATACCAAAAACTGCCTCTGGGTATTACTACCTCACAATTGATCAATAAATGCTAATGAATTGTTTCTTTTTAGTGTTTTATTTTGTTATCCCGAGGTATAACTTTATTTTCATATATTTGTCCCTCAGAAAATTCTGCCATTGTTTTATGCTCTACAATGAACTAAGCCAGGGGTCGGGAACCTTTTTGGTCAAGAGAGCCCTAAAAGGCACATATTTTCAATTGCATTTCCGTGTGAGCCATACAGTATTTTTCATTTAATGAGGCCTGAAATTTTTACTCAAAACACATACCATATACATTTATTGTGACTAATGATTCTTGAACGGCTGCTCACATGCAGCACAAGTTGAAATCTACGATACTCATCACCCTTTTTTTGTTTCGTCATCTCCATAGTACTTTAAAAACTATCGCTTTGTGATGTCACAAAATATGTTCCAGAATCCCCTAGTTTTGTCACAATACCTGTTTGGAAATTCTCTTACATGTACTGGGCGCACGTTCTCGAACGTATTGGGAATTTTCTGTCAAATTTGTTTATAAAAGAGTTTGAAATCTCGTAACAATAGTAAGCTTAGCCTTAGAACATTAGAATTTTCTGGGAGCCACATGTCGTCACCAAAAGAGCCATATATGGCTCGCGAGCCATGGGTTCCCGACCCCTGAACTAAGCGGTAATAATTTGGTTTGTGTGTTTAAATTAAGACTATAGCTTTCATTAGTTGACTAGCAGCTAGCTACCTTGATTATTTGTTGGAATTTGGTGCTTGTCACTGACGCTCGTCATTATAGGATTTGATGTCGTCTACTGGTGTTCTACTATTGGTAATATACTAATATAGAAACATGTCTACTTCAATGAATTTTCAATATCTAACAATATATACAAGCACTTTTTAACCTATCCTGATGATTGCTATCCTATTGTGGAGTCGAAAAGAAGTAACTCCAATAACACCAAATTCGAATCGCAACTTTAGAATCCTGGGTTCTGTGACGAAATTTTGCCTGCGAAAGTTTTATTTTTGGCAAGGTTTGCCTGTTTCGATTGCGAATTTTGTCTCCAAATATCAGACGTCCGGGTTTAATGTTCCAATTTGGGTAATTCAAGATTCCCATTCCAGAAAACGACTTTGTAACAAAAATTGTCAATGACTAGAACCCTGGTCTCATTCTTTAGCTGTAGTTCATCCTAATCATTTTAATAAGCAATGACATTTCAACAGCTCTTGTTCTGATTGGCTGTATATTGGAGTGCCGTTGATGACAAAAGCACATGTCAGCTTTTACTTTTTTTTGTTGCCAATGAGTTCTATGGAGTTCCTACTTATTGTATTACATAACTTTATTTTTCTTCCACTTGTGTCCGTCTTATTCACAACTTGCTTCAGTTAAGTTCGAGCCAAAAATGAACTATCGATAGCTGATGTTTCGTGACCTAATTCATTACTCCTGAAGTATGTGCACCACGATGTTGCACAACCTGAACCCTAACCCGGTACACAACCTGTGTTCAGGTTGTGCGCCATCTTGGTGCGCATACTCCAGGAGGTCCCCTGATTCTGTGGTATAATTTTTATCGTAAATTTTTTGTATATTATTATTATGAACAAAGACGAATATAAGGGGGTTGCTCATTTGTGTGTTATAAAAATTGTTTTTTCGCTATTACTTAGTACAAGCGCAGATATTATAATAATAAATGTGTACAAAGTTTTAGCCTCGATGGTGTTTTCTTTTGAATATTGGAGTTTGGGTTTGTGCAGAAGTTGTAGATTAGTCAACAAGTTAGCAGTTGGTTTTGCAGATTACACATCGTTGGTTATGAACCCATATCTGCCACCTTACCCACGATGTAATGAATTGCGTAGGCAATGCTGACAGGAGAGATTCTGATCCTTATGAAAATTGTAGCTCCTTCCTGTTAGATATCACTGTTTGCAAGTACAGTGCTTTGTGTTGAGCAATGAACAACGCGCCGCCTATGAGAAAAGCAATGTTTCAATGCATTTAGTTTTGTATTGAGAAAACAGTGTGCAATGTAGTTCTAATAATACATTGTCTTTTTGGATGGTTTTGATCAAAACTGCAATTCATGTTACCGTATGTAAAATCGGGTTAGGATAAAAATTTAAGAGGGTTTCGTTTGGTTCAAATGGCAGATTATCATCCTGCATCCCGGTGTTGTGAAAAATTTATGTCCTGCCATCTCTGAATCAGCCCCCATGTCGACAAAATTCTTGACTTCAGCTCGTAGGAAAACCGGAGTAAGCTTTTGATGCTTGTAGGGAATGCTTTGTCAAACTCTATGCTTTCCTATTGGCTTTAATTACATTAACCTTCTACTCCGCGGAGTTTAGAAAGAAGACTCAACTCCACAATCTTGCAGTACATGGTGACCCCACAAAGCAGAACCCAGGTCATTTTCAACATATCCTGAACAGAAAATAACTTTTGCGCAAAGCGTCTGAAACTTTTGATACAATCATACAGAAACCTCTTTGTAGAATTAATGGATTGTGTTTTCGGGGTCACCTTGTATGTATCCTAGTTCAGTAATAACAAGCAAACCATAAACTATTTCCCAATCTAGTTTAAAGATGCTTAAACATCAATATTGATTGATTCTTCCACAGAATCGAAACACACATATATTACATAATTTCTCATTAATTCTTGAAAATATACAATCAAAAACAGCAAATACAACTTGAGCACAAACACAAGTCAAGCAAAATAAATAAATTCAACTTCAAACAAGAACAGATTCTGAACTTAAAATATCATAAATGGTCAGGCAGTGAGAAGAACATAGCAGCATTTCATATCCAGCATGGGTTAAACATTGGTTATGATTGTGTTGGTGTCATGGCTCTGGAGACCCTCGGTCATAAAAAACTTGATTTAGACACAGAAGATTTCCACTCGATTCCAGCTCTTAACTCATACGCAAGCTTTATTCAAAAGACAATTGTTGAGTATTATCAGTGAAATTGTTGCAATTTTTATCACAATTGAAAGCCTGCAATTCCAATTCTGGGGAATTACGAATTATAAGTCTGGCCTACCTGCAAACCCTTTAAACTCTGACCAAATAGCCCTGGTTGATGATCTACAACAGTTATTGGTGAAATGTGATAAAGGCAATGCGATTCAATTATAAACAAAGAAGACAGAAAATATGAATTTTTATGATCCTTACAATCACATAAACTGATATAAAACACTCGCAACATACACAACTGAGGAAGCAATCATGAACAGATTTGTTAGTTCTTACAAATGAGGGATTCAATATTCATAAATAGATAGAAGTACAAGTCAGAAAAGAATAAAGTAGGTATCAATATGAGGGATATCAAAATTTTATATTGAACTCAGTGACAACATATTTTTCATTTCAGAAAAACCATGCCAAACTTACAGGTTACAGCTCTAAAAATAAGATAGGGTTCGCTCATTTTACCACTCCAAAAACGGTTTCATGTCCCCATCGAATATATCCTCAAAGCGTCAAACACAACACGTACAAACAAAACTCGTACACATGTACGAGAAGACAAATTTTCGTGTTCAACACTAATAAAAAAGACAGTTTTTTCCCTAAAAAAGGAATGAAAAACAAGCCAGAATGATTTAAAACTATCAAGAAATATTCAGTTCAAGTCTTTCACTTTAAAAAAGATTAAAATATACCATTGGTGAAATTAATTTCATAATCCATTCAATACAATATCACAAGAAATTATGCTATAAAACTGCTATTTGATATCAGAAACATTAAATTGTCAGTGTTTTACAAGAGTCTCTAAGCTTCAAGATGAACTTAAGAATTCTTTGGGAATACTTTTTAAAAACTTTGCTATCGTAAGTTGGCAGTGAATAGGAAGTCCATAAATAACACAAGCAGCTCCATTGATGTGAGGCATTTTCAAGGCTTTCCGAGCTTTATCTGTGCATCGTGGCATCATTTCTTTTTTACCATCTGCCCAATTTTCCAATAGTTTACACAAAAACATGTCGATGTCCTTATCGGTGACCTTCCAAAGACATCCTAGGATACACGGCGATCCCGTCATAAGATAATTTATGACAATACCTCCAGGCTCAAAAACACCTGGTTGGTCTAATTTTGCGCTTCCACAACCCATCAGTAATGCAGCAGCTCTTGTTTTTATGTTGCGAAAATCTGTGCTAGAAACGTACTTTGTCCCTGATCCGTGTCCACAAAAAATGAAAAGATCAAATTCTGTGATACTTGAAATCCATTCTTTTTGTCGAGGTTCTCGTGATACAATTCCCTTCCATGATTTCATACCCTGAAACCAATCTTTATATCGTTCTTCTGATTTTACTAAATCCCCATTTGGGTTTAAAATATAAGAAACATCTTTTAAATTCACACCTTTTTTTGCAACATTGTTTTCAGCAGAATTTAACAGGTGTAGTTGGAGCTTCAACAGATCTGCGGATGGTAATCTGGTTACCGACTCACCCTGGAGTTGAACTGTGACCTCCCATGGCAAAAGTTGGACATCCTTATCTAGTATTAGTATAACATGATGCCTGGATTGATTGTTTAGATCTAAGTCACTTGATGATGTTTCTAGTGCACTAGAAATCGCTGAGATGTTTTTTGTGGTAGTTGTATTTCCACACACATCAATAATGCCTTGTAATTTTTGTTCGGCTGTCAAGAAGCCCCAAGAGTTTAGTAACACTTCAATATTCTGTTCTTTGTATTTTGGAACATTGAATTTTTCTATAATATCGTTAACGGTATCATAAAATTTATTTGCTACTGCTTCATCCACCAGCTTGCCACATAAAATTCCGATGTTACAGCCAAGAGCTTTGGTACCCAATGTATCAAGGATGCTTCCAAGTTCAGTATTAAAGTTACGTCTTTGTGTCCACCAATAATTTCTATCCCTTGATTTCAATGCAGCAGTATTTCTTACCATTAAATCACTGAATTTTTCCAAGATCTCTTCTAAATAAGTTCCATCAGTTTGAATATGTAATGGAGCAATGCCATGTCGGAGTCTGGAAAGTAGAAGTTTGGAACCTCCAGATTGCTGTGATAGAGATATAACACAAATTGTCCAATCCGTTGGCAGAAGATCTGTAATGCTATTGATATAACCATCACTGTCTGTTGTACATGATTTCAAAGCATGACCGGGGCTTGTCTCCTTCATTAATTTGTGAACGCAAGTACAAGTAGGCACACACTTTTTAGACAAACATGGCACATTTTTGATTGTTTTAGCATAAAGATGCATCGCTGATCTTGTGGTAACGCCAACTGAAAAGAGATGGAACGCAGTAGCCTTGATAATATCTTGTACTCTTTCACTTTCCTTAGCGGAAACATGATGACAAGCAGAGATTGCTTGAGCACATAATTTCATTGTCAAAAAATCACTAACCACATTCGCAGATGACAATGCATCTAATAAATAAGTCAGCATAATTCCAGTTGAATAGTTAGAATAAGGAACTTCATTTAAAATTTGTTTGCCTTTTCCAGGTTTAGTAAAACTTCTGGCAACACTGGGTTTACCAATTCTACCCCTCACTCTTTCCTTATCATCATCTGAATAAATGTTGCCAAATTGTTTTCTATGCCTTCGTGTTGCGGCTTTACGAGCTTGCATAATGTTTTGTGAATTTTTTAGAGATTTTTTTGGAGTTTTTTTATCGTCACCGCTGGACATAAATTCATAAACGTTTTTACTGCATGGTGACGGACTTCTTGACGTAATATACTCCGGTACGGGTAGCTTGTTTTCTTTTTCATTTTTTTCTGTGAATATTTTGAAATTTTTCGAAGGTTCTTTCTTTTTAGTTCTGGATGAAGTTGCCCTATTCGCCCGTGCTGGAACAGAGCCAGGTTTTGCTTTTTTAGTAGTAGGTACTTTCTTTCTTCTTCTTTCCATTACAGGAGTGTGTACCTCGGTCTCTTCTGTAGAAGAGATATGGCATTTTGAAAGTCCGTCGATAATGGCATTTAACAATGCAGAATCAATGGAAACATTTTTGGACGATGATTTCGGTCCAGCAATACAGGAATGCTGAAATTTTATCCTCGACTTTATTATAAAGTAATTAATGTCTGTGAAATTATCCAAATCCAATGACTTTGTTGCTTCATTGCAACTGCTTAGAGATTCCTCAATGTTGAGTTTAAGCAAGTGTAATTTTGAATTTACGACATGACTAGATGCAACTTGTGGCAAAAAAAATTCGTTTAATTCGACATCGTCCATAAGCGGAATTAAATTAGATCGAGTGTCCAAATTGGAAATTGCTTTGAAAATCTTTTTACAAACTTCAAATCCTGCTTCTAATGCATTTGATCTTGCGTAATATTCAGCTATTGTGTTGACATAGTCCAATTGCATTTTGATGGACTGAAAATTGAAGTGAGGTTCGCATGAACAACTCTTCACTTTCTTTTGCAGAAATAATTTCGGCATCGGTAAAAGTTTCAACTTTTTTCGTTTCACGACAGAAGGACTAGCAGAGAGATCAGTTGTTGGATTTTGATAACAATCTATATCTAGTGCAGGAGTAGAAAATTGAATAGCGTCATCATCTGTAGATCCAACCATATCATGCTCAACGTCTCTAACTTCATTGATGTCCTTACCAATGTCATCATAATCATCGTTTTCACATTGGAGAACGCTATCATCGAGTACACTTTTATCAGACGTGCATTCGCATTCATTTACTTGACAAAAATATTTACAAAGCTGAGGAAAATTTTCCTCATCCTGAGATAAAGACGCAATTTGTAATTTGACTACACAAAATGAAGCATACCAATTCTTGAGACAGAGATATTTCGAATGAACCAATCCAATTTGGCAATACCCATTTGCCATTTTAGGATCACCCATGATTAAATATGCTTCTGAAACGTTATATAAATTTTCAAAAAAATAATTCATTGCGCTTAATTGTATAAATGGATCATAATAACCTTCATTTGGTTTTATATCAAATATTATTCCTTCTTCCGATCCACTTTTGCTCTGAACAGTATGTAAATTTGGAAGTATGGACACTTTTAGAGAAGCGATCCTCCTAGATGTTGCCAGCAGTTTAGAAATTCGCATTTCAGTTGAATCAGGTCCTAAAATTTTGCAATTTGAACTCATAGCTTGGACGGAACAAAATAAAGCAGTAATTGATCTTTGAATAACTTCCAAGCTTAAAAAATCTTCCTTCATACAACCGTCTATAACTTCTTGTGCTTCTACATCATTACCGAGAGCACAGTTGATTTCAGCGAGCAAAATTTTAAATTTTGTAAACAGCGTGTTACGCGCCTTTGAACCTGTTTCAGAATCACTACATCCATCAATATAATCAATGTATTTGTTAAACGCAACCGAAGCCAATTTTGAATATTTTTCCGCTAGCTTTACTTGCCGAAGTGCTAGATAACCGAAACCAAGCTCACAAAGCACAGAACAATTATTCCACAACGTAACGATAGTTTCTTCTGTTTCATTGCAATCAGACAGAAATACGTGACATGCTGTCATCAATCGTACATTCATGATAGGTTTTTGAAATAGTTGAAACAAAGCTGAAACTTTATGTATAGCTTTGAAAGTCTTTTCATGCATTGAAAATGGATATTTTTCTTCAGCTGCCTTTTCACACAACAATACAATTTCATTTAATATTTGTGTATTGATATATAAAGATTTGTCCGAACTGTTTTGCACTGCTTTACTCCACATTTCCATAAATTCAATTAATTTGACTTGAACATAACATTCCCATGTTTCAGAATCTGGCTTGCATAAAGGATAAATTGTTTTAAAATTGTGTTCACTACATTCCCCCAGCTCATATTCTAATTCTATTTTGTTGCACGATAATAATGCTTTTCTCCTCATTTGCAGATGACATTGATTCGAAATCGTGTTGATAACAGATAATTGCTCCATTTCTGTGTTATTTATTGAACGGTATATTTCAAGTTCTGCCAGAAGAATTTCTTCCATAGATTGTTTTGAGATTGAATTTTTGATTTCATGCAATATAGTTCGTTTTTTGAATTGCTCCAGCTTTTTTCCATCTAAGCAATTACTTTCTCTTAGTTTAGCTTTCACCCAATGACTTATCAATGGTTTTGCGACAGAATATTGAACTTTCACGAGCGATTTTTCTACAATTTTCATTGCCGATAAATTCTTTAACAGTTTTCTTTTTACTTTTACAAGAACAATGGCAACATTGGTGAACAAAGCACTTGTTTTACCGCTATCTTCAAATTTATACTCAAAAATACAATTGAACAAATTTTGAGCAACGGTTTCAACAGAAGAATCAAAATTATCTGTTCCTTTAAAATTGATCCCAGCAGCACATATTCTCATCACAATTTCTAGGAAATATAAAACTGAATCTAATATATTATCCTTTAAAGATAATATTTCCACATTCCTTTCCAAAAGAACGTTGAGGTCTTCTAAAATCATTTTCATACAATCAGTTGTTGTAATTTTAAAAGCAAAGTAATAAAAATTCACAACTTTGTTCAAAACTTCAAGACTCTTTGTGTCATTTGTTAAATTAGAAAACATGTTGATACATTTCACAATATTTTTCAAAGAACCGTTTATTTTTCCTTCGATATTTGTTACCATTGTTAAATAACATTTAAAAATAGCCAGGTACACTTTTGTATGTCCATTTGTATCAGATTGTTCAGACTTTTTGTTTAAACTTTGTAGAGTTGATACGGAAGTTTCAATATTCTCCATATGTTCACTGATTCTTCGTTCAGACTGCTCATTTTTACCATTATTAAGAAGAATGATATTTTCAATCATTTTCAAAAGTGTTTGAAACTGTGAACTCGACTTATTATTTTCACTTATTTTAGAATTGAGAAGAAAATTCATACTTGTATTTGCGACACATTTCACATGACTGTCTGAGAAGTTAGATCGACTCAAATGTTTTTCTGATGTAATCATAACATTACTTATCAATTCAAATTCGGAAGTTGACCCAGAGCTGCTGCTTATACACAAAGAAAGCAATTCCATTTCAAAACATTTCACCACTTCACAATCCTTTGGGCATCTGCATTTGATGTCATTTTTGTAAAAATTTTTCAACTTATAAGCGATCCAATCAGATACTTTTTTTGAGCATCCACCAGGTAGTGGAATGAGATCCTGAATGCAATCAACAAGTTGTTTTATATATTCATTATCTTCTTTTACTTCCAAAGCTCGCTTAAATGCTCCATTAATTAAAACATCAAGCTGTATTGCTTTTGTATCTTCGATAATCTTCCAGTTTTGAATAAGATATCGTACACAGGTTAAAACTATTTTAGAAATATTAGTGCCAGAACGATTTTTGTTTTCAGCGATAACATCATATAGAAGCGCATGAATAACTTTAATTCTCTTTTCCTCAGAAGTTCCTTTGTTTTGAAATACTTTAGAATATGCTTGTGCTTTTTTCGATAAAATACTTTGCTGTGCCCTCAAGACATCGCCAATTTCTCCCATTTCTTATTAAATAGGCTGTGAAGTAATAGAACAGAAAATATATGTAAATTAAAAAATCAGTAGTACTGTAGTACTGTAGAATGCTGGGGCGATTATGCTGTTAATGTTAAATAACATTTTCTACCGTAATTACTTGGTGGTGGAGGAAGCCGTAACCGACCAGCGGTTACGTGAACCACCCAACGACGGCGAGGAGTCCAGCAATCCTCTCGCACATAACCACCTCTGCAAGGGATTCGAACCCACGCAGAGTAATTAGAGGTGCGGTGGCGAGTGTATTCCTAATGCTTAGCCCGTTGAGCCACACCGCCGCGCCAATAAAGCATAAACCAGAGAAACAAGAAATATCAGCACTGGCGTCAGCAAAAAACATGCTGCTTTTCCCTGATTTTCATTAATACACTACTAGATACCGTACTAATACTTGGATTAGAATCACGAGCCTTTACTTCACTGCAATATATTCTAAAAGTGATAGCCTACATCTTCAGAAATTGCAGTACCGGTACACAGACAGGCGTAATACAGTAATACTGTAATATGATAGCATTATTTTCGAGCCAGCAAGCAGACAAATATATAATTAGTACGGTAAGGTCTATTTAATTGTAAGTGTTATATTCATTTTTCAATACAACGGAAAAAACATATCATACATTACGGCAAAATTATTCTCACTAAAATTCAGTACGTTACCGGTACGGCATATTACAGCACCGCACGGTACCGGTACGCTTTTCGGTACCGGTATTACAGTATTATTTACATAACTCATGTATATTTTTTTTTGCCAAATTTAAATCCATTGCCAAATTGGATTTATGAAATTGATAGTTTCGGTTTATTCAAATAAATATTTCAATTTTGTTGCTCATGTATATTCACAGATTCAATACAATCAGCAGAAATTCATAATTTGGCGCTACTGCTCTATATCCCCATCCTACGATCTTCGACTTTCTCGTTTCGTCAATGGAGTCTGGACGTTGTTTCCCTGAGTATCGATTTCCTTGTTCATTGCTGTAATCGCAACCGATCAGCAATGAGCCAATCACAAATTCAACCAAGTCAACAAAACGTAACAATTGCAATTTCTGCAGGTTCGGTAAAGTCTTCACTGCTATAAGATCAATGAAAGATACGGACCCCACTCTGCTCCAGAAAGTATTATTACATTACCCGACATGGACTGGTAACCGGGCGAGAGGCCATGGTTCGCCATGTGATCAAGCCGTCTCATAGATAGATAGATAATGATTTATTTCCAATACAAGTACATAATACAATAAGCATGAGCAAATAACAATAAGCAAAAAAATGTATACGGAAGGGGACGGGCAAGACTTCCAAGGTCAACAAGGTCGACCGACCCCTAAGGTAAGATTCTACCAAGACAGGACACTCTAAGGCAGGCATCATAATTACAATAGAAGAAATATAAATTTATGGAGTTTTAAGCCCGGTTAGGAGGCCCCATAAATCAATTCCCCGAAAGTATTGGAATAGGAATAAAAATTACAAGGAACAAGAACATCACATGATTACGCAGACCATGTTTTTAATAGTAATTGAAAATGCGAGAAAGAATAAGAAGGGCGTCGGGCTAATTACAATTAATTATACTTTATGTTAAACACGAATCAAATCGTGAGAATGAGGCAATTTCTATGAATAGGTGAAAAATTAAAAATACCATACTTCCCAAGCTATATAGTACATATAATTATGACTTCGGGCTATATATAATAGCATCTTCAATAATTTTCACAAAGACATATGAAAAATCCATATATAAGATTGTGAATTCCTATCCATTTTAAAAATCTGATGGCATACACTGAGATTTGCATGATATTGCATCATATTATGATCCGCTGAAATGCTGTTTTAATTTGCAAATAGGGTGGTATCAATTAAAGATTGAAAATTACAAGAAAAAAGAACATCGCATGATTATGCAGGTTATACTTTTTTTAATAGTAAATAAAATGCGAAAAGAAGTGAAAAATTAAGAAGGGCGTAAGCCTAATTATAATTTCCTCAAATTTAATTTTACTTTATGTTCGACAAAAATCAAATAGTGAGAATGAGGCAGTTTCTATAAATGGGTGAAAAATTTAAAATACCATATTTCCAAAGCTATATAGTACATATGAACACTTCAGACTATATATAATAGTATCTTCAATAATTTTCACAGAGACATACATCTATAAAATGGTGATTTCCTGTCCATTTTATGAATCTGATAGCATTCAAAGATGAACAGGTTGATCAAAGATGAACAGGTTGAATTATAATTATATAATGGGTGACTTCAACTATAATCTTATTGATGAGTCCAATATGAATACCAGCCTATTTGTTGATATTATGCACAACATGGCCTATTATTCTTTGATAAACTGCCCCACCAGGATAACTTCAAGTTCTGCTACCTGTATAGACCACATCTGGACAAACGTATATGATAAAAAAATTAACAGTGCTGTTTTAGCAGAATGTGTTTCTGATCATCTGCCGATTGTACAATGCTCTCTTCAAAAAAAGCAAATTCAGACCAGAATTGAAACGCTTTATCGCCAGTTTACTTCGTCCAACTTGAATACTTTTATGAATGAACTGAATTCTATTGATATTGATGACTTTAGCAGCATCGAGGATCCCAACACTTGCTTTGAAATTTTTTTTGAAAAATTCTCCACTGCTTACTCTCAATCTTTTCCTTACAAAAAACAGACAGACAGATCAAACAAACCTTGGTATGATACTGAGTTACGCAAACTCAACAAAGTCAAACAAAAACTTTATAAGAAATTAATAAACAATAAAAACATAAATGACAAGCACAAATTACAGTTCAATGAATGCAGGAACCTTTATACTCGATTGCTCCACAAAAAGAAATCAAATTATTACAAATCTAAATTTGCTTCTCACAAAGGCAACATCAAGGCAGTGTGGAAAACAATTAATGAACTTATTGGTAAAAATAAAACAAATTCTTGTCCTTTGATTGGATTTGATTGCAGTAATACACAAACTGCAAATAAATTTAATGAACACTTTTCCCAAGTGGCACAAAGCCTGCTTGACTGTATGCCACAACCAGCTGGCTGTGACAAAAATTACATTTCATATCTTGGGAAGCAAGAATCCTCATCCATGTTCTTAAGGCCAGCTACATCATTAGAAATAAAAAATATTATACGCGATATGAAGCCCAAGTCAAGTTTTGGAATCGATGGTATTCCATTTAAAATATTGAAATATGTTCCAGAACATATTATTGATATCCTGACATATATATTTAATCTTTCACTATCTAGTGGATTATTCATTGAAAGCTTCAAGACATCCAAAGTTCTTCCTCTCTTTAAAAAGGGTAGTGTTTCAGATCTTGGAAACTATAGACCTATTAGTCTTTTACCAATTACCATCATTTTCTAAGATTCTTGAAAAAATAATGTATAGTAGAATGTCAAACTACTTTGAAACTAACAATGTTTTCCACTCGCATCAATTTGGTTTCCGCAAGCATCACTCCACTGCTATGGCTGCTAATGTTTTGGTACACAAACTGACCAATGCGTTTGAATACAAACAACATGCAATTGGAATATTTCTTGATATCTCAAAAGCTTTTGACACCATTGACCATTCCATCCTCTTAAGTAAGCTCTATCACTATGGAATTAGAGGCGTTCCATTCAATTGGATCAAGAGCTACCTTCAAGACAGGAAGCAAATTGTGCAATATGACAACTCATTCTCTACAAATATTTGTGTCATGAAGCACGGAGTTCCACAAGGATCTTTACTTGGCCCATTATTTTTTCTAGCTTACATTAATGACATGTCCAGGTGTCTGAAATCCTCTGAGTCGATCATGTTTGCTGATGACACTAACTTGATTCTTCATGGGGAAAACCTTGAAGATCTATTCACAGTTGCAAACCAAGAACTAACCAACATTCGTAGCTGGATGTTAGTTAATAAATTATCTCTGAATGCTAACAAAACTAAATTTGTATTATTCCATCCAAGCAAGCATAAAAGTGTGAGTTGTTCAAAAAAACTACTGCTCAATGGCAATGAAATTGAAAGAGTGAAAGAAATAAAATTTCTATTAGTTATCTTTGATGAAAATCTGTCATGAAAATCACAAATAATGCATGTTATTGGTAAAACAAAAAGAAACCTAGCAGTTTCTGCCAAAGTATCCCAGTGTGTTGATCAATCAGCTCTACTAGCAATGTTTCAATCATTACTACTTAGCCATATTCGATATTGTTGTTCAGTCTGGCTTCATGGTAATAAAACACTTGTCTCAAAACTGCAGAGTATTTGTAATAATTTTTTAAGAATAGTTTTTGGTAAAAGAAAACGTGAAAGTGTAGAATCTTACTTCAAATCACTAAATATAGCCTACTTAAGGTTGAAGATATGATGAAATTTGAAATATTATCTCTAGCTCACGACTTCCATAATAATGCGCTGCCCAATTGCTTTAATGACATACTTGTCAAAAATACCTCCAACCGAAGAAGCAGTTCTGATTTATTCGTACCTTTCATGAGTAAATCCGTGAGTCAGCATTCCTTGTCTTTTACTGGACCCAAACTTTGGAATTCTCTTCCCTTAAATTTGAAGACCTTAAAGTCCAAAAAATCTTTTCAAAAACAAGTCAAGTCTCATTTAGTTTCCAAATATTAAAAATTACTACTGGTGGTATTCGATGACAAAAACTTGGGACACTCCACACTTGCACATTATTGTTTTAATGAAAATGTTGAACAGCTATAATAATATTGTTATATCTTGCCACGACTTGGCCAGAACTAGTCCAGCACCAAAGAAATGGTATTGTGACATGCTTGAGTATATATATATATATTTTTAAATATATAGGTAGCTAAGTTTTCCATCTTTGTATCATATTGTTCTTGCCGTTGCATGTCTTAATAGTGAAAATTTTCTGCCATGTATATTTCAAGCAAAGTGATTTGTACATGTTGTCATTTGAAGCCCAATTGAATTTAATGTATCTTGGCAAAGTATGAAATCATCCGAGACTGGACTGGAGAATTTGTTTCATGATTAATTTTCAAGGTCCTCGATCTTCCCCTAATCATACATGTATTAACTGTTATATCACTCCAATTATCGCTTATTTCAAGCCTCAGGCAGTTACCGTATCCACTGGTATGTTCTGGCTTCTATCTTTCAGTAGAAATTTTTGATGTGACGAACAATATTCAACCAGCTTAATACATAAGTATTGTATTTATTAGATAGTCTCCTACATTGCATGCAAAACAAAAAAATGTTATGAAATGGACCTACTAGGAGTCAAACCCCACCCCTAAAAGCTGAAAATGCCATTGATCAAACCATCTTATAGCCTAATCTCAAAAATATTCTGTAAGAGTTCTGGTCAACTCTCCAATGAGTATCTTTTTTATTTTATTTCTTATTTATATACATTTAACTGTGAATCCTAATAGTGAACTTGGGGGGAGCTGACTCCGATGACCTTATGGTCGTATCGCTCCCCCCAATCTATACCGAATTAACTTTGTGTATATTGTATATATTATTTTGTATACCATTGTTCGTTTACGGTTGACAAAACAATAAATCTCTCTCTCTCTCTCTAACGTACCCGGATGATATTTTCTTTAAATAACTGCACACATTCTATCACACAAAGCCTGTGATATATTTTGAGCCTATATTTTTAAATATATAGGTAGCTAAGTTTTCCATCTTTGTATCATATTGTTCTTGCCGTTGCATGTCTTAATAGTGAAAATTTTCTGCCATGTATATTTCAAGCAAAGTGATTTGTACATGTTGTCATTTGAAGCCCAATTGAATTTAATGTATCTTGGCAAAGTATGAAATCATCCGAGACTGGACTGGAGAATTTGTTTCATGATTAATTTTCAAGGTCCTCGATCTTCCCCTAATCATACATGTATTAACTGTTATATCACTCCAATTATCGCTTATTTCAAGCCTCAGGCAGTTACCGTATCCACTGGTATGTTCTGGCTTCTATCTTTCAGTAGAAATTTTTGATGTGACGAACAATATTCAACCAGCTTAATACATAAGTATTGTATTTATTAGATAGTCTCCTACATTGCATGCAAAACAAAAAAATGTTATGAAATGGACCTACTAGGAGTCAAACCCCACCCCTAAAAGCTGAAAATGCCATTGATCAAACCATCTTATAGCCTAATCTCAAAAATATTCTGTAAGAGTTCTGGTCAACTCTCCAATGAGTATCTTTTTTATTTTATTTCTTATTTATATACATTTAACTGTGAATCCTAATAGTGAACTTGGGGGGAGCTGACTCCGATGACCTTATGGTCGTATCGCTCCCCCCAATCTATACCGAATTAACTTTGTGTATATTGTATATATTATTTTGTATACCATTGTTCGTTTACGGTTGACAAAACAATAAATCTCTCTCTCTCTCTCTAACGTACCCGGATGATATTTTCTTTAAATAACTGCACACATTCTATCACTTCACGCTCGTGTTTTTATCTTTTTCTAGCTGTGATGTCCTTATCATACACGCTTGGTCTTATGTTTGAGTGGTGATATAAGGGTTGTAGATAGTACAATATTGTTCCTGCAAGGTTACTAATTATTGCAACTAGGCGAGCAGTAGAGCTATGTTGGTTTCTCCCCTTCAGATTTTAATTTGCTGTGGGTCATTGTAATTGGATGTGGTTTTTATATCATTTATGTATGCATGCGTTTTATGTTAAGGCATGGTGTTTGAGTTGACTTGTTGGCCAAGGTATAGATAGTAAAATTTTGTGTGTTTTTTGCATGGTGTGATAAATTTTTCTCTGTCCCAAGCAGAATGTCATCATAGATCATCTATCCATCGCTATACAATGACAATACATCCCATTTAATTAAACAATTATTTTTTGCCTGTAATAAATAGTTCAGAGCGTTCCCCTTCACCCAATCATTGAAACATCTACTCGCAGTTTTATTTTTTGTTTTTCAGGTTACTTCAAAGTGATTAAATGAAGTAAAACACATAAGAAAAAAATCAAAAAAAGACTCCGATATCCTGTGAAATAACAACCTTATTCCTATATCCTTGTCTGAAATCAATACCCAAGAATGAAAAACCTCACTTACACCCTTTGTAACCAATTTATTTCCACATCCTACTTTACTTAATTATAGTAATTTTAGTGTTACCGGTAACTTTAATTACTTACTACAATCTGGACTATAATTTGGCAATAATAGGCTCTAATTTGGGGAATGAAATGGTCTCGCCCACCTCTTCATGCACCCAATTCTGGCAACTTTGGTTGGGCAACTTGGCATTTGACTCCAACTATAATCAGCTTGGCAATATGTTTTCAATAGAATCTTCCTTTTATATCTTAATTAACGATTAGAAGATCGATCAATTTGGCAATGGCAATCATTACAAAAATATCAATATGGTGTGGCAGAAAATTTTTTTTTTCTTTTCTTGTATTTATTTATTTATTTTTTTTGTTTACTGTATAGTATACCCTAAATTTATCGCGTCTTATTCTTACTTAAATAAATTATCAGTGGTTGTGTGTGTGTGTGTGTGGCTGGTGGGTGCATGTGAGCGTGTGTGAAATAACTTAATAATTTTAGGTGAGTAAACACGTACCACTTCCTCTTGGCAAAACCTTCCATCTTATATTTTGTACGTTATAAACCTTATCTAAGGTTTTGTTTGCTCCCCTGATTTCATAATCAGTTTTTATTTATTTGTTTTTATCTGTCAAATGTATTGTTATGCTGATTATGGAGTCGAAATAAACTTATACCTTATTATTATACCTTATACACTGAGATTTGAACGTCACTGCATCACATTATAATCCGCTAATAAATGTTGTTTTAGTTTGCGATCAAATAATTGTGGGGAACACTGTTTCATACTCTGTGGAATACTTTGCCATACATTAATACCTTCCAGCTTGAGCGATTTCTTCATGCCTGAAGATTGATATCGCGGGGTGAAATACAATTTATTTGATGTACTCCTGGTCTCATACGGATGGATATTTGAAATTTTGACAAAAAAATTTTGAAAATACTCTGGCAGCAGCACATTTTCATAACGATACATAAATTTTCCCACTTCACTTATATAGAGTTCTTTCAATTGAAGAAATCCACAATGATGATACAGTTTTGCATTATTTATACGTATTTGTCTAGATGACTCTCGGTACATCATACATCTAATCATCTTATTTTGTAAAACGGCAAGAGGTCTTAAAGCAGTTTTTGTCGCGTTACCCCAACATAATATACCATATCGAAGATGTGAAAAGGCCAGGCTATTATAAACTATTTTAAGGGTTTCAAGATTTACAAATCTCCTTAATTTATAAAGCATTCCAAGTGATTGAGAAAGTTTTTTTGAAAAGTAATCTATGTGATTTTTCCAAAAAGGTTTTTCATCCAAAACTATTCCCAAACATTTTATAGTACTTGTTCTTTCTAAGCTAATTGTGCCAACTTCTAATTTAAAGTTTTCAAACCTTATATTTTTCCCAGACCCAAAAACCATGAATTTTGTTTTCGAATAGTTAAGCGACAATTTATTTAGTTTCAACCAATGGTCAATTTGCGTTATTTTCAAATTCATTGCATGTTGGAGATCTACAATATTTGTGGCAGAGTCAAGCAGAGCTGTATCATCAGCGAATAGTGTGGTATCGAACGCACTGGTAGTAGGAAGGTCATTGATGTAGACTAAGATGTAGACATTGATGTAGACAGACAGACATTGATGTAGACATAGGCTCTCCTTCCCCCGTCGACTTAGACTAACCTGATTGCTTGAGAGCTCTTAACGCATTTTGAATTTAAATCGCAATATTTGTACTAATTTTGGAGATAAGCGTGCGCTCCAGTGAGATACAATCAGCATGATGATATTCTTCTAAAATTGTACTATGAGTATTGATGCTCAGCTCGATCAATACTTTATCATTAAAAAAAATTGGTCGCAAATGTAGTAACTAAAAACTACGATTACGTTTTTGCTAGGAATACTTAAATTTGTATATATTTTTATGTTCATGCCACGCTCTAATATTGTTTTATGCTACGTCGGAACGGTATATAAATATAAAGTCAAACATGAATTTCTCATCTTTATTTTATGTTGAAAGCGCTAGCGTTTGGTCACGAATGCATTCATGAACCTATTTGGTGGTGATTGACTCTTATCAACTTACCGATCAATCGTAAGCATCCAGTCATTTACCCAAAATTCAAATCTTTTTCATGTACTGTATAAGCATTTGTATTGTTTTCTGGTTTGACGAACAAACTACGTTTATCGCGAGTTTTCGTCTGGAAATATATTTTTTTGTTTTCTAGGTACCATATTATGCACCCTAAAATTTGGATCAGTCCTTGGTTCTACCCGGTATGTTAGTCGTTGGTTCTACAGAAACTGGCTCTTAGAGAGCGAGATCTAACTTCAATTCTAATTCTCAAATGATGAACAAGACAAACGTCATATATAATTCTTCCATGATATTTCAAGCTTTATAAAAAGAGATATTAGTATATATTTACGGTTTACCTACAGTAATCGTATATATAAATTACGTGCGTCCCGCCGAGAATACGATAAGTTAATCTTACAAATGTCCGCAGGTGCAAATTCTTGGATTCAAATGTTCATAGGTGCAAATATCCATGGGTGCAAATGCCAATGGGCGCGGACGTTTTTGGGGCCAAATGTGATGAATGCTGTTTAAAGGTTATAAATGTATATGGGTGCAAAGATGTGAAATCATGTAATTTCGTTTAGATGACTCGCACAATTAAGATGCCGCTGATGAGTTTGTCAAGTTTATTACAAAATGGGCTTTTTCGTCCATAAATTGTGATGAAAGATCTCTGCCAGTTTCTCACAATAAGTATGAATAAATCATCATTTATTTATTAGTATATTTGGTATTAGATCATTGGTGCAGTCACTAAACCTTTTACATAGGCCTCCATCAGTAACCACAATATTTATCCATGGTTGTACCCGTAGTGGTATATATATATATTTACGGTTGTAGGCTACTGAAAATATTTTCAGTATGATTTATCGTGACTTTAGAAATTAAAACTTGACGTTTGCTCTCAGAGTCCCAGATTTGTTTACAATGCCTCGAAGTACAATGCCGGTGCCACGACAGTGTTTTTTGTTTATGATGCTTTTGTTCCAAAGGCTAACTTATAGTTTATTTCTGTCATTTTGAACTTTATTTTGTTTTTCTCAGTACAGGCTTTGGCCGGACAATAGGGTTACCCTGGCGGTACTAGTAAATACCAGTAAATTTATAACACTATTGAACTAACGAATTATCGTCTGTCAGCTGATCCAAATTGTGGAAACCCTCAGTTTTTAGATGGTTAGACAACAAAATGGACCTTGCTGTTTACGGTCAAGCCTTCACCATGGCTCAGGAGAATAATGAAGGTAGAGTCACATTTTATCACATTACAGTATTACAATGTCAGAATACGGGAATATGCTCGAGCACAGCATGTTTCAGTGTTCATAGATTTTTCCCCTTCCAACATTTGAAATGTTGTATGTTAAATATTTGACATTGTTGACGAAATAAAATACTACTACTACTAATAAAAAATATGAGGAATCAGAAGTAAATTTTGTCTCATTAGATGTTGTAACATATTTATTTTTTTTCAATTTAGTTTGATGTTTGTTTGTCATATTAAATGGTTCTTGTCAAGTCTAGGACTAACTCACAGTGTGCAGTGATAGCTTCTATTCTGTCAGTGCCTCTCAGATGATTTTTTGATCTGTTTACTTTGATTCTTTTTATCTTAAGTTGGGATAAGTGAGTAAGTCAGTATTCCCCCCACTTTCTGACTTTAAAATCTATCATAACCTAACCCTAAGTAAACTGAATTAAAGACGAAGAGTCCAGCGATGCTCTAGCACAGAAGTGGGCAAGGTTTTTTGACCAGGGGCCAATAATCTTGCCCACCTAGACTGGCGGGTCACGTTAAAACATTTTATGAACAATATTTACAGTGTTACAAATGCAAAACTGGAAAACAATAACCCTAAACTAAATTTAATCGCAATCTCAACAAATTTATTTTACTATTTTTAGGCTTAAACATCTAAATTTTTAGTTTGGTTGTGGCAACATCAGACAGGCCAGATTGAATTATCCAGTGGGCCAGATTTGGCCCACGCTTCATAGCCCATTGTCAGCTCCAGCATCTTACTGACGCTTTAAACATGATGCGCAAACCGCTAAGATGAACTGTCAAATTTATACAAATTTTTTATTCCAGTTTATACCGGTTGGCCACCTATCCAATCAAGCACCGGTGAAATGATCTCATCTACCTCATTGCTTCATCATTCTCCTGGAACAAGAGTAATGCAAGATGGAATGTTGGGTAAATTCATTAATCTTAATTTCTGAATTTTGATATACAATCAGCATGGTTATTTATTTTCATTTGATGTCCCAAATGCAGCTTCAAATTCCTAACATAGATTTATACGACATACTCAAACAAATTTGATTGATGTATTGAAGAGGAGAGTTTGAATTCAAGCACAATACCCAATCAGAACATATTCTGGAATAGCTTCTTGCTATCAACATTTTAGCCTATATGAATTACTCTGCATAAGATTGATGAAATAGGGATTGTTATATCGCCACTGAACCAAATTGGCTTAGGTATGTCATATTTTGAGGTTTGAAAAAATCACATTTTTGTAATAGTTAAGTTCTAACAGCTAAACCTAAAAATTAACATAAGGCAATACCTGAAATCAAATCTAAGACAAATACATCTTTGAAATCAAGATCACAAGATGACCCCTGATCAATAATGACAGAAGATCAAAATAAGTTTATCTCTGAAAAAGGTGTCACATAATCTACTTTAGATTTTAATATGCCGATATAGCCTTAGTGAAATTCTTGTTTTTATTGTGATCATTACATCTGGTGCAGTTATTCTCTGTATCCTATGGTTGAGAGAGGACTCCTGATGCTGACTCAAATTTAGATTGTTCGGAAGAAGTGGTATGGAAGTTTTCTGTTAATTACTTGAGCTATTTATTGTTGAGCACAAAGGCATGTTATGATATATCAATGTTGCATCACTCCTACTTATCTTTATTGTGTTTAATTGAAACAAAGTATGAGACGAATAACAGCCGTCAGCCACCTAATAAAATGATTTATCAGCCATGTTAATCTGACTCAAGTATGATGTTGGGTTTTGATTTGATTAAAAATGCAAATTATTGTATCAGTACCGTTGAGACCTGAATATGAATATCCTTTTACATTTTTTGATAACGTTCTATTTCTCAATGGGAATTCATTTCAAATTTTGATAGTATTCCTTTTTTGTCATTTCTGTGTGTGGTTCAAAATGATTCTCATAGCCAAGCTTACAGGTTTTTCAAGGGCAGCCTACTTGTTCACACACTGTTCCAGAGCTCCACTAAGTGTAACTATTGTGTGTTGGTGTACTACAACTAAGACTCCTATTTTTTCATTAGGACTCTCAATAAAAGTGCCAATCTGAAATTCCAATTGCTTTGAACTCTCACATAGTTCCTTGCATAGTAAGGGGTGTGGTCTAACTCTATCCAGTCTGCATTTCCTTTAATGGCAGCTATTGATCTGACTTGAAATTGTCCACTTTGTCAAGTGATTGATGACCGTTCATGACTTGCTCAGTCTATCCTGCCATCAGATTTTCGATTCTTATCAAATATCTCATGTTTAGAGTTATTGATTTAAAAGAAAGTTGCATTTGCATGTTTGAGATATTTTTCCATTTTTATTAAGTAATGTATTCAAAACAATTAGGGTCTCTGATTAATGATAAAAAAAGTATTTGGAAGAAGACATAGGATTTTACTCCAATTCTCCATCCAGCAAACTAGAATTTGAGTATGGTACATTAAAATACTTGCTACCAAGATTTGGTATAATTATCTTACTTAAATTTGTATACACAAATAATTCTAATTGCATACCGATTATATTTTCTTATTTCATCTTAAATTACAACATCTTATTACAGTTTTCCATACCAAAACTTTGATTTCAATGTAAAATGCTCTCTCATTTACAATCTGTTGAAGTAAATGAGAAAAAGTTTAATAGATAGCAGTAGAGTGTCACCTCACATATGCTTACTGAGTATTTGCGTAATATGAGTCACATCTCTGTTAACTATCAGTCACATTAAGTGATAATCTGCTTATTTGTTTCTGACTGAGCTGAATGCTCCCTTATGAGTTGAATGGGGGTTTCCTACTATTGAATCATTTCCTAATTCGTCTTACTCAATTCAAAAGAAAAAATGTCACCTGCTGTTTGTCCATGATTTAGACATTGGGTATGATGTCTGTTGTCTATCATCATCATTGTTAGTGACCTTACGATGAACCTAATATCCGCAAAGTTTTTAGGAATAAAAAATGATGTCTATATGGTTGTAAAATATTCTTCCTCATGTTCTTGAAAACATTGAGTATTTAATAATCACTGACGAAAGCCCACAACTGCGACCTTAGGAAAGTTTTATATTATCACTCAATTTATTGGTAGACAGTTTCAGTGGGTTGATAATATCATATTATGGGCCACCTTCATTCAAGTACTACCATTTCCAGAGGCACTTTACCTCACACAAAAAACAACAACATAATTTTGTTTTATATCTGAATATAATGCTATATTTCAGGATTTCATAAATGAAAAATATCCTCTGTTAGCTTCAATTGGCATGTAACTGCTTTCATTCATACCGTATACATATTGTGGTTAATTTCATATACAGACTGATTGTCCTATTTTGTGCATAATAAAAATTACAAACCTGTAATACAGCACTAAATAATCAAAACTTATTTAAAAATGACATTTGGATAATTCAACATCTATGGTTTATTGTGCAGTTTTATTTAATATTTGACCTTTGACCCAGAAAAATCTTTTTTCATCTATAGTTCATAAATAGAAAGCACTGTGATTGTCATATAATAAATTAACACACCCAACCTTATAATATCATCTTACTAGATCATACTCTGCCAAAACTAAGTTATCGATAACACATGTCAGGCCAGGTAAAGCAACCTAATTCACGTTTAACGATGGTGATTTTAGGGTGTGGTTAGTTCAGTAAATATTGTTCAATCACATATTTGTCAGTACTTCAAACCATGGCGTTCAAAATATTAGCATGGTAGTACCAACCATATTGCAATTCTTTTTAATTTGTATGGTATGATTGTAGATTATATTAAATATAACATTTCAATGGTTATTTGATATTTAATCACAATATTGTAGGCTATTGTGTATACCTAACTGAGAAGAAATACTGGTCTTGGGCTATTGTTAATTCCTATTATAAATTCATCGACTCCAATTTCAACTGTATGCTTAATAAAGCCCACACAACAGTCCTTACTCAGCAAAGTAGGAAATGAATATAGGTCATTCACATGAATTTCCTGCTTCATATGCAACTTCATGTATTGCAGAGTGTACTTGTAATATACCGGTATTGATCATGTAAAGGTAAACATTGTTGGCAATCTCAAGTTATGTTATTACTTCAAAGTTGCGTAGTTGTATCTGAGAATATTGATTTAATTTTATACCTGAAGTTAGCATGATATGATGGCGATAAATTTGAAAAAAAATATATATATAATTTTCTGTTTGCTTAAGATAGGCGTATTTGAAAAGTATCATGTAAAGAAGCGTGTAGTTTTGAACGTTGCTGTTTTTAGAATATTCAGAATGCCAATTTTTTTTTTTTTTGTAAAATTTCAATCCTGTATGGACAGGGTAGTTTCCAAAATTCTGATATTTTTCGCGCAATTAAAATACATCAGAATGGGTCATTGGATTCAAGTGTATATGGATCTTCAGAAAATGCACAATGCCATGGATTCATTTCCGATTGTGTTTGAGTATTATATCTGAGCAATTCTATTCAAATCTACTTTATTTCAAGTTTTTTGTTTATTTTGCAAGAATTTTGTTCAAGAAGACAGTAGATCAAAATATTTTGTAAAATGTTTCATTTCTATATATTTTTATTTGACGCATAGATTTTTACTATATATCAGTCAAAATTCAACTTAACGTCAGTTTAAAATTCCCTGCCACCACTATTCAGAAACGAGCGTTGTTCCCTATGTCAATAGTATTTTAAGAACACTGAAACTGATTTAGAACTTCATGTCTGATTTAAATCATTTTAGATGAGATGATCTGTGACATGACCAAAAACCTAGTTCATTTGAGTTTGTTGAAATATTGCCTTGAATTTGAATATTACATAGGAGATTCAAGTCATATATAGATTTATCAAACAGACAATCTACACAATCAAATATTTCTGTCTTGTAGTATTCAAATGATTTGTTGCAATAAATCTCTCAAATGCATGTCTGAAAGAACTTAAATTTATTAATGACTTAAATTGAAGGTAAACTTTTTCAAGTGTCAATTGATAACGCTGGGAAATATTTAAAGTTTATAAATTGAAATTGAATTATATTTAGTATGTGTCTTACATGTTGGTCAGACGTACATTCATTAAGTACGGTAATTTTAAAAACAGGTTATAATTGAAACAATGTTATTCAATCTATCTTAAACCGAAATCAGTAAAAATTCAGTATCAATTTGATTAAAATTCTTTCTCAAAGCTTGAATCTATGGACTTCTAGATGGACCAGGACATTTCGTTGTATCATTAAAATTTGATTTTAAGCACGACAGAGGTGTTTTATTCCTGCCATATGTTTTGGCTATGAGGTCTAATTAAATTTGACATGGTAATTTTTGTGCCTAATAAAGAGTGAGGGTGACCTGCTTTATAAAGCTAGCATTAAAGCAGCAGATTACTCTACGATTATCCCGTTATATTAGCCATGACACAGAGAAAGGAAGGGGAGCGTGTGGCTGGCGGGTATGTGTGATTCATCCGTAATTTCCTTCAAAATAATATGTAATTTATTCAAGAGCTCAATGGTCTGAGTCATGGTGAAAGATTTTGAAATATACCAAGAGGGATATAAATGTCCTAAAGGTGGTTTCCTGCCTTGTCTTACTAATACACAAGCTGTAGTGTTATTCAACATGAGTATGATCTTTCTCTTAAATTTAATATGGAGTCTGTTTGATACAAAATTCAATTTTGGGAATGAAAAATAATATTAATAATGAATTTGTTTCCTTCTAGGTAAAATCTTGGAATGTCAAAACAAGCACCACGTTTGAAACATATCGCAATTTCATTTATCATTGATATAAAAATTTTGTATCATTATTTATTAAGTTATTATTAACATCTAAATAGGATATTTTTCAGAGTTTAAGACGTTTGTATTGTAAACCTTTCATGATTTGTACATGACATTGTTTGATATTTCAATACAAAGCATATTTCAAGTTAAGTTGAATTGTTTTGTTTGATTATTTTCTATATTCAAGTCATTTCCTTCATTTGCATAATTATCTGAAACAAATGAACATTAATAACATTCAAAGTTTGTTTTGTGTCCTATGATAGGAAGTGACATGTTCTACTTAATAAACAGCAATCATGAGCATTGGGTTTTAATTCCATAATTAATTTAATTTTGCATAAGATGCAAATTAAAGCTTTATGAGATTACTCTGTTCACAAAATAAAAAATTCTTGGAAGTATTATATTGAATTTGCATTTGAATCATTGTTTCACCTTAATGTCATTCGCGTTTGGCAATCTTGCGAGATAACTTTAATATGATAATTAACGCTATTAATTTTTATGATATCAGTTCGCCTCTTACTTGTTATTAGTTGTTGGGGCTCATCGTTGAGTACCCAAATGTGTGAAGAGAACATTCAATGGCTCTTGACTTTGTCATTTATTGTGATGAGTTTTCGATCACTAGATTTTATATTTTATCTAGTCAGTCTAGTATTATTTGGTAATTAGTCTTAGAACACCATACTCTAGGAGTAGAGTCAAAAGCACCCTTCATGTATGTTTTTCATATTAAGGGTACTTTGCATGTGCGTAGCACTATGAGATGTATTTATGGCATTCAATTTTGTTGTTAACCGAGCGTGTCCACTTTGTCCAACATTGGACATTCTTTGTTTTCGTAAAATTGGCCGTTGGTCAACAACTGACCTTTCTGATGGATTAAACGAGTCATTGAACCACACTTTTCAATTGGTTGCTAGGGTTCAAGGGTTTTTGTTATTCCGCTATGACAACATGTGCGGAACCGCTTTGCGCTGGCCTGACGATAACTATGTGAGCACAATACCACTTTAAAAATACATTGAGAGGCACATGTCTTTGACTGTCCAATTTATTGTCGTAATTGATATCATTCCAGAGAGTTATGATATCTGATGGATTAAACGAGTCATTGAACCACACTTTTCAATTGGTTGCTAGGGTTCAAGGGTTTTGTTATTCCGCTATAAAAACATGTGCGGAACCGCTTTGCGCTGGCCTGACGATAACTATGTGAGCACAATACCACTTTAAAAATACATTGAGAGGCACATGTCTTTGACTATTATTGTTAAATTTTATTTCAAATTATTTAATTTTTTTTCCTGATTTGCCTGTATCTGTATGTGATTGCCGTGAATCCGACATCCTCATGATTCAGAATTGTTTTTCGCTTTCGGGTCGTTAGGGTACCGCGATTGTTTGTATTGAAATCACATGGAAGTTGATTGACAAATGAAACTGGTGTTGTCGAACTGTTGCGGCAAGTTTCTTAAATATACCGGTACATCAGGCCACGGGAAAGTTCTGCAAACCACTTTAAAGCTTCAAGTGTGCTAGTTGTGAAGAGTAACCACTTTGTTTAAATTTTAAAGAATGCAAGTATAGGGAGTATTGTTAGAAATAAGACAGCGATGCTCAAATATATGGACACGAAAGCCAAAACGAAGCAGTACCGGTAGTCTACCAACTACCTTACCTTATACACAGGGGCGGACACCCCGGGGGGGGGGGGGGGGGGGGGGGGGGGCGAGGGGGGGCGGTCGCCCCCCCAATAATTTCGCAAAAAAATTTAATACATGTTGTTTCCGCCCTACAAAATTATCATTTCCGAAAAGTGCGATAGTCAAGCGCCATTAAACGGTTAATAGTTACCGATATCATAACTGTTTTCTTACAATAATGCGCCTTCGGAGCACCTCACATTTTCGTGAAACATGCGCGCCCGCACGGGTAATACTCCGTTTTCAAACGCACCGCCGATCACGCGCCACGGTTTTGCACAACTAACTCATTTTTGTATAATTTAATATGATTTTCTCATTGTCAAAATCTTTCAATAGTGTTATTGTTGGCACTTGCGAAAGAAATGAAAGAGGCAAACTGTGTTTCATTACAACAATTAATTATTATCGCTAAAAAATTAACTAGATCTAAAGTTGTTTTAAACAATTTTCACCGCGGGACGTATCTTTTTACGTTATGGATTTCGTGCAAGGCCCAGCATAATTTGCGGGCAAAGATCAAAGCATTTACTTTGTCGAAAAGTTGAAAAGCGGCAATATAAAATACTAAAAATAAAACTGTAAACAATATAAGTTTTGAGGCCCGCGACAGTCTAAAAACGCTTTTCTAGGCATCGAAAATCGCAAAATTTCGTGTGCCAACGGCACAAATTATGTTTGCTTGACCTTTAAAAATATTTCGTTACTAAAATCGAAACACGGTCAATTGTGAGCGGGATTTGCCTTTTTATCCATTACTTTAAAATTGACGTCGAAAATTTTCGTGTTAACATTAAACAAAGCTGAGAACGCGACTTTTCCACGGTTTGTGATGATATATAAGATAATTAAAGTATATTCGATCACTTTTTGTATTTATTTATGTATTTTTATTGTACTGAAATAACTTTTACTACGTGAGAATTGACAGAAAATTTACGGATTTTTCGAAAGGCTTTTTCCGTCGTGTTTTAGAGTGGCCCTTGTTTTGTCGACTCAACCGCAGTTTAAATTGAAGACAATTAAATTAATAAATCAAGACATTTTGAATATGCCCGTATCGGTCTTTGATTGATTACTTTGCACAAGTGAAAAATCATTTTTCGTTGATGAAGTCGGCTCTATTAACAAGTGGCGTAATCGCGGCGACTGTTCCGCGTGGATTTCGAGGCGGTGTATTTGTATTTTTGATTTACTAGTATACCTTATAATTATTTTCATTGTATGAAATAAAATTGTACTATATCG
The DNA here is from genome assembly GCF_013122585.1 of Styela clava. Taxonomy (NCBI): domain Eukaryota; kingdom Metazoa; phylum Chordata; class Ascidiacea; order Stolidobranchia; family Styelidae; genus Styela; species Styela clava. The sequence goes on from NW_024102839.1 coordinate 6,906,672, forward strand.
GATTTTATATCAGATATCGAGATTTTTGTAACGACGATAACGAGTTCGGAAGATTGCAAAAATACGTATCAAAATTGAATACATCAGGCAGCTTATCTCATATTTTTATGTCCACATATCGCCGTGGTACTTTAAGTTTAGTAATATTTTTATTTTGACGTAAGAAGTCGCAACCGCGAGTTAGGTTGCACACAATTTAATATATAAGGACATTTTAGAATCTCGTGGCTGTCATGGATCGGCAGAAAAATCATTATACGCTCAAATAGGCGGCTCTTTTATTGAGCGCGTAATCGCGGTGCTTGTTGCAGACGGCAGTGGGAAGTTCCGACTTTGACCCCGCCTTTTTTTTTTAAATCCTGGCTGCGCGCCTGAACTTGTGCCTGTTTATTTTCGTATTAAATTATAAATAAAAACCCTGCAAAGTCATTGCGTGAATCCTGAATGTTATTTCGAGTTCAAATGATGATTTAATAAATCGGCAATAATGGCAATTCTACTAGTCAAATGATAATTCCTTGGTAAAATTTAGGAAAAAAATTCGCACAATAGCTTGTTACTTTGTTTTGCATTTCTAATTTCACGAAACGGCGTTAGTGCGCTTTATGCAGAACTAGGAATTGAAACAATAACCTAATACGACTCCTCAAATTTGTTATTTTCTGTATGTTAGCAAGAGCCGTGGGCTAATTCTCGCGGAATTCAAGAAATTGGTTCAGTGACGCGCAAGTTTCGTGTCCGAGCAAAGCAGCCTAGGTAATCGATATATGAGTAGCAAACTGACATGCTAATACTTAGAGAATGACATCGACAGGTTATTGTTACGTGACGATACACGGCGCGGTGTTTTTCGGTAGGCGATCCAAGTTCGCCCCCCCAAAATTATGGAAAGTGTCCGCCCCTGCTTATACAGTACTTAACCTAGTCTACTGTACGCACGGTACGGTCAAAACACGTCCACTTTACGTAGCAAGAGAAAGGTCGCGGAACCGCTACAAATAATTTTTATTAATTTTGAAAAGGTCATCATACAAAATTTCGAACTACATAAAGCCCACAGAACGTTTTGAAATAAATAGAAGTAATAGTCTTATTACGAAAGTCACAGTCTTTACCTAAAATGTCAAAACAATTTGTTCAATAGTTAATGAGGAAAGCGATTTTTTGATAAAAAGAAAGAAAATACCAACAAGAACAACAACGTACGGTAATGCCAAAACGATCGATGTGTATACTCCGTGTCCAATAATAGCGGTTATAAGATACGATAAAATCAATTCTTGTATGTATGGAAAACGAAGTGCACGAAAATAAATCCGATACGATAATGATATTAAGGATGTAAACTAATGTTATATTTTGAACGCTGTTTTGATCAATAATTTTGGTTAGTTTGTGGAATTTGGAGGTATCAATTTTGCAGAAAATATCAGAACGCGGAATGAAATTTAAAAAAATGTTAGTTTTGCGAGAACGACTTTTTGTGCGAATGATGTTTTGCGGGAATGAAATGTGCCAGAAACGACTTTTATGAATGTAGATGGTAGAATTCCATTGGGTTTTTTTCGCATTGCAATTCGACGCTGATAAAAAGTTTTACACGTTCGAGTGTTACCAATAGCAACAAATTGGTAACGAAAGTGTATCCGTAATCATTGTTTAAAAAAAAATTACCGGTATTAACTTTGCATTTTTATACTGTTTCTCGGTTCAAAATTTCTTTTTTCAATACATACTTTCTAAAAGTGCATTTGCAATATAGACTGTTCACACAATGCATGCGTCTCCGGGTTCAACAGATTATCTCCTCATTTGAACTTCGTTATTTTGATACCATACGCCCATTTTTTCTAAATTTTCGCGCTCTGTCGATCGTTGGATGTTGAATATAAGGAAGTTCAAATCAGTGTGACACAGCTACGTGTCAATCCCGTATATTCGCCTGAGTATATTCTATTGTTAATGCTGAACAATCTGTCATGAACTTTCAATCTATTGTTAGTATTTCATTTGCATTTTCTATTGTTTCTGAACGTGCATGAATGAACGCTGAACACGAGTCCAAATTCTGAATTTGTAATTTGATCTTGCGTTGCTTCCGAAGAATACGAAATCGCTGACCCAAATCTCTCAAATTTACGAAAGAAAATGGCGGCAGTTTCATTATTTTTCAGCAATGATAAATGTGTTGTAACCGAGGATGGGAATCTTACGAAAACGAAGTCGATTTATTTTGTTGCTTGCTTCATAACGGGTGCTACGGGCAGGACAAAGTCCCGACCTACGTTGGGTGCTTGGGCGCCCTATATGTTCAAAAGGTTGGCGTTGGCCTCATCTGGAACACAATTATTGATAATTTGAACGGTTGTTCACTCCCATTCCATCGCAAGAGCAAAACCACCAATACCAAATCCGGGAATGGTGCAAAATACTTTTGGAAATGAAACCGCTGCATGGCATCCATTGTTGCCATGAAGTTGTATCAATCATTTGACCTACGCTTGTGACGGTTGTATCAAGATCAGTAGTTCATGAGTAATTTTAGAACAAATGCAGCTTCATTGTTGCCATGAAGTTATATCAATCATTTGACCCGCGGTTATGTCAGGATCAGAAGTTATTATATAAGTAATATCGAGTCACAATATCGTACTTATGGCAAAAAGGACATCGCAGGTAGTGTCAAACAAATGCTGAATTGAAATCATGGTATTATTGCGTGGTTTCATTTTCAAGTTATGCAAGTAATGCAACATCAACACCGTGTGACTTGCAATGTCAAACCCCGTTACATTGAGTTAACTTATGCAAAGCGCTGACAGTGTATTATATTATACATCGCATTTCTCTCAATACCGAATAAGGCCACAAGATGCGCAATATTTAATTTTGAAGATGTCATCACACACACGAAAAACGAATCCCGTGAAGCCTACAGAAATTTTTGAACTAAGCAAAAGTAATAAAGAGCCTACTAGCGACAACAACAATCTTTAACCACAAAAAAAGCAATTGGTCCAGTAATTGAAGAGAAAATGAAAAAATAATTTAAAATAAAATAAAAACTGATTTTCATATACAAAAATCAACGCAGACTTTGTGAACACAATCAAATGAGAAAGTCGCTATTCAATACGGAAACAAATAACCACTTTCTATATAACTAATAGTAGTTAACAAACTTGGGGAAAACTGATTTTTGAATTATGTCGCCTCGTTATCGAAACTCGTGTCAGACTATTTCATTCACACTTTGCGAACGCTGATTTTTATGCAGTGGTGAAATGTAGTACTTGTATAGATAGATAGTAATGCTAACGGAGATTATAGACTTGCTTTTGGAGAGAGGGAAAAATTACCCGGATCATTTCATTCCAAGAAATATATTTTTACTACCGAGATGTAAAACAAAAATCCAAATGCATCGTTTGAAAAATTACATGAACAAAGATCAATATCAGGCTTTAGTTGGATAGCTAAGCGCCAACTTTGCTGAAAAAATATGAAATACTCGTCCCCATAGCAGCTTGATTCATTCAAAGTCATGAAATAGCAAAATTTAATGCTCGATAGATCAATATTCGGAACGCGGTCAGCCAGTTGGGTGAATATCCCTGCTTTAGAGGATTGGTATATTCGAATTTTTTTTCATCAATATTGCAATATTTTTATTTATATATTTTCTTTCGATATTGTAAAACTATAGATTTATTATTTGAAAAATAAATATGCAAAATTTAACTTCGTTATATAAAGCGACGCAACAATGCCACAATTTATCTGGAGAATAAAGATTTCATTATCTCAATTTTTGTCTTTTTTAAGATGTAATAATAATTCGTTTAAACATGTACATTGCGGATATTTTATGACGTCATATAATGATGACCACGGTCTAAAATTAAAAACTCAGCGTCACACACACCGCGCATTCATGCAACGTTGAAGATGTAAAGTTCGTTCTACTTACGTCAAATGTTTTTTTGGAACACTATTACTGAAACTTAAAACTAAAGATAGCATTATTAAAAAAAAAAAATTATGTATATGTACCAAATATCATTATGCGCTCGTGGCATACGCATGTCTTCAAATAGTTTGGATTTCTAAGTTACAACAAACGGTCGATTACATGTGTCAAAATGTAGTAATGGTTATTTTATGGTGATTACTACAACGAGAATAAGGAAGTGCGCAATTTTGCGTCATTGTATAATTACTATATCTTCTTGGCTTTTGACGCAACGCAAATCGTCTTGCTTAACTTAACGAAACTTACGTCTTTGGAATACTTGGCTATTTTTGTGTTTTTTTTGTTTTGTGTTATTTATTACGGATAGTGTAGTACGAGAGGCTAAGTTCAAAACACCGAATTTGAGAATGCAGTATTCGAAAGGATTTAGTTTGAAATACAGACATGAGACAATCCAATGTGCTGTTTTTCGATGAAACAACGTATATCTGCTGTGTATTTAGAAAACTATAATTCATCTTGAGATTTCTCGAATAAAACTCTCATCGAATCCGTTCAGAGATTTTATTTATATAAGTTAGTACCCTTGTGTGTGAATATTGCCAAAAAGTTTGCACTTATAAATTACGAATCAAATAGGGATTTTTATGCATAGAGGATCGTTTTCACTGTTAAATATCGATTTGATCATCGAAATTGAAATTTTATACCGTTTTTGACTATTTTCATATTCGCTGAATCGGAAAGATTCCTGTCTGCTATAGGGCCTTGATCCGAGCAAAAGGAGTGAAAAGCCGTCGTAATAAAAAAACTTAGTATCTTGGATGTCCATGTAAGCATATGTGTAGTATCGATCATCCGTCGCTGAACTTCTGATGGAACAATTTTAGACAATATCAGAAAAAATTAGTAAATTATACAGGTTTCTTTAGCCCCTATGAAAAAAAGATTACTTAATTATATGGGTTTCCTGCTGTTTTTTCATTTTGTCTTGTCCAATGGCGTTTTGTTATCCCACCGGCCACAGATGCATCTTTAAATCGTAGATGGATAAATATATACAGGGTGGGCCAAAAGCAGGTAACAGTAAACACAGAAAATAAAAGAGTAACTGTAACTTACTTTCAACCCACCCTGTATATAAATATATTTGTCGTTCGTTGTTTACAGCAAACCAGTTGTTTCACATAACCACGGATCATGTTTGATTTAGCATGATTTACTTTCAATTCTCAGGTCCATTAGCGGTCGGCTATTACTCAAGTGTGTCCATCTGACCTAATTCACTGGCGCGGGAATAAGCGTTTGACCTAATTTACGTAGTAGAAAGGCTTTGAGACGGGAAAGACGGAAGTCCAGCAATTTACTATTGTCTGGAAAGCGAGGTTTAATGTTTTGACACGCCAGCAGTAAATATAAGAATAAAATCGAGCATCTCTTTTTATGATATTACTTAATATCAAAAATGTGTATTCTCCTAATTTTCCATGGAGATCGCCTTTCTTGGTTGGTTATTTATGTCTTGAAAATACGTGATGGTCAGGCGTGGTCAAAATCATGTCACAATCGAGAGTTTCAAGACCAAAAGACGAATGTTGAAATTTAATAAAAATTCAAATTGAAAAAAATTACAAAAAAAATGCTTGATTTTTAAATCAAAATTTGAAGCCCTATTCAACAAATTATTTCCGAAAAAAGGTCGAGTTGTTTAAAAGTCAAAAAATACGATTTTTCATATTTTCTCAAAACAGTTTTTTTTTTTCAAATTTCGCCCGCTTGCGATAAAGTCCTCGTTATAACATATCGTACATTTTGTGATCCAGCGCCATGGCGAAGTCTACTTAACAATAATTGTCGCCATTCTCATTTTGGGCTATTTAAATTAGATTCGACCTCTTTCCATTAAATATTGCGCGTTCGACGCCATTTCTTAAGCATTATTGTTCTTCAGTATTTATTTAAAATGCTTTAGATTTGATATTGTATCGCATCTGCATCTTATTTTTCTGTGTAGCAATTGTGTATGTCTTTCTGAGCAATCACATATTCCCAAATTTGAGATGGTTGGCCCTCCCTCTACGTATGCGTAAGTTTAACGTCGCGACTACCGCTGGTTGGATTATAAGATTCCGGAAATTCCTACATGTCTGTCGTTTATCTTATATTCATCCCACTAGGGATTTTCTATGTAGGGCAATTTGTGACAATCTAACCCTCAGCTGGGCGAATATAATTGTTTTGGTGTAAGAAACGATACCAAATTCTTGTTTTGTTCGCTGAAGGTTAGCCTTTAAGAGGTGAATCAGGTTCGAACCTCCCTCACCACGTCACGCCGCCATGGAAAAAGAGGTCATATGAGTTCGCTTAAATACATTAGTGAAGTGCTTTATTCAACCTCTTTTGTGTCTGTTGTGCTTACGTCATGATTTTGGGAATTTAGTGGGCCAATCGTATATTGATTTTGCGCCATTCTTCATCATGCAAATGTTTTGAACGCGGAAGTGGGCCACGCGCATCACAGGTGGCACATAACTATAAATCTGTATGGTCACGGGTGGTACTTATTTAAATCACGTTTCTATAAGACCGCCCATATACTAACCATGGTAATTTTGAACTAGAATCCGTGATATGACATAGTTAGCTTTTCCTTAAAATTTGTGTTGACTTCCAATAATTTTGTTGATCATGCGTCTTGCCCATAACAAGCAAAATTTATTTCTCAACGAAAATCTCAGTTAATGTTACTTATTTGCGATTTACATATCTGACGGAATGTAGCAATCTACGAATATGGACCATGTATTCATCCCTTTTTTCTCTCTCTTATGAGTTGCTTCTATATGAGAATTTCCGTACAATTGTTTAGCGTATCAAACCTGCGGGCGTAGGTTATATTCAAATTTAACTTAGTCAAGGCGAACAGAATCTGAACCGGTTATCATATATGGAAGTGTAGTTGGTTTATGCATTATTGGTCATCGTACACAGGAATACCGAATAAGCGTCTGCGTGTACAGAAATACCGCAGTTATATGTTATTTTTATTTTCACATTCTGTTTCTGTATATTTGTGCTATTTTATAATATCCTTATCGCAAGTCTATTCTGTTCTTATTTGGTTGTGCTTTGGTTGTAGTGAATATGCATAACGCTTTGTGGGTTATACGTTTTATTTGTCTCACTTTAATGATCGGGGTACACCTTGCACGTATATTGTTTCGTGTTTTTTATGGTGTTGTTTTTAACCGTGGACGTGACTATTGTAGCGAGTGACCCAAGTCACGTAATCATGATGTTTGGTGTCGATTATATTATAATATTGTTTTTATCGGATGTGGATTTACTTTGCGTGTTTTTATAATTTAAGTCTATATATATATTAAGATACATTGACTTGGAAATGTTGAAATTGGCGTGCCGCGTGTATTGGATTGAGAGATTCATCTGCTAGAACTAGGATGTGAAACTCGACGGCTTCCGGGGTCGCATTGCATGTTGATATTAAATTAAACCAGCTCAGACATTTTTTGTGATTCATAGAGATATAAAATAATTTGCTAGATCCGTTTTCGTTATTATTTTATTTTCCTGTTTTAATTAATCTATTTGGTAGAGTCATGCTTTAAATTTCTCTCGCCAATCGCCATATATCGAAATTTTATTTATCTAGTAGATACCGTGCCGTGGTAATTGTTGAATGTTAATTTAATCAACACTAGTAAAATATTCCATTTGTATTATATTATCGAATACTTCACTCACAATATTACGGTAAAACCATGTGACATGAGTGCCAATTGTGTGCAGATGAATTTATTCCATTTATCGTTTACACCTTTCTTAGAAACCTTAATTCTTTCCTGGAATTCACAATCCCCATAAATTAAATAGTTGTTGTTCAACTCTCACTTGTTTTTCTGAATCAATCTTTGAATCAATTTTAAACGTCCTGGGTTGCTCTCGCTCTGCTATTTATAAATTCGTTAACGTCAATGACGAACGGTCAAGGGTATTCATCGAGTCTATTGCTGTTTCTTTTGTTCATGTACGGAGCGGCTGTTTACCCGCTTAGCGGAAACGCCCATCTCTTCTATGTTGGAGCCCTTTCCAATTTTCGAATTTAATTTTTTTTTTTCGTAACAAACCATGTTCAAACACGTTTTCTCATTTTTTAATTCAATCGTGTAATGTGCCTATGCGTCACTTGTTTACGCCCTACCCTACCCCACTCAATGTTAAGTCCATCATTGTGTTCATATATCGTAAAGACATGACCAGAATTCCCCATAACGCAACTTCAAAGAACTTTACCGTTTAAACCTGGTTTTATTGATGATACATACCTAGGTCCGCAAAGTATATAAGTAGATATGAAGTATTTTATATTGTGCGCCCATGCTTGGTGAAATGTATATCACGATTTGTGGGCGATCTGTTTCTACGTTCCTCACTTGTCTAAACGAAAGCAACAACGCCTTGGTCAATGTTTGACTGGGCGAGCCTTCTCGAACGGCTTTTTCTAACTCGAGAACGAGAGACTGAGATCCCCTTAGCTTAGTACGTTGACCCATGAGTCACGCGTGACGAATTTGTTTTGATCTTCGTACGCTATAGTGTTATTGCGAAAAATGCTTTTTCGTCATACTTTTCAATTGTGTTTACCCGCCTTGGTCGTCATTTCGGAACCATGTTAAGTTTGAGTGCCTGGCCTAGTCGTTTAAGGTACTTACTCACTGTCACATTTATTTGTAGCGAGTAGTTGCGTCATCTTTGAATAGGTAATGACTAGCACACGAGATAGGATGTACAATGTTTTATATGAAGTCAAAACTGAGGTTGTATGAAAATGAGTTTCGTGGGATGTTTTCCAAGGTTTTTGTCGCTAAGAAAAAGGCGTTTCGAAGGAAGTGCGTCTATGGTATAAGAGCAGTTTTATGAATGAGTTGCTTCTCTTTCGTTTGCCGAGATCGTTGAGAACTGGCGACATTTTTTAGATCGACGAGAGAATCGGCAAGTCGCCGCCGACCCCTGCGGCGATTAAGGCAAAAGTACCTTCACGCGCGAAAATTGAATTTTTTATTCGATTTTTGTCGTTTATGTTCACACAACGACAATATCCAATTTCATAATGCATAAATGTATTTTTTTGGAATTTGTGGAATGTTGTTATAAAACAATCGGGGGTTTCCATTTGCACGGACTTATATTAAAAATTGACATACATTGCGTAAATTAGGTTAGGAGAATTGACTTAGATATAACAGTTGGTAAATTTAGCATTGCTTGAGGTTTAACATATAGAATAACGAGGAAGATTCTTAGAACACGTAGGAAACACTGATCTAGGATATTCCTGTCATTGATGGTATTCATCGGAATATACACAACCAAGCAAGATTGTTTTATATAGATCCTATATCAAGTGGCAATCTACCATCGGTTCATGTTCGCTTTACAACAATAGTTGTTAGGGAATATCTGATATCCGCTATTAACCGTATGCTTAGAGTTCATCTCTAATTACGACGTCCAGTTATTGTTATTGCAACGCAAATGCTGATTGCAATACACCCACATGCCTATCCTGTTTTACCGAAACCATATGGCTAGTTGATTTATAAAATGAACTTACAGTAGCGTTTCATAACCAACCTGGATCCTGAGTCATACTCCTGATAATAACGCTTAAAGTCCAAGCAAATTCGTCATTCACGTTTTCTGATACAGGCGTAAGGAAGTAGATTCTGTGTACAGAGCAAACTTTTCCGGGGAGATTATATTGTTGTGTATGGAAGACAGTTTTGAGGTATGATATTGATTTTTAGTAGCATTGCAAGTTGTTTAAAAATGATAATATACAAATACATGCGGATTTAAAGAACACTTTGGCATAGTTAGGGTTGTACAATATCGACAGGTTATCTTGCTACCGTGTTGAATAAATATCCAGAAATAGATATAAAAATTCACATGTAATTGTATATTATAATTTTAATTAAACAACTTCCAAAGCTACAGACACCTCGTGGCCAGAGAAGTCTGTTGCGAAACGTCCGTGGCGCAAAAAGTCTGTGAGCCACCAAAAATCTTTACGAAACTTATAATTTGAAAATTCTTAATACGAAACTCTGCAGAAATATATCAAGAAGCTGGTTACAACAGAACAAGTAAAAAGAGATATAATACAGGTTTTCAGACGAAGTTAGAAGGGTTTGGTCACTCGTGAATCATTCAACGTTATGATTATTTCACAATTTCCCATTTTCCGAGTGAATTATCTCCCGAAATTGCGCAAGATACCCATTTAAGTAATGTTAGTCGATATCATAGAGAAAATGGTAGAAATATTATTTTTCATCACGTCGTGATAAATTATGAAAAAATGACATTGAATTATTGTTATGGATTATTATCAGAAGTTAGTCGAGATTTGATAGACCAATCGAGTTTATATATCCAACATATACAACTAGGAATCGGTTAATTTGGCTAGCACAAGCTTTATGTATACTTGGGATATGATTTTCAATCATGGAATGACTGGACTCGACCGCATTTCACCCGTCATTTTCTGGTGTGACGTCACGTCTCGTTGGTCATTCACGTGTTGAATGACGGCCAAAATGACCATAGTATTTATTTATTATATCGCTTATTTCTATGTATCACGATCCTTTGTCATGGTTATTGGACCCTGTTAAAATTATATCGGCCATATATGGGATGGACGTAACGCTTATATCAATTATACTTGCTATCTACATGCTACGTTAGGCCAAAGTTAAAATTGTAAAATCATATATTGATATACAACTTCCTTAGTCGTTAGATTAAAAATAACTCGACGGCAATACATAATCCGCCAGTTTACCAACTTTAAAAGTAACAAATACAAGTTACAAATCCTATGCGTGTCGCTGAAAAAATTTGATAAAGTTCGCGTTTAAAATTAGGATATTTGGTCACATTTTCGACGAAGTGCGCTCGCGCGACCTTTTGTTCGCTTACATTTTACCTAGGTAAGCGACTCGATATGACCAAATTGCGGTGACATATCATTGTCGTTGAAGTCAGTCAGGGTCGTATGGCTAATTTTGGATACACAGGTTATTTATCATGCGATTTAGATGTGCATTATTTGCTATGAAATATCAACTAGTGTAAAGGGATTACGCACTCGTACAAGCATAGCGATTATAGTTGTCATAGCGTTGTAACGTTTTTGTTTCCAGCAAATCTAATTTCATTTTTATTGAGCCAGTTATCGTTTGAGTTAAGTATGTTTATCGGGTAAAAGTTTTGAGTATATTTTCTGCGGCCCACATTTGAACCCACCTGTAGGTCATTTTTGACAGTTTTTTCTGCAAATTTTGGTAATTAAAAATAATTAAGCATTCGTGCCCTGACATACGCTAATGATACTGTTGTGTTATTTCCTTTTGGCTCGCTTTTAATAATTAGTTTGGTATTGGCGTAGGTGTCACTTTACTATTCTAAACCGAAATTTCAATAGAAATATGACTCGACCGAACACAGCTTTCGCGGTCGTTGTTGGCTACTGTTTTTCATTGGAAGGCAATCGCCGAATGTTATTTTTTGTTATGTTATTTCTCGGAAGAGTTATAGGCTACTCAGAGTTGCATTCAGAGCAATACGGTCACCGGGCGGGTCAGCGAACTTACGCAATATGTAAGTAACCCACAAGAACGAAATATACACGAGGCAGGCAGTTAAATTTGACAGCTCCAGCCTATACACATATAGGCTATTAGGTTCAACGATAGCTAGCCAAGATGAATTGTAAATCTAGGAGTAGCAAATAGCAAATATGTTAAATTGTAGATCGGGGTAGATTACACTAATTGTACCGGTACCGAATGTAAACCATATTTTACCCGAAGTACCTTGGTGTTGGTACCCGGTATACATTGCACTTAGTCGTCTCTTACGACCGAATCGGTCAAAAGATTCCTAGATGAAATTTATCATACAGGGACCTGATTGGTATGTGCACTTGACTTCCAATTTTAAATCCCACAACTGTCTTTTTCTGAACTTCTTAAAAAGAAAAGTTGAATATAAATTTATGCGTTCAAATGAAGAAATTCGGACCAAATTGTCGACATCCTGCTGTTTATAAATATATGAGAGCGAGAGTATTGTCGTTTGTGCCCACGCTATTTTTATTCTCAAATTGCCATAAAAGTGGGAGACGGGCGAATACGCTATACTATACTGTGGTATTAAAATTATTATAGGCATTTTATTTTGAAATATTAAAGAAAAAACAAGGTTGTAAAACGTGGAGGTTGGTCATACAGTCAACACTCTATTTCTTCTGGCACGTTCTATTTTGTTTTTACGTCGATTTTACGATACGTGAACAAAAGACGAACCTTTTCAAATTTTGCTTAATGGTGTGTTTCGTTGCCTGAAATGTAGCAACTTCAATAATGATGGGTCTGCTATGATTTTGCTTTGTAATATGGACTATGACCGATAGGGCGTTTTTAAAAGGATTTCCAATATCCTTTTAGAAAAAAAAATGAAATGGGTTCGAGACTCAATCACCAGTGTATATGGGAAATTTTGTAACAATTTTCGATGAACGAAAATATTTATATCCAGAGGAAAATGTTTGAATTTTATCCGAAAAAAAAAATCATGAACATATAGCCAACTTTGGGTTAATTTAAGTTTGTCTAAATGTTATCATATGCTATATATTACTTTTACTAAGCGAACCGTTTTGATCCTCGCTTTGCATTCAGGTTTACGCTATGAATAGCCCAGATTTTAATATCCTCAAATACACCTATGCGTGTTGTTTATTGTAAGCGGCCGCTCTGATGTACCACGATACCCGATTGATTAGGAAGGTTGTTCGCAAACATACATGACTTTGCGTTTTTCAAAATAGCAACTGCAAAATTGAGTCGAGATGCGTTCCTGGTTAAATATTCTTGCGTTTACAAGTCCATTCGAATGTGGGACATTGAAACAGTTATAATATGTTTTATCCCCGAAACACCATATTCTGACGGGTTTTTATAGAATTCGGTTGCGATGATTTGGAAATGCATTTCATTTGCCGATTTTTTTTTATCAATTTATCATAAGCTGTGTACAAAAGAAATACATTGCGGGGCGATTCTCATTTACTTTTTAATAATAATGGTAGAATTCGCATTTCAATGACCAGTATGTATAAATGTGTATTGTTGTTCGTTAGCGATCTTCACCGAGTCTTTATATGAATTAGTGATGATAAGCGGACAGCGTTGTTTACCGGGCAGCCGTGTGTAAATACGCCCAACCGGCCATCGACCAACAAACAACTCCACTAATAAGAATGTTGTGAAATTACAAAAATATCGTGTAAATCAAATATCTTCCATATATGTATCTACTATTCCGAATATGATTTAACATTGCTTGATTAGAAATTCGGAAATTTAACATTTGAATGATATCGCGAGTAAGGTGTGAAGTTATTTTGCCCTGTCCTCGTACATTTTCGTTTTCTCCTTATTTAAAATTAGTTTATTTTATTACAGTGTATCTATCTATCTGTCATTCTGAAATAGAAAAATAGAATTCACGCATAAAAGAAATAGTAATTGATTATTGGCGGTGTCCAGATAGGTAGTTTGCACTGCGCTTCCTTGTCAGTCGCAAATCGCAGTAACCCACGTTTTTATTCAGTTTAGAATTTGATAAGTGAGTAAGGTTAATTGTCATTTGCCCTGAACGCGATGCGTGCAACGCATTGATTAGGATTCGCTGTATGTTAGCATTACTGCCAAGCCAGATCTTGAAATATAAATTGTCTTTTAACGTCGGATTTTTTATAGCACACGATTGGCACAACTTGCATTTGTATCTAATTTATCACCGGATTCCAATTGTCATGCAAGGTAATATCAACGAATAGACTACCGGTGATTTCATTAATGGTTACCGGCCATTTACTAAGAACAATATACCGTTCGCGGTACAAGGCTATCGGAGGAAGCGTTTCATTTGGCATTATTATACCTTATGTATTTACGAAAGCTTGGAATACAGGTAATGCAATTCATTGCGCATCTATCTTGAATATAATAGAAATGAAAATTTGATTTCATTCGGGATAACGAAGGTTTAGGTACGTGGATTTCCGCCAGGTTTGTTGCTCATCCTAGTAGTCGTCCGCAAACGACCCATTTCTACACAGTGCGCAATTGTCGTCGTGGCGTATGGACGTGTGTGAAGAGGTTTATGAGTTATTTGGAATTCGGAAGCTGGACTACCGGTTCAATATGCCGGTAGCTTAGGTCGATTTTTCATTCGCCTTTGAGAATGAGTGAAAATGTTTCGTCGTCTGCGAAAATATGGTTTGAACTTGGATTGTTCAGTCCGTGGTGTAAATCTCGAAAGTGAAATGTTCGAGCTTTAAAATGGCATTAGTTAAATTGTAAAAACGCCTACCTACTTCTAGGAATTTATATGCACAACGTTCGTCACCCGTTATGTTAGTTGACGAAGCTATCCTTGCGGTGTGGCGATACATTTGAAACAGCGGCCATAAGACTATTTCCGTGGTTACATGTCACCATTCGTTGTATTGTCCTGATTTCAATATTATTAAATATCAACTACGATGAATTCTTTGATGAAAATAATACTGAACCACTATATCTATAGTTACCCAATATTCAATTGATCTTCCCTAATTGATGGAGACTGAAGGTCGGAGAATATGTCCCGTGAATGGGATTCCTTGCGATAACGTTAACGTAATGTTCCGAGAAATTTGTCAAACCCCAAACAGCCTTCGGCGTTCCCACGGCTCCAATCAGTAATGGACTTAAATTAGATTAAAATTAGCGCTATTCGTCTCTGCTTTATGAAAGCCGTCGTCGTCATGAACAATTCCAGGTGAATAGATAAAAAGGCGACGATCAAAATTAATACGGTTCAACAATGAATAGTAAACGGTACCTGTAACCATCACCTTTGTGTTTACCTAGATGGGATTCTACAGATTCGCTCGATCGTTAATTACTGTTGATTGTTCGCGGTCCGACTACAAGACTGTGGCAGGTATTTCATTACCGAGGCGCTTTCATAATTATCATTAACAATAAAACGCGTCTGTTATTCCGGTAAAGACGTTCTTTTCATGGAAATTGTCTTAATTGATATGAAAAAGGGTCGCGTCAACAGTGTTTAGTCATCGTTTTTAGTCCAAAGGCACGGCCTTTGTTTTTGATTCTTTTGAATCTTGTTATAACTGTAGCGTGTCAGTTGATATGCCGCCTTGATTTTATCATCCTGTATTCAGCGCATGTAGTTAATAAAAGTCGGAAAAGTTTTGCCGTTTCGTGTAGATAGCTTGAATACACGTAGTACTGTGTGTATTAGGATATGCGGACATGAACATGCGTAATGGCTTACGTTTTATAGTACATACTCATCAGTTCTGTTGAGAGACTAGTATAATACTGTATATTGAATGTTGCATAAGTCGAAGTTAATTTTTAGGAAGATAATGTTTATTTACAAGTGCAGGCAATAGATATATAGTAGGTATTGTACCTAAAGGCGTATTTATATTGTGGTTGGTCTTGTATAATACTGGTGGAAAGTAGTGTATTTGGTCTACTACAGTACATTACGACACCCTCATTTAGAGATGGTATTTTAATATCAGTAATGATCTTACTCAATTAACACAAAATGCGCAATGCATTAAAACTGAACAGAATTATATCACTTTTATTATATTAAAAATTATTTTAAGTATGTGAGATTAGATCTGACTATATCTATGAAGTTTATAGTTACTTGGCAGCCTATTTTACCATAGTTAATGAATTTTTTCTCTAATTTTCAGACATTTTTGTATTTATATAAAATAGTTATTTAATCACAGTAGAAAAAGCATTCCATTAGAAAAATGAGTTTGGACTTGTCGTTACGTCGTTTTGAGAACGTCAGTGGCATGTCTTTAATGGACCATGCCAGGGCTATTGGGATGGGTGGAATGATGTCATCACTGTCACCTCCCTCGAGCCAGTTCTCTATGTCTCCACTCTTTCAAAGTTCCCCCGTCGCTCACATGAGAGATGACTTCTCTCCTGGTGCTTCGCTTATGCCTCCAAACCTTTTTCCAAATGCAAATCTATTTAATCTGGCCAAGTCGACTATGCAAAACAACTTTAAAATCGAAGATCAAATGCCTTTTGTTACTAAAGGTTTGATTTTATTGAATATGATTTTACATTGCACGCAGTTAGAAACACTGTTGGGTTCAAAAATTTAATAACAGGTTCTCTTATGTATCAATCTCAACTACTTCCTAGAATGTAAGTGCAGAATATACAATTTAGTATTAGTAAGATTACATTATTCTGCCCAGTCATGCATCAGTGATTTTTGGTAGTAGAGTTTCAAAATATTGAATATACATTATTAAATTTTTTTTTTCTATTTCAGAAGATGGCAAAGAAGCCAAAAGTTGCCTTATTTGCGGTGATCGTGCAACTGGTCTCCACTACGGAATCATATCATGTGAGGGCTGCAAAGGTTTCTTCAAACGAAGTATATGCAACAAAAGAGTGTATCGCTGCACCAGAAATAAAAATTGTGTTATGTCAAGAAAACAAAGAAATAGATGTCAATTTTGTAGGCTCCTGAAATGTCTACAAATGGGAATGAATAGAAAAGGTAATTTTTTTTTTGGCGTAATAATCATAACCTCTTCTGGCTGTGAAGTTGTTTAGATCTTTCAAAATAGAAAAATGTATTTGGCATAATAGTAGTATATAGTAAGGTAAGTGTGAAAATTCTGGCTGTTTAATTTTGGGGATCTAGCCATGCAAGACTGCACATATGAAACTTACTTCACTACTGAGATTTTCTGCCATACTACGCTTATTTCGTGGTTCCACACATTTTTGAGCCTTCCAATGTCTAATATTGAGGGTTTCAAGAGACAAAAGTGTAAATGCTGAAATAGAATAAAAAATTTCATTGAAAAAATTACAAAGAAAAACTTTTTTTGAGCCGGTTTTAATTAAAGTCCGAAGCCATATTCACCAAATATTTCAATAAAAAAAAGTTTTTTTTTCATTTTATCAATTCATTTTTCAATTTTCATGAGTTTGGCTCAATTACATTCTAATATTGTTTTGTATCTAAGTGTACCATATTATTTCATCAACCCACTTTCTATTTTGATTACAGCAATTCGGGAAGATGGAATGCCAGGTGGTCGAAATAAAAGCATTGGTCCAGTACAGGTAAAAACAATCTATTTATAATATTAATTTATCCTATGAAATGTCTTGTTCAAATCACAACTTTACACCAAAAAGTTGTGTAACTTTACTGACATTTTTTATGCCAGTTTTTGGAATGAATTACGGATGGATATGACTGCACTAATTCGGCATGACTCAAGGCAATCCTATTTGAATCTTACCTTATTTAGATGTCATTCTATACTTTAGGTAGGATAACAAAGTGTAATATGGTTTTTGTGTCATTTATCACTGTTGCTTACTTGCTTCTATATAACAATATTAGTATTATTATAGTAAAAGTGTTATTGGTATTATATTATTTTAAAATTGCATTTTATTTTCACAAATACTATATAATATGGACTGGTATCAATTTCAGGATATATTTGACAATTCTGCTTGATATTTTTAATCTGTAACCTGTTCTTTTGCTTCGAACAATGCTCTGCATAAGCAGCCACTTATAGGGACTGAATTCTTTTTGTTTCAGCATTCATTGCCTACCCAATTTATTACACCCTGGGTGGTGGACGAAGGATTTGAACCCAAGATTCGAACCCTCAACGTCACCACAGTTATTTCTTAAAGATTTAATAACTACTACTACTAGTCTACCTTGCGCTTAATATTGTTGAATTATTTTTTCCCAGATATCAGATGAAGAAATTGAACGAATTATGTCGGGAAAAGAATTTGAAGAAGATGGTCTAAGAGAGAATCACATGGGACTCGATGGAAATATGAATAACCTCTCGCCTGGATCTTCCATGAATCCATTTATTTCGTTCTACAATACCTCAAATAATTTATCTCCTTCTATCTCATCTCTTCCATCCCAAACAAACAACTTCCAAAATTCAATCACAGCTACCTCAATACTAAGCTCTCAGTTCCCAACAAGGTGAGGGTGATACTCAAATGTTTCTTATTTCTTTTCTTAAACTAGGGAATTCCTAACTAAGGGGTGTAAGAACAGTTCCAAAAGGATAATGATGAAAAGTTACTAATTTCATATAAACTTTGACACTCAACTTTGTGTCTTCAATAAATTTCTATTTTTTTTTTACAGTGAACATGAATCCTATCAATTTGGTAACAAGGCATCTCAGTACAATCCTTATTTGGCCGGACATAATCAGAGACTGTAAGTACAGTTCTATTATATTACATGGAGTAAATTGCATTTTGAGAATTTTTACTTGCTGTGGCAAAGCAAAAATTCTGTTTTTACTGCATTGAAAATAAGTATTAAACACAAAAAAGATTTCGACAGTTAAGTGAATTGCTTGCTTTATTGATCAGATCATTCAGTCAGCAGGTTGACAGCCAATTTCCTTTTTTGTTGAAATCATATGCAAAGACATTCATGTGCATAAATAAGTGAAAGAGTTGGTGAGCCAAATGTTCAGAATCCATAATTTTTTCAATTCCGCGAAAATGAGCGAAATTTTGTGTATGATTGTGACCCATAAGTTTTAGTAATCTAGGATACTTTGCACAAAAGTTATTTTCTCTCAGAATATGTTACAAACGACTGTTTTTTAGGTCATTTTGTACATATTTTTGAGTTTTTAATAACTGAAAAATAATCATTGAACTTTCAACAAAAAATACTTTTTTGTCATTTGGATCAGTCTATTAACACTGACAGCTCCTGATGTCACCCATTTTTAAAATGATTTTAGAAATGTATTTAAACATGTTTTTTTTCATCTCTCGTAGACATTCACCAGAATCAGCTTCTGAAATGAGCAGCGGTGCACTGGTTGAACAATTATTGAAGGCAGAAGATGATTCGGATCTTGTATCTTTATCTCAATGCAAATTACTGATAACATCACAGATAAACAAGGTTTGTTCTCATACTTCCATGATTCATGGTTTTTTTCAAAAGACTCGTTGTGGTTACCTGATATAAAGAATAATTCATTACATTGAAAGTATTGAAATAATCGTATTAAATTGACCTCAAATTAATGCAGTTATTGTGAATTCTAACTTGTTAAAAGTCTTTTCTCATTGGGCCCCCAATGAATCGTTCCGAGGCCCCACTGGCCAAGTTTGAGAAAACCATGAACATATAACACTGAATAAAGTTAGCTCGTAGAATATTTCCAATTGCATTAAAGTCATGAGTCTTTCGTAGGAAATTTCATAAATAAAAATTTTGGATTTTAGGATGATCTGTTCAGTTGCCTGTGCACAATCGCCGATGAGATGCTCTACAGACAAATTGTGTGGGTAAAGAAATTACCATTTTTCGACTCAATTTCAATCAAGGGTAAGTTTTTCTTTATTGTTATTTAAAAAGTATCTTAATTTATTGTTTTATACCATTTTAAGTTGTTTGTGTGGCCCAGTCATCTGTAGCCTTTTGTAGTATTATTGTACCAAAGTATTTCAATGAAAGCTTGAGACTTTAAAAAGTCAAACATTTCTCGATTTAATTTCTTTCATTTTTTGTATTTTAATGTTAAAAGCCCTGGATTTGCAATGTTGGAAATGTATCTTATGCCACTCATTCAATAATTTTCTTCAATTTGGTCGTGTTTTTATTGCTTCTTAAATTTCAACAGATCACACCACTTTGCTGAGCACTACATGGGCGGAGATTATTCTGTTGGCAGCTCTATGTATTCACGAACATCAATTATTTGGTATTCTCACTGAAATTACAAGCAAATATCTTCCAGACACTGAAGAATTATCTAGGTAAGTTATTCAAACTGGTACCTGTGCAATAATTGGAATTACAGGACCCAAGAAAAAAACATAATCCATTCCGAACATATTCTAGAGAGAATATAACTTTTGTGCAAATCATCCTGGGTTACTGAAACTTAAAATCGAACACAAACAGACAGGAGTTCAAATGTTAAATAAATGGTAGTCAAAGGAATAATTATTATACCTGTATTTAACCAATGCTAACATGTCAGTGTCATACTGACTTTTTCACAAGCAAAAAATGTTAAAAAGAATCATTAAATATCTGTTAAAAATTGAGGTTGTTGCATTAATAAAAGATATATTGATAAAAAATGGTCGAAGTCCAGTTATTGTTCTTGTGCACGAAAGTTGTCCATTGGCAGCTTAACTTGTTTTTAAAAATAACAAATTTATAATAAATATGGGAGATGTACTTGCGTCATACCGGAGACCTAAAAATTTATATATGTTTTATGTTCTGTGGTATACAGTTTATCACTTTCATCCTAATGTGTTGGTTTACCATCATAGAGCAATAAGTTCATTATGTACAGAACGAGCTAGGTTAAGTGCGATCCTGAACGAAAATTCTAAAAGGAATAGCAACGAAATTACCATTGGTATCATGTTCTGGTTTGTGGTAGAATGTTGATTATTAACCTTATGTAACTGCTCACTTAAAGGCAGGAAACCCAACATGAATCATATTGAACGAGACTCTCAGTAAACAAATCTTACTGCTAGGTTATGTATTAGCGTTTGCTCATTGTTTAATCTAAATCAGTATTCCAAAATTAGCCATAATATACTGATATACGAACTCGTTTGAAACGAGACATCCATTGGATTTTGATAGTTATTCATGTCCTACAACCTTCTAATTATTTTTTGTGTGATTTCACAATATTTTCGACTGTCATTGCACATTAATATTACATGTCAACATGTAATGTCAAATGTATAGGAGATAATTTTAGATAAGTGTGTTACTGTACTGTTAGTCTGCTTTTCTTTTTCTATCTTTATTATAATGAATTTCAAGACGAATGTTGAAATTGTTATTTTGGAAAATATTACAAAAAAAGGTTCTATTTATGCTGTTTATCTTATCATAGTTCTAAGCAATATTTACTGAATTATTTTAATGAGAAATCAGTTCAAAAATTCAAAATATGTCAAATATCTCAAAACAGCTTTTTCAAGTTTCGCCCAGTTAGATTAAATCCTTCGATACTTGAGAGATTTCACAAAATTGTTTATGCGTTATCTTTTTAACTAACTCAATCAAAAATCATCCATATTTACACTAAAAACATTTGTATGGTACCATCAAAATTCTTGAAGTTTAATAATAATTGAATAGATTTCAAATAACCATTTCACCTAGATTGATCTTCAAAAGATGTATTTCTCACACAATATTATGATAATGATTCAAATTCCGCAACCGTCACAAATATTTGATCAGTTCAGTGTGGTGGTTATGTAAAAATATTTGAACATGCCTTATAAAATGACCTGTTCTAAATTTGAGCAAACAGTATTGGCGTCAACAAGTCGTTCAAGGCTTTTTCGATGGCTCTTGTCGGAATTAATGAATCATTATGTAATGCCCAATATTACTGTAAACAGTAAATGTAGAAGATTCTTTAATTTAGCTGTCCTTTGAGCTTGTAAGCCACATTTTAGGAGAGTGGTAATGTCAATGTTTTAAAAAGCTTTATATTAGTTGTCCATAAAGACCTAAAAAAATTACAATTACTGATTGAAAAAAAAAACTGGTTAAGGTATATTGGGAACTGACTTCAAAACAAAATTGAAATTGTAAACGGACTTTATGGTCACTCTGTATATTGTTGACTACTAGTAACTCATTTTAATGCTATTGCCCTTGCAAAGTGTTTACGGCAATTTCCATTGGTCCTATTATTCTTGACTTAGTAAATTTTCAGTCATTAAAATGATTGAGAGCTTGTCACATATTCCATCTAACGATTTATATAAATGTCTTTGCGTTATTTAAAACAGAAAAGAATTTTGGCTGTCAACCTGCTGAATGATCTGATCAATTTTTCAAGCGTTATTTTGACTCGCTTTTACTGTCGGGATCAATATAGTCTGGCTGGTTTTAAATGTTAACAAAGCAATGCCCATTGCCTTGGTCATTTGCCAGTGAATGGAATGTCATTAATTTTGTCTTACTGTGTGATAAGTTAAATGAAAGTTGAAAATTTTGGTCATTTTTTTACAGACAAAAAAAATATTTTCATAAATATCACTCATAGATCACCCATGGCCAAATTCAAATGAATTACTCCTCTGAAGGCGTTAATAAAGCGAAAGTAATAA
Source organism: Styela clava (assembly GCF_013122585.1). Lineage (NCBI taxonomy): Eukaryota > Metazoa > Chordata > Ascidiacea > Stolidobranchia > Styelidae > Styela > Styela clava. The sequence goes on from NW_024102839.1 coordinate 6,928,995, forward strand.
AACTGGAATTTATGAATGTAAAACATCATTTGAATTATAAGTAATAAAAATTCAAAATATCGAATATAAATAAATTTCGAAACAAGTAAAATATTCCATTAGTTCTAGAAATCCATGTTCAAAATCTAGTTTATGTGTGCTTGATTTTTTTCTGTAGTACAACAAAAGAGCTAAATTATCAAACTTTTGTATGTTATTTTATATCTCGTTAAATACCACTGACTTTGATTCAACAGTCAATGTTAAATTTGGTTGGTTGTAGCATCAACTGTTTTTGTATGTCGTATTTGAATTTGGTTTTAGAGTCAACTGTTTTTGAATGTTGTATTTGAATTTGGGATAAAAGTACCGGTAATGAATGTAAATTCTGTCAGGATGTTCAAATATTTGCCTCTGATTCGCGCAAGCATCACCGCTGTGGTTAAGCTATCGTAAAATTATATCGGTATCTAATGTCACTAGAAATGTTGTTGAAATATCTCAAGGTTATTCTTGTGTTGGACCTATCTAACATGTAGGTAATGATTAATGAACCTCTACACAAACTCATAGTTCAAATCTATTTTTAAGTGCACAAGAAACATGACTCCGTACTGGGCGTTCTTGTAATTCTCTAATATTTTGTCATATTTTGTTTTAAGGTTTACTGATGTAGAAATGGAGATACTAGAAAGGATGACTTATCTTTATCATAAATTTTCACAATTGAAAGTAGATAAAGAAGAATATGTGATAATGAAAGTGATTAACTTTTTGAATCAAGGTATGTATCAAGTTTCTGTTACTGCTTCGCTTTTTGTACATATGGTCCTGAGGTATTGTTATTTAAAAAGCATATTTTGCAAATTTGGAATAAATTTTTTTTATAAAAGTGGAATAATTTTGGAATTCTCAATCTTTATATATCCAAAAATACTGTTTTTATATTTATGTGGCATTTTATGGCGCTAGCTATTTTTATCTAAAAAATTTTGTTTTTTCTCTGTGGCTTCTATATTCATCTAATTTTTCAGATATAAAAGGCCTCCAAGAAGTTGACCAAATTGAAGAAATAAACAAGAGATATTGGTACGCTTGCCAGAGGTTTACAGAATTACGTGCAATGGAGCGAAACATTGACGGAATTTCTGGTGGTGGTGCAGGCAGATTTAGAGATCTCATGCTATGCTTGCCAGAAATTCGATACGTAGCAGGCAAGATGCTGAACACGGATATTGCAAAATTGCCTCTGCTGTTCAAGGTAGGGTTTCTTGTGTTACATTTAAAAATTTATTGTTGGATCCTAAAGTTTTGCTGAAAGTAAATATTAGATAGAGTTGGCATCCACTGTGCTAGGCGTCCCTGATTTCTAATCAATCTGTATTCTTTCCAGGCTATCCTCCATACCTGTAAGCTCCAGAGGATTCAATCTTCTCGTCAAAACGGAGTTGAACCGCAACATAATGATGACAACGATGAGAATGCAAACAGCAATGGTAACGGCTCGTCCGCTTACGGCAGCAGTGAAGATGCTTCACGAGAAAATACCTCCTCACCACCTCGGGGTTTTATCAGCAATGGCCAATCTTGAGCCAAGCATAAAAGCAGCAAGTCCAAGCGACGTGGACTATATAAATGAAATATTATGCAAATCGTCACTTGAAGTAGTCACAATCGACATGACAAAATTTTTTCCATGAAACCTCAATGAAAAATAATAATGAACATCGCTCTTTAACTTATTATTATTATTAACAAAGAGAGCAATAGTTTGTAAATATGTTACGAAACTACTTCAATATAATAACATCATGTCACTCAGGCTGTATATAATCTCTGTATATTATTATCTTTTTTGTGTGATAATTTGTTTTTTCCTTTTGCTATTTTTTTTTTCGCTCGCCTTAAAAAACCAAGTTTTCTGCTTTATACTCTTTCTGATCAATCAGGGATTATAAATATGATCAGAAAGTAGATTTTAGCATGAAAATTGGCTGTGGTGGTTCCCCTTTTTTACAATTTACAACAAACTAAAACAGAAATTGAAGGATGAATTTTGGATATATTTTTGACAGGACCAAAATTTGCCACAGTAAAAGTCTTGGACATTGACATTTAAATTTAGTCTATGAAAAATAAAAACGTTCAAAAATACATGGTTATCCACTTTTTTTTAAATTGCCTGTGTTATGCATATCATGACCTCTCTAATCTGGTGACACAAACTGCCTCTTGCATTTTTTTAGACCCGTTGTGTTTTGAAAACTGATTCATTAAAGAATGAATACCTCTCTCTCTCTCATGGTTTCTTTTACCAAATGTGCTTATCAAAAATTTTGCTGTAATAAAATCAAAACCAGGAGTTTTGTAACATGGCCAAAAAGGCATTTGACTTTCCAGTAGTCTATACGGTATTACCTCACATTGGCAAATCTTTATAGAAATTTTATGTCTCTAATTATAAAATAGCTACCTCTAGTTATTTGCTTGTATTAACGACCGATTTATGATAGCAAAAGTTTGATCAACGAATACTCCTTCTGGTGCCTTCCTCTGCACCTGTGCTTAGTCTCTTATGAATTCAGACCGTTTTCCAGCCAGTTTGTAAATTTTTTTTTCATTATTTTTTCCTTGATTTTTTTTTTGTTTCTTCAAGCCCACCTCGCTTCAACCAAAGAACCCTGCGTCGCTAATTTTTTAATTATCTTCAATTCTTTTTTTTCATCAAAATTCTCATTACTTTCCAGTTTTTTTTTCTGTTTTGTAGTTATTTCGCAGTCTTCAATTCGTAATCTTAACATACAGTATATTCGTGATTTAACATTACTCCGAAATTATAGAAAAAGGGGAAATAGCGCAACTATGCATACTATTCTATCCCTTTTTGGCACTTGATTGAAACGCCAACAGAATTTTAGTTCGTTAGTTCTCGCGATTTTGAGATTTAAAAATTTGGTTTTCATCAACATAATGCCTCAACCTCTATTACCAGCATTGTGCTACGTCAATAATTTTTTAGTTATTCAAAGTTGTTTTTTTTTGTCTTTTTTTGACAATTTCAACATTTTTGTAGACTCCACAGTTAACGGATAATGTCACCTCTTACTTAAGTTTAAAAACAAAAATTTCTTTCGATTTCTCGTCTGGAGCGATTATGGCAAAGACCAAGAATTTATCTTTTTTTTCAATATAATTGTAATGGAATAGCATTTCACTTATCAAACATATCACCATATCTTATTAATATGTAAAAGCATCCATTTAATCAGAAAAAAATAGTAATATAATAAAATATCATTTTTTTTGCCATTTTTTTCTTCCTCAAGGGGGGAGTTTAATTATTGTCTACCTCATTTTTTGTTATCTTTCTCTACATCATCCCAAGAAAGTCTTTGTATACTGATCTTCCTTAACCGAATATGGGCTGGTAGTGAATTAAACCACATTCGGTTAGTGAAGTTCTGTTGGAGAGTGGAATCACTTTGAAGGGCTTCAGAATGTTTTAGTGGGTCTTGTGTAATTTGTCGAAATATTATAATATTGAGAGAGTACAAAATGTACTAGGATTTCTGTATGTGACGGTAGGGTCGAGAATCTGGACCAGATGAAAAATTCTTAAAGCCTCCCAAAGTTTTAAATATTGTTCATCGGATTTTTGCTCCCAAGATAACTTACTAACTTTAAAAATTGTCTGACCATATTAGGCACCTGCCCGGTTGTGGTTATGTAAAAATCTCGCTTCGAGCAAAGCTTCATTTTTGATAATAAACTTCGATCGATTTTTGTTATACTACAGTAAATACTGCTTCAAACTATGATTGTATGCCAACCTTAAGAGCACTTACCATTTTGTGATATCGTAAAAACCAAAAAAAAATTTGAAATTTTGACATCCACATTTTCGGCCTCGATTTATGCTTCTGCAAAGTCTCTCAAAATCAAACGCTGGTACAGATTCATCTGCGCTACAAATCTCTGGTTGGATCCTCGACCCTATCGATATAATAAAGTGGTATTGAATGGTTACTTTATCTTGATATTTAGTGGGAATGACCTGTATAAACAAGTGATTAGTATAAACAAGTGATTGAAGACTAATAGTGGATGGAATAAAAAAACTATTCTTCGGTATTCGTTTCTCTATTGTTTTGTGGGATGGGTGACCTGGGAGCATTATGGAAATTTACGGGTTTGGAAAAACTTGATTTCATTACCACTTGTACCTGTTATCAGCGCCGTATCTACACAGTGGTTTGAAGGGGCGGACCCATCTCCCTTTTGAAATGTAAAAAAACATTCTCCTGTATGGTACATAGCAATTTTTGTGGCTTGAAAAGCTTCTTGGGGTCTAACTTGGCAATTGGGCAAATCTTTATACTTTTCTGATGTATAGGACGTGCTCTAAACCAGATTTGCGGAACTTTTTAAATGTTTGCCCAACAGCTGATATTTGACAAGCTTCAAGTTACATTGAATTGGGCGTATATCAAGTTTGTAAGTGGGGGGCATGCTGGTGTTGATACAATTCCGGTGGTCAGTGTGCACACGTTCTTGGAAACTCACAAGGGACAACTCAACTAATCTTCCTGGTCTCTGATGAGTCCTCTGTGCAGACGAGTTGTCCGTCAGTCTCTGACAACATTGATATGGCTGTGAATTGAGCTGCACTTTTTGATAAAACTATTCTAATTTGTTCCTCCAAATCCAAAAAATAACTCCGTCAGCCTACTGAAATGCGCTCTAATCGATGTCATGACCTCTTTGCCATATTTCCCATAACATAAAGGCGCATTTTAACACACAAATCACAGAAAATTAGTCTTCGTGAGTATTTTATACCATGCCGTATTTCTGTTTTTCTGTGTCGCTGGCCTTTTTGTTTTTCGTAGAAGCCTTTTCAAACAGGCTTCATGTTAACCAAACCTCTGGATTCCGGCCCTAAACTATTGGTCGAAGTATGCTAAAAAGTAAACAATGATATTGATTTGAGTTAAAGTATCTGTGGAACTCAATGAAAACAATATTTATTCATGATCAAAAGTGTATTATTTAATATAAGTAACGAGATTCAGTAAAAACATGATTCTACCAGTAATTACTACAATATACACACAGTAACAAGATATAACGCAAAATTTGTTTTAGGATTTGGCACACATAGGTAATAAATGTCAAATCTCATTAAACATGATAACAAAAAATAAAGTGAAAAAAAATAAAAAACTATTCATAAATCAAAAATTTGACATGGCAATATGTTCCCCAGATGTACTTTTTAGGGGGGACTATTTGTAACTTATAAAAATGTTTTATGTATTTGACTGAGCATATAAGCTTTCTGGATATTCGAATACAAGTAAATTTTACGTTAAGAATTATGGTGTGGTGTCAGTGTCACACCTCAAAATTAGGGTGGGGGTGATAGACGCCTGATATTTTAGGGGGTGTGTAGGTAAATCACTTTATGTACATATTGGGATAATATTCTACTGCTTCACTGCCATTGTTCAGTCATTGTTATAGTTCATTCGTCCTCATGACAAGCATTCAAACATTTTAGGTGCGTTGTGAAAAATGCCATTAGTATGTGATTCCAAGTTGCTGAGCCAAGAAATTGTCAATCTGAAGATGTTTCACGGGTTTTACCTGCAAAAATGGAACAATTGTCAATTTTTGAGGAAGTAATGGATGTGACATGGTTTATTCTTTCATATAAGCTTAAACTACTATATGTAAATTGTCTCTGTAGGATTGCTCTAAGTGAATTTGTGTTCCTTCCTCTGAATTTGGCAAATTTCTTAAATGGATGAGGGGTTCCAATCCATGAAGATTTATGCCAGCGACGCCTCACACCTTTAAACTTGGAATGACACAATAGTAGCTTCCTGCATATCGTTAGATCGTCAGGGCTGCTTGGACAGCGCCTTGTTTGGAGTGCATAGGCATAAAATAAAATTCCACTGTGAATAAATGAGAACCGAATGCTGATTTAGAACGAAGTACTTTGAACAAATTAGTTTCATCTTACTGTTTGTGCCGAATGCTCTTGCTCATTTACAAATCTGAAATTTCTTCTGAGAGGATCTAATGATGGCCTACTCCATGTAGACAAAGATGAATGTCTTCGTGTTAGTTCTGCAGAATGCAATATTAAAATAATGAATACCACGGTATCTTCAATATTTCCTGATTTGTTTAAATGGAAAACCAAATGCAAAAATACAAATATCCAGCTAAAGATAATTCATTAAATGTTTAATGTTCTATTATCCATTTGCCATATTTACCGTACTAACTGTTCAAAAGAGGAACTCTGAAGATAATTTTTCCACATAAAATTTTGAAATATTATGAGAAAATTTTTTTCAGGTTACACCTCGCCATATTCCCCAATCTGTTTAACACTATTCAGAATAGAAACTGTCAAATTTATGTGAGATTTGTCCAAATAAGACAAGTGTGAAAATAGCCCAATTGAAAATAGCCCAATTGTTACCAAGTATAAAAAATAGCCAAATGATGGAACCCCCAAAAAAACATATTTATTAGAATGATTTTGAATTTCTCTCAAACAAAATCATCAGGAATAAGAACTCACATGATAAAAACTACTTTTCAACTATATGGTGATTCAAAAAACAGAACCCAGGTCATCTGGAACATAATCTAGAGAAAACATAACGTTTGTGCAAAGCATCCTAGGATACTGAAAAATTGGATACAATAATACGCAAACAGGGAGTTCAGGTGTTGATCAATTTTTTTCATTTTCGTACAATTAATTAAGAAATTTATGGGTTCCGTTTTTTTGGGTCACCCTATATGAAGCTCTCAATTTACCTTCCGAGATCGGTTCTTTAAACACAGATTTGACTTCTCTGATTTCATCTTCTTCTGTTGAGAATTTTCCAACTGATATTTTAGAAAATTTTGACATTGCTGAAGAAACTTTGAACAAGAATTTGTCAAAACTTAAAATCAAAAATAGTGCTGCACAGAGTATGGAACTAAGATGGACTGTGCCTCAAAAATGTGCCCATTACGGTAGGTTGTTTATATCTAGCTGGCAGTTTTATTACCTAGGTCCAGTAATGTTTTCATATGGAAAGCCACATGAACTGATGTCAGGATAAGAATTCGGGTACAGAGGAAGTATTGTTAAAACTTTCATATTTATTCCGGGGAGAGGAAAGGCATATGGTGTACCACGACCTTCAGTCTGGTTACTAATTCATGTCGGGTATGGGGAAATAATATACAGTCAGTTATTTGTTTCAGATGCGAAGACTTCAGAGTGGAAAAAGGCATAACTGACCATCAGTTACATGATCCACTCTACAGAGATGAGGAGTCCAACAATCCTCTCACACAACAAAATTCGAACCTAAGAACAAACACATTGGAGCTGCGATGGCAAGTGCATGGCATTCATAAAGCTTAAAACGATGCACCAAATGTTACAAAAGCAGTAGCGTAAATTTACCTGGATAAGTCATTGTACTCGAAGGCTTCTCCAGATATTCTCGCCTTGGATAAAATCTTAAAAATAAACAGTGACATTTTACCATGTGAATATAGTAAGAAATATTGACATTACAAGTTTTAATGACATGTTTCTGTTGTTGTGACAACCCAAGAAAGCAATGTTTGCGTTATTCTTCTGAGCAAATTTACATAAAGAAGAAAATTAAAATTTACAAAATGTTGTTCTAAAAATTTCACAGCATTAACCTGTCAAAATAACTGATGGAATTATTCTCTGTATTTTCGTTATGTCGCTCTTTCTTCTTAACATGACTCAGCATTCCAACTCTCATCAGCAACTTATCTCTTGTTGTGATAGAATGTTTATTTCCAAACTTTTTTTCATCAGGTGGTAGAGACTGTGCCATGGATGAAGAATCTGAATCAGTAGAAGAAATAGGGTTACCATCCGTAGGAGGTCTCCACCCTAAGAGTATCTATCATACTATAAAGCCATTGTTCCCAAACTTTCAAACGGTGGCCCCTTCCCAAAGATCTTTAAATTCAAAACTTGACTGCTTTTTTATATAGTTTTGCTGATGCGATTTTATCATTTATTAATGTACGATGTTTAATAATAATAAAAACAACGAACAGAAGCAAAAGAATAAATGCATCACAGTCAAAGAATTACGGTACAAATCACAGTCCAGTTACTTTGAATTAAAGCATTCAACGCGATTGGTACCTGCCTTTGTGACCCCCAAAGGTACTCTCCAATGACCCCCTCGGAGGGCCGAGAATTGCAGTTACGAATAATTTGAATTGTATCTTTTTCAGAAAAATCATGAAATATGTCAAATGATCTAAATTGAGAGTTTGATGCAGAAATGGAAAGCGAGCAGGTTCCCAAATGAGAAAAAAGTCGTTACTTGCAATTTCATCCCTTATAGTTATACAACCATTTTTCCTCAGGGGTCAAGTTTTTTTTAAGCAAATTTAACGTTATCAAATGGTTAAAATATGTGAATAAAGTATAGGGTGACCAAAAAAAAACAGAACTCAGGTCAATGGAACATATTCTTAACGTAACATAATTTTTGTGCAAAGAATATCCTAGATTACTACAACTTTTGGGTACAATCATACACAAACAGAAGCTCAAGTGTTAAATAATTATAAAATTCATGACTTCTGTTTTTGAGTCACCCTGTACACTACAGATAAAATATTTGATTGCATTCCTTACCAATCTTGACACGTGTCTTAGAAGAAATATTACTGATTCTTGAACATGCAGAAACAACTCTTGAGCCAGATTTTGAGTTGACGTGACTTGCCGAACTATATGGTCTCATACTGGTAACAGACATCTGCATGGAAAAAATACAAGAAATTTGATCAAGGTAAGGTCGAGTGTGCCCACTCATCATAAATATAGGAGATTGATCTCTGAGCGAAGTTACGGCGATCACCAAAGTGCCACAGGATTCTGAGACTATACAATTGGTTTGTTTAAATTTGAAGACACACATGGCCAATTTTGTATTCCAAATACATTTTAAAACGGGGGCCTGCGCCCTGGCTGGCCCACCGAAGTGTTTCATCAGGGCCACTTGTGCCTGTTGAATTTACAACTATAATTTTTATGGATATAAATTTCTGTTGAAGATATCGATGAAAATAACAAATCGTTGGCCAAAAGTAAATTGCTATTGCAACGGAACAGTAAATGTTATCGAAGCTAGTTATTTGTAAGTAAACTGTTTTTCATTCACAATTTCATCGAGTTTTAAACATCCGGCCCAGTAACGAAGTTCATTATCTGTAAGTGGCTCCCTTAAAAAAGTAATTGCCACCTCTGTTCTAAAATAATCTTTTCGAATATGAATTTCGAATGTATTTGATTATTCAGATCGTTTGGGACATCCCTGTCTTTGCAGATAACGGTAGGCAAAATTTGTAATAGGTATTCATATTCCTCTGGTAGTATATTCAAACTACCGTACTCACTGTTGTGTTGCTTCTAGGACGTCTAAATTCAGGTTGTAAGTCAATATAATGTGATGGTGGTCTAACTCCAGGAGCAGAATGGATAAATGGTTTTGTGATGTCTTTCTTCATCCACTTCGGTGGAGCACTTGACGTCCTATAGAATTATTTAGAATTTCAGATAAAGCATTTCAAACAATTTTCAGATAACAGTTTTTTTACATGATTGTGTAGTCTGGGAAATATTTACATCTCAATCTGGAAACGAACTTGAATTCATTCAAAACGTGACTTTGACTCCAGCTACGAGAAAACCAAATTTTGTATGCTAAACTTAGTTAATGATCTTTTAATATTTATGATTATCGAAATTTCTACTTCCTACTTTCTCTCGGGCTCTGTTCCACAAATCTGGCGAGTTGAATCCGATTTCAGCGAACACATTCACGTTTTCCATTTTTTACAAACAGACACAATTACCTTTGGAATATTCTTTGGTCTGCTGAATTAGTAAGATTGAATCTGTTTGCCCTGTTAACTGAATGAATTGTTGATAATATAGGTCGTTTTGAAAATACTCTAGCATGTTGATGAGTTTCAGTATTAATTTGTCCAGGTGATGAATTGTATTCCAAAGTGATAGGTTCAAAATGCATGACGAGACAATTACTGCAGGTGTTTACAAGTAACCTAGAAAGGATAAAACTAAAGGATTAGAAAATTTCAACAAGGTGATATATTGTTTGAAAAAACCAAGATAATCCAGGTTAACAGAGCCATACATGTAACATATAGGACTGGGAATTTCAGTGAGAGCACTTTAACCGTTAACCAGGCAAAATTGACTATTGGCATCGGAAGCGAAGTATGAATAAAAATTACCTCATTTGATGAGGATTAATGGAAAAATATGTCCTATTTCATTATGGTTCTAAAGCAGTTTGGCATGATATTTCCTTGGTGTAACTGAAAATTGTGTATGGTTCAGAAATTTCCTTCTAGTAAATTTCTCTGCTCGGTTTCTTTTTTGCAGAAATGCAAACTGATTTGAATATCCGGAGATATTTTAATATCGATTTTAATACTGGCGATAGCCCAGCAATCTTTCACATAAGGAATTCAAACTCGCACAAGGTAATCATAGCGCATAGCACTTGTGCCAAACAACTGTTGATTATCATAAGCAAATATCAGCAGGTTATAAATTGTGTGTGCGATGGTTACAGGAGAAAAATTATTTAATTCCTCCCTGTTATAGAATAGATAACATAGTTTGGGAAAATGAGTATGAATCATTGTATGATTATGCCATCATATTATCAAATCTATTCTATTCAATATCAAAATTGGTAATTATCTTCTTTTATATGAAGGTCAATTACCGCTATGATCGTTTGTCATTATCATCATTATACAAACCATGTTACATTAGAATTCCTTTTTCTTTTTTAAGTCAAATTTTACAATTCAAATTCCAAGTAGAATATTTGAAAACAATTCGTATTACAAAATAAAACCAGCTAGTATACAAACAGTTTCTCCTAGTTTAAAAAAAAAGCATTTCTCAGCACATAATTATTCATTAGTATACCATTCTCTCACCTATCTTCTGTTGCAAATATATTAATTATTGGATCACATTGACTATTTCCTCTCAAAACTCTCAAACAATCACCAGATAACATATTAATGACACGTATTTTTCCATCAGCACATCCAGTAATTGCACACATGTATCGTAATTCGATACATAACACAGCCCTGAAAGTAAATACTTCAAGTTGAGTTTTCAGAAGTTTTTTACCATTTTTTAATTCCAAACAAGTAGTATATTCATATTATTTGGAAGGACCGGGATCTTTTAGTTTTTGCATTGGCCACCCCATCTTACTACACCTTGAGTGAGTTGGGACCTTGGGATTTGAACCCAAGATGTTTGATTTGCGTTACCATCAGAGTTAAATCTTAGGATATGATCATTGGCCATCACGTCGCCTTGATTGTGAAAGTTATAAGTGTAAAAAATTGGTTGGGAAATGCCATAACGCAAACATTCTGAGCATTATAAAAGGCATACAGCTGTGTGCATTTAAATATCTGCAATATCTTCACTGCAAATATATGTTAAATGTTCAATCTATATATGGTAATGGAGAGCCACAACATTTCTGACTATATAAAGGTTAAGCAAATCTAAACAGAGTAACTTCATAATAGAATGAAATCCTGTGTTATGGGTATCTCCCAAGTCCCAGTGTTTGCACAAGGTTATACCTGGTCTCTATCACTGATTTTTGATATAGACCAATAAAAGTGTAAATTTTCTAAAGCAGGAGTGTGCAACATTTTTTGTCGGTAAGCCATATATCCAACTTCAGACATCTAGCCGGGCCACAAAAAAAAAATTAGTTTGTTTACACAGCCACATTCACACCCCTGTTTAAAAGGCTTATGAAATAATAAAATATGCATGCCAGCAAACCTGTGCTGAAGGTATGCAAAATATTCGTACTCCTTATTCAAAGTGTTCAAAATATGCTAAGCAATATGGCAAAATACCCAACCATATTCCAATGTACAACGTACTTTGGATGTCTATAGGACTTGAGGCAAATGCTCTGTTGTCCAGGCATACTCCATAACAATAAATAATCGTCGTTCCCACCACTCAGTAAAAAATAATCATTGAAACGAACACAATTCACCTTCATTCCACCATGGTTTTTCAGAACCTAAAAAAAAAGTAAAAATTTATTTTTCTATAAAATTTGAAATAATTATACTGAATTCATGATGCAATATTTCAAAAGCCTCTTGCCAAACTATTAAATTATAAAAATTCATAGTCAGTAGCACATTTCACTTATTACTAGACTTAGATGTCCAACAAAAATGACAGGCAATATGGTAATTGTTACGACACCCCACAAATAAATGAACAAAATGATTTTTAAATTTTTATTCAATAAAGATGGAAAGAGCCTCAAATGCTATAACTGCATGAAGCATTGTTCCCAGGGTTTGATTGTTAGATCATTATTAACTAATTTTTTCTATGTGACACTAATTCACGCCTTCTTCTCTGAACAAGGCCTTATAGAAGAAGCCACAGATATCTCACAATATCTAAGAAGCTATCATTATTTGGAAGGCTGGAATCTTTTCGGTTCGGCATCGACTACCTTGACCTTGTAATCTAAATGCCAACAAAGTTAAGGCTTTAACAGCCTCAGTGCCACCTAAATAATCTATATCACTCATTCAAAACAAAAAATGAGATAAAACAATTGGGTCTCAACAGATGGTACATCGGGCTGAGCGCTAGGAATACAATAACCCTTAATGGATATTGATTACCTTTCATCAATTCACAGGTACGAATCCCTAGAATATTCCTGTAAAAAGTTTACTGGCTCAAATCACATATTAGATGCTTAGGCGCTCCAGAAGTGTACCATTATGGAGGTAACTAATTTTGTGACATCAAATTATGTAAAGGGAATGAATCCTATGGTCTGGGGGATATATTCACTTGGCTAACAAAGACAGTCCCCGAACTCGTAATAGCACTAAAATAAGGAAAATCAAAATAAAATTATGGCTTAACTCGAACCTGGTATACACACTACGAGAGTACCGATGATTATGTGTCGAAGTATTTCGTTTGTTTACTTTTTAATTAATATTTTCCAAACTAGTTTTCACCTTCACCATTTTTCTTGTCTTCAAATTCCAAACTTTCACAAGACCTTTTTCACATGAACTAACTATCGTATCTTTTCTCATTTGCACACAAGTTACTGAGAATTTTTTGGAATGTTTGAAGGTACAAGTACATGATCCAGTTGCTGCATTCCATACTGTAATTTAATAACAAGTAATTTACCGGTTGTAAAAAAATAGTTTCGAAATGTAAGAAACAAAACTGGAGTCTATGACAAATATTAGGAGTTAAGAAATGGCCAGGAATTTACAAAGGAGGTTCTAAAATTGCTAATTGCCAAGTTAGGTCGTAACAGCTAACGGGTTATGAAACGTGGGTTTTCAAGAGTTTTGAGGGGTCTAAAAAGCGTTTCAAGTCGTTTTTATTTTTACATTTCAAAAGGGGAGGTTCCCACTCGCTCCCACCCCTATCAATGACTAAGAATCAAGGCTATATACCTAGTTCCGGCTTCTAATACCCGAAAAACAAATTTGGACCATGGAAAACATTCACGAATGATATTTAACAATATATAAGAAGACTTTATTACAATGAATGGATTTGAACTTGAGATGCGTAATTTGCGTTGCCAACACTGCTAACAAGTCGCTGTCACTGCCAGGCCATTGTGCCCCCCAACTCCGATATCAATCAAACATTTAAAACTTCGATCTTGACCCCGTATCCCTGTTACGGTCCCTAGTAAGATAGTAGCTCTCTCTCAGCAGTTTAAAATCAGTGAATAATAGCTGATTCAATTATCTCGTACTTTTCACAAGACCATCTCGTGCTCCAGATACAAGTAAATCACCAAAAAGATCAAAACTGGTGATTGAACTTCTATGTCCATGCATGATCAATTGACATGATCCAGTGTTCATGTTCCATTTTCTAAATAAAAAAATTAATAAATAATAACATATAATAAATTTATCACAGACTTTTTAATGGCACTGTCAGGTTCGAAATTTTCTAAAGAAGACAGTCCATATGTTGGTATAATCATACGATAACTATGATTTTTCATCTACTTCTCATCTTTGGTAAATTAGTCAACTCAACAATAGAGACAAATAGACATAAACATCCGAAACAAATAATTGGCTAATTAATTCCATACACAACATGGCCTGGTAACCAGAGGAGAAGCCATGGTATGCCATATGAATAAGCCATTTACTTTTTTTTTTTATCTCCCCTAATATAAATATAAAAATCCTATCTTATCCTAGTTAACTGTTTGTTCAAACATATATAACTGGCCTTCATTTTACAACGGCAGCTGAATCATCATTTCGAATGAGATTCAATTCCTGGATTTACAGCACATGACACTGTGATCAGTAGCATGGCATAAAGTAGTTTCAATTACTTAATCAGCCAACAGAAACTCTTTCAACATTTTAAGAAGTCTTTAACATTATAGTGTAAATATGGAACAGGGGTGTTCAACAAGCAGCCCACAGGTCGCAACCCGGGCCGCCAATCCATTTAGTGTGGCCCTTGTCAACTCTCATCTTTTTATCCATCAAACATAAAATCCATATTCGACTGTTTATATTTAAAAAGGCCCTAATATGGGTAGATATACATAATGTATTCTTGCTCTTGTCGTTGCATTCAATTTTGTATTGTGATAATTTTTTTTTAAATTTGTTGTGTATATGAAAAACTTTTTTGTATGGTCCAGCTAGATGTCTGAAGTTGGTTATATGCCACCAACAAAAATTGTTGCGAACCACTGCTCTAGAATAATGATTTCCATCAGTACAGCCAAGGGGTTGCGCAAGTTTATATTCCAATATGGGAGTCTATATCATTATATGTCTATAATTTAAATATACTCAAATACCCATTAGATTTCCCACTATTATTGTACTTGCGACACTTTAAATATCACTCAGTTTTGTCAGTATTAGGTTCACTTTTATATATAAATATAAGTGAACAATGGGGAAAGACCTGCAGTTCAATACACAATATATTAGTGCTTTCTGTTTTTGAAACTATTTGAATATTTCTACAATTACCTGATTGTTGTGTCATAACTTCCACTAAACACAGAACCTTGTTCTTTTGTGCCCATGTATAATGAAGTTATGGATGCCGGATGTCCTTGCATGATTGGTTTCTTTTCCCTTCCTAGGAGTAAAATAATTCATTTATTATATAGCCTACTATGTCTGAAGACACTCTGGTATGTTTTTGAGATAGATAGCTAAAGCTTGCATGATGGACAAATGAATTTTTGTTTTGATGTAGTCTTTTGATTTCAGCTTGATTTTTGGGATCTTCATAACGCCTATAAGTCATTTTAATCACATGACAAGCCACGGCCTCCAGTCAATGTCAATGTATGAGAACAGTAAGCCAGTTATTTGTTTCAAATGTATGGACCTGATGGTGGAGGAAGCCGTAACCAACCTGTGATTAAGTCTTGAAATGTTGTAACTGAACAAACCCTATACACAGTACAGTATATTTCCTACTTTAGTCCACATTATACGGACTATTAATTATAGCATACAATATAAAATAGTTTGTGGGCTAGGCGGTTGGCGCATCGTGTTACGTGTCGGGAATACGCTTGCAACCGCATCTTTGATTGTGCGAGTGTTAGAATTCTGTGGAGGATAATTATGTGTGAATGGATTGATGGACTCTCTATTGTAAGGTGGTTCCCATAATCACTGTTCAGTTATGTTTTGCTCCAAAATCTGGTTCATGCATCGGAAATATCATACATGGACTGGGAATGGGACGAGAAGCCATATGATTAAGTCGTTTTTTCCTTTCCCTGGGACAATCCCATACCTGATGACACGTCCACTGTTCGCACTATCTTATCAGCGAAACCAATCACAAGATTATCTTCTCCCGCATAACTGATAACACGATTTGCATTTGATCTGTAAAGCAGCAAAATTCAATGTAGTTATTCATTCTGATAATGCACCCAATTTCATCAACAAAGGTTTCTAAGATTCTGGGATGGATTAATTTTATTTGAGTGTACCTTATGTGGTGAACAATAGCTTATTTTGACTGTATTGTTATTGAAATTGCAAGTAATTGACAAAACTTTAAATAGATGATTGGATCAGTGAATGTATATATGAGATGCTTTATACTTATAGTGAACCAGGCCCTGAACAAGCCACTTATGTAGAAATGCAGCAAGCATGTAATAACTATTTGTTGAAACTTTTCAAAGCATTATATTCTACTATGATGATATTGCAGGTTAAAATCTCAGATTCAAATCCGATGCCCACCACCTGACCCATAGCAGCTAGCTTGACCAGGGGCCATAAATTTTGCCCACCTAGGCTGGAGTGCCATGTAAGTGTGACGTAAAAGTTACATGTCATGAACAATATTCACTGTGTTACAAAAGCAAAAGTGGAAAACAATAATCCTCGTGCCAAAACTAAATTTAATCGCAATCTCAAGAAATTCCCTTGAACCATTTTTTATTTAAATATGCAATATTTAGTCCTAGTTTGGTTGTTGCAGCATCAGACGGGCCAGATTGAATTACCCAATGGGCGGGATTTAATCCACAGGCCGTAGTTCGCCCATGTAAGAGTTAGCTCCCTTTCTTGCAATGTCTGCTTGTACAGAGCCTTTGGAGCAAAATGCATTTCAATATCATGTATAAATAAGCGTACAAATTTGTTGAGTTGCGAGATTGGTATAATACAGTCTAAAATAAATAATTCAGATCAGCGGGACTGAATAAACAAGAAATTCCAATAACCATTGTATTATTGTTAGTTATGTAAACATCAAATTCATTTTGACGTCAAGAAAATTTTCTTATTTTGATGTATTGGTTTCAATATCAATGTTACTCAAATATTTTATAGAAGCAGAAAAAATTTTTTGTGAAAAAAATTTGTTCCAATTGAGGTCACGGGCACTCACTCAGAAGCAAAGATGACTTATCTCTGATTAAGTTACATGCGACCACTAAAGTGACAGGCATGAGGTATTGAGACTAGAGATTTAAGTTGTCAAATACATTGTAAATAATAAATTGCGAAAGTGAAAGAGATATCATGTAGGGTTGAAATTGTACAGCAGTTCACACACCAATATAATTCTCTGTAGCCTATGTAAATATTAGCATCTCTGTGGCTGCCTGTAACTTTGCTCAAAGTTGTATCTCCTTTGCTCCTGTGTGAGTAGGCCTACAGATGACCTCGATTTGAGTGAATATTTTTAAAAAAATCCAACCATTTGATCGAAGGACTGCAAATTAATTTACGGTACATTCAACTATTTG
The DNA here is from genome assembly GCF_013122585.1 of Styela clava. NCBI lineage: Eukaryota > Metazoa > Chordata > Ascidiacea > Stolidobranchia > Styelidae > Styela > Styela clava. Next base: position 6,946,421 of record NW_024102839.1, read on the forward strand.
ATGTTACATAGGCGTCAAATTTTCCCTACACAATATGATTGTTACAAAACAATAAACAATAGGTTTCAAGTCACGCTAAGCCAAAAACATGAAATGGATTTCTTTGTTTCGAAAAACAACAATGGCAGATAGTTTATAATGAAACCGTTCTATGTTTTGACAAAATATCGATAATGTTTTTCGTGAAAGTGATCTATTATGATCGAATAAGTATGATTTATAGTTGAATCAAGGCGATAACGCTTGATTCAACTATAAATCACACATAACCAAACATACTCCAGTGATTAGCATATTATGTATCGTTATGGTTTTGGATAAGTGAATATGAAATAATGTTGAAATTTCCTTCAATGGTTTTCAAGGCAAAAACATATGTCAAATCACTGTACTTAAGATATTCTCAAGAAAGGAAAAAACAATCGATACAAAACACTTTAAAAGCGTAAGAAGTCATCTTCAAATCATACAAGAGTACTCTGTTTATTGTCTGATAAATATGACCTTTTCCACATAGTTTAGGGGCATCTTCGAAATTTGAAAGCCAGTTTTTCAAAATAAAAAAACATGACATATTACTGTTACTATTTTGAATTGTTAAATAAAGTTAAAACTAGATTCTCTTCCCTGAAATAATATTAATTTGTATTTAAATCCTCGAACACATTTTTAACATCATTTTTCAAAGTTTATTTGAAATAAATTGGAAATTTAAACAATCTGTATTAATTTTAATACTTTGTGATAAAACTTCAATAAATTTCAATATTGAAAGTAATAAATCAAAATAGAATTTTCTTGACGTCAAAATGTATTTGGTGTTTACATTACAATCAATAATATAATAGCTATTGGAATTTATTGTTTATTTTGTCCATTGATCTGAGTTATTTATTATAGATTGTATTGTGCGATAAAAATCTAGCAGTTAGGCCATTTTGTGATCTCATTGTTTTTGCTCTCCTCGGATAGACTTTGAGATATCTTTATTTGTATGTATAACTGAATATTCGATATTTCTCGATTTCGAAAATAATTCAGAATGTTTTCATTTGCAAATTTGCCATCTTGAGCATTTGACCTATTATGATTGTCTGACGAAAAATAAAATCATATTTTTATTTCCTACATTTTAAAAAAGAGAAATTGAACCAAATTTAATTTATGTAAATTCATAATGGTTTGTGTAAAATTCTCTTTCAAAAGTGATCCTTTTAAAAAAATGTTCTATATTTCGTATTTAAAAATATTATTCAAGATTGTTATCAGAATAGTGAATTTTTCAGTTTGTATAGGGGTGTCCCAAAATAAATGATACCCATTAATTCAATTACCAATTTTGTCGGTTTCATTTATTTTGGGACAGCCTTTATATTGATTGAAAATCTACTTATACGTCACCCATATCCAGTTTTACAAGCTAATATTTAAAAAAAATTCACAAATTTAACATGCATGCGGTAGTTAGTATATTTCAGATATCTTCCCAAATCTAAGTACTATACTAACCTTTGATCAAGTACAAGTAGATTGTAAGCTCCACAATAAACATTTCTTTCCTCAACTTCAACAAATTTTGTTTCCAATCCGCGATATATTGATTCAAATAATTGTTCTTGGCCATCACGCCTCGGTGTGATAGCAAGAACATCGGCATCTGTTAAGAAGATAAATTTTATTTTAAAAATCATTCAAACTTTTGAAGGACAAAAAAATCACAGATACTATTTTTCGCTCCAAACAAGGCTCTGCATCAGCAGGACTGGATGTGAGGAGCTACTTTATCTTTGGAGGACCAAAATATTTTCAGTTCAGCATTGCCTACCCAATTTATTACCCAATTTGGATTTGAATCTGACACGGTCTAACTCTTCAATTGCTTCCAAGCTTAGTGGCTAGGGTACCAAATTAACAAAAGCAATCACCAATTTTACTTTACATATAGTTTTTACAAAATAAAAAAAAAATAAAACTTTATAATTTGGAATAGTCCTTTTAAGAAGGAATCTTACGGATACTTTTCTTGACAATATCTTGAGTCACTTCATCAACAACTGGAACAAGAACTTTCTGAATTTTTGCATAATTTGGATTCGAACCTTTTGCAGACACTCCCTGGAATAGAAAAATGTTTTATAATTTGAAAACATAAGCTACTTACAATTGACAGTTGGTGCATCATGCAAAGTATTAAAAATATGATTGCCATCAACCTCTGATTGACCTGCATGGTTCGAATACTGCGGGGATAATTATGAGTGAGAAGATTGCTGGACCTTACGTCATAGGCTGTTTCACATAACTCCTAGTTATGCCTTTCTCTTCTTCTTATTATCTGCCTTGTGCTACTGAATAAATTTGATCAAATAATCATACCTGCATTAAAATTGCTTCTTCTTTAATAATTTGCAGAGAAAATTCATCTTTGCGTACTTGGGATACTAGTTGGTGCCAACGGGAATGAACCAGTGCACAGCTAGACAGATCTGATCGTGAAAGCATACCTTGAAAATGTAAAAAATTGGTGAGTGTGAATTCCAATATAGGAAGCAGAAAATAAATAATCCGATTAGTTTTATGCCTGCATATCTGACTTGGGCAAACTATGGCACATGGGCCAAATCCACCCTGTTGGGTAATTCAATCTGGCCTGCCTGATGCTGCCACAACCAAACTAAAACCAAATTTTGATGTTTTAGCTAAAAAATAGCTCAAGGAATTTGTTGAGATTAAATTTAGTTTTAGCACAAGGCTTATTGGTTTCCACCTTTGCGCATTTGTAACATTCTACACATTGTTCATATAATGTAACTTTTTTATGTCATACTTACATGGCCCACCATTCTAGTTGGACATAAATTTTGGCCCCTGATCTAAAAACCCCCGAGGTATACACAAAAGGTTATCAAACATCGACCCAAGACTATGAATAAAAGCGCCAAAATGAGCCTACTTGTACCCCATTTATCCGACATCTTTCAACACAGTTTTTGTTGAAATTTTGTGAAAAAATATTTCAATTTTTGAGAAAATATTTTTATATATATTCATTTTTATTTAAATGTATAAACAAAAAAATAATACCCAAAATATTTTTTGATAAATGTACTGGCAGAAGTCCAATGAAATCACGACACGGTGAAATCCCGCTCAATGCAGAATAAGATGTTGATATAAGACAAGGTTGGTGATCATCATGAATTGAGGTATCAATGGATGAAATGTCCTTCTCATAATGAAATCGATTATGCTTTCTGATGGTAGGACTAGACTTTTGATGACTAACATTGCTATGAGTGTCAGAATGCGGTGATGACAAATCCATATCGCTGTAAATAAACGATAAAAATTATTTATATTTATTAATTATAGCTTTCTGAAGAATATCGATATTCTGCATGCTAAAAAATTTTTGTGTGATTATGAGCGATTTTTGAACCCTTCAAATGCTGAGATTAAGACCGAATAATTACATCGCATATTATTTTCACAGATTTAAACTTTTTTGCTCTGAACAAGGCCGTGTGGAAGCAGTTACATAAATGTAGGAATCTAGCTGTTTAGAATAACTGAAAACTTTAGTTTGTTATGGCAAGTAGTATCTATCTCTATTGTGACTGTTTCCTATACACAGCATTTAAAATAAAAAAAAATAAAACATTTTTGATGAATTCAATATGTAAACATTCAACCATATATTAGTATCTTTAACATAATCCTGTTAATTCTCGGAGTGCACTCATCAAATTGCCATGGCGCCCCTTTGGGGACTGCTATACTAGGCCATTACGCCCTGGATTTTCTCAAAATAAATACAAAGAAATGACCTCGCAGGCACCTTACCCATATTCTGAAACAACAGCTGCAAGTTGATACAAATCAGGATGTTCATCAGTATGATAACTAAAAACTGAACTGTTGATTGAAGCTGCGTCAGAATCATCAGCTGAAATATAATATTTAGTCAAGATAAGACAATAAATGGGAGAATTATCGTGGAAGAGAAGGAACCCTATAACACAGCTATACTAGTTAGGTATGGTAATATCTTACCAGCTTAGTAATTATGTCTGATACATGGATTTGCATGATAGCAGTAAAAATAATAAAACTAATAATCAATTATCATTATCAAAACCATTGAGAACATACTTTTATTTAAGCTGGTGTCAGCTCTTAATAAGGCTATAAACAAGAATTGGCTCAGATAAATATAATACCATAAACAATATACTACATTTTCTGGCGCTCCAGAAGTGTGTGTATCAAAATGGGGGTAACTAATTTTGTTTGCCTTCTTTACATCAAGTTGTGTAAAGGGACTGAAACCTTCGGGCAGAGATATATTCACTTTGCTAACATAGACAGAACCGAACTCAGAATAGAACTAAAATAAGGAAAATCGGAATAAAATTATGGCCTAGTCCTAACCTGATACACATACTACAGTACCCATCTTTTTAGTGGAATCTATGAAAATCTATTAACTATCCATCTGCTGTTAACTATTAGTTAATATCGAACTTTTGAACTATTTGCTATTTAATGATATGGTATTTACTCACCTGATTTTTCACAATGATACTTTGAAATAATTTGTACATTTCGACGATTCAATAAAGTTTTGCAGAGATTGCATGCTTGGTGGGCAATTCCCGTATCAACACATAGATTAGCAATATATAACAGAAATGTGATCTTGCAATGATCATCCGTATCCCGATACCAATTCAATGTGTCTGCAGCGCATTTTTTGATTACTGAAAACAAATTTATTAGATTAGAGAAGAAAAACAGGACGAGCAGGAAATTTGGAACCCAGAACCCAAGTAATTTGGGTTATATTCTTAATAAAACATAAGTTTGTGCAAAGTGTCCCAGATTACTTGAACTTGAAGATAGTTCATGGGTTCCGTTATTTTTTGAGTCAGTCAGCATATAATAAATAACATGATACTACATAAAAATTCTAGTTCAATTTTATGTTGTTAGACAATGGTGACACAATATTTCCCAGCTAAAAATAATATCATAAAATGAGTCAGATAAGTAGAAGATGACTAGCAAATTTTAATGTAATTGCAAAGACTCAAAACATCACATTTTAAATCAGTCACTCATGATTTTTTACTGTGAAGGAATCATTTACATACATTAATTTTATGCAAATTGGATGAAAAGTCATTAGAGAGTCTCCACATTAGTTTAAAACAAATACCCACTTATACAACACAAGTAAGTAAGGTTTACTGAAAGATTATGAAATAAAACATAATTTAAAGTTATTTCTAATAAATTTTCCTATTCAGATAACATTTTATAATTAATCTGTTTAGTTGAAATCTTTCAGTTGACAAGATTGAATAAATTACTACAATTTGAAAGTTTTTTATGTTTTTCATTTCTTAATTTAAATTTTTCTTTTCACAATTTCTGCATTTTTTTATAAAAATTGAACAATTCTCAACAAAATATGTCACTTACAAACTGATACAAAATACTCACATTGAAAGGAAAATTCTTTGTTAAAAGATTTAGTAGCGATATCAGCAGGTAAACCAGGATTAGATCGAGATCGAGTATAAACATAATCTTTCTGAGAAGCAGATGAGAATAAGATGATCAACCGCTGTATGACATTGACATCTTCAATTCTGTAACAAATAAATTTTTAATATAACTAAATATTTTAGTTGTATATGTATAATTTATTATAATAATACTTATGGTTTAAAAATAAACAACTTTTTTTCTAAACTTAACTTCTCTACGTGAAGAGTTGAGTACGGACACTTAGAGTTGTGTACCACATTTACATGTGACGAATCCTTATACGTATGTTTTACATAGTAAGAAACTAGTATATCATATATACCTTAGTTATAATGCCAAGAAAGGTAAACTCATACTTACTCTTGTATCAGACTCAAGAAAAATTTTCTGACAACACTTTTTCCTGCACGTAAAAGCCACCCCTCAGTTTCATGAAAAACGTGATGAAGCTTTTGTATGTTGGGTTCGTGCATGCTATCTATAGAACATGTTTTCGTATTTAGTTCAACAGACGACATATCTGCCTATTTGTGGTTACAATATCTACATTCTTTCTAATCAACATCCCAGAGCGGAGAATTCATTGAAATGATTTCATTTGAAACATAGAGCACCTATCATGTTTCAGGGCCACGAGTGTTTTGTTTACGTAAATATTGATTTCTCTCTAGCGCTACTTGTGACGCTAGCGGCGTTGCTAAGGAATTCCCATTCATAAAATTTATCAATATGCTTCAGTGAATCGAGCTCGTCATATGCATATCTATATCAGTGGTAAGGGAGAGAGAGAGAGAGATTTTTTATTTTCGTCAACCAGAAAAAAAAAAAACAGTCATAACAATAAATAATGGTAACAAAAAATACACTTTTTTCGGTATAGACTGGAAGGAGCGATACGACCATGCGGTCATCGAAGTCAGCTCCCTCCAAGTTTACGCGGATAAGTTCACAGTAAAATATGACTATTTGAAGTGGTTAAAATTCATGAAACAAAATTTGAAAAAAAAAACGAACAAAACAAAAAAAATGGACTAAGCAATTGTTCGTGTTAACATCTATATATACAAACACACAATTTGAATAAACATAGTAATACAGAAAAGTTATAAAACTAACAAAATAAATGTGGTATGATGCAACTAAGAAGCCCATTACTATTTTTCATTTGAAGAAATATTGCATTCATTTTGGACTGGGAGAATAATTTATGAAGGGGTCAGGTAAGGATATTACAAGCATTCGTCATGGATACATATTTGGAAAATATATGTAAGCGGGATCGGGATGCTATTTATCGTTTTGATATTACATGTGATGTTGTTATCTAATTTACCTAAATTGCCTGCAATTGGGCTACAAATTTCAATAGCCATCAACATGTGATGATTAAAAACAAAATGAGAAAATAAGAGATGGGCTGAGGCGCGTTATACAAATTGAACAAAAAATATAATTATTTTAGCGAAGTAAATTTTTAAAAGATAAGATTTGTCTTTGAGAAATGAAACAGTAAGGGGAAGTAATGATATTTAATCATATTGCAAAACATGACCTCTCGGGTCGGATATAGAAATAGCTGCATTGTTTCATATGAATCGACGGCAGCAGAAGTCTTAAATTCCTAACCGTGCATCGCTGACATGGACTATGATGCGCTACAGAGGACAGCAGTGTTTTATTATCATTCTAACGTTTATCTTCTATCTATAAAATGTGTATGAGCAAATCAGCGTCCAAATATGCCAAGTTCGAGTGATAATAGCGTTTGTGTTCGCCAGAAGGGGTGTATGCCGCACATTTGTGTTTTAGGCCAATATGGTCTTGTGCATACATCCCGTCTTCAGTATTTATAATTACTTACTCTTTTATATTGCTCTTACGAGACGAATAATCATACATACATACAGTCACTGACAACAATTCCAACTGCATGGTAGCATTATCCATGTAAATTGTCGGTGTGATTAGGTGATATAAAATGATATTTTATAGTTAAGGAAATAAGACATTGTGCCAGCTGAAGGATGTCCGTGAGGCTGTTTTTTAAAATTTGATGAGGATCGGGTTCACCTAGCCTCCCTCTCTTATGGCCTTGCACAGGCGAACGCCAGACATTCGTGCGCACGACGAAACGCCGAGGAATGTCAGCGTTAGCTGCAACACGAGTGTGAATGACCCTTTCGACAGTCGGGCCGTCCGAAAACCATGTTTGCGCTGCATTGTTGTCTATTGATTTTTCTATTAGGCTATTTTAGAATTTGAAAGCCCTGACTTGGGCTGTACAGTGTACACCCTTCGTATATCATTTCTCAGTTTATCCGATATACACTTGGGTATACCATATACGCTACCCGGTTGAAGAACAAATACAGTAAAAACTAATAGTAGGTAAAAGATCTCGCGCAATTCTGACAAAAAGTGTAACGGATTTCTTCATTTCATTTGTGCTGTGATCAACTGCGTGGGTTTTGTGAGAAATTACTATGGGGGATTGCCGTGTAGTGGTATTTCAAACAGCTGTAAAACGCAGCGTCATTTGTAGCTGATTAGCTATAGAACATGCTTTTGACTTATTAGCATGCTGGTATCTTTGGGCCACCTTCAGTTGTCGTGTAGTATAGCCTCACCCCTCACCCTAAATTAGAATAGCGAAAACCCCAACTGCGGAGTCTGTAGTTTCAACCTTAATTAAATCGACTGAACATATGATGTGGCGACATCAAGAGTGGTAACGATTTGAAAGGTATGCCGCACCATCTGTTCTGTCGAATATATAAGTAGTCGAACTGATTCGACCCGATGGGGAAAGAAGAAAACTAAGACTGAATGAGATAAGACGGAGAACGACTTGACTTTCTGATGTTTAATTGTTATGCTCATCACAATATTTCCTTGTTTTTTATGCTGCTTTATTCATATTCATACGGCGCACATAATGGCTCATATCCACAATATTCGCATTTCCTTATATACAAATTTTGCTAATATATAATATTTAAAGATATTTGTATACAAATTTGTAGTAAATATATGTTTAGATACTTGATTAATCGCTTTCTACCATTCCTCATTTCCCCTCATTTTGTTCCATTTGTTTATTATTTCCGTTCGCCCCATACCTCACTATTGTTTGTGTTCTGTTTGCCAAGTCCACTCATGTTCATATTTTGGTTATTTCATAGCATCAACCCCCCAGATTTCCCCCAATTCGAGTTAAAATTATAAAAACAAAGTTAATTTTTTCCACAAAGTTCTGTCATTATAAAATTAAAACTCATTTTCTCAGTATGTTTAAACACAAATTGGAATATTTAAGTTCTCATCCGTACGACGTACATAATCACCTGTATGGAGTTAATGAGAGTTCCTGTTTACGACGTGAATCATGAGATCACGTTTCCAATATTTTGTTTACTGTTTGATGAACGTGTATATACAAATCGATATTGATTGAGATAAAGTTGAAATTGATAAAGAATAAAAATTGTATCTAAGAGTGTATACATTGTATTCTGTATATATGGTCACAATTGGAATAAACCTCATGGGTGTTTCAATCGACTATTTTGCACTGCCAGTGGTTATCGTCAGGTTGACACCTTGGAATCTCAAACCTGGGACAAGTGAGAACTAATGCCTACAATTTCATTGATTGACACTGCAACCTCATACCCCCTTCTCACCCCATATGAACACCGCCCTTAAAAAAATTTAGGGGTAACTTATGCTGGTATCTTTGGGCCACCTTCGATTGTCGTATAGTATAGCCTCACCTCCGTATGTAATTATCACCCGCAAAACCCAAACCCCAACAGCGGAGTCTGTCGTGTCAACCTTAAATAGATCGACTGAACAGATGATGCGGCGACATCAAGCGTGGTAACGATATGACAGTTATGCCGCACCATATTAGGCTCTGTCGAATATGTTGGTCGTCGAACCGATGGGAAAAGGAAAAAAAAGAAAACTAAGACTGAAAGGGATAAAACGGAGAACGACTTGACTTTCGATGTGACTCAATATTATACTGCTGTTAATAAATACCTCAGAACTTAAGACTGTGGCACTGTAACGAAGAGCTAAAGAAAATATAGCACCCCTCATATCTCGTACATTTGAAATAACTATAGCATCTGGCACGGTCCCAGCAAGCATGCCTTTCAAAGAAAAACCCTGTATGAAGCAGGCTCCGTATGGGAAATTTATTTTCCATAAAAATGTGATGATTTTTATGGGCTTACATTCTTGCATTAATATCTTAAGTTTCCCAACTGAAGAAGTGAGTTCGCTTACAAACATGGTGCAAGATGAACTAATTTAAATTTATGTAATATTCTCAAAAGAGTAGAACCTTTTTATTCATAAGTTGAGTAATCAGACACAAAACTTAGAATCCATCATGAGACGAATGGAAATTCCGCGTTCGAAAGAACCAATGAAACTAAAAGTTTTCGGTACGATTCCAGAACCACCAAAAGGCGGAGTTATAGTTAAGGTAACGAACAACTCAATAGGTTAGCTTATTAGTATTAACTGCAAGTCTGTGACGTAATTGCATTATTTGCTAGTACTATAGGGAGAAGCGTTGCAAGTTTTAGGGGTACGTTTATGTATTTATGTCAAAATAATTATATATCTTGATGTCATGGTCCAGTATCCTTATTGTAGTTCAATATCCCTGTTATTGTAAAATGATATTTCATTATAAATTATCAATATTTTGCAAATATGGAATCAATAAGTTAATGTACAAAAAATATTTTTTTACAATTAATTATTTTATTAAAATTTGGTCCGGTACTCTTAGGTTTTTATTTTGCACTGTAACAAAATACTATAGCTGTCTGTTAATATTTATAATCAATCCACAATGAATTTTTACATCAATAAATCTTAAGAATATCGATGATTTAAATAACATGTTGTGAAATGATATGACATTCTCGTGAAATATAATTTCGTTTTATTCCAGACGGCTTTTTGTGGAATATGTCACTCAGATGTCCACTTCTTCGATGATGAATTTGAAGTTGGGGGAGGAACATTTTTGAAGACAAAGGATATCATTCCGAATTGGGAATATCCAATCGTGCTGGGGCATGAAATATCTGGGACCGTTCAAGCTATTGCAAAAGACGCAGGTGAACGCAATAATTTTCATAAAATACAGTATTTAAAATGATGATAGTAGCCAATAAAAATGGACCCAAATACAATTGTTGAGGAGTGCAAATGTATATAGTAGTTGAACCGACCTTAAATACATCACGTACGCTTTAAATAAACAGCAAGTGAAAGGGCGTCAACTCTAAGGGTACATATTGGATCGTGAATAATGGATAATTTTGATAAATTTCCCAATCATATTCAGGAAATAATTTTATTATTTCACTAATCATATGCTAAGTGTTATTTTTTTTTATTTAGATAATAAGGAAAACCTGAAAGTTGGTGACAGAGTAATTGTCTATCCGTGGCTTGGCTGCAGTGACTGTGGATATTGCAATGGAGAACAAGCAAATATTTGTTGTGGAACACCAAGTTATATTGGATGCTGTGGACCTATTGGCGGGTACATATCTTATATTGAGCTTCATTCGCATTATATCAAGTTTGAGTGGTATCTGTCGTTTTATTCTTTCCTATTTTTACACCTCATATCATTCAATATTATACATTTCTTGTTCTAGTTATTCTGAGTACATAGAAGTTGCCGAACCCAAATACGCTCTAAAAGTGCCTGACAACATACCATTGGACGTCGCAGCAATGCTGCCGTGTTCAACATTAACCGGATATAACGCTGTTTCGAAAGTGAAACCAACAGTAGAAAGATTCATGAACGCGCAAGGTATGTCATTGTATTTCAATCTATTAGTTCTTAGAAAGCCTAATTTTTACCCGAAAATCGATCTTATTAGTGATATCCGATACCAGATTATTAGGTAAAAATCAAATGATAAATTTTTTTTTGGCTGCCACACGTTGTTACAATGAAAACATGACATTTCGTGAATTTAAAAAGTAGTAGCACTAGAGAATAGTTGTCAACAAAGGGTGGATTTCCACCACGAATGCGGCAATGTTGTTTATTTGAGAGCCTCAGAATAGATACATATATTCGGTTCGGTACTGCTTCGTACTGTTCGATTCGATTAAATATTTACTTTAGAATGTATAATATCAAGTTCAGCGAACGACACTGCAATGAATTGCACACGGATTTGTTTCAAATTAAATTTCTAAAAAAAAATTGCACGTAGCAGCACGTTTACTGCTGTATTTGCATGTATGTATCTTGGCTATTGCAATCAGACATCGAAAATGTAAACGACCTAGTTACTAACATCGAATCTACAAAATTCAACCTTGATATACGCGATCAACAATTTTGTCTTATCAATGAAAAGTATTCAACGAGAGTTATGTTACATGCGGAAAATAAATATTCATTTTAGGATGTAAAATATCAAGTTTACCGAACGACACTGCAATGAATTGCAACAGATTTGACTAATCGAATTTCTGTTCGAGAAATGTGCACGTAGCAGAAAGGTTTAAGTTTACTGACGTGACAATATTAGCATAGATGGCTATTTCAGTCAGACATCAAAATTGTAAACGAAATAGACTGCTAACATCGAATCTACAAAATTTAACAACGGTGTCTCCTGGTATACGCTATCAACAATTTTGTCTTATTAATGAAAAGTATTAAACGAGAGTTATGTTACACGCGGTAAATAAATATTTATTTTAGGATGTGAAATATCAAGTTCAGCGACCTCCACTGCAATGAGTTCCACATTTGTTGCAATCGAATTTCGAAATAATTTAAGCGTCGCAGAAAACAAAACCCTCCATCAAATAAATGTGGAAGCTACCTGATCTGTTCCTCTTAGAATGTTTTAGTCGTTCGTTAACCTCCATATAAAAATCAAACCGTTGTATCATGAATGAAAATATTTGGTTGTTTTAACGACCGACGACAATTGAATTTAAAATGAAATGGGAGCACACGTATAATATTTGATATAAAGTTTGTGCTTTATATCAAATATCAAACTCCACAAAGACATACCGACTATGAAATTTTTTGATGCAAAATCAAGTGAACAGACGATTTAACAATATTACATCAAAAATAAGATACCGCATACATCAAAACTACTAATAATATACCAGTAACATCTTTAACCAAGTTTAAGCAAATCGATACACTAGCCCTCATCTGTAAGGCAGAATCACAAGCTACTATTGGCAGAACAGCATTTATATGAATATGTATCCTTGTAAACTAGATGATTGTAGAATGTAGATAAATTACGTTAACATAACAAATTTAGTACATTTTACCGACTCTAGAATACATGTCCGGGTCAAAATAATGACCATCCATGGACGTTACACATCTTCAATAGAAAAAGTTGGTGTCGGCTGGCTGGTGATTTTTAAATATATACATGTTTTTTCACAAGTTAATACACAAATAATTCTATATCATTCATATACCGGAAAAATGTAATGCGTTTGCTGGAAGGGCATTAAATATTATTCTGTACTTTATGCAGGTAAAGCTACTTTGCTAATTATTGGAGCAGGAGCACTTGGATTGTGGTGTCTACAAACGGCAAGGGCAGTTTTACCGAGAGGAACACGAATAATTATCTCTGATATAAGTGTAAGTGAAAAGCGAGTTTTATTTTTTCAGTCTGGAGTCGGATACACTACCGATTGTAAAAACAAACTTTCTCGGAAAACAAAATGGAATGTGTATATTCAAAAGTGATTATGTGTGCAAGAAAATATTATGAAAATGACACCTTAGTTGGTGAAACTTCAAAAGAGTCAATGAAATACAAAAATGATTAAATAAGATTAATAATAATAAACTTACAACATGAAAATGGCATTTACTATACCTTCAGTTGCTTTTATTCCGATTCAAGCATGGTCACACATGGGTCACTTCGAAAGAGTAAAACTAAGAAAGATAATGGGTCAATGAATATGAACTAATTGTACATTTACTTGGAATAGTTTCTAGTAAAAATTCAAATGTCGTTCAACATGGTAATCCTAAGTAATTTTATTCAAGCAACCTAAATTGGACAATGCTCTTGCACACGGTGCTGATGACACAGTTCTGTGGGATCCTTCCCTCAGCAAAGAAGATGTAATAAACAAAACGAAAGCAAAAGGAAGTGATGGCTCTGTTCAAGCCGTTATAGATTTCGTCAACTCAACTGAAACATCAGCAAGAGCTATGGGAGCTCTCTCCAAGGTATGATTAATTCGGCTAAAATTACGCAAAAAAAAAATTTGAATGCCCGTCGACAATTCCTACTCTGCGCAACAGTGTATCTCAAATGTAGTGACAGCACATATTTATGGGTGCAATAATCCATGGGTGCAAGTGTCCATAAATGCGGACATCCGTGGGTGCAAATGTTCATGGGTGAAAATGTACGCGGGTGCAATTGGACGTGGATGTAAATGTACGCGGGTGCACAAGAATTGGTGCAAATGTACGTGGGTGCAAATATACCCGGGTGCAGATGTACGCGGGTGCAATTGTATGCGGGTTCAAATGTCCGCAGATGCAAATGTCCACGGGTGCGAATGTCCGGGGGTGCAAATGTACCGGGTGCAAATGTACATGGGTTCAAATGCCCATGGGTGCAAATGTCCATGGGTGCAAATTTACACGGATTGAAATGTCCATGGATGCAAATGTTCATGGGTGCAATCTTTGTGTGGGTGCAAAAATCTGCGTTGCAAAAGTATGGGTGCAATTGTTTATGGGTTCAAATGTCCCTGGGTGCATAAATATGCAGGTTCAATTGTCCTGGGTGCAAATTGAGGATGCAAATGTACTCAGCGTGTTTTTCCATCTTAGGAATGAGTTTAATGATTCAAGTTCAGCATCATCCTTTTATTCTAGGGTGGTACAATCGCTATGGTGGGATTATTTGGCGGATCATTAGAAGTCTCCTTGCCATTGTTTGCATTTCTTCATCAACAAATCCAGGGAGTATTTGTCGGTTCTCTGGAGCAATTAAAAGAACTTGTACATCTAGCTTCAAATACCAAGGTAAAGTACGTTTAAAGGTACTCCTGTGTATGCAAACCAAGATGGCGGACACCGGAACGTAGTATGCGTAGCAAGTTCGGGTTAGGCCATAATTTGATTCCAATTTTCCTTATTTAGTTCTATTACAAGTTCGGGACTAGCCAAGTGACTCCCGTAGTATTTGTACCTGAAATTATGGCCTAACCCTAACCTGGTACACATACTACATTCCGATGTCCGCCATCTTGGTTCGCATACTACAAGAGTACCAGTTTAAATATAAACAATATGAGTTTCATAAAAGGAAGAGAAACGTGATAATGAGACAATAGGTTTTATCAGTAATCTTCTTAGTATTTGGTCGACGTTCTCAGTGTCAATAAATAGTTTGTTTAAATATTCACGACGGCGCGGAAAAAGTCTATAAAATTTACCAAACGTGATATAGAAGTTGTTGAAAAATATGAAAATCTAACACACAATATATTTTAATTCGATGTACAGCTGAAGCCACCTGAGATAACTCATGTCAAGCTCGAAAAGGTGCCAGAGATACTCACAAAGCTGCGCAGAGGAAAGATCACCGGGAGAACCATAGTGAAGTTTTAATATGGAGCGGAGTTCAATTTAAGGGACTAATGAATTCATTTTTTCACGTCCCTTCAAATGATTAATTTTATTTCGAATAGTAGTTATAAAAGTTTTCGTAGGGCCCAGCAAAATCAATATTAACGAACTTGTTTTGAAATTGATGATACAAACCAGTGATTTTTTGTGTTGTTCAATTGTTAAGATGTCAACATATTAATGTGTTTAATGCACGGTAAGAATGTGGCTTGATTTGTAATCTAAAATTCATCGCCATTATATAAATAAATGGTCAGATATGGTGTTTATGAGTGGTCACCAATGGCGAATCTGTTAAAAATACTAATACATAAGTATATAAAGTAGTTACGCGAGTTGCGGGTTTCCCACCCCTGATATAGGTCGTTAACAAATCATTGCTCATAGAAAGGTCGTTTAGATTCTAGGACAGACATGAGCAAGCTACGGCCCGAGGGCCAAATCCGGTTCGTTGGGTAATTCAATCTCGCCCACCTGATGCTGCCACAACCAAACTGAAACCAAATTTTGGGGTTTTAGCGTAGACTAGCTCAAGCAATTTATTGAGATTGCGCGATCAACTTAATTTTGAAATGAGGCTTATCGTTTTCCCCTTTTTTTTTGTAACACTGTAAATAACCTTTACGTCATCCTTGCATTGTCCTTGCATTTTTGGCCCCGGGTCCAAAAACTTTGCCCACCCCTGATCTAGAACATATGCAGAATCGTCTTTCACGAGTCAGGTCTCATTTCCTTGAAAACAGGCTTACGGTTACGTGGATTTAGCAAAAATCTCTTACTTGGCCGTTAATGAGGTAGGGTAGTAGTGAAGTAAATGGAGCCAGTTCAAAAAATTTGATTCTGGAATTAAAAAAGAATAATAATGGAAAAAATGGGTGGGTCTCATGACACTGACTCTTAGATTTAAAAGAGCAGAATTATACTGGGAAATATGAAGAAAATGGAATGTAGACTTAAATGTCCTCAATGCCTTGGGACGCTATATTAGTTTATTAGGCAATGGCCCCATATATGTCCATGAAAACCTAAAGAACTAAAATAAAAATTAATTTATTATCACTTAAATTGTACAAATCGTGCCTCAAATTTTGAGTAATCCTATCAAAGGTATGGCCTGACTGATCGATTCATGGTGTAATTGATTTTGTCAAATCAAGCGCCACGGCTTCAATAGCTTTGGAATGTTCTTGCAAGGTAAAAACATTACAAACCATTATTGGGGGTCGTATTAATTTAAAGTTACACATCCTGTCATCAAAACGGGCAGCTAGCTAATCGACTCCTGTCGCCATAAACCAAATGCGTTGCCGATGCATGGACTGGGCCATTGAACTGATCTTAACGCCATGGGACCGGCCCTGTAAAATTTCTGGACTGCCTCCATCTACTTTACTACTACCCTACATCATTTACGCCATGTAAGCGATTTTTGATAAAACCACAGACCTATAAGCCCGAAATGAGACCTAACTTGTGACAAACTATTCTGCACATGTTCTAATCTAAAATACCTTTCTAGGGACAATGATTTTTAACGGCCCATGACAGGGTACTTGTAGCCCACATTACTACTATATATTCTTATGTATTAGCATTTTCAACGGTTTCGCCATTGGTGACCATTCATAAACACCATGGCATATTCTGATATTTACCAACTTTCATACGAATCAACAGAGCGTGTCGCTTTTTGATGGGACGCAGCGATGGATTCGCATGAGGTGGGCGGTGGATGATCTGAGGGATAGTTGTTTCGTTGAGTCCCAACACTGTACTGGAGAAGGTTTGGCGTGATACTGTATGTTAGTGTTTGAGACTCAAGGTACAGCTGACTAAATTTGACACAATGACTGGTCACATGGCGGTACGATACCGCTGCAGCACAAAGCAGTTTCATTGCTTCGGCATGCTTAGCGGTAATAAAGTCTGTATTTAATCTATAATATGAAAAAATACCGTTAAAGCAACACTTATACGTAGCGTACTCTACGAAGCAAGTACAGTACAACAGATGAGAAAGTGAACGACGAATTCCGAAACTGCAAGGTGAAGCGAGCATCCCCTCAAAAACGTTACAGGCAGCATCGGTCAAAGGTCATGAAAGTTGGTAATGACGATGACTTTTCGTTTCGATTACTAATAAAGCCACATTCACATTTTTGCAGTACATTAAGCACATGAATATGTTCGGAACCTCAACAATTAAACGTTGAGGTAGTAGTATAATGAAAACAATTGAGAACTTTACAAAAAATCACTGGTTTGTACTTTGTATCATCAATTCCAAAACAAGGTGGTCAATAGGCTTGCACGTAATTGACAAAAATCAATTCCGTAATTACGGCCAAATCGATTACGTAATGACCCCGTAATTACGATATTTTTTCACACATTTAAACCTATCATAACAACCGATTGAATCCACTTCATTTTCGATTGGGACATCGAGTTTGAGTTTTCATATTCCTGGCAGTACTACACGCCGACGACAGATGTTAATAAGACAAGAGTGAATTCAAATTAATTTTATTCTGATTTTTATCTTTTGTTCTAGCTTTGATTTCCTTTATCACCTTCGCAAATTAACCGTCCCAATTTTATGCGATCAATTTTATCATTACCGACACTGGTATACGGATATTTATGAAACGATAGTTGACTTTTTTGACATCGTATTAAAAAAATGTCGGGTTTCCAATTTATCAATGCCACGACGTGCGTATTCTCTAGTCAGCATTTTATAATAATTATTGATGCCGACTTATTGACGTTATTCCGATTACCATGCTTCATTTTACATTAAAACATTTCGCGGCCTAAATGTTGTAACATTATTTGCGACAAATTTAGATCAAATAATAATTATTTGCGCATAATTCAAATACCGTACTTATATGACATGGATTTTCCGAAAATACAAAGTTATATCGCAAAAAAATGCATATTGTGACATTTATTTTGCACTCACGAAAAAATTAACTTATTTTTCTAACTCAAGTCGACGATCCTATCCGCCAAGATTGACACAAATTTGGTCGAGTGTCGGTGGTATTCAAGAATCAAAATAAGTTGCCGCATTTGGTGGACAGTTAATCATATTTGGCCGAAATATTGCGAGGCATTGTGGAAAATATATTGAGCGAGGACAAGTCCGGACTAATATAAAACGATAAAACCGGTAACAGAACATCAAGGTTTTGTAATTGAAAATGGTTCTCGCACAGAATAAACACACTGGCTCATACTTGATATTTGATAGTAGATAAATTGAGAATATTGAACTGTTAAAAACAAGAAAACGATCGTCGAAATTCTTAAATCTCGTTGCCATAGTTAAATATAATCCAATGATCAGGACATTTCCAATTAAACACTGCACAAAGATAGTTATACATTAAACATTTAGGCTACAATTTAGCTTTTTTTCTTAATTTTAATCATGCATTGTGGTGGAGAAATCCCACTATTTAGGATTTTAGGATAAAGGATTTTTACCGGATCGCGGGAAATCCCGTCATATTGTTGTTTCTCTGCCGTTTCAATCGCTTTACCGATGCCGAAAAGACGAAGTTGCGTTGGTTCATTACGCAATTTCTCTTCCATCGTCATATTGCTGATTTTTACCGGATCGCGGGAAATCCCGTCATATTGTTGTTTCTCCGCCGTCTCAATCGCTTTACCGATGCCGAAAAGATGAAATTGCGTTGGTTCATTACGCAATTTCTCTTCCGTCGTCATATTGCTGTTTGATAAGCGCGACATTAATTATCACGGTGACGTATTGGCAAGGAGAGAAAAGTGAGAAAAACGGCTGCAAATACCGAAGCTCTAACTTCTTCTACTTTTTAAACTTTCGACGGAATCGACTGCTTTGAAGAGTGCTCGTTTCAATCGCGAAAGCGCTCGACCATAATTACGACTTTACGTAATTCGTAACTTCCCTTCCGTAACTCGAAATAATTCCGTAATTCCGTAAATCTGTAAATTACGTGCAAGCCTAGTGGTCAATATGGATTTCTCTGGGCCATACAAAAAATTTGCAAAATAGAATTAATCATTTGAGGTACGTGAAAAAATGAATTCATTAGTCCTTTAAATTGAACTCCGCTCCATATTAAAACTTCACTAAAGTTCTTCCAGTGATTTCGCCTCTACGCAGTTTTATGAGTATCTCTTGCACCTCTTCAAGCTTGACATGAGATATCTCAGGTGGCTTCAGCTGTACATCAAATGAAAATGTATTGTGTGTTAGATTTTGATATTTTTCAACAATTTTTGTATCCCGTTTGTTAATGTTATTCGACTTTGACATTGAGAAGGTGGTCGAAAAACTAAAGGGATTACTTTATCCCATTATCAAGTTTTCTTTTCCTTGAAACTCAAATTGTTTATATTTAAACTTACTTTACCTTGGTATTTGAAGCTAGTTGTACTAGTTCTTTTAATTGCTCAAGAGAACCGACTAATACTCCCTGGATTTGTTGATGAAGAAATGCAAACAATGGCAGGGAGATTTCTAATGATCCGCCAAATAATCCCACCATAGCGATAGTACCACCCTAAAATAAAAGGTTGATGCTGAACTTGAATCATGAAACCTCTTTCTAAGTTGGATGAACACGCTAGGTATGTTTGAGATACACTGTTGCACAGAAAATAGGATTTGTCGACGGACATTCAATCTATTTTGCGCGATTTTAGCTGAATTCATCATATATATACCTTGGAAAGAGCTCCCATAGCTCTTGCTGATGTTTCAGTCGAGTTGACGAAATCTATAACGGCTTGAACAGAGCCATCACTTCCTTTTGCTTTTGTTTTGTTTATTACATCTTCCTTGCTGAGGGAAGGATCCCACAGAACTGTGTCATCCGCACCGTGTGCAAGAGCATTTTCCAATTTAGGTTGCTTGAATAAAATTAATCAGGATTACCATATTAAATGACATTTCAATTTTTACTAGAAACTATTTCGAGTACATGTACAATTAGTTCCTATTCATTGACCCATTATCTTTCTTAGTTTTACTCTTTTGCAGTGACCCATGTGCGACCATGCTTGAATTAAAGCAACTGAAGATATTACAAATGCCATTGTCCTGTTGTAAGTTCATTAATCTTATTCAATCATATTTCTATTCCATAGACATTTCGAAGATTCACCAACTAAGGTGGCATTTTCATGATATATTCTTGCACACAAAATCACTTTTGAGTATACATGTGCCATTTTGTCTTTCGAAAAAGTTTCGTTTTCACAATCGGTAGTGTAGCCGACTCCAAACTGAAAAAATAAAAATTTCCCGGCCAACTTACACTTATATCAGAGATTATTATTCGCGTTCCTCTCGGTAAAACTGCCCTTGCCGTTTGTAGACACCACAATCCAAGTCCCCCTGCTCCAATAATTAGCAAAGTAGCTTTACCTGCATAAAGTACAGAATAATAATTAATGTCCGAAGCCTCGCAAACGTTTCACTTTTTTCTGGTATATGAATAATATAGAATTATTAAATTAGAATTATCAAAAAAAAAAATGTATGTATATATTTTAAAATCAGCAGCCAGCCGAAACCAATACTCTTGCCACTTTTTGTATTGAAGATGGGTAACGTCCTTGGATAGTCATTTGACCCGGACATGTATTCTAGAGTTCATATACATAAAATATTCTAGATACATGTTCATAAAAAAGCTGCCCTGCAAATGGTAGTTTGTCATTCTGCCATACAGCTAAGGGCCAGTGTATCGGTTTGCTCAAACTTGATTAAAATTGTAACTGGTACATTATAATTAAGTAGTTTTATTGTATATATGCGTTATCTTATTTTTAATGTAATATTGTTAAATCGTCTGTTTACTCGATTTTGCATAGAATTTTTGATAGTCGGTATGTCTTTCTGGAGTTAGAAAGCTCGAACTTTATGTTGAATGTTTCATATAATCAATCAATCATTTATTCGACGTCACAATTAAAAAGTATTATATCGTATGTTTCATATAAAATGCCCATAGCATTAGGTCATAATTTTTGGTCAAAACCAAATTTTTTTATCCATGAAACACCGGTTTGATTTTTAACGAACGACTTAGACACTAAGAGGAACACAGATCAGGCAGTTTCCAAATTTCTTTGATGGAGCTAATTCAGACTATGACACACCAAGATCGTGATCTTTGTTTTCTGCGACGCTCAAATTACTTCAAAATACCTTGTGCAATTCAATGCAGTGTCGTTCACTGAAACTGATATTTTACATCCTAAAATAAATATTTACCTTCCGCATGTAACATAACTCTTATTCAATACTTTTCATTGAAAAGACAAAATTGTTGACCGCGTAATCAAGAGATACCGTTGTTGAATTTTGTAGATTCGATGTTAGTGATCTAGTTTGTTTACATTTTTGATGTCTGACTGCAATGGACATCCATGAAAATATTTTCACAACAGTAAACCTAAATCGGACCTCCTGTATGCGCACCAAGATGGCGCACAACCTGAACTCAGGTTGTGTACCAGGTTAGGGTTCAGGTTATGCGACATCTTGGTGCGCATACTTCAGGAGTACCCCTGAATCATTCATCTTTGTATATAATATGAATTTTAAACTGTACCGAACCGAAAAGTACAAAGCACTACCTAACCGTATGTATGGCTCTCTAATTAACAACCTTGCCACATGCGTAGTGGAAATCCACTCTTTGTTCTCAACTGTTTCTCATTTACCTCTTCACGAAATGTCATGTTTTCATTGTAACAACGTGTGGCAGCCAAAAAAAAATTATCATTTGATTTTTACCTGTTTTCCTAATAATCTGGTATCGTGTATCACTAATAAGATCGACTTTTCGGGTTAAAAATTAGGCCTTTTAAGAACTAAAAGATTGAAATACAATAACATACCTTGCGCGTTCATGAATCTTTCTACTGTTGGTTTGACTTTCGAAACAGCGTTATATCCGGTTAATGTTGAACACGGCAGCATTGCTGCGATGTCCAATGGTATGTTGTCAGGCACTTTTAGCACGTATTTTGGGTCGGTAATTTCTATGTACTCAGAATAACTAGAACAAGAAAAGTATAAAATTGAATGAGTTTTATTTTGTATATATAAAACATATAAAGTGTAGAATAGGAAAGAACAAAACGAAAGATACCACTCAAACTTGATATATTACGAATTAAGCTCAATATAAGATATGTACCCGCCATTAGGTCCAGTGCATCCAATATAATTTGATTGTCCACAACAAATATTTCCTTGTCCTCCATTGCAATATCCGCAGTTACCACAGGCAAGCCACGGATAGACGATAACTCTGTCACCTACTTTCAAGTCCGTATTATCTAAACAAAAAATACCAGTTAGCATACTTGGTGAAGTTATAAAATTATTTCCTGAATATGATTGTAGAATTTGTCAAAATTATCTCTTATACATGATCCAACTGTACCCTTGAAGTTGACGCCCTGACACCCTGGTAATGCATTTAGAGTCGGTTCTTTGCACTCATCAACAATTGTCCATTTTTATTGGCTACTATTATCATTTTAAATACTGTATTCAAGTCGCATTCACCGGCTTCTTCTCCAATAGCATGAACGGTCCCGGATATTTCATGCCCCAATACGATCGGATATTCTACATTTGGAATGAGATCCTGTGTCTTTAGGAATATTCCTCTGCCAATATCAAATTCATCGTCAAAGAAGTGAACATCTGAGTGACATATTCCACAAAAAGCCGTCTGGATTAAAATGAAAATATATTTCACAAGAATGTCATATATATCAATTCACAACATGCCATTTGAATCGTCGATACACTCGAGATTTATTTTAGGTTGTTGATGCATAATTCTGACTGGAATTCATTGTGGATTGATTGTACATATTAACAGGCAACTATAGTTTTTTGCGACAGTGCAAAATAAAAAACTACCGGGCCAAAATTTATATTAAATTATCCCTTTTTTGTACATAACTTATTGATTCCATGTTAGGAAAATGCTGATAATTTATAATGTAATATAATTTTACAAAAACAGAGATACTGAACCACAAAAATGATACTGGACCCTGGCGTCAAGATATATAAGTATTTTGACATAAATACATAAACGTACCAGCAAATAATGCAATTACTTCACACCTGCAGTTATTACTAATACGCTAACCGACTAGGTTGTTCTTTACCTTAACTGTAACTCCGCCTTTTGGTGGTTTCGGAATCGTATCAATATCTTTGAGTATCATTGGTTCTTTCGAACGAGAAATTTCCATTCGTTTCATGATGAATTCTAAGTTTTGTGTCTGATTACTCAACTTATAAATAAAAAGGTTCTACTCAATTGAAATATTTCGTAAATTTAGATTAGTTCATCTTGTACGATTGTAAGCGAACTCACTTCTTTAGTTGTAAAACTTAAGATATGAATGTAAGCCAAAACCATCACACTTTTTTGGAAAATAAATTGCTGCACAAAGAGACTGCTTCATAGACCTATCTAGTTTTTTTTCAAGGCATGTTTGTAGGAACCGTACCGGCTGCTATCGTCTTGCTTCCCTTTTTTATGTCTTAGTACCATATGCTATATTTATTTGGCACTTTAATACAGTGCAACAGTCTAAAGTTTTGAGATATTTATTAACAACAGTATAATATTAAGTCACACAGAAAGTCAAGTCGTTTTCCGTCTTATCTCATTCAGTCTTAGTGTTCTCTTTTTCTCCTTTCCAACGGTTCGACGACTCATATATTTGACAGAGCAGATGGTGCGCCATATCTGTCAAATCGTTACTACACTCGATGTCGCTGTAGCATATGTTCAGTTGATCTATTTTTGGTTGACGCTACGGGCTCCGCTCTTGGGTTTTGCGGGTGATAATAAGGTACATAAGTGAGGCTATACTACGCGACAATCAAAGGTGGCCCAAAGATACCAGCATAAGTTACCCTTAAGATTTTTTTAATGGTGGTGTTTAGTATGGGGTGAGAAGAGGAGGGGGCATGAGGCTGCAGTGTCAAGCAATAAAATAAACATAATATGAACATGAGTAAACTTCACAAACAGAACACAAACAAAGCGATTAATCAAGTATATACGATTTAATTACTACAATGTGTATACTTATCTTTAAATATTATGGGCAAAAATTGTATATAAGTAAATGCGGATATTGTGGATATGAGCCACTAGGTGAACTGTATAAATATGAACGAAGCAGCATAAGAAACAAAAACAAGGAGATATTGTGACGAGCTCAACAAGTATACGTCGTTAAATTACTGGAAAAAAAACAGATGCTATAGTTATTTTGATTTTACGAGATATGAGCTGTGCTATATTTTGCTTTAGCTTTTCGGACCTCCCGAAGTATGCGCACCAAGATGGCGCACAACCTGAAATCAGGTTGTGTACCAGGTTAGGGTTCAGGTTATGCGACATCTTGGTGCGCATACTTCAGGAGTACCAGCTTTTCAATACAGTGCCACAGTCTTAAGTTTTGAGATGTTTATTAACAGCTATGTAATATTAAAGCACACAGAAAGCCAAGTCGTTCTACGTCTCATATCGTTTAGTCTTGATTTTCGCCTTTCCCATCGGTTCGACGACTCGTATATATTCGACAGAAATGGTGCGTCATATCTGTCAAATCGTTATCACACTTGATGTCGCCACATCATTATGTTCAGCCTATCTAATTAGGGTTGATACTACATGCATCGCTGTTGGGTTTTTCACTACTGTATTCTGATTTAGGGTGCGAGGTCTTATAATGAGAGCTAAATTTAATGCAGGTGACAATAATGTACGGAAGTGAGGCTATACTAAACGACAATAGACGGTGGCCCAAAGATACCATCATACTAAGTAAAAAGCATGTTCTATAGCTAATCAACTATAATTGACGCTGTGTTTAAACTTTAACAGCTGTTTGAAATCCCACTGCATGGCAATTCTCCTTATTAATATCTCAAAAGACCCTCGCCGTTGATTACATCACAAATGAAATGTCGAAATCCGTTTCACTTTTTTTTTTATTTATGTCAGAATTGCGCCAGATCTTTTACCTACTATTTTCTTTATTGTATTTGCTTAACATAGGAAAGCAAAAGAAAGCCCTTGATGCTCCGTACGTGTTTGGCATACACTACAATATTACATCATTCTTCAACCGGGTATACGGTATACCCAAGTGTATATCGGACCAACAGAGTGTGGAAATTTGCAGCTAACGCTGGCATTCCTTATCTCCAGCATTTTAAAGCAATGAAATATAAAATGTCATTCACGACCTAATCACATTGTTACATCACAGTTTATAATAAGCAATATCAAGCTGTAACTGGATTGATGATGTCGGCTAATACCATTTACATTGCTTGGATAATAACATTCCCCAAAAAATTGTTTGGTACCAGTTTCATGCAATTGTGTATATTTTTTGACTGAGAAAATTGATTATTTTGGTAGCAAATACAAAGGTATATTGGGAATTCTGTAGGATAATGTAGCCATAATCTTGATCTGGTAATTATAAAAAATACTGCAGTAGGCTACAAAAATGACAAATATTGACACGTGTTCATGTAGAACAATTGATACAGTTTTAGCATATTTCAAGTTTTATTTGATATTGTATTTACAGTTGATAATAAACAAAAAATACCTACCGTAAATACAAATTTCAGAATAGCTAATAACTTTCACGTGATTCAATGAAAAGCAAGATAAAAAATTATACAAGAAACAATTTTAAATGGGAATCGGGGGCTATCTCAAACACATCGTGATCCACACTTATCCTAACAGTATAAATTTTCACTTGACATAAATACTCTAACCTTCTGCCAAAGTAATATATATATTTCAACTAATAACACGGTGCCTCAAAGACATCCCACTTCTTTCACAATTTTTCCTTTCAGCACACTTGTCACACTTCGCCACACTTGTCCCATTGTTTTGGGATACAGGGTAGATCAGGGTGGTCCAAGGTTGTCGGCTCCGGGGGCCACAAAATTATTTTAGCATTGTTCGCGGGCCACAATAGTGCCAAGAATAGGTAAACATAAACAGTGCAATACAAAACAAACACTTTTATTGTGCAAACACATTGACAAATATCTGTCATTTATCAAGCTAAAACATCAAAAAAATACCAAAAAACATACTAAAACCTGCAAAAGTCTTTCTATATCTACATATAGTATAAGATTGCACAAACTCTTCACGGAAAAAGTGCTACCGCAAATGCAAGTGCTTTCGAACATCAAAAAGAATTTCTAAACAAAATCTCAACTTTGGAATATGCTCATTGCTCAAAGGATTCTAAAATGCCCTTTCAATGCCAAATTTAATGCTTTTGTCACCGACACAACTTGCAGACATATCGAGCAAGCATTGTGGTAAAATCCCTCCAACATCCAGTTAAAAATCGATCTGAATTCGTCAGCTTTCTTTTCAAAGTCATGTTTACAAAACATCTTGCAAATAACTGCAGATTGATTGATTACTAAATGTGAGGTAGCCTACAGTAGGGTAATTACTAAATTTTCTGGCACAGAGGCAGCATTTTTTGTAATATATACTGTTCGGGACTAGACTAGCGGGTCATGTGAGTGTGACGTAAAAAGGTACATTTTATGAACATTATTTACAAGGACAAATCGCAGGAAGGTAAAATTTTAAACTAAGTGGATATTATGGAAAAAGCAATTTGGTAAATGCTATCCATAGCTATAGTATAACTAAATGATAACTATTTTTTCTGGATGGCCTACCCCGGAATCTACTTGCTTTGTGACCGGAGTGTACCGTTGGTGGTTGCATATATCCAAATGATTATGATACACACTTTGTAACTCACATATTTATATATATATATATATATATGTGAAAGCCTCTTCGAGTTCATCTATCAGAATAAAAGCCGTTGCTATGGTCATCACCCAGCTAACAAAATACGCAAGCTCAGGCTGTAGAATATAGATGAATTGAAACACATTCATAAAGTCAGATAATACTTAATGTCCAGCGATTTTTCGCTGTTTGCAATGTTTAAACTCCGACCTGCCAACCGAGACATTCAGCGCGACCACAGAAGGCAATAGATATTCATATAGACTACTAGAGTATTGTGGATTTGGAACTGGCAATGGAATCAAATGAGAAATTAAAGTCTGAAAGTATTGATTGGTCTACAGTTCTATAGTTGAAGCACAAGCTGACACGGTAACATTTCACAAATTCAAGAATGCCGCCATGAAGTGGAAGCTGTATACAGTTTTCACAAACCTCAAATTTTCAATTGCATTTGTCATATTTGTGTTTTGGCAATCCATCACTTTTTCTCTGATTAGATACAACAAATTTTTATGTAAACTTTAATTTCTCCATTAATTTTTGAATTACTATAAAGTATTACCATGATCTTCTTTTGATCAGTGTCTCACATCCTAAATTGATATAAAAGGTATTGCCTGATTTTATATCGTGTCTTTATTTTATTGTGTTGTTTTGACTGTTTTTGGTGGACGGGCCACGTACTTGTACGTTTTCAACTTTTTCATTAAGTTTTGCCCGTCCTCCAGGTTCTCTGATTAAAAACTAAATGTTCTTCATGACACTTCAAAAAATTGTTTCGGCTGAACTATATGGGGTGATGAAAAATCCGAAGTGAGATTTTAATCAGATCAAAGATTCAATGCCAATAGCCTACTTGAATTATGCGTACGAAATAGGAGTTGGGGGCACGTCTGTGAGGTCGAAAATGGCAGTTGCATAGACCGGTTTGTAGACACCTTGCTATAGACTAAGTAATATTTTAGAACTTTCGACTTAGGAGGAGGAAGAAGTCTAAATGTGATTTTTTCAAATGCCGGGAATTTCGGTCTTCTAAAATTAGAGACCATATATTATGAACTCAGAAATATGTTCGTTTACACCAGGGTTGACGAACCCATTTGCTGTCGCGGGCCACTTTATCAGTCACCGTGAGTGAGCGGGCCGCGCAATTTTTAGTCGTACTACCGTATGATACTTGTTGATTTTCATCTACAAAACGAACAACGGCATCCATACAGCTGATGTTATCCAATTATATAATGCAATATGAACGCTCGGCTCGGATGTTCGAGATCCGAATTTCCATTCGAATACCACAGCCTTTTTAACATAAAAGATTGAGTCTACTACATGCGAGTTATTAATGCAAAATCAATTTTTAATGTACTGATTGAAATAAATTGTAGTCTTTGATATTTTATAGCAAAATAGGGATTTCTCGGACGTTGATATAAATATCTAGTGATAGAGACAGTCAGTGATGCAAGAACATCATATTTGTATAACTAATTCGTGACATCGCAAAAATATGAATCAAAACTAAATATAATCTGGCAGTTGGAAACACTTTTTATGGCCGCGGATTGATGTGATATTTCATTATTGTAATGTTCTCAATTCGTAGATGCAGCCGCATGTTACATTAAACACAGAATTAAAGTTAAAAAGCAATAAATTAAAAATAGACTCCTGTTGGTCGCCAATGAAATACTTTGCAACTGCAAAATAGCTAAACCACAACATAACATAACAGTAAAAAACATTATCCGTCGAAAAAGTGGGCTCTTTTCACGAGTGACCTGCCTAATTGCGTAAACAGTTGCATAAAAATTTAAGGATTCGTTACGATTTACCCTTTCCCCCATTGATAATATCAACCTACATTATCGATTTTTCCTTCATGACATTTTGTGTCGCGTAAAATTTTAGTTGATAATGCCTCAGAAAAGTATTTCGGGATCCTTTGTACAAAGATTCCTTATAAAAAACCACCGCCTCCGCTCAAAATTGAATGTAAATTATAAATAATTCAATTACATTTTTAGAGTGGGTGGGCTCCTACGAATTCAGATTGCGTCGGAAATTCAAAACCTCAAATCTTCCCTAACCCGAACCGCAACTGGATAGTTAGTTACTAACTTGTTATTTCAGAACGTATTTAATTTTTTTTTTATTTCACATTTTTGCATTAGTGTTGAAGGCTTTGTACAAAAGATCCGTATTTCGCAGGCCTTCGGATACAAAAATTGTAAACCAATCCCTCTAATCACGATTAACTGATTTTTAAAACGTAGGCACTTTTTTGAGATCTACCATTCACTGAGCAGAAGTTATAAACTTTTTATTACTTTCAAATATCACGTGTATGGTGCACAAAAATATCACATTTTCATAAAGTGAGATTACTCTTTCTCTATTAAACCGCATGCGTTTGCCGATAGGAGAGCGTAACTATGCTACGACAATGGTCATTTTGATCCATTGTTAGAGCGGAGTCTGGAAGTTCTGTGTCTTGCCCTGTTTCCTGATTTTTCTTAGAGGTATCGATGATCCAAAAAAAATAGATGTGTTGGAAATAGTGTTGTTGCCAGTAATATGAATACGGTAACACTTGCGCTTCCGTTCTTTCTGTACAGTTTTTGGAGGTTTGTGACTTTACGCCAAACATACACTGGATTGTCTGAATGCTTCGTGGGCCGCACGAAAGTCCTTGGCAGGCCGCAGGTTCGCCACCTCTGGTTTACACTAATGTTTGATCACACTCGCATGATGACTGTTGAATGATATTGCTGGTGAACAATTTAACAGTGTAAGTCTATGGTATCTCCAATTTGGGGAAACTGCGTTCTGCTGTATCCGGATCGGAAGGGTTCTGCCAAAACATCATAGCTTGTTAAATTGACAGTTCAATCTTATGACGAAACACGACTAATCGCCCAGTTATGCTGCAAGCAGTCCAGAAATGGATATTTTATACAAAGCCACCAATGCAAAAATGTGGATATGAAACCCCCCCTCCCCTGAATCTGAGAAAAAAAAAAATCTGAAAAAATCATTCGAAATCAATGCACCGTATAATCGCGTGTCCATGCATTTAGTTCTTTGATTAGGGTGGGTGATCTAACAGTTGATGTCCAGTTGACAGTTGAGTTTAAAAAGTTACAAAGTGTAAGACGGCGCATCGAAAACGCATTTTCATGGCAACTGACAGGAATAAAAACTATCACTGTGCTGCGATGGTGTAAAAAACAAGATCCAGGCTGAGAAAAAAATAGCATCAAACAGGCCAGGAATTTTCAAAGGGTGGGGTCTGAACTTTAAACTTTCTAATTGCCGAGTTGAGGAATCATTTCGTTAG
Organism: Styela clava; assembly: GCF_013122585.1. NCBI lineage: Eukaryota > Metazoa > Chordata > Ascidiacea > Stolidobranchia > Styelidae > Styela > Styela clava. The sequence goes on from NW_024102839.1 coordinate 6,976,887, forward strand.
TATCAGCGGGTTCGGCTGGAAAACGTGGACTGTGGCTTGCGGCATAACTGGGCGATTAGTCCTGTTTCGTCATAAGATTGAACTGTCAATTAAACAAGCTATGACGTTTTGGCAGAACCCTTACGAAAAACTGCTATATTTAAAAAAAAAAGGGGGGGGGAAGGGGTTCCCGGTCTTGTTAGATAGACATTCTAAGAATCTAAACAATGCCAGTAGTCTCGATTGTTTACGGTAGTCACCATCAATACCAGAGATCCCGAACCAAAAGTCCTTATTTTTGTGATATTAGAACCCTTGCTAGATACCAGACTTTGTTTCTCACGGTGATGCTATGCGATTGTCGTTCTTCTCCTAATTTGTGTATGATTGATATTTTTACCTTAGTTGAAATATGAACTTACATAAAGGACTTTGTATGTCAGAATGAATGCATGATTTGGGGGAGGAACTCACATGGAACTAGATCAGGCATGATGTAAATCAGACCATTACTGTCACAATGTTGAATCTTTTCCTATCTTACAAGACAACTCAGGGTAGTTAAATTAGCTTGAATTATGCACACTATTTAACAGGCGGTGTTTATTTATTATTTGACATGAAAACAAAACAATGTTACAATCATTAATTATACCAGTATTGAACAGTAAGAAATATATTTTTCTATTTGGAAGAAACTTCATATAATCAGAAATTGTTAAAAATATTCTAGAATTTAGTCCTATAATAGATATAAACAGTGGTCCTCTATCAAAATGAATTGGTTACAATAGATAGATAAAATTGATCTAAATGACTGTTAATTTTTCTGTAACATATTTGTGGTTGACGGTTGAATGGTAGATACCTTTTCAAAGGAACTGGACTGCACAACTGAAAAACATTCTCTTGGATGGTTGTTTTAGATGCAGCTTTATTAACAATATTTTTGTGTAGGAACAGTTAGTTATATTCCAGATATAGAAATGGGATTTTATGGTAAAGGACTCTGAACTTTGCAATTAAAAACGAAAGATTTTAACACAAATTCATGCATGCATCCAAATACTGTCCAAAGCAATTTGCCATAAAAATAAATGAATTTGTTTACAAAAAATGTTTTAATAAAAGTAGCCCAAAATATGTCGAAGTTTTGATGAAATTATGTACATTGTTTTCTTTGAGTTAAGCAGCTTTATCATATAGCGTATGTACCACGGCTCCTTTTCCAATTACCAGTCCATGTCGGGTATGGAATTAGTTAGCCAGTTATTCGTTTCAGATGCATGGACTTGTTAATTAACTAACCAATTGTATCTAGGAAACAAAATAAATTGAATACTAAGAATAAGCCAGAACAAGAACTCAACAACTAAGGGAATATGAATATACATTTATTTTAACAATTAGTGCCAAACTTTTGAATGAAAAATTTTCCACAACTAATTAAAACAACAAAAATAAATCATAAATTTCGCCGTTCAATACAGAATTGAAAAGTTATATATTTTTCCATTACAATTTTGTGTGAGCTATGTCATGACTCATGATCAAGTTTTAATTTTCAAATTTACTGATTGTAACAAAAAGTTGAATTCAATTGGTGAACAAAAACATCACATATAGAACTTGAATAACGAATAAATGACAAGAAATAAATAATGAAAATTTTACAAATGAGAAGAGAAGAAAATAGCTGAACCCCAAAATCAAACTCTATAAAGACCTCAAATAAATAATAGCTGATCTGAAATAGAAGCTGCTTATCTGAAGACAGAAAAACATAACATACACGCAATTTACATAGCTTTGAAACAATATAACTAAAATATGGGAACTAATATATGAGGAAGTGAGAATAGGAAGTTGCATTGAGGAGATTCGCAAAATTAAGAAAAATTTGCCTGGAATACTGGAATTTTGCCTGGAAGTTTGATACCTCTGCTTTTATATCCTGATGGGTTATTTCAGTATTGATGTTTCCCCGAGCATCAATTTCCCTATTAATTCTCGTAACAATGACCACTCAGCAAGTCAAAGATGATGTAACAATTGCAATTTTTGCAGCCGCTTAGACACTTCGTTCTATCAGACAGTTATTCAAGCATAGTTGAAAGTGGCACGTGGTTGTATATTTTAATAAAAATGATGGTTTTAAGCATGTGAATCAGTAAGTGCTAACTTTCCAAAACATCCACAAAATGAGCCTCCAAAATTGTGTAATAGTAAAGTATAGGGAGAATTTTTCTGGTGTCAAGGATCGGGGAAACATCCATTACTGGCATAACTGTTTAAAATTTTTACTCTTTGCATTGTGACCATTTATATATTTTTTCTATAAGGCATGTCGAAAGTAGAATTCAGTAAACTGTAAGCAGAAATGGGATTCAAAATTTTAAGAAGGAGTATTCTTTTGATTCAAACTTACTAACAAACAACAGGAAAACCACGCTACATTTATAGCTACAAAAACAAAATTGGATTCGCAGATTATCACAACATCCTAAGACAGTGGTTCTCAAACGATGAGGTGTGCCCCACAAAAGGGGTGTAGACGATTTTTTAAGGGGGCGTGAAGCTAATTAAAAATAAAAATATTTGTCAGATTTGATCTTGCTCGCATTATTTTGGATATTTAGATTTCAAAACTTTTCATTTATTTCATTATTTATGTTCCATCCACATATTTTCAATGTGTTTTTTGAATGAAACATACTTTCGTCTTACTATCTGTTATTTGTAGCTTATAATTGGCTAGATATTTTTGAGGTGGGGTGTGAGACTTGACAAATTAAAAAAAGGGGGCCCGGCTTGAAAAGTTCGAGAAATACTGTTCCGAGACGAGGTGCATGTCAACCCACCACTGACTGTAGGGTTATTATCATACTGACACACCAGTTTCCCATAACAAAATCTTTCAAATAACTTAAAGAAAACACTTTAAATGATTTACAGTGTATGATCATAGATGGATCATACTTGTATAGCCCATACCTGTCCTAGCATATCAATCCTACACATTCCAGACTAATATAATTTTACAAATCAATTTTCAATTTGGAAAACTCTTAGAACCAGAATTATTTGTAAACAAACCTGTCCCATACCAAATATATTGATAAACAGAATTAATATTTGAGAATCCTGAAACTCAATTACCAAACATATTTCGAATTTTTATGCTAAATTGAAAGGTATGACGAAATATATATATAACATACACTAAGGATGACTTGAGTTTCACACACATTTCCAGACAGTGACTCAGCCCAATTATCCTTGTTTTTTTTTAAATACACTCGCTAGCACTCAGGAAAAGCATTCAAATAGTTTAACCCGCTCAAAAATATAAAAATAGTTCAAGACGTGGTTAAGTTTTTGTTCATCACTCAATTTATGTATATTTGATTACTTTATATCATTGTCAGATTTTATATATAGGGATGTCCAACAGCTTTGTTTGTTCGTATTTCCCTGGATTGAATAAGATGACATAGTTTCATTATTTGTCTTGGAACTGTTTTGATAAGAAAATATTTGCAGGGAATCTGCAGCAACAAATTTACTACACAATTCCACATGAGGTGCTGTGAATACAAATTTCGTAGAGATGTAGCGATTATCACTAACACCATTCCGTTAGCCTGAGATTTCATTTATATCAGGTTTCAGATATTTCTAAAATGGTGTAATTTAACGCAGTGTTTCCCAAACCATGGGCAGCAATTCATCTTTTTTTGCATTCCAGATACAGCCAATTGTTACGTCATTATCACAGTTCATGCATTGGTAAATGGTAACAATTTAAGTATAACAGTATCTTAATTATAAGCACTGGTACCGATCCCGTGCAGACGCATTCCTCTTCTGGCCCGCAAATATCCTTCCGCTTCTATTTCTGGCCCCCGTTTAATCAACTCTGGGAACCAATAATTTAGCGTTATTCATTGAATTACTGAAAATTGATACATAGCTTTTAAAATACGGAGAAGCCGAGATAATTCATCAATACAATTATCGGGTTGAAATGTGATATGGAATTCCTTTAATCTGCCTAAGATGTGATTTCAAAGTGGATACTGTATGAATTTGGTGAATTATTCACCTAACACCGCGTACCAGAGATAATATATCTGATATTATATCTGATAAGCAATCTTAGTTGGATAATTCGTCAAATTTATATGCTTCATCATGTCCATAACAGTAGTTTCAAAACAAACAACACTCTTGGCAGCTGTTTTAAACTATTCAATAATCAGCTTTGGTTCCACTTGGCTTCCCTTCCCCAGAAACAGGGTGCAATTGTCATTTTCTCATAATTTGTGTCTGATTGATTTATTTACTGGGTGAAAAAAAAAATTTTGACTTACTTATTCACTAAATAAATTTGATATGCTGATTTAAAGATAATTCACCAATTTAGCATTCTGAAATTGATAATATGCTCTCTAAAACATACAACATTGCTTGAATAAAAGATACTATGGATTTTAGTGTTACAGATTTATCGACACATCTCCAATGTTAAAGATAGCAGACCCCTTTTTGAAAATTTGAGCATAATGGACATCCCTATCTAACAAACCTGACAACCCTGGCGTCATGAAGAAGAGTTACCCTTTTCACTATTTCCAAAGTAATGCCTTGATACTTCCTGAATTTTTTTGCACCATTTAATAGCATTGTTACTTTTATCAATCAGGTGATATGTGCGATTTGGCGTGTGCACATAAAAAATACGAAAGGTTTTCAACTCGACAGAAAGTTTTTCAGACCATGGAATTTCCCCTTTTTGTTGCAGAGATACCGGATCAACATAAATAAGCCTGGGTCCTTCGGTTAATATAAACTGCCTTAGTTTTACAGACAGCCCTCTCTTCTTTTCCATCATACCTGAAATTAAACAAAATAAGACAATTACAAAAAAGAAATTTGACGAAGTTAAGCACAATTTCTCTCAATTTAGTTTCGGTGTCCTCTGATAACTTCAGAGCGAATAGTATCTACCAAACCGGCATGGTTGGTTCGCATGTGGACTAAAAAATTGTTCTTTGTATTCAGTTATTCTAGTTGGATCAATTTTGTCCAAGAAGTTAGTATTCAAATAAGCAAATTCATTCATGTTGTGTCGAAATATAAAAACCCTTTAACTTTTGAAAAAGAAAAAAACATTTTCAATTTTATAAGACAATTATGTTTAAAGTATCCACTCAAAATTGAAAAACTTATCTCTGCGCAGAGATATGGATGATAACTGAATCACCAAGAGTTACAGGTATCATATATAGTATGGTGGTGCCACATTTACCAGTAAATGCAATTTGACTAGAGACTTGAAGCAGATCAAGTTAATATGATCATAAACACAGCTAGGAAATTGTGAATTTCACTCACCGGTAACTAAAATTTTAGAAAAAGAACGTTTTTTTCAAGGATTCAAGGTTGAGAGCTCTCTAACCAATGAGGTATTGCAGCAAAGAATTTTCTTCGAAGTTATTAAATATTTTGAATCAAAATGATAGTTTGAAAACAAGTAAACTAGTTCATAAGTACCAGAAAAACACATTCAAAATGTGCATCAAATAATTTATTCCGATTTAGTTAATAGTAGAAGAAGAAATGTCTGGGGTCATACAATTGGGAAACTCAGTGCTGGCCAAGTATACTGTTACTAAGAGATATATTCTTGGTGGCATCAATCCCCAACGATTCAATATGTTTTTAAATCAAAAAATAAGGCACATTAAACATGATTGGTGATTAAAACTGAACTGCTTACTTGTAACTGAAAATGTTACAAATTGTCTAATGTCACGTACTTTATAATATAGCCTATAAATGATAAAAAAAAACGATAGACTCTGTAAGCTGTGACCGGCCGACTTGTGCTTGCAATCACAGTTTGAGTCATTCAAAAAATGAATTACCCGAAATTCTATGTGGGGCAAACAACCCCGGTTTAATTAAATAACTCTGGTTTGGGTAAACAACAAACATATGAGAAACTCACTCAATATTTACTCACATAGCGTTTTCCAGTAAATATGCGTGATAACAGTGATGACTATATCAAATAATCAACAAAAAGAATTTGTGAGGTAAGACTGTAAAAACAAATTGGCCATAGATATGTTGAATTCGAAAATCAATGTAAAAAAAAGCTTTACAAAGACAAAAAAAGTCCACACTAGTCTATAAACCGAACCTCAATTTTTCAATTTGCGATACCAGTGTATGTTGTTTGAGATTTTCATAGCTATACGGCAGTGATTTTCAATCGTTTTTGTGTTGTGGGTTGCGACACATCACTGAGAATATTGAATACATTCAAAAGTGGGGGCAAGTTCACATGAACAATTATATGAATCAATATATCTTCATGTTGATCATATTTATACGACATGAATAAAAAGATCATTTCTTCCTCTGTCTTGTTCGTTACCAGTTGATATATCATATGTTTTGATCTGCTTGTTTGGTGGCTCAAAATCCAAATGAAAATGTACTCGATTATTCCTAAAGTTAAAATTTTACCATATCGAATATAATGAATTTTGAATGTATTCGAACATTCGATTCGTTTTGAAGAATCCTGGTAGGAAGATACAGTACATTTTATTATTTGATCTTTTAACTCATTTCCAAGAGACATAATTTTTAAACAGTGCTAACTGGGATTTATTTTCATGAGAACTAAAGAGTGCGAAGTGTTTGTTTCAATAGCCAAAAAACTGTTATACATTTGGGGCAATAGTCATTTTCATAGGAAAACACACATCATTAATAACATAGCGGCCGTTACAAGGGTCTTGGTTGTGACAAATATTTTTGTATTCCATTAATTTATTATTCCCTTGGCATCAATTATTATTTGAATCATTTTGCACATTCCTATAATTGATCATCAAATGACACAATCAATTTTTCTGTTGTTTTGATATGTTTATAGTTTGTCTTAATATTGGTATGTTATTTAGTATTATCAACCCACGTCTATTATGCTAATCCGAACTATCAACAAGGTTACGACATCCTGATTGGTGACGTAAATTGTAAATGAATACCAGGGCCTCACACGCCACAGATAATACAAGATAACCAGGGCAGCTGAGAAAGTGTTTTTGAAATATAAAAAATACCAAGAAACAAAGTGAATTCATAGAAAACTAAGTTCAATGCATTTGCCATCATTTTAGGACATAATCTGCAACCTAGTTTAGATTTTACAGTCAGGGGATGGTAAAAATTCAATAATTCACTACTTCAAACAACAGTAAATTCTGAAATCACATTTTCGAACATGGAATATCGAATATATTCTGAATTAGGGCATTCATAGAGATTAATCTTTGCAGTGCAAGAAAGTTAAGATAGAGGTTTCATTAAGCATCAAATTTAATAAACCAATGGGATGAAAGGCTACAAAGGATATAAATCAAATGGATTGTAAGTGGGAAACACAGTTTACTTGTAAGATAAATATGCTAAAACACTCCCGAAAAAATACAACATTTTTTGGTACTCCCGTAGTATGTTTACCATGTTAGGGTATAATTTTATTTCCTGATTTTCCTTATTTTAGTTCTGTTATAAGTTCCGGACTTTCTGTGTTAGCCAAGTGAATATACCCCCTGCCCAAAGGTTTCCGGAGCGCCCATTTATTTATTATGAGACCACACTGAATATACATATATCAAAAACTTGAAGGTACTTGAACACTAATGATCTCTTCGATTCATTTTGTACATTGTAATTGATACTATGTGAGAGCAACTACTTTCAAGTTTAATTCATGGATTAATACAATAGCTTAAATTTTCCACAAAAAATGGATTGTTATATTTTATCCATATTGAAAAATGGCCTCGTGTAAACAGATCTGTAAAATTGAAAATTAAATCATGCTGAGCTCATAACATTTGGAATATATTTGGAATTAAAATGTCTAATACCTAACAGAGGTTTAATAGATATCCTTTTTTTTACAATATCATTCAAATATTTTTCATCATATTGACGCAAAGATCATTTAAAATTTAATATAGTAAATATGATTGAAAGGAGTGCAATTAAGAATTGTTTTCCAGGTTTTTCTTGTTTACGACATTCAGCTTTCCCATGAGCTTCAGCTATGATATTTCAAAACTATTTCTAATCAAAATATTAAATATTTTACATTTCCTTTAACTTAGCCGCGATAAAATAATATCTAAACCAGGGTGGTCCAAACCCAGGCCCGCCGGCCACATGCTGTATCATTATCTGTGGCCCGCATAACATTTGCTGATATAGGTAACAACGGATGATAATCAAAGAGTAGCATTTTGGTATTGTTTTGTCATAAAAATAACTGGGAATTTTTTTTGGCAAATTGACGCATCACTAACGTCGTTGAATTTACTTGCAACAGTGATAGCTGGGACAGTCAGTAGACAAGTGATTAGGGTAGGTAACTGAATAGTGTGCTTAACCAGCCTAAACTGGTTTGAAAGTCAGTTTCGAAAGGAAAGCTGACCAATCCTAACAGAATTTTAACTTGATATGGGATATAATCTTATAAATATCTTGGGACTAATGTGGCACCTGACGCCGACAACCTTGGACCACCCTGAAATAAACCAAGAGATGATGATGTGATAAATTAATAATTTCAAAAATGGAACACCAAACCAGTTTTCAAAATACTACGTAGGCAAAATATGTGACAGTAATACACAACCTCGATCAAAAATGACACGAGAAATTGATATATAAAAATATTCCTATTTACAATATATCATTATTTTGAATTTTCTGCTGAAATCTTATACAATCTAATAGGAATTTTTCTAAATCACATATAATAGGAAACCAAAAACTAGCATACCTGAAATTAATAGCATTACTAATTTAGAATTAGCCAAAGTTAAAACAACTAAAATCATAATATACGCACTACTACAGTTTATTAACCCTTTTTTTCCGCTGTATACAATCGACTTTATGTACCATTTTATAATATGCAATGACCAGTTAACCAAACGTACAAGGAACACCCCCAATATCTCTTTAAAAAGCTTATTTTCGCGTCTTCCTACTAAAACGCGCCCAAATGACGTAGGCGAAACTGTTCGACCCTACGCGTGTAAGAAGAGAGAAATTTCAAAAAATTTTGAGAGAACGTTTCACACTCTTATCGCTTCCATGAACACGTGTTACAAAGAAACGAAATTCCAAGCGCTCTTCTGAAAGAGGGTTACGTCACCTTTGCAGAAAAACCAGACTCAGCTTCGCAAGCGAAGCGAAACGCGAAATAATCAATGATATGTGAGAGCATGTCCACGATAGTTGTCTGGAATCTTTGTTTGTTTATTATGTGCGCGAAATTGTTTCCCGCTCGTTCAAATGACTTATATTTGAAGTAATGACAAATACTTTCGTGTATCTCTAAGCTTTGAAATGCCTACACAAATAAAATTCACTTAGTAGTAAAATAAAAAATTTACAAAAAAACAAAATGTTGACAGATCAAGCACGGATCATAGTTGGATGCTCAAAATGATTTAGTTAGTGCGGAATACTTCACAAAACATGAACATAAACGTAAAATAGTCCGAAAATAACTATTATGACCAAGGATGGTAATACGAATATATAAGTTATACGGAACAAAAGAGTTAAGATATTCTAAAAAAATTTATGAAAAATAAAAAGATGCCACAATGGGTTTTTAATGTGTGATAAAAAAAAATCCTGAAAAACACTGAAAGCATCTAATATTACACAATCTTATCACAGAGTTCTGAACAAATTTAAATAAACAAACTTATTCAATGTCAATAAATATCGAAGATAAAAAAAAATATAACTTGCCTCGTTTCAGTATAAGTTTCCCTTTACAAAACGAATGCCATTTGGAAGACTTCTGCTTTTCCATCCAATTCTGCTTCTCTGTTTCAGGTAAATTTACCGAGAGTCCGAACCCCTCAGTGTCCGAAGGATCACAAGATGAAAGTTGATCTTCACTTGTCTGTTATGAATGAAATAAAAACAAAAATAGGTTACACTAGATATGATCACAGAACCTCAGCAAACAAATTCTCAATTTTGATGACATCATCACACAAAACTTCAAAGTGAAAAATGAATCCCACAGAAGCCACAGATATTTTTGAAATAAATAAAAGCAATAGCATTCTAACGACAACAACAATCTTTATTAACCCCTGAAAATTTTAAAGCAATTGTTCCGGTAGTTAATAGGAAAAGCGTTTTTTTCATAACAACAACATAACGACAAAACGATTTCACAAGTCCACTTCGTTTCCAACAAAAACTAGACATATTTTTGGAAGGTAGCTAACAAGAATTGACCATGTTGTGTGAATTTCAAAGAATAATACATAATCGTTGGAATCACATCTGATATGATCCATATTTTATGGAAATTTTTCGATTTAATAGCTTAAATTCAGGGAAATTGAATTAGGTAATAGTAAGAATTCTAATTTCAACCATCAGTTGATCACTACTACCTGTACTTGAAAATAGCAAATCCACTCAAAAATATCATCAATCGTTCACAAGCTGCCAATGTTGCAATATTTATTATTGAACTGGTCAACACAAATAATATGTTCTTGCTTAAAACCAACTGTGATGACTAGATATTCGACTCAGTGACATACATGGGGAACGAAAGGCACGTTGAGCCTAGTGGATGAATAGAGAGACAATACAGGTAAAAAATTTCATGCGCAGATCGCATGTTCACCAGCCTAGTCATCTATGGAATGAAGCCAAACTGGAAATATTTCGTTTTTCCCATATATAATGGTTCCTTACACATCACTAGTTGCTTGTACCAAACTTTGCTTGAAGCAAAAAATGTGTAAAAAAAAATTATTATTATCTGAACTACCCCAATTACATACTTTTGAAGACTGTGTTGTCCCAGTGGCATCAATCAACATAGCATGATCAAAATCATCAACCAATTCATGAATATTGGTTTGCTGTTGTCCATTGGAAATTTTCTGCAACGATGCCATTATTTTAGGAGCAGGCTGGTTCGCAATATTTTCCCAGTCCACACCTTCAAACATAATGTGTGACTTTAGCGATGGATATCCCTCTTGATCACTGCTACCAAGTCGTGCCTATAAAATAAATAAGAGAGCGATGCTCAAATATATGGACACGAAGGTCACAATGAAGTAGTACGAGTATGTAATATGTTACTGTAGAATTCCGATACTGCAGCCTCCACCGCCATAAGGTGCAGAATTTTTAATTTTGATAATGTCATTGCACACAAAAAACGAATCCTACAGAGCTCACAGAAATTTTGGAAATAAGTAAAAGTAATTGCTTTATCGTCAAATATACAATCTTTTTTCAAAGCAATTGGTCAAGTAGTTGATGATTTTTCCACAACAACAACAAGAATTCTAACAATAACAACAACACGATCTGTATGTCCACTTAATGTCCAACAATTTTCTCTATAGCTGTTGAAATGTATATAAATAGGAGATATACTGAATAATGATATAAAGTGAAAAGGCAAAATAAGAGATCTGAGATTAATTCATTTATAGGTTAAAATGAACAAACAATTATAAATGAACTTTTGAGTCGACCCAAAAAGAGAAGATAGCAATATAAATGGTCCCCATTCATCATTTGAATAGTGTAAATCAAAGATTGCAAATAGGCTGCTCTTTTTTTGGAAATATTAAAATTTGCTGAAACAAACATAAATGATTGCTGAAAGATTTTTTTAAATGTTCTGGAGTTGTATTCTCTTTGCACCTTTATCGTTAAAATGAAATGTTTTGTGATTTGATCAACAAATTTCAAAAAGATGCTGAACTGTGCTGAAATTGGAACATTCAATATTACTAAATAATAAAAAATGCCAAATTAAGAGAAATATGAGAATAAGTATAAAATAAAATGATATACTACATCCGTATATACCTCAATTGGATTATTTAAATCAAACTAAATCATATTGAGAAATATATAATATTAACCTAAATGCACATAAAGGTCAAAATAGGAGAAATAACATAATAAAAGGTCACTATAAATACCTGAGGATCTATCACAATTAATCGTTCGACAATATCTTTGACATCTTCATGGAAAATTTCCGGGAACTCGTATTGACATTTTAAAATCAATTGAAAAGTGAGGTATTCATTTTGAGCTTGAAAGGGAGGTTTTCCGCAATGCATTTGATGTATAATACATCCAAGTGCCCATAAATCTGAAGCTTTGCAAGCTTGCTTTTCTTTGAGAAGCTCAGGTGAAACATATTGGGCGGTACCAACGAAAGAACTAGTTCTCGTTGTCGAAAGGTCGCCATCTTCAATTACCTTTGCAGTGCCAAAGTCAGTGATTTGAATATGATAATTGTCATCTAATAAAACGTTTTCTGGTTTCAAATCGCGATGAATAATATTGATAGAGTGCATATGCTCAAGTGCTGCTACAAGTTCACCGGCGTAAAAACGAGTAGTGACAAAATCAAATTTTTTAGCAGCTAGAATACAATCTAGCAATTCTCCTTTTTTAGCCACACTCAGACCGAAATAAAGATTTTCTTCATCTTGAAAAGTGAAATAAAGTTTGATAAAAAAGGGATGATTCAATCTTTTTAGGCATTCCTTTTCCCGCATGACCTGTAAAATATTAGTATAATATAAGATAAAGTGGTAACGTGTGCGAATTATGATAATAAAGATGTGGGCAAGACATAGTCAATCAAATAAAATTTGGTGGATAGATGAAAAATTCTACGACATATTTGAATATTTTTCCGGTTTGACATTCAGTCAATAGATTACAACTTATTCAAGATGAAATAACGGACATGTAGTTTGCACCTGAGCCTTTTCATCTGTGCCAACAACACTAACTGACTTCAATATAACAAATTTATCCCAGAGAAAGTAAAGCCAATAGTGTGGCTCAATCATAATAATGGTGAAACTAGACCTCTTGTGCGATCACCAGTCCATGTATAGGATTAGTTAGCCAGTTATATATTTTCAGAAGCACGGACTTGATCGAGGAAGACGTAACCAATCCGCTGTTACACGAACCACTTTATGGGGACGAGAAGTCAGTCCTCTTGCACATAATTAACCATGCAAATCAACGCAGGTCAATCAGAGGTGTGGTGGCAAGCATATTCCTAATGCTTAACATGATGAGCCACACCATTGAGCCCGGAAATACATTCATTTTTTCTCAATTTTACAAAAAGTAAACTTTACATACATGTGCAGTTTTTCTTTCTTTCATGATATGCCGTTTTTGAATGATTTTTATTGCAAATTCCTTTTTAGTTGTTTTTTCTTCAGCCAATATCACCGTTGAATACGAACCCTCGCCAAGCACTTGACCAAATCTGAAGTCGCTTCGACATTTTTTTATTTCTTTTTTTGGTGTTTGATCTGTCACTCCTTCTGCCATACTCCGACAAAATCAGTTGTTTTATCAACCAATTCCTAACAATAAATATCACTGAACAAAGTCTAGTTTCACTCTGGGCTAGAGAAAGAAATATTGCGCAAGATATATAATGATGAAAATTGTTTAATAAGCACACATGCCACGAGGCTTGAATATTTTATAGGTAAAAATTTGAAACAAAAAATCAATGTTCAGATTTACTATTCTCTTATATCTGTTTATACAGTACAGTACTTACCGATTTATAATTACGGTACCTCAGTACCGGTACGGTAATTCTATTTCGTAGGGTGGTTCACGTAACCGCTGGTCGGTTGCGGCTTCCTCCACCATCAAGTCCATGATTCCGAAAACAAATAACTACCGGTAACTTCTGAACTTATCCCATATCAGCATATGGCAGTACAGCAGGGGTCTCATGTAGTTTCGTACCTTCGTACTTCTAGTAGGCGTAGCATAACAATTTTTTCACGTGTCAATCCTAACCCCCACCTGACCACACCATCCAAAAATTATGTCATTACGACATCACAGTGACGTAATAGAGCCCTTCAAATTATGCGAACTGTCATCCAAGACCCGCAGACAAGAACCCGAAATCGAACAGCCATTTCTCTCCTTTTTTGTGGCAACGATCCCAATAGGAGAGAGATCGTTGACGTCAGTCAGTTCTTTATCGTCGGCGTCGATGCGATTTCGGGCGATCGTACGAGTACGGTATTTGGCAAGTTCTATGACGTGATTGTGACGTCGTAGTGCTGGAATTTTTGGATGGCGTAGTCAGGTGAGGGTTGGGATTGGCATGTCAAAAAATTGTTATGCTACGCCTACTACAGTACTAGAAATACTAGGTACGAAACTACGAGACCCGTACCGTACAGCAGTACCGGACATGGATTGGTAACCGGACGAAGACGAAAGACCATGGTTCACCATATGGTTAAGCTGTGTTATCAACTTTCCTCTCCCCCGGGATAAATTTGTACCCGGTATATCCTATCTTAATACAGTAATATATATCTGTAAATTCTTGATTTTAGAAATAATTTTAAAATTTAGAATAGTTTAAATTGGAAAACCATCTTTTTGAACAATTAAAGTATCATGTCATCACTAAAAACATTTTTATTTAATTTCTCAAGAGTACCGGTAGGCCTACCTATTATTACCGGTACCGTAACGGTACAGTACCGGTACCGGTACCGTTATTGTTAATTTCCTTGCTTTCACAAATTCAACCTCGTTGTAAAAAGATCGACAGTTTATGGTATATACTGTAACTCACCTATATGTTTCGTGATATACCGTATCATGTTTGAATGATTTGAAGAATACTGTACTGTAATTCTATTTTGCTAAGATCAAAGTGACTACCGGTATAAACTTTATAGTCACTTTGGCTACGATAAACGCCTGCCCCTGTGCTTCCAAGACTGGACTTGTTTACTGATTCGTCAGATGTTTCGAGAAGACCCGTCCACGCGGTGGCACATTTTTCGAATATTGTTGTTGTTTCTTTCGTTTCGCTTCGTTTTCGTTTCGGTATGTTAGTCGTTGGTTTCAATCAATCAATTTTTTTTAGTTGCTCTGGCATAAAACAAAACAACAACAAACAGAAAAGCAATATGCATAGATACCCGGAAGACCTGTTTCAGGCTTTCTGTCAACAAATAAAGCCAATACCAATAGCTTTCAGTAGTCATTGAAATTGATCTTTTCACATTGTGCTATAATTGTTTTTCATAAACCAAAGTTAATCCTATCTTCCTAAATCCAATATTTTAATTATGTATTCATTTCATTTATATTCCTTTTCATATACCATAGAAATTATTCAAATACGCTCATTGGGTATAATTACCACTATTTGTTCTCCATATTATTAATTCTCTAGAGTCTAGACCCCTAGTAATTTTTTTCTTGTATATGCATGGATCAACAAACCTGATAACTAACTTCAATCATTAGCCCCTTGTAATGGTGCATTTTTACAATTATTTAAGTGTATAATACTCTATAATTAGCCGTTACACACATAGTCATCCAATCCCTGTGAATCTTATGCATAACAGTGAATATGGGGGGAGCTGACTTGGATGGTCGTATCGCTCCCTCCAGTCTATACCATAAACGGTGTTTATTTATTTGTATTTATGCTTTCTTATTTATTATTGTTTAGGTTGACGAAACAATAAATATCTCTCTCTCCCAATACCATTTTCCCAGCAACGACTTCTTCGTTAACCGTAGGCTACTTTGTCAACATTGGCTAATTATAGGGTTACCATATTTTTGTCACCTCAAAGCGGGACGCCTCCGAAGACCATAGCTGTGATTTTAACAAATATAAATTTACCGATTTCACATTAGCACCTATGGAATTTTTATTTGTTTTGCGGATATTTGAACCTATACTAACCCTAACCACATTAGGGGCCTACATTTAAAAACATCCTCGCTGCCTCTGGGACGTATGGTAAGTAGAGATGTACCGATACCACTTTTGTCGCCGATACCGATATCGATCCGATACCAGCTAAAACGGACGATACCGATACGCCAATATTAAAAAACGATCGATATTGCCGATATTCCAATACCAATTCTATGTAATTATTACCTCGAGTGTACAGGGCAGAAGGTTTAAAACAATAATCTTTGAGCTTTATTAATAGTGCACATTATTTCGGATCAAAAAAGAGTAATATATCACGCACATATATATACATATATATTACAATATTATGCACACTATATTAAGAAGTAGATGTTTGGGATCCAAATGCGTTAATCAATTCAGATGAACTGAGTACTGGCGCTAGTAATTTCGGTGTTCAATTAGAAAACTAATAGAATTTGGCTACTGTTGGTGGTAAAATAAATAAATGTTTCGCCCACTTATCGTATGAAACTGATACAGAGAGTTACGTGAGGAGGGTTTTGTGCCAAAATAACGTCATATTTTATATTTTACACATCGGAACATCCACTAATATTCGGTTGATATATTTCTTCATAATTACCATGTAATATTAAAAATTGTAATATAAAAATTTGACAGCGAAAATACTCAAATTGATTGAGCCAGTTTGGCTAATAAATGGCTAAAACATGCCAGAATCCGATTTCCGTTTCTACAAGCGGAGGTGGGGACGTGCATGACTCATAGTTCACGATCCATGCAAGCAAAAAATAATTTCAAGATTAGTATTTTAACCTATTTTTTAAAACATTCTGTATGATATTGAGAAGCTGAATATATATGAAATATCGGTCTAAATGTAGCCGATACCGATACCCGATACATCGGGACATCTCTAATGGTAAGCCTGCTAATCAGCAAGATGTCCACCGTGGCGTAACAAATGAAATTTTAGCAGCTCTCAGTCCCAGATAGCCACTTCGTTAATTACAAGCGAAATTGAGTTTGTAGTATAATTTATATATTTCATAATACAGAAGTAGAAAGGTCTAATTAGGATTAGAGGATGTTTGAATATGTTGAAACGATTTGCAATATGTTACAAACAAAAATATAAACAAATAAGTATAAGTATATAATAAGTATAAGTTTATTTCGACTCCATAATCAGCATAACAATACATTTGACAGATAAAAACAAATAAATAAGAACTGATTAGGAAATCAGGGAAGCAAACGAAACCTTAGAAAAGGTTTATAACGTACAAAATATAAGATGGAAGGTTTTGTCAAGAGGAAGTGGTACGTGTTTACTCACCTAAAATTATTAAGTTATTTCACACACGCTCACATGCACCCACCAGCTACACACACACACACACACCCAACCACTGAGAAGTTATGTAAGTAAGAATAAAACGCGATAAATTTAGGGTATACTATACAGTAAACAAAAAAATAAAAATAAATACTAGAAAAAGAAAAAAATTATTTGCCACACCATATTGATAATTTTGTAATGGTTGCCATTGCCAAATTGATCGATCTTCTAATCGTTAATCAAAATATAAAAGGAAGATTATATTGAAAACATATTGCCAATATATTGCCAACATATATTGGCAAAATATTGCCGACATATTGTCATATACTACGGCGTGATCTTCTTGGACCAAGTAGGGGTTCAGTTAAAAAAGGAATTAGCTCGAAGTACATCTCGGAATAGAGGATTTTGAATATTGAAAAACGATTCGCAATATGTCACAAACAAAAATATATATAAACGAATATAAAGACAGTGAATATATCGTCGTATAATACGTCTTGATCTTTCATTACCATGCAGTTGAATTGTGTTTGCAATTTTGATTATGAGCTTTAAAGAAGCATGAAAGTATAAGGCAAGTATAATAAATTAATAAGGAAAATTCATATAACCACGTATTTGATTATATGCATATATACTATTTACTGGTAACGCCCAACGAAATTTAAACAATCGTTATTATTAGCCAAATAAAGCGTGAAATGAAAAACAGAGTACGATAGATCATATACTAAAGATATTAAAAAAAATTTGATAGACGTACAAAGTACAGTGGTTAATTGCAAGTGATTGCGTTATCACACAAAATGAAATGGTGATATATGTGAACAGAAGATACGTATTTTATAAGGAATTGAAGTACAATAACCGGTGGCAAGGATTAAATCATACAATTATTAAATTGAAGATTCTTCAATTTGATAGCTTTTCCAGTAAGTATAAATTAATACCAGACATTTATATAAGTATCCGCTTGAACTTAACGTGAAATTCCCAATTTGAATGCTGAACCGAGAGAAAATATTATTTTTGAGAACATATTGCCTATCAACAACATATTCATGAGCAAACCTAACTCATGCTTATTTGCTCCCAATCGAAACTTGGTCCAACGGTGACTCCTTTCGAGGACTCGGATCTACAGACAGCGTTGCATCAATAAAGTTTTGATTCTCATATGCTGCAGAATCAGGGGAATTTAACCCACTGCCATTGACTCCATTAAAATTGGACCCCATAGTAAACTCTTTGCCAGCGTCCACATCCGGAAAATCTGTTTCTTCGGCGAGTTTATCTTCCTCTGTTTTCTGCTTTTCAGCGTATTTGCTTCTGAAGAATCCGCACTGGGTAATTTAAAGTAAGTAAAACTTAGTTATTAGTTATATATATATATATAACTAATATAAATTAAACACGAGTCAATAATTTATCCGTTACAGCAAGAAAGATTGCTCATTTGATTTCTGATAATTAGGTTGCGAAAATTGAAGTTACGAAATAACAGGAACGGACAATCTATGTCTATTCTCATCGTAAAAATTCTACGACGCATTATATTGCGGAGGATACAACCATCTGGAGTTCAAAATTTTTTTTATAATAATTAGACGTCTGTTGTGAGTTGGCAAGCAGTAAATATAGTATATCCCAACTTATTAGCACTTTTCAAATGAAAATCAAATCTGTAAAAGGTAATTTTTGTACTAAAAATATTTTATCTTGTTGAGGATATAACTAACTCAATAAATGTTATCACAATACCGTTCTTTTTAAAAGCAGTTTCACAGAATATTTTTTTGTATATGGCGCAATTTGACTAGTTCCCAGTAAATTATCATTACTACTTTTGCAATATAATATTTAAGGGCAATTCCATGAATGACAGAATATAATTGACATGTGAATTTCAAACTAGTATAATGGTTTATTTTTATTACATGCAGAAATCTAGATATATTTATAGAAAAATAGTCGAAAATCGAAAACTAGAAATTCAGTATTGTTTTCTATAACATAATAAAGATGCATGAAATTTTAAAGCTATTTTTCGTTAGTTGGCAAGATATTCAAAATTTCATATTCCCTTCTAATTTTTACGGCATACACAGATTAAATTTAAATGGAATTATTTCACAACAATAAAGAGGTGAACTGAAAACAATCTGTACCAATTTTTCAAATTTAGGTAAAGCAAATTTCTAAAATTCTTACAATGATTCTCTCGTTGTACGTTTTTATTTTAGTAGTATACACCGCTGATAAATAATAATCAAAGAAAAGGTTTTCACTATACCTTCCATAGCAGAAGAACAATAAGGATGAGTAGCAGAACTCCCCCAGCTGCAGCAACAATATAATACCAGATGACGTTTTGTTGTTCCGGTATTTCGATAGCAATGTATTTCTTGACGACTGTCGTTATCTGAATACATTCAGAATAAATTCTATGTTTCGCAGTTTTCGTAAAAACACACGGTAAATTAATTCAAATTGGACAACAACATTTTCGAGACACCGTGTGCACTGACTAATGATGACCACCGTGCTTTGGAAGGATGTTATCCATTCCAATGAAATTTATTACATTCTCCATGACGAGGTAGCTAATCAGCTGCAACATTTACATTTCGCTATCCCCCCACGATAGCACATAAGTCTAATTGAAAAAATGAATATATAGGTAATCGTACCTCTTCTGTCTTGATGGTAACGTTTCTTCCTTCGCTGTTTATTATAAGAGGTGAGCCAGTAGTTGAAATCTCAAATAAAGTCTGCAGATCAACTTGAGTCTGATTCTGTAGTTTTATTTAAATATAGTAGGGATAATAACGGTTTTGATTCAACATCATGATAAGCGTAAAACAGAAATTAAAATTCTGCAGGACAATTTGATGTTGCAAGTATTTAGATATATTATATTATTATATATTTGATTACTTTCGTTTCAAGATTGAATAGGAAAATTGCAATGTTTGAATATGAATTCAATTGCCGAAAGAATAATTAAAAACTTTTACAGTCATTCACAATTGCATACACGGGGACCCGATAATTCACTCAAAATTTGCTTTTTTTTTTTATCTCAATTCATGAAACATTTTTATATGACATTTGACCTCAGTGTACGTATATAGGATGCTCTCTTGTTTTTATTCTTTCGGTTTCGCGCACCAAACCTTACCCCTTTTCATCAACAGGAGGTTCATCACAAACCATCAACGCGCGAACATTAATGAAAACAAAATTTGTAAATTTGCTTACTGTTCCTTCAAACGTAATACTTGACGTCCAAAGTCTGAATTTCGCGTAGAAATTGATTTTGTCAGATTCTCCAATATTTGCAACGTTACAAATCAAGGAATCGCAGGAGTGACCTGGTTCAAAGTCTTTGCAGTTCTGGTAGTAAAACGTCATAAATTAGGTTAGTAATTAAAGGAGAATGTTTGGAACTACCTCAAATTAGTGGCGGAAATCCTGATATTCTCGGTATGTCGTGATAATTAGAGAATGAACTAATGACCAGACGTTAGGCCGTGGTATGGCATATGACTAAGCAGTCCTATCGACTCCGTATCTCCCGTAGATAAATATGTAAATCCTAGTCTAGTCATGTACCGTTAGGTTAGTACTGTTTAGTTTGTGATATAGTCTTTATTCTTACACGACGAAGACAGAACAGCAATTTGAAATGTAAATCAAGCATCTACTCTGTACGAGGCATCACAGAATTCTGAAATGTATTCCCTTTTCTGCTTACCATTTCTGAAACATTGATCGCGACATCCGGTGGAGATAAGGTGGCGTATCCTTTTGTTGAGTTGTCAGTTTCTGTATCTATGACGAGATCGTATGAATTGATATTAGACTGTTCACAGATGCAAGTTGTCTGTAACATTGAAAAATAAAACACCGATATTATAATCTTATGTTTTATTTACTTATCTGGCTATTGATGAGTGATTGTTGCTCTACCGGTAGCTTCGAGCTCTTCCAGTCAGTCCCAATTTGTCAAGGGCATCGCAGCGTATTATTTCATATTTTGAATAAGCTCATAAAAGGTAATGTTTTCAAACAAACTTTATAAATTATATAAAGTTCAGCTGCATTAAATGTAAATAACCATCTTACCGGGTTGTCGACTCCAGCCGCAAATTCAGAGTTACACGAAACCTGATATAAATAAAGCAGAGGTTCGCCAGCATATTTCGACGGCCAGGTTAGTGATATTTGCGATGATGGAATGTTGCTGTAACCAGCACCGGTAATCTGGTAAGAAAAAAGTATAGTCTGCATCTTTATTAAGAACTCGCATATAAAAAAGTATATTAACCGAATCTTCAAATTAAATATAAATAAATAATGTATATAGCCTACATTTCTAATTTTGACTAAAAATTTGATTATCGCTTACACATATTCAAAAACACCCTTCCGAGATACAAAAAGGTTAATGAAGAGTGCACCATAAGTTTGTTGTGCAGCGAATATTTCACCTGTCTTCAAATGAACAGGGTGTTAAATATGTGTGATTCTTACTCTGAAAGACATTTCGATGACTGGAATTCCTTCTGATATCTCATCTACAGTAGTTATGTTTTTAGTCGTTGTCGTATAGTTGAATGATATTTCAGGGTTGCTGCTTTCTCTGTAGAAAGATGCGAAAGTTAAGTATAATCATAGACTGGTAATGATATCAACTTAATTATTATTAATCAGTAAAAACTCGTAAAAATAGAATGAAGTACCTTCTCAAATTGAAATCTGATCTGTACTTGATGGCAGGCGATTTTTCCCAACTGTTGTCTAAAGTGTTGTTTTCCGTCGACGAATTCAAGCTTCGTATTAAAAGTATTTAGTAGTAACGTTAGTTATTTTAATTTAAAAAAATAAAAATAAAATACGATTCTCTGTCTCACCTTGCATAAGTCGTTATGTTAATTATAAACGCGTCCATATTTCCAGCTCTTTTTAAACTAGAAGCGATTATGTTGAACTCGAAATAACACTAAAAATAAAATAAAAAATGATCGTTTATGATTAATTTCTTGCATTCCATATATTGCTTCATTTTTTTTCTCAATACTCAACTCAAACTTCTACTTATACTTTTCATCCTTGTGCCGTATATGTTAACACTTACCCAAGCTTCAGGAATCATGATGTTTTCCTGCGAATTATATTTGAATGTTTTTGTCGTAAAACCATCTTCAGCATGAATTGGAATACCATATTCAACAACACATGATGGCAGTTCCGGGTATGATATGGAGTTGAAAATCTGAAACAGTAAAACGATATAAAACACTTGAATGAAATATAAACATGGATTAAAATTAGAACTATGTATGTGAATAGATACATGTATAGTGAATGTTGACTTGGCCATTACTGTTCCTATAGTATATGAACACTTTGTTTGGTTTTTAAATCTGCGGTATAATATTCGTTCAAATACGATTTAAGTCCATAGCAAAATAAAAAATGTATCCTTGTTTTATAGAAACAAGAGAGCGATGCCTAAATAGCCACGAAGACCAAAACGATGTAGTACGCAATATAAAGGAGTATGTAATCTGGTACAGCAGACAACTGGTATGGCAGTGTTTACGAATAACGCGATCGTGGAACCGCCACAAGTTGCGCAATTCTTTATGACGCCATCGCACAAAAAACGAATGCCATAGAGCCACAGAATTTTTTGAAATAAAGAAAGGTCATGACCGTCTAGGAAAAACACAACTTAAACTACTGATAATTTCAGAGCAATTGGTCCAGTAGCTAACGAAATAAGTGATTTTTTTTTCATAACGATAAGTAGAAAAACCATACTCAACTCAACTTACCGTACTCAGACTAATTTTCGAAGAATAAGACACATTCAGTTTTGTGCCGAACGCATTCTCCCCGACGTTTGTAAAGTTCACACGAACGGTGATTGCTTGAGAAGTGGTTGAAGAATCAATTATAAGGATTTGACCATTTTCAGAGTAATCTTTGCCATCTCTGAAAATAGTGCGATATATAAGAATGCTGTCTTTTTTTTGCGCTCTATTACTAAACTATTTGTTGCTTAGTACCTAATTATTTTTGAACTATTGGCTGAATTTCTATAGGATGAAAAACATTGGTAATATTATTTTGTTTTAGTCAAGACTTACTTAGTTCATTTAGAAAAACTTTTGGACATTTGCATATAGCATACTTGCGGAAACCAATTTTAAACTGAAGATTCCTTCGAGGAAATTGTTCTTTTTATATTTCAATCGCAATGACTGGAAAGTTTTTGAGAAATTTGAAAGAAATTTTGCAGACTGCTTACATATGAAATGATGGTAGATTCATTTCTACTCCAACTCTTAAATCATGATTGCAGATATCTTCTTCGCCGCATTGCTTCATAAATCCCATTCCTGATGACTTTTTATAGGTCCGTAATCTGTACAGAATTAATTAAGCAGATACGAAGTTACAAGAGAAAGCAAGTTCTACATAGGATAGGATAGGACGGGATAGGATAGGACGGGAGTTTTCGTATTTG
This sequence comes from Styela clava, assembly GCF_013122585.1. Taxonomy (NCBI): domain Eukaryota; kingdom Metazoa; phylum Chordata; class Ascidiacea; order Stolidobranchia; family Styelidae; genus Styela; species Styela clava. The sequence goes on from NW_024102839.1 coordinate 7,000,620, forward strand.
ACCGTTGAGAAGGAAACGATATAATCATATATACACACCTGTCTCTCGCCTGGTTACAGATCAGTAATTGCGGGCAGTTAAAGTTACGAAAACTACATTGAAACAACACGAGGAACTCAAAAGAGAAGCGCATAACCTCGGGCCAGAATCATTTCTTCGCTTAATATTTTATCTCATATTTATTAATAAAAGTCAACAGTTGTTTTGATTATTACTAAACCAAGATATTAAAGGCTGTAGATACCAACAAAATACGCAAAAAGACAAACAGGTGAATAATGTTGTAATCAACTCACGGATCTCTAACAGAAGACATTGGTGTGGCAACATGAGAGGAAAGTAGATCATACTCAATCTCTGCAACAAGGGTAGATTCGTAGTCGCTGATATTTTTCTGATAAATAAGAAAAAATTATTAAAGTCAAGAAAGAGCAGTTTAAATGAAAAGATATCACTTTAAGCAGTGTATATAATTTATTAAAAGTAAATGTACCAAGGAAAAACTAATGGTAGTTTTTTCAAATCTCAAAAATTGTGTTAGATTGAAAACTATCAATAGGTAGAGAGTGAACAAACTCATTGCATACATTAAATCCATGATATTTTCTTCCAAATTAGGGTATTTTACCAATTTTTAATACTCAACACATACTCTCATATCGAATGTGTGCACGAAGCACTTCGTTTCTCCGACAGGCAGTGTAGTATTTTTCGTTAATTTTGTAGTTCCTGTACCAGAACTCAATGAGGCTGATCCGAATTCAAGTCTCTTTTCGCTATCCGTAGTTTTCGCGATATCAAGCGTCAAGTTGTATTCAATACCTATGCGACAACGAAGACAAGAATTTAAATAGAAATTTGAAGTCTAAAAAAATTGATGTCCAACAATTCTCCAATGGGACAACGTCTTTCAAAAATCCTTTGTATTGTTTTCATCTACATTCTACACGATGATAACAAGGTCTATAACGTTGTATTGATGCTTACATTTTGATTCAAATAGCTGTGTACTTGGCAATTTCAAATGAAATGCCATCGATTTGGTATTTCAGGTATCAACTTTAAATTTCGATTGAGGTTTCTTGTCATTTACCCGAACTATCAAAAAATAATATTTTCTTTTGCATAAAGCAAAATTACCTATTTCCGACTCGATTGAGGTACCGTTTACCGTGAAACAGACTTCAATCGAAGAGCAGTTTTTGTAGTTATTCCTGATGCAGTTGATAATATCGAGCTTTGTTGTTTGAAAGTGTATTGTTGCCCAAATATTTACCACTGGTCGAGATCTGAATTACGACGATATATGTTGAAAATGTAAAAGCAAAAAAGGCTATAAACATATACTTCACTTTTCCAGATATGTCATATTTTATCTAATGTTGTGTGTGAATAAATTTGATTATTACCTCAAAAGAACAATAGAATCACTTTTTGGTGCTCCAACAAATATATCCGGGTATGAATTTTTATCAATATCAATATTTCCTTGCATGGATTGTCCAAAATATTTTATTGTAGGATCAAATAGAGATGATGCAAGAATTTTCTGAAAAAAATAAAAAAATTTAATAGTGGTTTAGGATGTGGTTGGTATTGTCCTGTATAACTGTATAATAAATACAGTTTGACCTGGTATCAAACTACTAGAAACCCAATTTAATTTATTAAACAAACTTAGTGTATTAGTTGAAATGTGAGCAAATACTACACAAAATACCATCGGTAAAGGTTGATTGAACACGTAAGTGGACATAGCAATCGTTTTGTTATTATGTTGTTGTTGTTCTTTGTCACAGAAAAAAATCGCTTTTCTCTTTGATTACTAAATCAATCGCTTTAAAATTTTCAGTGCTCAAGGTATTCAATTTTTCGCTAGAAGACTATTACTTTTATTTATTTCAAATATTCTAGGTAGCTCTATGGATTCGTTTTATTGTGTGCTATGACGTCATTAAAACTTGCGACTATGTAGCGCTATGTGTCCATTTATTTGAGCATAGTTCTTTTGTTTTCTGCGAATCGCTAGTTGAATATCTACGCATCCTTAATTCTCACTAAATAAAATTGTCAGCTTTGTTAGTAAAATTGCTTACTAGTTATTCGCTTTCGTACGTAAAAAGTTGAAAAAAAAATAACGCAATTCGAAAATATTTGGCTTTTTTACACTAAATAACCATGGATTGAATTATTTCGAAAACCAAAAAATAAAGATTTGTAGGAAAATTTGAAATACAAAAATATGAGAGAAGATGATAATGATAAATTGTGCTACAAAAATATTCGATATTGGCTATACGTTGCTCGCAATCCCTTCTCTGTCATGATACACAAAAACGCGCCTCGGCCATCTTCAGCAAACGGAGCACCGATAATAACGTCGTTATACCCATCCAAATTCAAGTCTCCGGCGTTTGGTCATTGCTGTTCCAACCGTCCACCAGGCAAATTGTCACCGTAGAGCTCAGTGGGAATATATGATCTAGAAGCCTTGAAAAATACTTTGTTAATATTAGGTCGGATTTTAAGTCGATAAAATATCCAGCGTTTAAATCTTCATCTTGTAACGCAGCGCTTCCCAACGGGGTCGCATACTGTATTTAATATAAATTTTTCATTGTTTCTTATTTTGAATGCTGTGTATATGAAATGAATCAATGAATTTCATTTTTTAATTTCAATATTATTTACTCGCTGTTGCGTTGTGCCTGTTACGTAACTGTTACGTAACAATAGAGGTAGACACTACTAAAGTAAAATCACGCAGAGACGTAGGTGAAGAGTTGACTTTTCGCTTTTATTCCTCAGGCCTACACATGTATAACAATTTCAAAAGGCACAAAGATAAAGTACACATTAGCGATCACAAAATTGGGTTCCATTTAAAAGCAGCATTTTTACGTGTGAGCGCGCCGTGGGTTTTTCATAATTCCCCTGATAATTTGGCGGTGGGCGAACGAAAAGTATGGAAATCGCTGACCTAGAATGGTAATGGACTTTGTGCAACATATTCTTTCTTCGTTTGATTATTGTCATACTATATAGAACATTTTATAGCCTACTAACTTACCCAGCTCGATAAGGAATTGGCTTTCTGACTGATATAAACGAAAACTCTGCCTTCGTCGTAATTTTGATCAATATATAAAGGTGAGCCAACCAACAAGTCTTCCTTGTCGTCACCATTCACGTCAACAGTCAACAAAACTCCACCGAAATAACAACCAGTATGCATTTTATCGACTGGCGGGGGTAGTATCGTTACGGCATCTTTCCAATCAGTGCTTCCTGGAACAGACTCGTACACGATAACCTAATGTAATTGAATAACGTTATAAAATTTGGATTTATTTCTTACCGCTGTTAGTATACTACAAATGGCCATCTTGCTTTATACAACATAGCTTTGCGACAAACTGGTTTAGGCAACAGTTGAACCACGTGTGGGTGTGACAATCCATAGAATATGTATACTTTAAAAGGACCTCCAGAAGTATGCGCACCAAGATGGCGCACAACCTGAATTAACGTTGTGTACCAGGTTAGGATTCAGGTTATGCGACATCTTGGTGCGCATACTTCAGGAGCACCCTTTAAAAGCATGTAATATAAGCCTAATGTAAGAATGACGTATACGTTAATGTGAATATTTCTTCCATAGGATATTTAATCAACTACGATTTATTTAACTGCAACATGATTGTCCGAGCGTGGTACTTGGTTATACTGCATTCATTTTAACTTTTTTGTCTCGCAAACAGTTCACCAGGTATATAGAAGTATTTCGTTCTTACAGCTCCTTCTAGCTTGTATCTTGGTGCTCCAGTTGCTACGTATTCTGTCGAATTGATTCCGTCAAAAAATCCCGTGACAGTGGCGTATCCTGTAGTGACAATAATTGTACGTTGCGACTGGTATTCTGGTAATACTAGCAGATAAATTCTCCAACGAATCAACGTCAAGGTATTGGTGAGCAAGCGTGTGTTCTCTTGCGTTTTATGCATTATTTTATGCGCTCAGCGAGTTTAAAATATATCCTGCTATTGTACAGTTTCATAGTCATGTATTTGCACATCAGGAGAATGTATTAACAGTAAGTACAAAACATACAATACGGGACCTCAAATGAATATAAAACTGCAAGATTTCTACTATGACTCAAATTTGTTAGACTATTTGAATCCCCGTGAAAGTTTACCAACCTAAATATGGAGTATCTTCGGTAGAATTCTTCAAGACGTTTTCAACGTTGGAGTAAGGTGAGATATATGGATCTTTATCGGTAGATTTTCCATACTTTATGATGGAGCCAATCCCTTGATACATTCCAACTCCACCAATATATAAAGATCCGTGCTGTAATGGCAATGAAACTGTCATTATATATATATCCAAAAAAAAACTCGTATCGGTTCAACGAGGTTAAGTTTTTTTTTTTTTGGGGGGGGGGGGGGGGGGTTAGGCTCGTTGCTACTCGGGGAGTATAGAGTGAAATTGTTTATAATGATGAACGAATTACATAAAGACGCACGAATTAGATAAACTGAATTGAAGTGACCAATTCAACATACTTAAAAATTTGAAAACCCCGAGTAGTTATGCTGGGCGATTCAACGGAGCAGCAATTGAGCGTTTTCAAATCGGCAAAAATTTTTGGATTTCAACTAAATGAACTTACCATACTTGATGCTATCGATGCACCGACTTGTGCATTGTCAATGTCGTTCCCTATTTCACTGACTTCCTTGCGACCTGCCATGATGTCATATATTTATATTTATTAAACACTGTTTCACACCATAACAAGGAAATGACACAATCACAATTTCATTTTCCATTATATATATTTACTGTTTCATAATTTATCGGTATAATGTATAGATGATTAGATGCTTATCCATTAATCCATGAAGTTTTTTGTTTTGAATTTTCAATTGCAACGAGAATTTATCGATACCATATATATATTGTTTTGCTTTCACGGATGTATGAAATGAAGGAGAAATATTCGAACAATTACTAATTAAAAAACAGCAAATCTGATTCTGACTTCATAACTAAAATTGAAATTGGTAAAGGTACTTTATGGGCACCCTGTATTACTAATAATTACGGTGAAAGAGAAAATGAAATGGATAACCTTCTAATGCTTCGCTCTTTATGACTGATGTTAAATCTTTAATAACGCCCTGTAAGGCACCAAAGTCGGCAACTGTCAGAACTCTATCATTTCCAGTTCCTCCGTTAGCAATATTTTGCAGTTGATTCAAAAATTTTTCATAATTTCCCACTCCAACAGCAAACGGCGTTATCATGTGTTTGTATTTATCATGCCTGAGAATTAATAAGAAATAAATGTTTTGATTTGTTGTGAATATTCATTGTTCTTCCAATCCAGGCTCTAACACTGGTAGGCTATGCCAGCAGGGCAAAACTCAATTTTTAATGCGGTGATTACTTACGTCTGGATGACTATAAAGGCTTTTTTAGGTGGTGTAAACTTGGAAACATCTACCAAAACGAAATACTGCCGATTCGGACATGCTTAGAAATTTGTTCATATATGTTATTATAAATTTGAATCAAAATAATAATTATTTGGTATAATTATGAATAATTAAGCAAGAGCTTGACATAATGTTTGTTTGTCCAGGAGGTTTGGTTCGTGCCAACATAAATATACTATGCGTATAAATATGCAGGCTTGTCCATGGGAATGGGATTCACATGCGAATCCCGCGGGAAACGGCCCATGGGATGGGATGGGACAGCACACATTTGTATTTCCCATGGGGCACGTGGACACGAAAACCGCATGATTTTCGGAGAAATTATGGTAAAACATTTCGTTATAGACTCCGTGTCCATATATTTGAGCACAGCTCTCTTGTTAGTTATAAAGAGTAAAATATATTCAGTAATAACAATATACGTGAAGGGAATGATGGACACATGTATAATAGGTATGAATATAAAGTTAACAAAGTCCGTAAATTTTGCTGTTTTGCATGTCTATTCGTATATGTAGTCCTATGAAGAAGACGCTAAACCTAAATTTAGCAATTTTATTGGGATGGGAAAGTGACAGAAAAATATATCCCATGGACAAGCCTGTAAATATACATGGATTTGATCGATGTATCAAGTTACTAGAACGATCGATTCTATTTGGATTTTTGTCTCGAACCGGATCCCATAGAGCAGGAGTGGCCAACCAGCGGCCCACGAGCCGCATGCGGCTCTTAACCCGGTTTCATGCGGCTCTTTTCTCCGTCGTTATTTGAAGGGAAAAAAATAACTTGCAAACTACTATTCATCATGTTTCGATTAAACATATTATGATTCATCGCGCATTCTTTTTTGTGTCGAAGAGAAATGAACGCTTTTATTCAATTTACATTGTAATCGTCCATTATTGGGTACCGATCAAACTCCTTGTTGTTGAGACGCGTTTATACACTACAACGACTGTCGTAATCGTATCGAAAACGAAGTTCGGGGCAAACGGCGCAGTTTACTATTTGAATGAAGTAATTGAAGTATGATAAGACGTCACAGATCACATCGTCGACGACCAATTTAACTCTGAGATGGATTGTTGGAAATCCCCTCTAGTCTCAGACGATGCTGCAACTGAGTTGAAGATGATCGATCTTTATAAGGAAGACCAGCTGAAATGCGCTTTGAGGGAAGGAGTCATTGAGTTATAGAAAATCATTCCAATGGAAAAATAACTCAATGCCAAACGAGATGCGCTTAGGAATTATCAATGTTTGGGTCAACATACGTCTGCAAATCTGTGTTTTCTAATCCAAAACACGTGTGATCAAAGCTTTGATTTATTCGAACTGAAACCCACGTGAAAGAACTACTTCGATTGGCTATAACGACATACAAGCCAAATTTAAAGGTCCAATCCAAGGAATGCCAGAATTCCCACTATGTAGCAATCTAAACAATAAATGGCTTGTAAATTTCTGTCATAATCATGTCGGTTAGTGACATTTACAATAAACTAGCATTTTAGCAGAGTTGAATAAAGATGTATCTGATGTTCGTGTGTGTTCTTTTTGTAATGTGGTTCTTCGCGGTAATAAAAGTACGAAATGCGGCTGAGGGTCTCTGACTGGTTGGCCACCCCTGCCATAGTAGACGAATCACTCATACAAAAAGGTGATAAAAGATGATTAAAATCAATTTACCATCCACTGAGGAAAGCCCCATCATTCGCTTCTCCATCGGTGAGAACTACGACCATTTTCACAGACGTTGCATAGTGGCTGGATTTCGGGAATTCCACCTATGATAAAGAGTAAATAATCAAATACAAAATAAAATCATAGAAATGCTCGCTTGTATTATGTTATACCTCCATTGTTCTTCGCAGTGCATAGTATGTGTACGTGGCAGAGTTTAGATATGGCATTTCAGTAATGAGCTGAGTTATATTTTCAATAGCATAGCCATCCTCTAATTTGTAGGGAATAACAAATTTCTTGGAGTCTTTAATTGCAACTCTAAAATAGAAAATTTTGTTAATCACAAATAATTTATTCACCAATTCTCATACATATATATTTGCTACCACACCCTTAAACAGATCTTCGTGAAAGCACATGCAAGATATGTATTTATTACACGTCTTCAAATGCTTTATTTTCAACATGAATTTTGCTTGAATTGAGATATATTCTTGTTATTATCAAATTGGCATACAACTGAAATATCTTACATAACTCCGAGAGTACGTTTAACTCTTCAACTTACCCATCCCATGGATTATCTTTATTAGAAAACTGTAAAACCTCCGTTCGAACCGCGTCTCCGAAATCATTTATCAAACTAGCTGTTACATTAATCAACCATTGCTTCACGAGCATGAAATTTGATTCACCGATGCTACCAGATCCATCCACGACAAAAATGATTTCAATTGTTTTATCAAAGCATTCTGTTAAAAATAAGGAAAGAATAAATTTGTGTTCTTTCCTTCTGAATTCGTCATATTTTTCTTCTTTGCCTCTACTTTTTTTATTCCTCCCTCATCGCCTTCTTTTTTCATTATCTCTCTTATATATATTATCATAGATTTTCTTTCTCTATACAACTATTTCTCTCATTTATTACGTACTTGATTCATTCCAAACTTTGAATTCCCAATTACCATGTTCGTTTCCGACATAGCAAGCACCAGGTGTGCGACCTGATCCTGGACATTTTTTTTGCCGAAGAGGAGTGCAGACCTGAAGTTAATTATAAATAATGTTTGACTTTTGCCTTATTTTGGTGATCGGAAAAGAAACGTGTCGTGATATCTTGAAAAACAATGGAAAGTAAGAATGGTGTTTATTGAAGAGTGAGTAGAGTAGTTAGAGAAGCGATGGGCAGTATTTTTTTTTTTGCAAGGAACTCTGCAAAAATTGGATTGAGTAAGGCGGAATCGAAGAAATTCCATTTTTTCAAATACAGTAAGTTTCATCATTATTTGCTAGTTTACAACCTCGTTATGAGTGAAGTCATCTCATGACTATTATTGAAGTCCTATCTCAATCCTACTCCATGTAAAGAGCGGCCCTCGCTATAATAAGCAGAGACTATAACTCACGACTTAAGAGTAAAATAGAGTCGGAATATTTTTAAGTACATATATGACAATCATTCGTGGCTTTTTAGATACCTATTCATGGGTACATCGTTACATACTATATTGCAGTGGCGGCGCGTCAATAGGGCCAACCGGGGCAATGTCCCGGTTGTTTTTTCCGTATAATAAAAAATATTCGAAAAATACCTCAATATCGGTTGCACAGACTGTCTACACTAGCCATATTCTCCCGACATGGTTCATTTTTCGCTCGCAAAGCCTTCGCCGAACGTCGACGGGGCGACGCCGATTTTGCCCCGGTTGCTCATTGTATATCGTATTCTCTCTTTTATCTTCCACTCGCCGCGTTTGTCTCGTTTGTTTTCTGTTTCTTTTACTAAATCATCGGGGCCGATCGGGGCTAGCCCCGAAATTATGACGACACAATGCCGACGTTTCTTACAACAACGTGTTGACATATTCACGCCTTCCGTCTCGTTCGTTGGTTGCTTGAAGAGTTGATAGTTTCCTCGCCTTCGTTTTTGCGCTTGTTTCGCTATTTGAATCAGTTAGAGACCTTTAGTCCATTTGCTTTCGATTTTCCACATTCCTTTTGAGCTCCTCACTTCTTTCCGGCTTCGCATTTCTTAGCCTTAGACCTCATAATGAATAAGGTTGATGCACTACTTCGCACTCCGCTTTCGCTGGAACAAAAATTAGAGGTACACCGTCTTGGGCCTTATCAACCAAAAAATTGTTCACTGGAACAATCCCATGACGGAGGAAAGCGTCGGCGTACATTCTGCGCAGAAACTTGGTATAAAAAACACGAATGGTTGTGTTACAGCGAGGACAAAAATGCACTTTTTTGTTTTTATTGCCTACTTTTTGCTACCGCCCGTGATTCACGTTGGTGTAACTTTGGTTTTAGAGATCTTAAACATCTTTCCGAGCGTGCCAGGGATCATCAATCTTCTATGGAGCATCTGGACAATGCAGTAAAATACCGAACATTCGGAAATGTTAATATTGCAGCACAGTTGGATGAAGGACGCGCGGTTTCTATTCGTCGGCACAACCAAAACGTCGAGAAAAACCACCATGTTCTCGGTCGATTGATAGATGTTTTGAAGTTCATTGGTTGTCACGAGCTGTCCCTCCGTGGGCACGATGAACAGGCTGGCTCTTCTAATAGAGGGGTATTTTTGTATATGGTGGAATACACCGCATCCCTAGATACAGTATTGAGAGATCATCTTGATGCCGCAACTGTTTCGAAAGGGACATTTAAGGTTATCCAAAATGATTTGCTCGACTCAATGTATAAAATTTATTTACCACATTTGGCTCTGGAAATTGAGAATTGCCAGTTCCTTTCAATTCAGTCTGACGAGACAACTGACATCACGTGCGTTTCCCAACTGGCTGTGATTTTTCGGTTTGTGAAAGATGGTAAACCTACCGAGAGATTTCACAGCTTTGTACCAATCGTTGATCGCACGGCTTGCGGGATATCGGCTGTACTGAAAGAAGTGTTACAGCCTTACAACGCGAAGTCAAAATTGATAGCTCAAACTTATGACGGCGCGGCAGTCATGAGTGGGTCGAAACATGGTGTTCAAGTGTATATAAAAGAAGATTTTCCTCATGCGCATTTTTTACATTGTTATGCACACCAATTTAACCTCGTTATTAAAAATATGTGTCTTGATACCCCTCTCGTCCGTATATTTTTTGCAAATGTTTCGGGGTTTTCTTCATTTTTTTCCGTTTCGCCGAAGCGCTCTGACCTTCTTCGCCAGATATGTAGCCGCCGTCTCCCAGCTTGTGCACCAACACGTTGGAACTTCCAATCACGCGTGGTGCAGGGCGTGTCCGAAATTAGGTCTGAGCTCATTGAGTGTTTCAATGGCATTCAGAGCTCTCCGGTTTGGGACGAACGCTCTGTGAGGGTGGCGGCGGGTCTAAAGCGTCTGCTAGAAGATGGTGAGTTTTCATTTTTTCTCGCTTTTTTCTCCACAATATTCTATCACGTGGATGTATTATACGGCGCATTGCAGTCAAAGCTAATGGATGGAGCGTCTGTGCAGTCGTGTATTTCAGACTTCTTCGATGCTGTATCTCGTATCCGGGAAACAATAAAATACGACGACACATGGAGTGCTTCTTTACGCCGCGGGCAAACAACGCAGCGTTTGATTTTGTCTGCAAAGGAATGCTGTGACATTCTGGTGAATCAAATAGGCGATCGTCTGCGCACTGAACACCTTGCCGCGTTCTCTTGATGAACCCCAAAAATTTTTCAAAATTAGCACGTCAATTTCCCATCCATTTGTTGGCTACTGTCTCCAAATTTTACCCCATGATAAACGTGGGTAAATTGGAAAATGAATTGCGATGTATATACACCAATCAAACTTTTTTGAACATCACATCAACTTGCGCGCTCTATGGGTTCCTCATAGATAACACTCTAGTAACTACCTTTGCGGCGTCTGCAAAATTTCTGGACATCATTTTGACGACGCCTATTTCTTCCGCCGACGCAGAGCGAACATTCAGCACGCTGAAGCGTATTAAAACGTATCTCAGAAACACAATGAAGCAAGATAGATTATAGTCCTTGGCTGTTTTATCCATTCACAGAGACGTTATTTCTGGGATGCATGACTTTAATCAGCGCGTTATTGAGCATTTTGCTTCCAAGAAACCGCGGCGTGTTGCATATATGTTCAAACAGTAGAAGTCTAGCAGCATATATATCTACGAGTGAGCGACGCATGTCCTTATCTTTGCATTACTTTCCTTTCTTCATAGTAACGTTTTATACCTTATTTTAGGTTTTGTCTGCTTTCCCGAAGTTTCTGTTAATATGTCATTGTATTTATCTGGGTAAATATTGCCTTTCCTTTTGAAAGAGGTTTCAAAATAAACTATGTCTATATTTATTAATCCCTTGACTTGGACCGGTTTTAAAGACACTTTCTTATCGTTAAAAATTGTCGCTTTTGCCGATTGGTTGTTGCCGATGGAATGGTTTTTATACTCATAAAATGATGGGAGGACTTACAGCGCTCATCCTGTCCCCGTAGATGGGGGTGACTTGGTCCCGCAGTAGCTTGCCCCGGTTGTCAAAATGACCACGCGCCGCCACTGCTATATTGGAGTAGTTAAAATGAATGTATGATAGATCTTATACATGTTTACCACATAATCCGAGCTGTTTTTCATTTTTTCAATCGAAAGACCGAGTGCATCAGCTTGAGTTTTGTGATCTTGTCCAATCTGAGTTCGATCCGTGCTGTCAAAAATTGTTAACTTGGTGCAGGTTGGCGAGGAAAAATCTGGCACCCCTGTTGTAAGTTCCGTGCCAACTGTCGTCATTCCCATTGCTGGATTTGAATTTTGAATAATATTTGTTGTTAAAAGGATTAAATTATGACTAGTCAACTAAAACTAATGATTCAACAAAATATTCCAAATGACCTAAATAACAAACGCCTATGTACTTGCCACATCATAATATATTTAACGGAAATCCAGTATGACGGCATAATGGTTTTTTCGCGTATATACATATGTTATAATTAGGGTTACCATATTTTTGTGTCTTCAAATCGGGACGCCTCAAAAGACGATTCTGTAACTTCACATTTTTCAATTTTGCTACATAGGCCTACATTCCTACATTTAAAGCTGTCCCGGCTGTCTTTATTGACCATATTGTTATCGAAATTTTATGCGCATATTCTCTGTCCAAATATCGGGTTCAGTTCGAAAAATAGGAAGGAATTGACGTTAACAATACCGGTACAAATAATTCGAATTTAGACTAATTAGTATTGCTTTTACATGCGATACGTCTGCCATCAATGGGAATCAGCGGGAAACGAACGCATTCACCTTCAGTAAGTAGGCTAGCGCTGCGCTACACAGAAACAACAGTAACGAGAACGTGTTTGTGGACTGTCCCGCCTAAAGCGGGACGTATGGTAAGCCTAGTTATAATACTATATATTTCTATATTCTATGTCGAGAAGCGCAAGATTTCAATCATAGTGGACCCTGGTCGATAATTGTTAATGGCCCGCCATGATACCTTATGTTTGAATATAAAAATATAATGTTTGAATGAGAAAAAATTGAAATGAGTTAGCGAGCCTTTTTCAATTTGAAACGATAACTATTTATCACCCCAAAACAAAAATACCGCAATTAGACGTAGTCACACATGCAGTATCATCAATTCCCCGAAAATCATATGCGGTACCGTAACTTACTAGTACCGTACCCACTGAAAATTTCAAACAATGGTCTAGTAAACAAAGGGAAAAGCAACTTTTCATAACGATAGAAAGTAACACAAAGAACAAAAACAACAGCAACATAATACCGACATAATTTAATAAATTTATAATTTGAATAAATATTGGATTGTTAACAAACAATAATAAAAAAACGGACACAGAGTTTCATCAGATAAGTGTCTTAAAACTCTTGTGAAGGAGAATTATCTCGTTTTGGAGGCATCACTTGCGTGTGGAATAAATGGGCTCGCGTGCCAAGTTCGGCACGCGTGCCAGGGGTTGCCCACCCCTGACTTAGTCGATAGTAAGAAATCTCTCCAACACGTTTTAAATGATTAATCTAAAACGTGTGAGAGATGAAAACGTGTTATTTAAGTAAATTGATATCGGTTTTCATAATTTTTATATTTAAAAATCTCGTAATTCTCTAATTTGTGATTTAGTTTTTGATAAATGAAAATAAAAGACATCCCCCGAAAATAAGCCCTAGTGTTAGTTTTCAAAAGAAAATTGAAATAAGACACTGTCTTATTTTCGGGGAAACACGGTACGTGTCCAATAATACCTAAAGTAGTATCTGGCATCCCTGTTTCTTGATACGTTGTATCCGGTGCCATCGTACTTTCATCATGAAACGTGGTATTCAATGCTACCGTACTTTCAAAGGTTGTTGTTGTGAACTCGCTGGAACCATACGTTGTCATAGATTCAGTAGCCGCCATTAGACTTGTCGTTGCTAAATTCTCGCCAACGTACGTAAAGTTGCAAAGAAAAATTGCTCCTGGGGATATAGCTTGATCAACTACACCTGCACGGGGTTGTCCAACGAGTATTCTAGAAACGTAAGTTTTGCTCGTTTTTGGTAAAATATAGAATATACGTGAGGCCTAGCGCATATTGTGGTTACTAGTGGTACCAGTCTCGTATAGTGGTTATTCATAACCTGGGTACAATTAACCCATTTGATCAACTCTTTTCAAGGATAGACATAATGCCAAATTTTGAATGATAACAAAATTTATGAATGTTTTATTTGAGTCTTGCATAAATCTTTATGACGATAATACCAAATTTAAATAAAATATATATATATCATGACTTGACGTACTTGTTATTTTACACTGCACACAGGGTATATATATATATATATATACATACATAGTATAAATAAAGTTTTACCTTAGATAAGATAAAAAGATCTTAAACTGCAATTTGCTGGTATAGTTACCTCGCATTTTCATCTTCTAACCTAACGTTGAACGTGTAGCCAGCATAAGCAGGTTCCTTTTCAGTCGTCCTACTGCTGGCACCGCCATCTCTCATATACAAAGAGAACGTCTTTGTAGTTTCTATGTTGTAAGATGATGCATACTTCCAAAACAAAGCAGCAATAACTATCGTTCGCCCCAACATATTTGCAAAATTAAATTAAAAACTACTGTTGCAAAGATAAAGAAAAAGCTAGTTGTGCGTGTATGAAAGAATATCTTAGTTCCACTGTTGAAAGAGTTTGGTCGAGACCATGGATGGAAAAAGTATTTGCAAAGTGAGTCCAACGACAGTAAAACTAGCCTATCAGCTGATTTAACTCGGTTAAAATTATCAACTGGAGGATAATTAAGTTTTAGTCTCACACTCAAAAACAAATGCTGTTCGAAAAATATGCTAATGAGGATTTCATATATGTCGAATGTGTACTTTCTGACAATTTCAACTTACTCGTTATATCAGTGAAAATACAAACTTACAGGACTGTCGCGTCATATTATCAGTCGATGACATTATTAGGGATCACGGTACGGTGGAAAGCAAATAAGAATTCTAAATATAAATTTGTAAAGTTTCAATCAGGACATGTACGGTAGCAGTAATTAGTTTGAAAAACTCATTTCTGGCTTAGCTCCTAAAAACTGGTATAATATAATTTTCTCTTCCTAACGTATTAAAACAACCCACCAGGTATCACGTCTGCCCTTTTCCTAATTGTCGTATATATTTCGTAAAAATTTTCTGCGCGAGGCGTATCTATCCTACGGTATAGTGTAACACTGTAAACTTTAGTTAAAGCGCGTACTTCCTCTAATTTGTGAGATATAAACAAACTCACATGCTCTGGTAATATTTTTTTAATGATAGGTCTTACCATGCAGATGTGAGCAAATTTCTGGAAATGTGACGGTAACTGCACTGACTCATTGAAATTATGACGACCATACCTGTGATATAACGTATTGCAGTGTGTA
This sequence comes from Styela clava, assembly GCF_013122585.1. Classification (NCBI taxonomy): domain Eukaryota; kingdom Metazoa; phylum Chordata; class Ascidiacea; order Stolidobranchia; family Styelidae; genus Styela; species Styela clava. The sequence continues at coordinate 7,015,754 of NW_024102839.1, forward strand.
AAACTAATATGGCGCAATTTTCAATAACGCAACGCGCTTTTTAAAGTATTTTTAACAAAATACAACAATGTTATATTATAGAAGTATGCCTTTCGCCCATTATCGGCCGAGATTGCTTCCTTCTACTGCTAAACAATAGCCTCGTGCTATGATGTTATCATATCTATTGGTCAACTTACGTCCTTTCGTCAGAAATTTCATGTGCCTCGAGAGTTAATCTAGTTATTTACTCTACCGTGGTGTATACACGGGATTGCATCTCGCAGTAATTCAACGTTAGTCTAACTAGTCCAATACCCTGTCTCTTTGTCGTTTACCATTTTATTGAGATGTGAGATTAAATACAACGATCTTAATCTGGTACATCAATTTTGATATGGATTTTAAATGGCTTTTTTAGCAAATTTTTGATAGTTCTGATCTATTCTCAATAGAATACTTCTAGGCTATATACTGCACATAACGAACTTAACATTTCGCTATTTCAACGATCCAACATATAGATTATAAGCAAACCGGCACGTAACATTATGTTCTTAATTTTATATTACCACGAGATAATCAACAAACAGATACCACTATGTTTTTAATGTCGCTTTGTTATCCTGTATGTCTGCCAGTTGTTGGATATTTCCACAATATCGGACGATGACGACATATTTGTATCATTTCAATTCGACCAAAGTTTAAAAAAGCGCTGGTGCGTATAGAATGTTACGTTAGGATTTGGTAATGATAGTCAGTTATCTAAACTACATCAATAAAATGAAAATCAATTTCCCACCCGACAAGATTTTCAATACTCTTACAATTTTAGGAAAATTCTCCTCGATATTATTCAATAGGTAATGTCGTTAACTGAATAATAGATGACTCTTTCAATTAAAAAAAACTTCTGAAAATGATTTGGAGGACAACAATATGTGACCAATAATTATTGACCTAAAGCTGTTATATTGGACAAATCTAATGTGCTGGAATGCGCAATTACTACTACAGATTTTACCGAACTTCTCTCGTGATTCAATAATAGTGATATTAAATATTTTTGCGATAAATCAATCATATTTATATAGTTATATATCAGATGACTGATAGTTATATCAAACAATAACTGGAAGGTGCGACCAAAAATATGCAAACTATGAACAAAAGAATTAATGCTATGCTAAGATTCAGTTAGATGAGTCATTCTCTCCAGATTGATTTGACGTCAAACTAAGGCTAATTATTTTCATATACGTATTAAAAAAGAGAACGCATTTCATGCGTAGTATAATCACTTCGCTGAAATAATGAGATTATAATATCCACATAATGAAAATATTGTATATGTTTATCTGCGAGTAACGTGACCTGAAATTGGTCCCATCTCTGTTAGCAAATTTAGAACTATGCTTACGTGATTAATTAGAGGTCGTCAGGTCAACTCAGTGTCCTGATAGGCCATCACACTTTCATAGTATAGCAATGTTTGGAACAATATTGAAGTGCCCTCATTACGATATTCTTTATTAATATAGATTCAATACACTGTTGTATACTGTGCACGGAAATGACGTTTGTTTTCTATATCCTTTCTGTATCTTATATCAAAACAGTAAGTAGGATGTACATCCTTTGACCGCCATACAGCTACAGGTCGTGAACACATAGTTTTGTCGTATTATGAAGGCAATTTCTTAGCTAATTGTCGGATCAAATACGGTTTATGTTTGACGGAAAATTAATCGCAAGAAAATTTAACTGCTGTTTATGATGTGCCTGAACAAATTACTGAATATAGAAACCAAAAGTACATTATCTTTGACTCAGAATGTATTTTTTTTACTATGCGTATAAACTCGTCGTATTACCTGATATCTGATGGAATATCAAGTGATATCCCTAATGTATAAAAGTCTAAAGATTTCTACTAGATAGCGACAAAGTACTCGATGTATGCGAGTCGCAAAAAAGTTGGATAGTTTTCCATTTACAGTACAGAGATAAATGTACATGTTCATGAATCAAGAAAGATAGACATGCCATAAAATGACTTAAGAGACACGACAAGCATTTAATTGAGTATAATTTTAGAGCCCCCATGAAACTCTGCTTTTGGCTACGCTCCGCCACCGAATGGATTTTTGTACTGAATAAACGGTACTCCCGTAGTATGTGCAACAAGATGGCGGACACCGGAACGTAGTATGTGTATCAGGTTAGGGTTAGGCCATACTTTCAGGTACGAATACTACCAGGAGTCACTTAGCTAGTCCCCGAACTCGTAATAGAATTAAAATAAGGAAAATTGGAATAAAATTACCGCGTAACCCTAACCTGGTACACATACTATGTTCAGGTGTCCGCCATCTTGTTGCACATACTACGGGACCGCCGAATAAACTATACGAAAAAGTCTATAACACAAAAATATCGCCTATGTTCCCAACCCACCTGCCTTCTTTAATACATATACCGCAATGAAATGTATAAAACCGGCAGGCTTATTTATAACCGTACTGAATATAGCCTAAACGTATACGCCTTTAACATCTACCGCCTATACGTCACGAGCGCCTACGACCATTAAGCGAACATGATGCTGCTCATACGATCACACACTAACACTCCCACTCATATTATTTTAACCTAGTAAAGAGCGCATCTCCCTCTTCCACACCATACTGGATAAAACAGAACTACACATTCTCACCACAATTCGTTATAGTATATTTTATAGTACAATGAATATTTCGACTTGCCTTGGTAAGTACGGAGGAAAAACCCGCTTCGCAGTGGATTAATTCATTCGTTCTGTTCGTAGGCTCACCTGAATATTTAAAATGAGCAAATTTGATTATGCGGAAGTAGATGAGGAAATTACCACGAAAAAGAGGCTGGCATGCGTGATTAGTATCAATATTATAAACAATATATATAATCTTTATTAATTGTGTCATACTAAAGGCTGGCATATGATGGCTATTTGAAGACGTTATATATAATTATATATAAGGCGAATTTCGCTGTATATGGCTGTCTATTTGTTTGGAGTGACTGTGTGAAAGGGCAAACATAAACTTTCGAGGGAGTTTTGCCTACCTCGCGTTTCTAATTTTTAAATTTTAAAGGCTTATTATTCATTTTACGTTCACATTTATATTTGTAAATAAACCTTGTTACATGAAATAGTCTTTGATATTTACTGATCCGTTTTGTAAAGTGTAATGCCTGGATGTTTATGGTGATTTTCGCTAAATTTTGAATGCGAATTCACCAAATTTTGAATGTAAATTTACTGGTTACCTTTAGTAAATATCACAAAAGATTGCGATAAAAATTTTTAAAAATTATTTGTGATATCCGGTAAAATTTACGAATGAATTTTGAGCGCTTCAAAAGTGTATGTACCAATATGGAGGTACCTAATTTTGCTCGCCTACTTGGGACTGGGACTGAAACCTATGGGCAAGGGATATATTCACTTGGATAACACAGACAGTACTCGAACTCGTAATATAACTAAAACAGGAAAAATCGGAATAAAATAAACAGCAATATGTAATGCGAGGCGATTGGCGATTATAGGTATTAGCCTGCGACCTTAAAAAGCCAGTAAAAGATAAAATCATTACCACTTTTCATGTATTCTTTCAAGCACTTTCTCGTTATTACGATTAAAATTAGATAATGATTTTCAGATTTACTTTTACTGAGCCGATCATCGGTTACTATGCTAAAACTTCAATAGTTAAATCATTGTAAATTGTTGTCTAACACCAGTTATCAAGCACGTGAACATACCCTCCAGTGATTGAGTAATACTCTGTTGAAGTCCTTTGACAATATTGTCCAATGCACTAAATTTTGCTACCTCAAACACTCTACTTTTTGTTCCAGCTATCAAAAGCAGTTCAGTCGGGTCAAATGCATGTCCAACACCAACAGCATAAGAAATTACACCTTCCTCAGCTGCAAAACGAGCACTATATGGCAACAATCTGTTAAAATGGAATACTCGAAATGATTATTTTTGACAATGTTAACTATCGAGTGAGAGATATTTAGAGTTCTAAATTCCAAAAGTTATTTAACTAGACTACACTCTATCCCTGACCTTGGTAAAGTATGGCCCGTGGGTCAAATCCGGCTCGTTGGGGGATTCAATCTGGCCCGTTTTGTTAACGTTCCCATAACGCTCTCTTAACGTTCTTATTTGATCATAGTTTACGCATTATTGTCATGTAATTTAGTGTATCGTTTACCGATGGTTTTGAATAATTTGTTGCATTCCTTTTCTGAACCCTAATTCTTGAAGATTGATAGCTAAATTATTACGTCACACTTACATGGCCCGCCAGTCTAGGTGGGCAATATTTTTGTCCCCTGGTTCAAAAATCTTGCCCACCCCTGCTTTATCAGGTTAGTTAAATAACTTGACTTGACTCATGCAACGAATGGTATTCTGAGTAGGGCCGTGACCCGTCCCAATGACATTTCTCGTGGTGACTACCCCGACTAAGATTTTGAGCTGGGCTTTTTAGAGTCAGAGTCATCTCTTCCCAACTCCGATCACTTCCTCTTTTACTCATTTCCGAAATTATCGACTCTATATAAAACATTTGGATTCATATCAGTTTGTTACCGACACCACATTTTAGCCGGGAAACTCGATACTGGCAAGCTTTATTTGGCTTCAGTTGGGAATCTCGACTCCTAATCACGATTTGAGAAGATTCAAAATTAGGCTTCAGAAAGAGAGAGAGAGAATATATTTGAAAAAAATATTTGAATCCTAAATTGACTCCTGAGTTCAGAAAATTTCAGAGGTATAAACTAGCAAAATCAACTCCGACTATACATAGCGTATATACTATGGATGTTTCCCCGAGCATCGATTTCCTTTTCCATTTCCGTAACAATTGCAAATCAGCAATAACTTTACAATGATGTAACAATTGGAATATATGCCGCAGCTTACTATACTTCTTTCGCTTGGACAAATATTCAAGCGTAGTTGTAAACATTGCCTCTTTTTGGTAGTTTTGCATGTTATTCGTCTGTTTATGGTTATTTATCCAAAATATTGTTGTAAATCAAATAACCTAATTGTCATTATGTCTCACGACCTTTAGTTTAGTTACAATAATCAAAAATTGATACCGCAAACGCTGCGATAGATTAGTCTAAAATTAGCTATCAGTACCTATAAGCGGCACGTGGTTTATTGCTTTGAATGAAAATGATAGTTTTTAACATGTGAGCCAATTTGTAAGAGCCAACTCTCCAAAACACTCGAAAATCAGTGTTGAAGATATTGCACAATGATGTGAGAATCTTTCAGGGGTCAAGGGTCGGAGCGTCCAAAAAAGAGAATTGTATAAATCCCAGTAATCCCGTAATACGTGTCTACATGGGGTAGCAGGCATATTCATGGTAGAGTATGATAAAAACAAAATTGTGATATATCTTACTCTCCATCAGTAGACTTTCCATCGGTGAGCAAGATCATGACTCTACCAGCCTCCGGATATCTGTTATTAGATCCTTTGAAATCATACAATACTGTCTTATTAATTGCGTGTGCTGTGTACGTTGATGATCTTTGATACTGAAGTGAAACGTTTCGATAATTGTAAAAGTACGGACTAGTGAAAATGGAATACCACATATACACATTCTTAAGTATTTACTAAAAAATAGACTATAATCAAAATAAGAAGCACTCAGATACAAGTGACAGAAAATCATAAAAATTACACTTACGGTTAAATACTTTCATGAGTTACATAACGAAAAAGTTTGGTACATACTTGATTACAAATTAACTATTTTTAGCGTACTGCCATATGACATGATTATGCTGTAACGTTTTAGTTCACCCCATACCTTTATGTTGTTGACCGCGTTGTCAAAGGCAGTTTCGTTTCTGTACTGCCCCAGTCCAATTTCTGTTTTTATCAAACGTTGGTTGTTTAAATCATCCATTGGGCTCCAGTGAGAATATTGAACCTGTAGGATATTAATGGGGTAAGTGAGAACGTCTTAAATATTTTTAGATTCCGCCTACTTTGCTGATTTTTCGTCTATTTGTTTGTTTTGCCTTATATTTCTTCTTTGTTTTGTTGTAACGGAAAATCGAAATAAACTTACTTACTTGTAAGCAATATGACCGTACATCTAGCTGCACTGAACCCTTTTATAATTAATGCATCTTAATTGCCACCAAGTGACCAAAAAACTTACGACGCCTATTCTGACTGGTTCGGATATGTCGAATCCCTTTGAAACATTTTTAATCCAGTCAAGCATGAGAGCAAAATTATCATCTTTTATTGATGCTGAGCCATCGATAACAAACATCAGGTCAATGTCAGTAAACGAATCACATCCTGAGAAAAGAAATATTATTTAATATTGGTAGAATTGGGATGTTTACATCATAAAGTAAAGTTTGTCTTATTATAATTAGCCATGATTCGCGGAATCACATTTTATAACATATCGGACTCACAGATAGAAGAATCATTCGTCAACGTAGAATCAAAAATCTTCCAAATATAAGTTTTAAAACTGACTGGTATTTACTTATGGATTTATTACTGTTTTCAAATCCTTCCTTTTTGTCAAAGATTGGTATCGAATTCTATTTGTCAGAATAAATCAAATATATCTAGAATTTCAAAAAGTTTAGTTTGAAAGCACGTTTTTGCATTTCCTACTAGTAATCAAGTATTGAATTGAGATCGAGCAACCTTTGCAGCAAACAATAGTAGTGATAAACCTTTATACAATATCTGATTTGATAAAATCACCTGTTTGGCACGGACTTCTTATTTTCCATGTTGATTTTAGATTTTCGGTCTCATAAGTTTCATCTAACGATTTAGGAATCGATAAAGTTTCTTCAGATTTATGATGAAATGACGTGTTTCTTGTATTCGACGACAATCCCGACAAGAAACATCCGCCTTCCAGTTTGTAAGAATTTCCACAGCGATGCATATGTAGAGGTCTGCATATCTTGACAATATAAAAAAATTTTATTTTTATTTTACTCAGTCTAGAAAGAAGTTAGCAAAAGTGTCTAGCATAAATGAACAAAATGTAGTAAAGAAGAAGATTCACTAAGGGTAGTGAACGATTGGATACAAGGATGAACGATTAGGAGATGGCATTAGAAGGAATCTTTATTAATTTATCCCCAAAACAAGAATAGCAGTATTCTCAGTGGAGTTTGTGTAACTGGCCAATTTCCAGCGATGTTTCAGCAGAAATAATATTATGTTGCCACTCAAAAAGCGATCTCATTTGCCTAACGTGATCTCACTATTTGTCACGTTGGTATGCGATTAATCTAATCAAGACATTCTTATATAGAATTCAATTCCTAACCCCAATCCCTATACAATCACTAAGATCACACAACCAATGAGATCGCATACCAAAGTAACACCAATATTTCTTTATATTCCATCAAAAAAATAAAAGAAAGAAACAAAAAGTCTTCTCCATTTTCAAACAATTCTCGTGTAACTAAAATTGTTAGCTTATTGTAAACCCAAATAAAATAAGTACCGTACCGTATCGACCCAATTAGGCGTGCCAGATGGTACATCCAAAGCCATTCGCTGGGTAGATATTGACCACCCTGTTGCATCATTGGCGATTTCTGAATAGAGATCTTGCTGTCGATAAGCTTTGGTAAATGCGGACACACGCGTGCAATTTACATAGTCAGGTACTCTGCCGTTCCTACCTCCTTCGAGTATGACAACTGCATAAAGAACACGTATAAAATAAGTTTAGTATTGCAAAATATTATAGGTGATACATATAAGCAGGTTTGGATTGGTCATTAGGCAAGGTATACCTTCAGCCTATAGGCTGAAACCTTATGGCCTGGTCATCCACTTTTGAACTATGATTATATTTAGGTCGTTATTAAATTGTGAAGGGTTATTTCAGCATAAAACCGTTCAAAAATTTTTTGCGTTCTGGCAAGTTAGTGGTCACTCATGATTTTACTTTTTATTATTAGCTTTCCTTTCTGGAATGGGTTCTTGTAATCGTTTCCTTTAGAATTATATTCGAAATGTAGCCGACAGTTTTATAGATGGGTAGTATGTACGTGAAAAAGTTCTTGTTAGCAAATAAATATAACTAACTCACGACATTCATGAACTGTATTTCCGTTCGATAATGTATCACCGGTATATGATGGTTTCTCTTTTGGAGACCCAATTAATATTCTGAAAAAAAATATTGACGTTTAAATTTATTTAAAACTCATTAACTAAATATTAATTGCATCAGTATTATCAAAAATAAGTGACACAAAAATGAACAGTTTTTTTGTATTTAAAAAGCTATTTGTCCATGCAATCAGTTTACAAAAGCTAGAGTCTGGAATATCAATTGAGTCAACTTTATCTGCTCGGATATGTTCTCCATCGATGAATATCGCCTCACACATCACATTGTAACCACGTGAATGGCTAAGTCACCTTCGCAATTCCCCAGATTTTCATGACATCGCTTTTGCTTCGAGTAATCCAGGTAAAGTGGGGTATTCCCTGTCCACCTCTTGACCTCATTGGCTCTTCAATATCATCTACATTTCTATTGGACGATGTTAATTGGATATTTTGCTGAACGGTACTCACCGTCTATTTTAGTGGTTTCAAAAATTCCCAATTTTTTATGATAGGTATTAGAACATCTGTTGTTGCTGCTCGTTAACTATAGTTTTGGTTCTCAGTGGCTCCCCTGCCCCAACTCGACATGATATTATATATATTCACATTTACCTTGAAAATGATTTGTTTTCTTTCTCTCTAAAGTAATCTCTGTTTAATGTAAAAGAATTTCCGAAGTAAGAAGAAACATTCTGGGTTGAATTTGACTTTAGCAGTATTGTATGATTCCATGAACAATCTATATTGTAACAGTTCACTTTTAAAAAGGAACATATTAAAGTTCCAAAGCATATTGTCCGCCATTTTAAAGAGGCAATTTTTGGTAATTCACAGTGATTGCTGATACACAGAGTCATAATCCAATGGTAAGAGGTATTCCCGATTTTCAGAACACACGGACGTACTCTAATCTACACTATATATACAAAATGTACTTAGTTAATATATTGAAATTAGTATATTTCACAAAAATTAAGTATATCGTATATACAATCGGCACTAGTGAGCAATATTTTATCACTTTATAAAATATGACAAATATACAGTTTAACTTTTTTTGTTTACTATTCTGGTAAAATTAAAAGTTTTTACATAAAATTTGTCGCGACTGAAATCTGTACCTGTAATGATTTCGTACTTTTTAGATATATGTCACGCGAAAACTAAATGTAATCGCATTTGCCTTTCACAGCCTACTCATCTGTGAAACGAGAATTGTAATTCATTTTTCTTATTCAGAAAATATGTCAAGTTAAACACAGATGTAATCTAGTATAACAACCAAACGTAAATAAAAAAAATTAATTTTCTAATTATTGAGTTTTCATAAATGTTGTAACACTAAGTCAGTAAGTAAATGGCTTTTTAATTATAAATAATATTTGGACTATTAATTTATTAGTAAGCATTTTTTTACATTGATTCCATGGTACTCTCGAAGTATGTGAACCAAGATGGCGGACACCGGAACGTAGTATGTGTACCAGGTTAGAGTTAGGTCATAATTTTATTCCAATTTTCTTTATTTTAGATCTATTACGCGTTTGGAGACTAGCCAAGTGACACCTGTAGTATTTGTACCTGGAATTTATGGCCTAACCCTAACCTGGTACACATACTACGTTCCGGTGTCCGCCATCTTGGTTCACATACTTCGGGAGTACCGATTCCAGGGGAGTGTCAATAAGACAATTACTAATATTGCAAAATATACCGCCCCCTCTCGGAGTTGTACACGTCGGTTGTAGGAATAAATAACCTGGTAATCACATAAAATTTATTGACTGAGACTTGGAAAACTTGGATCATTTTGAAAAGTAACCTCATTGTATATAACCAGACTAAATCACATGTTAATTATACCTACGCCGACTGAAATTAACAAATCAATGATAACACCAAGAAAATCGTTCCCCGTTGTAAACAAAGTATGTCACCCCAAGACACTTCTGACTAATAATTCCTCTCAGGCACGCAACCAACTGATTTTACATTTGCATAAGCACGCTTGGAGTGCGGAAAGAGCGATTCCTTCATTTAACTTTTCTAAACCTTGTTCAATTTATGAATAGGCTTATTGGCATATAAGATCCGTCGCCAATGAGGTCATATATTTTCAATCGAGTCAATTTCACAAGCTCACGTGTCATTAATTATTAGTCATAATATGATCATACTTGATCATGGACATCACATGAGTAACATTGCATATTACAATATAAAACGGAGGATCGGCTTTGGGTGAAATCTATTTCGAAGTTTTAGTATTAAAAATATTCGTATATCGTCTTAATTAACTTGTATTAATATTCTATTTTTCTCCCAATCATTTTCGTTTGATTTAGACCTCTGCTGTGGGCAATAAAATCAAAAATAGAACGTCCAAATATGAACATAAATCTATTCAACAAAGGCAATAAATTGGCGGTTTCTATTTCCCATTGAGAATATTTTGTAATCAACGCCAATTTGGACACTTAAAGAACAGATTAAAATTGTTTTTGTCAGACATAAGTAGACCTAAAATTTGTGATGCAACACTTGAGGAGACTGAAATAAATTCTATTAAAATGGCATCGCATTTCGCATATATAGTTTGTGGCTACTGTAACATCTTTGCCCAGCATCAAGGACTAAACACAACTGATCTGACGTGACTTTTCCTTGTATGGCATTATATTGGAGCATTGCCCTATTAACTTGTAATCAAATATGAGTTGTTGCTAAATATGCTTGCGTTACATGCGCTTTCCAAATGAAGCTGATGTAAAGTGTTTGCTCGAGTCAATCACATTATTAATTAAATCAAAAAGTACAACCTAGATTGTGAACCTCTCTTTCACATCTGCTAGTTAACTGGTTGGCCTACTCCAACAGTACAGGAAAAGTTTTCGTCAACTGGGGCAAGTATGGTACAAGTTGGAAAAGTGTGCGCCAGATGTTCTAACAAAGAGATAAGTGAAGCACAACATGTTTTAGGAACCAAGATTCAACCATATCTGAGGTTCCTGACTCCGACAATCCCTCTACAGCTGTTTCGACACAGGCCGTGCAGTAACAATACACCCGATGACGATATCAAAAATGTTCTTAAAAGCACTTGTTATTTCAATGCCAAATTCGCTTTAGAAATCATCAGCATTGTATTTCCGGGAAAACAATGGACGCGAAGGTAGACATTCTCCATCTTCTCAATAAATTATGATTGATTTGCATCGTTATTTTGCATATAACTGCAATTTTGTATTTTATGTAAAACAAATGTCTTTTAATCACATCAGATTATGGCATCATGCCTTGTAAAACAATTGAATTCTAAAACAAGAAAACTGTTTTATTTTGTCAACAATATGAATTGATTGTATCTAATAATACACCAAGAAAACCATTCTGGTTTCCATTCGTGGTTAGCGACATGGATGTCATATGTTGCTTTCTCATGACAACGGAATATGTAGCATGACATCAAGTCCGTATATAATCCGATATTTGCAGACTTGAATATGGCTTTAAGGTTCGTAAATGACACAATCGTATGGCTCCGTCAGCTGCTAAAATTTAATCCCCACAACACCTATTAGTGAAGGTCCCCGAACTTTAATCGTGTACCCCATTTTACAAGTTACGTTTTTTCTGTTTTTGTTTCTTCCTCTTGGAAAGACTTTTATGTATATTTCCTATCTCTGGTATATACGAATATTTATATGTTATCTGCTCGGTTATCAAGGCAACAATACTGATGAAGAAGTTTGTTTCAATTATGACTGCTATTTCTGAACCATTGCGACCCACGCCGTTACCAATTGTAGTGTGGCATTGTGGATCGTGTAAATTTGGTAATTGGGAAATATGGCCTAAACACATAATGTTGGGATACTAAAACAATCCTACCTGAATAGGATAAAACTTTATAAATGCCCATCCTATCATAATACAGAAGAGACCAAGAGTTACGGCAAATCGTAAGATTTCAAGGTACTAGAAGTCAGGGAACGCGACTATATTTTACATTTGATAATACTGTCTGTAGCAAAATCGCACAGTAGAAATGAGCCAGTGCCATAGCGCCTCCAGTGGTGATGTCCGAAATATTCCAAAAACATTCACATTTAAAATTGGTTCTTTTTCGAATACTTGTGTCAACTTTAAATCTACGATATAGCATTTTGGCTACAATGTATACAAGTAATAGTCTATGAGTAACTCATATTCATAATTCAGTTTTATATTGCGCGATTTTATTGATGGACTGGTAGAAACACCCAACATAATTAGTAGTAACTTTAAGGTACAATACGATGTACGTTTTTCGCGTTTTTGAATTATTGTTGTCTTATATTAATAAAAGAATTCTTTTAACAATAGTGGAAATTTCTGATAAAAAGCGCAGAATACCCTTAAAATGATCTGATAATCAATTGTTTAATTAATGTAGATAGTGAATGTTGAATGAAAACTTCGAAATTCGATGAAAGACGAACTAATATCAATTCATATAAATCGGATATTGCAAATAAAAAATATGGTATAAAACAGCGTGTGTGTACGCACCAATGCTATATGGGCGAATAGTTTGACGGTGCTGAATTTCAAGTTGAGGGGGGAGTTCAAAAAGCAGGATAATAGAAAATATGATGAACAATCTAAAAACAACTGTAGAGGTGTATTTCAATATATATTTCTTGTTATGTTCTCAATTATATCGCTTGCACATCTACTATTCAAAAGCGTTGCCAGGTTTTTATTACTTAGTTTATGAGAACATAACGATGACACACGAATTCGTCATGTTCTTCATATGTCCTACTTGTATAGTCGACACATATTACAAAGTAAGAAAAGGTACAACATGGATGACTCAATAGTATATTATTTCATATTCTTTCGATTAAATGTCATCACGTTTCTGGCTAGGCGTTCTTCATCATTTTGCGCTGTAGCAAACGATAAGTACATGACATGCGTTTGCCTTTTATGGATTGGCCTCCTCTTTGGCAGGTTTGTCTCGTGTATGTGCATTGTGCACGCCGGAAGTGCGTCACGTCCCTCAGCTTTCATACGGCTGAGATTTATTTGCGACATCAGTTTGAAACAGGCTTTCATGAAGAGCGGTTGTGGGTTGCGCCATCTTGAAATATGAAAGACCCCGTGATGATGTCGGAGTAACAAAGCTTATTTTACTTATCAGGTGAGCATTTAGTATTTCATTACTAAAAAGGATATTTTCTTCAATATTTCAGTACTATATTTGGCGTTTAAAAATTATAAAAGATAATACTCGGAATAGTCGTTAATACATTAGATAGTTTTTAAAATTACTCCATCAATTATTTTTGGAGAAATATACATTACATTATTTAGGAATAATAGGCAGTTTAATCAGTAATTTGTTGAGCTAAAATTTAAAAATGATTTGAAATTAATCTTTACGTATGCCCCTATTCCAAATAAGCATCAGTGTTTATATGTACGCTGAGTATTTTATATTTATTTTTCAGCTGTTTTATTTTACCCTCACCGAGACATAAAAGTAAGTACCATTTTTAATTTTCTACGTTATGAAGAAAGAAGAAGAACATAAAACTGCCCAGTCAAATTTTACCTTAAAAGTGTACCTTTTTTGCCAATAAAACATTCTTCATTGTACAGTCGTGTTTACTCCGCGCCGCATAACGCAACCGCATCGCTGCTGCATGAGTGTGTGAGAGAATGAGTGTTTGTTTGATTGTGTTTGATGAAGGTGGTTATTGCAATACAGTGCTCAAATTTTATATTTTGTGCTCACTTTAACTTTTAAACATCGTTTTCTAAATTTGTTTTTTAATTTGTTATCGTAAAACAGAACGGACGACTCTATCTTGGTGCAGTGGGAGCTTATGATTGGTCTGGTACAATCACAAAATATGATACCGTCGACGCTGACACACCTGATATTCCAAAATACAAGGACGTGCAAAAAGTACTTCCAAATAGAACAAAGGAGTCATATCTCGGTAAGTGGAATAGTGATTATATATATTTGATGACGCAATCCGATAAACATCCTATGATTATATTTAGATGAAATCAATCTCATTTCCGTGTCTGACTAAACCAAGTAATTCTAAATATTTATATCTAACACTATCGTTGCATTATTCGTTAGTCATATATTTAACTTTGTGCCAGTAAGAAGAATAAGAATCAATTAAAAGATCAATTAAAATAGAAAAGTTCCCGATACTATTTTCGTTTCAAATTATTGATTAGAAAATAACGTGTATTCCCATTCTTGTTCAATATCTATTATTTATTATACTACATTAAAAGAATTTATGTATTAACCTTATTTTTGATCATTACAGGTTATTCCGTGATCACTGGATTTTTTGAAAGCGGGTCAAATGAGTATGTCGCGGCCGGAGCACCAAGATATATGCTCATGGGAGCTGTAAGTTCTTTGTTATGTATGTGATGTATTTTTGAAGCGATAAGTTTCAACATCTCAATAATTTTGAGACATTACTTAAATCAAAACGAGCGTTTTCAGGTCATAAATTCATATATTGCGAAGCTGCGTTCACGCTTATTCAAAATATTGATTATTGCAAATCTCGTTTTAAATTCAGTTTCAGTCGTGTTTACCATGAATCACTTGTCTGCACGTTTTGGTCTCTTTTGCACGCTCGCGACCTTTTTTGTTTCAGTATTTTATGTAATTACTGGGAAATGATATCATCCTATCACGATTTTGGCATTATTTTAATGCTGTTAAAATGCCACAAAAGTTCCCTTAAAGTTTCAACGTAATCGGTATTATAATTAGAAACTTGAAATATGACGTTTGATGTCAATTAATCAAATTAGAATTATGTACATTCACTTAGAGACTATTCTGAACTGTATGAAATCAATTTGAACAATAGAAATAAGTTACCAAAAGTTAACAATGTTAATTTTACTTGGCATGGTTTCATAAACATGATATTTTGTTGTCGTAGGTGGTTGTCTATCGACCCGAAAATGGCAACGCTCAATTTCATGACCACGTCACATTGATGGGACACCCAAACACTCGTCAACTGGGGGCGTATTTTGGCGGGAGCGTCTTAACAACTGACGTAAACAATGATGGCAAAGACGACTTATTAATTGGTGCACCATTGTATGTTGGTGATAATTACGACGAGGGAAGAGTGTTTGTGTATGTCAGTCAACCCAGCAATACTCTGAAAACCTGGGTAAGAATTCTCAGTTTGACACTTTTACACAAATACCATGATAGCTTTATTTTACTACAGAGTGCATCTGGTAAAAATATATTAGGAAACCAAATATTTTTTGTAATTCTTAGGCTGATGACAACTTTAAGCCTCTAGAATTGTTTGGACAACATTTGATTGGTGGAAGATTCGGAACTGCCATGGCAAGTGCTGGAGATTTGAATATGGACGGATATAATGACGTCATCGTTGGAGCTCCGCTCACGGAAGGTGACCGCGGTGCAGTCTTTGTCTACCATGGAAACGCAAATGGTGTTGATGTAAACGCAAAACAGGTTGGTTGAATTAATATATAATGCGGGAGGTTACAAGAGGTTTCTCATCAAATAGCGAAACAATCCAAATTAATTACAGAAACGAATACACGCCAAGATTCATCTGATTATTTCCCCATCCAATCTTATATAGCCTACAAATATTGTTAATTCATGCAAGCTTTCGTCCTGTCACAGTATAAATACAACAACGCCCTTTACAATGTAACGATTACCATGAGTTGGCGACGCGGAGACAAGTCGTCTTACCAATACTAATTATTCATTATTCATGATATAATATTTCTGCAGAAAATCTTGGCATCAGAATTGACCGGAGTCCAGCTCAAATATTTTGGACAATCTTTGCAAGGCGGTGTAGATCTGGACGGAAACAAGTATCCGGATATTGCCGTTGGCGCACCAAAAAGCGACACAGTTGTTATTTTCAGGTATCATTACTTGGAAATTGTAAGCGAAATCTATAGTTCATGAATACGGAAGATATTTTCTGGATGGGAATTGTTAAACTTTAAAATATCGACCGTCACGTTATTTAATGTAATCCCCATTTCAAAACGTCACAAAGATTTAATGCTATACATTTACGTTCAGATCACGGCCCGTTGTAAATATTGAAGCCACGATTAAATACAAGTCCAAGGTTATTGACATTTTCGAATGCATTGACAAAAACTATCAGAATTGTTCTTCAATAGAAGTTTGTTTTACTGCTACTGGAGTTACAGTTGAAGACACAGTTGGTAAGTTTCAATAACGTTAATATTGATCTCTTAATAAGTACATTTCAAATTGTTCACTTATTATATCAGAGTATCGCATCCTTGCTGATGATCTATTTAATTTATATCGAACTATTTTCAAATTACATTTTATGATTTCTTATGCCAAAAAGTATGCAATTGCATCCATTTAGTTTCCACGAATTCCTGAGTTTTGGGGGTAAATCACCATGGTCAACGCATGTTGTAGATAGTTTCAATTAAAAAAAAAAACAGAACGGAAATATGAAACATCATCACACAACAATACGATAATTTGTATATTACCAGTTATACATCATATCAATATCCCGTCGAATAAAAAAAAACATGCCTGGCAATCTTGTTTTAAAAAAGAAGAAAAAATTTCAAAGAATTTTTTCCACAGGCATGACTTTTAATCTGACGTTGGATGTTGACAAAGTCGGTGCTGACAAACGTTTAGAATTCCGTTCAAGTTCTAATCTTGCTGTTCCCGGACAACCAACATGGACCGAACCAATACAACTTGCGCGAGACAACAAGCAGTGTGTGACTAAATCAGTTCATATGAAGGTATTATTAAATATGTCACTCGTATTGTTTTGATCAAGCATCAATCGTATGAAGAATGATTTATAAAATGATGGTTACTCAATTACCAATGACTTTTGATAACTAAATTAAAACACTAACTAATGAAATAATCATTTCGTGATTATGGCAGCATCAAAAAGTGCGATATTTCATACCTATATCGAACATCGTTATGGTGTAAAATAATCGTAATTTGTGATGGTGACGGATATCTGCATTTTTTGTTTCAAAATATATTTGAGTACAATGAAACCCTTAATAATATCTTAATTCTCCTCACCAATGAATGAATCTACTGCAATGAGATGTAGAAATGATGCTATGATGGCAAGTAGTATAATATTTATATTTTCTGTTCAGTCGAATATTAAAGATTACGATTCCCCAATCAAAGCTGAAGTAAAATTCGACCTCTTGTCTTCTCACACCGACAAACCTCTTTCTTCAGTTCGAGATCCGTGAGTATTTTTTTCACAGTTAAAAATTTAGGTCTCATTTCAGATATATGATTTCAAAACGACCTTTTTTCCGTTCAAGTTTTGTCCACAATATCATTAGATTTTGATGTAGTATAAATATAAATATTTGGTTTGTGGAGGATTTCAAACTTTTTACACTTTTCTCATGGTTTTAAATTATCGATTGCCCACTAAAAATGAAATTTTTCGTCCTTGTATTCATTATTGTAACCAGAATATATTTTTAAATTTAGAAACAAACCAAATATTAAACAAGATGTCCTGAATTTTGCAAAGAAATGTGGAGATGAAGGAAAATGTGAATATGATCTAAAAATCGATGCCAGTTTGAAACTGCCACCATATAGCACAGCTGAGTATGTACTTTACAACATACCCTACTAATAATACAACGAGGTCGAAAATTTCAAAAAAAATGACTCAGAGGATGTGTCATCATTCTCATATTAATTTATCTACTCAATAGTAGGTTAAATAAGTTGGGACAATATGCCATACTTATCTAGCATGAGCAATAAGATATGTGGCCTGAGTGGCCGTCCTTGTTGTATTTTTGATTATTTACAAATATTCCTGGGGTTATTGCAAGAGGTTGCGGCAAGAACCTGGTATACGCAGTCACTTGGTAGACAATATTTTATTCCATAAATTGGTACATCTGTAAACCTACTAAATCTTTTTCCGTAGTGGTAAAGATCTGACAGACGGTGGAAAAGTTTTGGTTGTTGACCAAAAAACAGCATCAGTTCCTGTAACCGTGAAAGTTAACTTGACTAACAATGGCGAAAATGCTTTCGATACTCGAATAAAAGTTACTTACACATCACAAATCAGTTTGAGCACGGTAAGAAATTTTACTCGATATAGTCTGAAAATTGTAGGTGTTATAAATTATATATTCCCACCAAGACATCTTCACCTACTCGAGCCTATGAATTCTTTTAATATTTCCGTTATTCTGTTTAAAGTTTTGCAATTTACCCAGTAAATTTGGAGGGGTCCACGGGTATGCTTAATGACATAGTTAGACTATAACATTTTTGTTAACACTTACTATTTCAATTCTAGTTGGTCAATCGAATAGCAAATCCTCCATCAAATTCGTGCATGGTTGAAGACACTGATCCAGTAGATATTGGAAACGGATTGAAAGAACAAATTCTTCGATACAACTATAAGACAAACATCATGCGACAAAATGCATGGGTAGGTGTTTAGGAAATATTTTCCCCTGTGTATAATGTACTGACTCGATTGGTTGTGTGACCTAAGTGAGCCGTAGCTGTCTGAGTAGGTTAAATCACTCATAACACATTTATTCGGTACTCTGTACCAGATTCCCCTCATATATCGAGTCTATTTGTTAAATTAAAGTACCTGGTCTGAGTCGAGTTGTGTGTTAATTCAGTCGATACCAACCGAGTAATGGCTTGGTCCGTCACAATCATGTCTGATTTTTTTTGACCAGCTATAGGTATAAAAATGATGTACGTGTTGCAAAGTGCACAAAAGCAAAAATTACTAATTTACACAAATACTGAAGAGGTCGGTGTTTTCCTCTCACCATTGATGAAGCAGAATACTGACATCATACTTTTATGTTTCAGTGCTATTTTGAATTCAATCTGATCACAGAAAACTTGAGAAACAATGGAACATTAGAAACTTTTACAGTTGACGTCACAGCATACACAAGGTAAACAGAATACAAATGCTTTTTTTTCTGGAAATTTTACAAAAACGGAACCAAATTTGGCAGCATGAGGTTGCGACGTATATCGCAATCATACTGTGATCGATGAATATATATGAGAATATACAGAATTACGTACTTGTATATACTCCAACTATATCCCTAAATTGTGTTAAAGAATGTCAATAACTATTATTATTGATCATTCTATTATATGCAAAAATTCATTCATTTTTTTATATTTGTAGTATGCATCTGACTTATACAGATAAATCCTGGTACAATTAACCAGTTTCTCCAAAAAAAATCAAATACATAAAGGAATAAAAATCAAATATTGGTATTTTTCAGTGATTCTTCAAGTTCTTCGATAGAAAAGAATTCAAAGGACAACACCTGGGCCCAGTCACCTCGAATAAAATACAAATCAGATGTCTCATTGAAAGAGTAAGATACCTCGTATTTAAATTTATTAGTTTCAATTTTGAACTTATTTATTTACTTCGTTGTCGTAATGTATCGCCCTGCATAGTCATTATGCTATATATATGTATTATGTTTTGCAGAGGTGAAGAATCCGAAATATCATTCAATTACACCACTGCAGAATCTAACATCACTTCGATAACTGAAATTGGAGGAAACGCTTCTGATATTTTAATTGCCATGGAGGTGCGTGAGCCCAGTTAGAAATCTGAATATATTATTGCATTTTGCTTCGTCGTACAAAGTTGAGAATATTCTAAATTTACCTTTCGTTATATATTTTAGATACGAGGATCTGGTTACAGTAACATCCCTGTTGTCGATACTTCCCTGTCCTATCCATTGAGAACATCGCACGGAGACATGCTCATGTATTTATACAAGGTGGAATGCTCACCAGATGATCCCAACAGCAAGGTTGATATTTTAAATTGTTATTAAAAAGTATAAATTGGCTTCACTATAATATATTATATACTTCTTTCTGGGGACATAAAAAATGGCTTTCATTAGGTACCATTCGCAATAGCTAACTTTATTTGAAGTAAATTGGATATGATGTTTGGATTTCATGAGCTGGCTTTCTTATTATTTGGACGCGGTGCATAAAATAACTGCAAAATCGCGCTAAAACCAAAACTAGGTGTTTTTATATCAGAGCAGGAAGGTCTTTTGAAACAAATCACAAGTAATGAACGTTTGCGAACTGCATTATATGAATATGTGTTGAGTTAGTATTGTACTCCATTCCACCATTACAATGATGCCACAACGTTACTGTTATTTCCGTGTATTCTATCTATGTCTACGTATAGCTAACAACCAATCCTATGTCATTCAGGCTTCATGTTATTGCGATGATTCAAAAATTAATACTTACAATTTGACTTTGGATGCACCGAATGAAAATAACACCAATGGAAGCTTTGTAACTATTACTCCACCACAAAGACCAATTGACATGTCAACTTTCGTAAGTTATTTTATTTAAAATGAATATTTATGAGATATAATATTATTAATAATAAATGTATATATGTAACTGTAATATATATACTGATTCTAGGATAATGCAGTGTCAAAGTTCACCACTTAAACAAGGAAGTAGAAAATAGCGTAGACTATTATGATTAAGTATATTGCGTTTTAGATATCATACTTCCTAGTTTTTTATAAATTAATTTTCAATTCAAAATTTGACGTAGAACTAATATTCATTTACACGAGTCGTGGGAATAGTCACGCATTAATATTATTCACGTACTTCCTTGTATATTGACAGGATTGCTATTCGGAGAATGGCGGTAAAAATTTCACGTGTGAGACATTGAGATGCGTCATTTCGGATCTGCGACTTTCAGAACTTATTCGATTCAAAGCGCACTTCCGGTTTTGGAGTTCTAGCATTGATTTCAATGACACGGTGAGAGTATAGAGCAAGTAGTAATTGCTACCTACATTTCCTATAAGATTTTTAAATGAGAAAATAAGCTTTGAAAATACTTTCATTTGAATCTGAAAAAAAAAGTTCAAAAAATATCATGCTCTGTCAATCTTTTACCTAAACAAACGAAAATAGCACGGTACTAATGTTCGAGGAAGGTTCCCAACACGCTTTCGAGTACTCATACAGAGTCTTATAAGAGTATTGTACAAATTTTTAAATTGTGAGGTTATCGATAGATAAATATCTAACTATCATCAAAATTATAAATTTGTGACAATTTTTCTTTCAGGATTTCGATGAGTTAGAATTGCATTCTCGATACTCGGTTAACACAAACAATTCTCCTTATATTGTTGATGAGAATGGTGACAACGGTATTACCAAAACTAAACAGGTAAAATTAACTCTCTCTATATTATATAGTATATTGTCGTGTAGGATAACAAAAGAGAGCAATGCTCAAATATGTGGACACGACGGCCAAAACGGAGTAGTCCGTGTATGCAATCTGTAACAGTAGACTACCGGTACCGCCTGATCACCAGATTACTAAAGTGGAACCGCCACAAGATGCGCATTTTAAGTTTGATGACGTCGTCGCACACAAAAAAAACGAATACCTTGGAGCCCACAGGAAATTTTAAAAGAACTAAATTAATAGCCTTCTAGCGCAAAAATGCGATCTTTAACCACTGAAGAGCACTTATTTCAAAACAATTGGTCCTGTAGTTAATGAGAAACAATTTTAACAACAAAATTGTAATAATAAAACAATCTGCATGCCCATTTCGTGTCCAATAAGATGCTTCCGTCATACATAGAGTAACTGACTTAATATTTTTTTCTGTCAGGTTATATCGAAAGCGAAGAAATACGAAGCAACCGCAGCTCCCGAACCCACTTCTGATAATTTATGGATTTACATTGTTGCCGCGATCGGAGGATTACTGCTCCTTATTCTGCTTGTACTTATTTTATGGAAGGTACAATTTACTTTAATATTTTTAATACTCTCAGTACTTTCATTTCGATTTTAGAGTATATTTTTTGCGTTATATTTGCGCCAAAATACGAAATAATATAATAAAATATAATTTCCCCCTCTTTATCAGGCTGGATTTTTCAAGAGTAAATACGCTGACATGAAAAAAGATGCCCAAGACGATTTAGACGACGAAACAGATTTTCAAGGAAATGGCAATGGAAATTCAACAGCAGATATGGTTGACTGATTTCAGCACAAAACCAAGTTTAAAGAATAGTTTTGATTCTGTCAGTTACAGAAACCAAACAAATAAATTAAAGAGCCAATGCTGCCTTTTAACTACATATCGTACACTGTTGCATTAGCATGCTAAACACTGTTAAAAATGCGTTACATTAACTTGAATTTCGAACGTGGCTAAATCTAAGTAGCACCGTAAATTGATGTTAATTTTATCGCACTTTTTAACATTGGATCAGTAATTCTAGAAAATTGTTGTATTGTACCGTATTTTGCTTGCTTTTATTTCTTATTTTTATTATTAATATTATTATTAGTACCTTATCTGTTTTTGACATTGTTGTAACAATTAATTACATAACTAATTTTTGACATGAGATATCATTTTCATCTTCTCACATTACGAAAAAAGTAGAAAAAATTAGTAAAAAGAAAATTAAATTAAAAGGGAATATTTGTCATAATATGAAAAAATCAAAATAAAAGAATTTACGAATTATATAATCAATTTTAACAAACTTTTAAAAAAATACTTAAATTTTTATCGGATAATCAACAAGAAAATTTTGAAAAGGAAATTTTCCTACAGCTCACCATCTATTTTCCATCTTTTTTTTTGTTGTTTTTAGCATACACCTTTCTTGCTGTTATTTTGTTGTTTTTATTATTATTATCATTTTAATATTCATGTGTTTTAATATTCCTGCCAGATTCACCATGAGCGCTTTATTTAAAAAGAAGTGATATTCAGTAAACATGCCTGATGTTTTTTATGATTTTCTTTGCTTAAATACGTGAAATTTTTGGCCTTGATATAAAAATTTTGCTGCAAAATGCTCTTTGCAATGATAAAAATTGCCAATGTTTCTATGTACACTGATTTGAGGGATGCCAGGTGTAGTCAAGAAACTAGAATATATATATAGTAGGTCGAGGGAAGTCGGACCCACTAATAAGTTATTTTGAATAACTCTTCAAATAATGACGCAGCTGCATTCGTTCTACGATTGATGCATGCACCCATCCTCCAGCTATCTATATGAAGAATTCACCCCGACCTTCAGCGAACAAAAAAACGAGCAGCGATTCGAAATTTCCGTCTGAACCGACTAAAATAGTTTACCTTTCGAATCGAAATACCCAGCCATGCGATATAGACAGCACAGCCATTGTGCTAAATTTTTATTATTATCCGGAAGCGTTTCCTCCAGCTACCAGTGTGTTTATTATTTTATTTAGTTCACAATTGATTAACAAAGCCATAATTTAACAGGAAAACGGAACTACGGTGATAATTATAGTTGTTTGGGATCCGTTGGACCTTCATAATTTTAATCGCAGTCCGACAATTACCGTATTTTTCTTCTAATTACAGGCTGAAGTTCGGAAATCAGGTTTATAATAATAAATACATCATATGCGGCATACCCGCAACGTGTGCCATATAACAAAGATACTGACAGACGACACGAAATATATTATACAGTGAACTCCATTTAAAACCGAATCTTGTTTTAGCCTATCAGCATAAATTTGACCCAAGGTACAAAATAAACAGGAAGTCGGAAGTGATCAAAAAGGTTGAACATCGTCGAAGAATAAACAAAAGAGCTACATTGAATCAAAGACATGTTTTATTTTCTATTTTTGTAGCGTCAATCATGCTTTAACATCTGTAACTTGTCCTATGTCAAAAAACTTTTGTATCTTCATTGTTAACGCGTACATTATGTTTAAGTGTTACATGCTCTTATTAAGTTCATGAACTAATAACTTTTAATTCAACGCATCATTTGTTCTGTACAAGAAATAGTAGTAATTGATGATTGTGGTTAACGTTGACGTATAGTTCGTGGATGCCGGCTTTTTGATAAAGACGATTACAACCAATTATATTTCTATTTATGTTCCCAAATACGATCCAGCTGCAAGAAAATTTGTCTTTGGGTTCATGTTTTATAATATATAAGTTTGATTATGGTTTCAGAATGGACCGCAGTTTGAAAGAATAAAATTTTTAATAAGCAAAATAATGATGGAAACATCTTTTGTCGCGTGTATTGTTTCTTCGAAATAAATCCAAGCGAAGATTCATATGTGGTTGCCTGCTAACCAATAATACGATATAGTGAAAAAACAGACAAAACAAATTAGGTAATTTTTCTATTCTTTCAGGCTTAAACAACAAATTTGCTTTTAAACAGTGAAATTAATAAATTTATATCAGTTATATTACCTAAAATAAAAAAAAAACGATTTGCAGATTTTTTTACGATATGTGATATATTCAAACGACATATGTTCGCAATAATCTTTTTTTTTTTTTTGCAGTAAAATGACAAATATTTTTCCTGGTTTCAATATATTTGCACCAACGTACAATTGTACACGTACATTTGCACCCAGGATAATTGCATCTGTATATTTTTGCACCCACGAACATTTGCACATGAAGAATTGCACCGATACATTTGCACCAGCAGATTTTAGCACCAACACAGATTGCGCAGATGAACATTTGCACCCATGAACATTTGCACCTATAGATATTTGCACCCATGTACATTTGCACCCCCTTAAATTTTCACCCATGGACATTTACACCCTCGGACATTGACACTCGCGGACATTTGCACCGCGGACATTTGCACCCGAGAAAATACATTTGCACCTGCGTACATTTGCGCCCACGTACTTTTGCCCCTGGGGTCGCTAGAGCTTTATCAGAGGTTCGACTCTTCTGAAATAATTTTACTTCATGAAATCCTTCCCTTACCAAGCCACTCGTGTGAAAAATGCTATATTTAACCAAAGATATCCACAATCCTACGTTTAGCTTGGCTGAGTGTGATTTCACACATATACAAGTTTCATTGGAACTGTCAATGGTGGTTATACCTCAGATCCCACTTCATCGAAAACTCGTTGTATCACCACAGGTGTCGCACGCTCTGTGTACATCTGCGCGATAGCGCTTCAAGATGCCTTCTGCTTATGAAAATATCTTAGGTTATGGTTACAAACCTCATGGTTTTAAGCTTAATATTTGCGTCAACTTCACTAATACATATTCATAACCTGCTTATAAAATGTAGCTAAGCTTTACGCACAAGTGGAAAATCGTAACAATTTATTCTTCGAGGCTGAATGAGTCACAACCATAAAAACTTTAACATTCATTCAGATCAATTTTTAGTCACGACGCCCTACAGGCCTACACTACATTAACCAAACCAAGACAGATATATCATTGCGTTAACATTGTTTACTCTTGAGTATGAACTAGTAAGTTTTCTGTATCAAAGAATCGATGTCGGTAAATTTTTCAGCTCACTTTTCGCCTCCAAATCCCACTCTTAAGAAATGTAATCTTATTTTTCTACTCTACAAAAATCACTTAACGTAACATATGATTAATAGCAAATTTAATTTATTTTAAAATAATATTGCACGCAATGTTAATAAATATATTTCAATAAAAGTTTTAAATAATATAATGACGAGCTGAATGGTTTCACAATCAGCAGCAAGATATGACTGTTGCAGTTCCATGTTTTGCGTGGAAAAGATGTCTTGGTGTACAGTTGAGAGAACGATGCTGCTTAGCTTTTAATCCCTTGTAGTAGATTATTTCATTTTTTTTCGTCATTTGTAGGCAATAAATTGTTCATTTTTCTTCGCAAATCTATTCTAAAATTTTTTCAAAATGTTTGTTTTTGTACAAAATCTTTTTGAATTTCTATCCAAAAGCTTCCATATGTTTTTGATTTGTTGATTCTTCTGTTTTATCGGATTCCACAATTGAACACAGATTGTTGGTAAATCCATTCTTTATTCTAGATGCTGCAATTATATTTTAGTATTTTATTGATGTTGGCTCAGTTTTTTCCCAACCGTACAGTTTTTCAGTGTTAAGTCCTTCTTCTGTCTACGTAATTTTGTGTTGTTCCTAAATCGATAGATTTTTTCTAGTTTTCTATTTGTTTCAATATTTTTGCTTTCAAATTCAACTATCTGCAGAATAGCCATTTTGTTCCTATGATTTCGCCAATGAAGTTATTCAAAATAATGCCATAAGTAGAATTATCGTGCTTATAAGGAATATTCTTCTTATATTCAGGAATATAGAAGAGGAAAATATAAAAATTTTCGCACACGTGAGAGAAATGATATTGGGAAACTTCATTCGTCATTTGAGGCAAATTAAAGAAATCGTTAACCAAATTAAACGTTTCGATAAATCTTATTAGAAAGTGATCACTTTCATTGTTCGATCTAATATTGACATCCCTAACAACGATTAGAAATTTATTCATAGATTATTTTGTTATTACTTATCGATTTTAATCGGTAAGTATGGTGATAGGTTTTTGTCTGTCTGTCTGTTTGTGTGTATGTCTGTTAGATGTACGCGATATCTCACGAAAGCAAGATTGAATCTGCTCCAGATTTTGCATGTGCATTCATCATATCTCGGACCAAAAGCCTATTGATTTTGGGCAGATTATGTCGTATAATTAGCGATTTATTAATTAATTAGTGATAGGACATAGAGTGTCACTATGAGGTAAGAGCGCTGTTTTGGGGATCCCCTAACTTTCGATCGATAAGTCTTCGGACTCTGACCGATATTCCCGTTATG
Organism: Styela clava; assembly: GCF_013122585.1. NCBI lineage: Eukaryota > Metazoa > Chordata > Ascidiacea > Stolidobranchia > Styelidae > Styela > Styela clava. The sequence goes on from NW_024102839.1 coordinate 7,042,783, forward strand.
TTGTTGTTGGTATTTTTGTTCTTATTTTTATGAAAAATTAGCATTTCTTATTAACTTCGGGACCAATTGCTTTGGAATTTTCATTTAAAGATTTTAATTTTGGCTTGAAGCTATTCCTTACCTCACAATATTTTATGGGCTCAACGGGATTTGTTTTTTCGTTTATTGTGTGCGATGACATTCGCATTAGTTGTGAAGACAGCGCTAGCATACAGTTACAGATTGTATACCTTATATTACTTCGTTTTGGCTAATGTGTCATATATTTGAGCAACGCTCTCTTGTTGCATTGAGTTTCACTTTATAGACAACAGCACATTTACTTGCAAGTTCTATGCCGAGTAGTCAATAATTGACGTGTAATCTTGTCTTGGGATTGAGTGTGAAATACGTCATCAATTTTGGTATGGCGAATTACTCAAGCTGCTCAAAGTGATAATTGCTATTAATTAATTGAGTTGAGATTATGGGCTTAAAGGGAATCATTTTTCAAGTAATGCCTGACCTGTTTCTTACAATTTTGATTATATCGGGAAAATAATAAATTTGAGTTGATTATATTTAAACAAAATAATGATCATTTAGATCCTTTTGTTCAATCCGTTTTAATACAACTAATTTCATTTTAACGTATTTGGTATTACGTCAATTCTTTAATCAAAAATTTTTAATAGTACTGCAAGTATTTAGAAAACACTTGTTTAAACCCATAATCATATGAAATGAGTTACCGGTAGTTGTATTAAGATTGTTAATTAAAGCTTCTTAATTCGCAAACGTTATTAAGTATCTCCAATGAACGTATTTAATTCTAGTTCTTAATTGATAAATTGATTTGACGTCTATTGTGTGTAATATTTAATGAATGCATTTATCGGAAAAAATCAGGCTCGTTGTGTTTATTTTGAAGTTAAATTGTCATGACACACCAATTATGCCGTATATCGTTTATCATCTTATTATCTAATATTATTATATCAAATTCTGCTACTAATGATTCCCTTGACTAGTCAAGTACAAATCCAACAATGAGAAGTATCAGCCCCGTGTCATTTCCAGTAAAGTCAGCTTCTGGGACTCAATTCAAATCGAGGTTTGAAAATAAGATGGGGATTATGTCTGACTCAATAGGAGCCTGATTTTCTATGTTTATTTGGTTTGCCCACTTGTCTTTTTTAGGGTCGTAGTACAGTTTTCATACACATCGCAATTAAATTAAACGACTAATATCTGTGCAATACAGTACATAAAATAAATAACGGAAAAAGCATATTTCCATTGCTATTTACATTCTGTGCAATCATGAAGCTATTTTTTCAACAGACAATCATTTAATTAGCATTAATGTAACTACCAGTTCAACTTAAGCAAAGCATGAGAATGCACCAATGCCCAAACCTTGTAGGAACATAAAACCCCATGGATAAATTATAAAAATCCACCAAGAACGATAACAGCCAAAATAAACATAATACAAATGCAAAGTTTTTCGTTTTCCTTGATAAATTTATGAAAGAAATGCAAGTTAGCGTCTTGCAAGGGTTATCCCCGCAACGCAAGCCAAAAATTACGAGAGAATGCAATATTTTTATTTCTCTCGTTTTGTTGAAAATATCTTTTAATAGTTATATTGTGTGAGAGTAGCTTTAAATAATCACCTGAAAGTGGCATAATTATTGTGTGTTACACGACGAAAGTATTAATTATATTCTCTGAAGTTTGTCTTCGACTTATGATTAGTTTCAGTAAATGAGTGAAAGTCAGGTTGATGTAGTTCTGTCATTCCACTAGGACTGCCACTCCCGGCTATGAGGGGAGTACGGATACGGCCAGTGCAATGTTAGTAGTCCACTTAATATCCCAAGCATTACGTTAAAACATAAGTAAGGTATGCTTCTCCATAACAATCTACAGCTTCTCCTTTGTTTTTAAATTTTGGTTTGCGGATTCAAAATTGGGTCGAAATTTTATTTACTCATTTCGATGATATATAAATTTTGAAATTTTTGTTGTATATAATTTAAACTATTAAATCAATTAAAATAGATTGAGCAGTTTTAAACTCGCCTTAAGTTAGTGCCCACATAATTTGTTCAGGAAATTTGGTTTAAAAAATGATAAAATAAACCTCGAGTTTGTTCTGGGAATGTCTTGATAAGAAATTCTTTTAGATTATTTTAAATCGATCAAAGAGTATTTTTCATATTTTATTTTAGTTTGGAATTTTTTCCTACGATGAGCAGAGTGCTTTCTCAAGTATATTTCAAGGGCTCGACTGATGGTGCATGCCCAACCTACACTTGCCATTCATTATCCTACGTCTGAAAATCTATCTGAGCAAACAAAGTATCTAAACGGCAGCTAAAATTTCTATTGCCCATTCCCCCTTTGACATCGTGTTGATTACCCTATGTTACGGAAGTGACTGAGAAAAACAATGCTCGAAAAAGCACCCAGTTGTTGTAAATACCCCTTTGTTACCTCCTGAAGACTTCAACAACATTTTATGTAAATAAATTTATTTTCATACATATTGCACTTTAAGGTAATACTATGAATATATTTCGATGGTAATGTAAAAAAATTAATAGCAAGATACAAGTGATTTAAATCCATGTTTCTCCCGGAAATGATATCGTCGTTTGCAGTTGATAGAACGATACCGCTTTGCGTTTAATTCCGTATTGTAAATTATTTCGTCTTTTTCGTCAATTACCGGTAACATATTGTTCATTTTTCGTTGCAGATTCGTTTTATTATTTTTTGAAAATATTTGTCTTTCCGTGGAATCTCTTTGATTCATTTCAATTTTAATCCATAAATTCGATGATTTGTTTGTTGTTTCCACTTTTTCTTCCAATTCTTTGACTGCGCATAGATTAGTGAATTTTCTTTTCGATTTTGTTGAAAAAACTCGCTTTTGCCTTTCCATTGACTTTGATTCGAGTTTTTCCACAGCCTTGAAATTCTTTAGTTCGTTGATATCCTTCCGACCAGAATTGATTTCGTCGTTAAAGCAATGTATTCTTTCCGCAATTCGATTGCTATTGCAATTCCTATTAGTTTTCTCGACAATGTCTTCGCTGGAATATTCAATTATTTGTAAAACAGCCATTTTCTCTGCTATGTCTTTTGACAAAGTGTTTCGTAAAATGAGCTCACGGAAAACATTCGCGAGCTTATATTCTGAAAGGAGAAAATAAAATATAATAAACCAACTAACTCACGGAAACATCTGAAGCAAAGTGCTAGCACTTAAATGATATTAAACAAAATTATTAGTTTCAGTATGCCTGATTAAAAGAGTTTAACTTCCTTCAAATTAATTTCTAATTGTAGATTCCAAACACTATATTAAAAACATAGCAGCTTTGTATTGTAGTGAAGACAAACAAATAAATAGGTAAATATTTTGATTAAGTATGAACCAATCATGAAACACGACTTAAAAATGATCACATAAGCACAGATGAATTACCAGAAATAATATTTGAATGTGATCAATACTTTTTTGTCAGCAGTCTATCGACAATGTGAATCATCGCAATTTATAATTTGATATATACAGCTCAACCCAGAAAAAAAATTTTCCCTTTCCCCAAACGTAAAATAAGTAAAATAGCGTTGTTTTGGACTTATATCTCTTCAAGCAAGAATTGGTGCGAATCTTTATTTAAGTATAGGAAACTGCCAGGGAGAACCGAAAAAGTGGTTATTAACCTTTTTCGTTATATTCATCCTTTTGCGTTTTTGCCTTTTTTAATCCTCCTTCACTATGCATGGAAGCAACTTTTTTTGTTTAACCTTAAATCATTAGCTATTGTTATGCGCAAGTCGCACTCCCACTTTTGGCGTGGCTTTAAAATATAGCCAGTTCGGAATAAAAAGTATAACCATGGTTACAGTCACTACGACATTTTCGAATGATTTCAGAATCAAATCGAATATTTATTCGAATCGAATGTACTTGGAAGTAAATACAACGACGTTACTGTTTGTGACTTTTTTTATTGCAATGGGACCTCCAGACACATACGGTAAATTATTGAAAACATAAAATCCATCACTCAGTTAGTTCGCGGAGTTGTCGTACCCAGTATGAAACATGTTCCATCAATAGCGAAATAGGAAGAAACTTGTCGTCTTTGGCGGTCAAAAAAAGACAAGATAACGGCGATTCAAGATTGTCGTATGAATTGACTCGAATAATTTACTTTTCGATTCGAAATACCCAGCCATGCGATGTAGACAGCCATTGTACTAGATTGTTTATTATTATCCGGAAGCGTTTTCTGCAGCTGCCGGTGTGTTTATTATTTTATTTAGTTCACAATTGATTAAAAAAGCCATAATTTAACAGGAAAACGGAACTACGGTGATAATTATAGTTGTTTGGGATCCGTTAGACCTTCATAATTTTAATCGCAGTCCGACCATTTCCGTATTTTTTTTTCTAATTACAGGCTGAAGTTCGGAAATCAGTGTTTATAAGAATAAATACATCATATGCGGCATACCCGCAACGTGTGCCATATAACAACGATACTGACAGACGACACGAAATATATTATACAGTGAACTCCATTCAAAACTTCAAAACCGAACCTTGTTTTAGCCTATAAGCATAAATTTGACCCGAGCTACAAAATAAACAGGAAGTCGGAAGTGATCAAAAAGGTTGAACATCGTCGAAGAATAAACAAAAGAGCTACATTGAATTAAAGACATGTTTTTTTTTCTATTTTTGTAGCGTCAATCATGCTTTAACATCTGTAACTTGTTATATGTCAAAAAACTTTTGTATCTTCATTGTTAACGCGTACATAATGTTTAAGTGTTACATGCTCTTATTGAGTTCATGAACTAATAACTTTTAATTCGACGCATCATTTGTTCTGTACAAGAAATAGTAGTAATTGATGATTGTGGTTAACGTTGACGTATAGTTCGTGGATGCCGGCTTTTTTGATAAAGACGATTACAACCAATTATATTTCTATTTATGTTCCCAAATACGATCCAGCTGCAAGAAAATTTGTCTTTGGGTTCATGTTTTATAATATATTATAAGTTTGATTATGGTTTCAGAATGGACCGCAGTTTGAAAGAATAAAATTTTTAATAAGCAAAATAATGTTGGAAACATCCTTTGTCGCGTGTATTGTTTCTTCGAAATAAATCCAAGTGAAGATTCATATGTGGTTGCCTGATAGAAAATCATACGATAGTAAAAAAAAAAATCGAAACAAATTAGGCAATTTGTTTATTCTCTCAGGCTTAGCACTTTTGCTTTTAAATAGTAAGACTATTAAATTTATATCGGTAAAATTACTTAAAATAGAAAAAAATTTTTTTTTGCGAAATGTGATATATATTCAAACGACATAGATTCGCAATTATCTTTTATGCTTTTTTGCAGTAAAATGATAGATATTCCTCTTGCGTTGAAGACAGAGGTGAAACACCTTTAATAATTCCACAGTGTGACTTCAAATATACCTGAAATTCCAATTCGGAAAATATTATACTAGTTGATATTCTAAAAATACTTACACCGTTTAAAATCACCTATCTCATTTGTAGATATCATAACAAACGTAGTTTGTTTGAACTATTTGGCTTAGTTCTTATCGGAAAAAGTTTGGTACGTCCACCATTTAATCAGACAGATTCCATTTATGCACAGCAAAGGTTGTCACAAAATCTTCTGTTTCGTGGAAATCGCCACGTCGAGGTGTTTCTGAGGCAGTTTCGACTTGTTTCGTTAAGTAATGCGTCCGTTGCTATGTTCTAAGTCTTATGTTACCACCTCTAAGATGAGCCTATATATAAATACAGACGACAGTGATAGATTAAAAATTTTAAATAACAGGTTATCTGTTGTGTCGAACTAACTAACGACACTTAACTCATTTCAGAAAAGTTATGTCAAACTTATATATTTGTAACTGTACGTAACAATTTCTAATTAATGTCACGAATAAGCTCATTAACATGGCATGCTTTACATAAATTTAGTACATAACTTACGCAAAGCAGCAAATACAGTACAACGCTGCAGTCGTCTCGTAGGTACGTTACCAATTTGCTGTGGTCGTCTAACGTTTGAAACAAAACAAAAACAGTGTTGCTAAGTATTGTGCCATTCTGTTAACGGGTTTGACCGGACCCCATGAATCCTACCACTGGGTACAACCCACCAATTGTCACTTGTAACTCCGCGATTGTTACTATTCATACTTTTTTTGCCTACAACTTAGTAAATTTGCGTACAATTAGGCCCAATTCCTATAGGCCTATGCTCGATACTTTCTTACTTGGTTACAGCGTAATTTTTACAAGTTTATAGATCATTCAACTCGGTTGTTATAACAATTCAACGGTCGAGGCTGAATCAGTCACAACCCAAAAAAATTTGAAGTCTAAAATTCGTTCAGATTCATTTCTTAATCAAACCAGGAGAGATCGATCATTGCGTTAACAGTGTTTACTCTTGAGTAGCCTATATGCTAGTGAGTTTTCTCTATGAAAGAATCGATCTCGAATTTTCAGTTCACTTTTCACTACCCATCCCTATTCTTAAGATATTTAATCTTGACCTTTCTACTCTACAAATTTCATTCAACGTAACCTATGGTAAAAATTAAATTTATTTGAAAAATATTGCACACAATGTTGATAAATATAATTCAATAACAGCTGAAAAAAATATAATGACGAGCCTAATGGTTTCACAATCAGCAGCAAGATATGATTGTTGTATTTTCATGCTTTGCGTGGAAAAGTTGTCTTGGTTTACAGTTTAAAGAAAGATGCTGCTTAGCTTTTAAATCCTTGTTGTAGACTATTTCATCGTTCTCGTCAATTGTAGGCAATAAATTGTTCAGTTTTCTTTCCAAATCCATTCTAAAATTCTTATAAAATGTTTGTCTTTGTACAAAATCTTTTTGAATTTCAATCCAAAAGCTTGCATTTGTTGTATTATTTGTTGATTCTTCTGTTTCGTCGGATTCCACGATTGAGCAAAGATTGTTGGTAAATCCTTTATTTCTTTTAGATGCTGGAATTCTATTATAGTTTTTAGTTGATGTTGGTTCAGTTTTTTTCAAAACCGTACAGTTTTTCAGTGTTGAGTCTTTCTGTATACGTAATTTTGTGTTGTCCCTGAATCGATAGCTATCCAGTTTGCTATTTGTTCTGACATTTCTTCCAATTTTTTTGCTTTCAAATTCAACTATCTGCAAAATAGCCATTTTGTTTCTACGATTTCGTCAATGAAGTTATTCAAAATAATCTCACGAGTAGAATCCGCGTGCTTATAAGCTATTCAGGAATATAGAAGAAAAAATAATATAAAAATTTTGCACACGTGAGAGAAATAATACTGTGGAACTTCATTCGTCAATTGAGTCAAATTAAAGAGATCTTTAACCAAATTATATGTTTCGATAAATCCTATTAGAAAGTGATTACTTCCATTGTTCGATTTAATATTGTCACCCTTAACAACGATTAGAAATTTATTATTGGACACGAAATGGACCTATGAATCGTTTTGTTATTATGTTGTTGTTGGAATTTTTATTCTTATTGTTATGAAAGAAAGTCGAATTTCTTATTATCTGCTTTGAAATATTCAGTGAATAAAGATAGTATTTTTCGATGGAAGAATATTAGTTTCACTTATTTTAAATTTTATGGGCTCTATGGAATTCATTTTTTGTGTGCAATGACGTTCGCGTTAGTCGTGAAGCCTGCGGTATACATGTAGTCTGCTGTGACAGATTGGATACCTGTATTACTTCGTTTTGGCTTTCGTGTCCATATATTTGAGCATCGCTCTCTTGATGCACTGAGTTTCATACCGTAGATAACAGAAAATTTATCTGCGAGTTTTGTGTCGTGTCAGGATTACTAATTGCCGTGTAATCTTGTCTTGGGATTGAGTGTGAAATACGTCATCAATTTTGGTATGGTGAATTACTCAAGCTGCTCAAAGTGATAAATGCTATTAATTAATTGAGAACTTTGAGATTATGGGCTTAAAAAAACAATTTTCGAGTGATGTTTGACCTGTTACTTACAATTTCAAAGTTTGATTATATCGTGAAAATAATAAATTTGAGTTGAATATATTTAAACAAAATAATGATCGTTTGTTTCCTTTTGTTCAATCCGTTTTAATACAACTAATTTCATTTTAACGTATTTGGTATTACGTCAATTCCTTAATCAAAATTTTTTAATAGTACTGTAAGTATTTAGAAAACACTTGTTTAAATCCATTATATAATCATATTGAATGACTTTGGCGTATTAAGATTGTTAATTGAAGCTTCTTGATTCGCAAATGCTATTAAGTATCTCCAATGAACGTATTTAATTCTAGTTCCTAATTGATAAATTGATTTGACGTCTATTGTATGTAATACTTAACGAATGCACTTATCGGAGTAAATCAGGCTATGTATGTTTATTTCAAGGTCAAATTGTCACGACACACCAATTTTTCCGTATATCGTTTATCATATTATTATCGATTATTGTTATATCTAATTCTGCCAATAATGATTATCAAGTATCATCCCATAGTCAAGTATCAGCCCCGTGTTGTTTCTAGTAAGTCAGTTTCAGTGTCTCAATTTAAATCAGGTTTTGAAAATCGGATGCGAATTAAGTCTAACTCGATTGAATCCTGTTTTTCTTAGTTTTTTTTTGTTTGCTCATTTTATAAAATAATTTTTAGATTGGTAGTACGGTTTTCATGTACGTCGCAACTAAATTAAAAGGACTAATAACTGCGAACAGTACATAAAATGAGAAACGGGAAATGCATATTTTTACTAGTATTTACATTCTGTGCAATTAGGAAACTTTTTCTGAACAGACAATCATTTAGGCAGTTTAATGTAACTATACTGGTTCAACTTAAGCAAAGCATCAGAATACACAAAAGCCCAAACCTCGTAGAAACATACAAACCCATGAATAAATTATAAAATTCCACTAAAAACAATAACAGCCAAAATTAACATAATACAAATGCAAAATCTTTTACTTTTCTTCCTAAATTTATGAATGCCATGCAAGCTAGGGTCACGTAGGATATCGTTCCCATGTAACGCAAGTCAGAGATTACGAAAAAATGCAATCTTTTTTCTCTCGTTTTGCTGAAAATACCTTTTAATGCTTCTATTGTGTGAAAGTAGAATTGATTAGTCACCTGAAAGTGGCATAATTATTATGTGTTACACGACGAAAGTATTAATTATATTTCTTGGAAGTTTGTCTTCGACTTATAATTAATTTGTTTCAGTAAAAGGTTGTCATTGAAGTTGATGCAATTCAAACAGTTTGATTCTTTGAAAAAAAATAATTACAGCCAATTATATTTCTATTTTAGTTTCCACCTGCGCTGAATTTGAAGTTACATTGTGTTAGCGGAACAAAAGGCAGTGTATTTTTTCATATAAAGAAATTAAACTTTTATCAAAATAGGCTTTTTGGTCACAAATTTGATTAAAAATGGATTTTCTTGTTAAAAACGATTTGGAATACATATTTTTTTTAAATGAAATGCCGACTGTGTTATTATTTTACATAAATTTGATTTTAATTATTGCATCTAACTTCAAAAAGCCGATAACTCTAATAGTAGTAGTCATCGTATTTTGAGTGGAGTATCTGACAATTATGCTTCACAATTGTACATAAACATATATGAGCCTTCAAAAGGTATTCCCCAAAAACAAGATTTGCGATGTAAAATCAAAAATAAATCAACATTTAGAAGAATGGACGATTGAAAATTAATCATGAATTATAGCTTTCTTTTTAGTTTTTTTAGTTTTTAAAAATAAATCAACATTTAGAAGAATGGACGATTGAAAATTAATCATGGATTATAGCTTTCTTTTTAGTTTTATTTTAAAGTCATCGCGCAAAAGTCTATTCTCGATAAAGGTCAGATTCACAAAACTCAATTTTTGCAAACATCATTTTTATAACAAGCGGTCCCTCCAACCTTTAACTCAGTGGTTCACAAACGGTAGGGCGCGCCCGACACGGGGGGTGTACTGTAGACAATTTTTAAGGGGTCGTGAAGCTGATTAAAAATATTTGTTAGATTGATCTTGCCTGCCCCATTTTGAATATTTACGTTCCATCCACGTAATTTCAACGTGTTTTTTAAATAAGCCTCACTTTCTGTTATTTGTAGCTTATTGGGAGTTAGTTATTTGTGAGGGGGTCGCGAGACTTGACAAACTCTAAAAAGGGGGCGCGGCTTAAAAATTTGAGAACTACTGTTTAACTTTTACTACAAGCTGTTATTATCCATATAAACTTGAGGACATACTTAGCAAAGCGTGTATATGGTGTGTTCTATAAATCGTTTCAACCAATACTGTAAAAGCGTGTTTAACTTTATTTCATTTGAACAATAATCAATAAATAATCTTTGCAAATTTTGTTAATTGTAAGAAAATACAAATTACAGTGTATTACTTCAAATTCAAAATTGAATCTGGATATCGATTATAAATTGCACATTAGAAAACAAAAATTGTCAAATTATTCAAATCTTTTCTTCAGTTTTACGTTGATACCGTCTCCAGGTCGTAGAATAAGATCTCCAAGTAGTTTTATATCTTCACGTTTATCGCACGCTTCGACAGAAAATTTTCTGAACAAATGTGCCAACATAACTTTCTCCTCCATCATTGCAAATCTCTGACCAATGCAATTTCGAGGACCAGCAGAAAATGGAAGATATGCGTATGGATGTCTTCCAACACTATTTTCAACAGTGAATCTTTCCGGGTTAAAACTAGAAAAAGAGTTGAAAGTTGTTCATCAATTTAGTTTTGTTATGTTGAAGAATTTTTAAAGATATGAAGCGATAGATTTGGTATGAACGTATTTGGCTTGGGCGACCTTAAGACATTACATACAAACGACATTTCTTATTTCTAAATATGAAAAAAACTACTTCCTTAAAACTGATTAAAATTGGGAAAAGGCTGAATGAAATTTAAGTAATACACGACATGTAACAATGATATGAAGCAACACGCCAATCAAAGCATTACCTTTCAGCATCCGGCCAAAATTTTGGAAAGTTGTTCACAAGTTGAGGAAATAGCAAGCATTCCGAGCCTTCGGGTATTTTGTGTCCATCGATTCTGTTTTATCATAAAAAGTAGAATGATTACGTATGTCATATTGTATGTTTTTCGCATGAAGAAGATCGCAATAAATATATAAAAATAATTCTTGCATGGTGAACAGATGACTTGGAATGGAAATTGAAAGAGGAGAAAGAAAAAAAGTTTGTGAGCGTCAGATAGAAAAGGAGAGAAAAGGTGCAAGTAGAATTTCTTACTCGCATTCACAGCTTGTAACTCTTCCGATGAGTGGAACAGATGGTATAACCCTCAAACATTCCTTCACAACAAGTTCCAGATAATCCAACTTTCGAAGATCATCCATGGTTATATTTCTGTTCATATCTTGTCCTAATACTTCATCCAATTCTTCCTGAATTCTTACTTGAACTTCCGGGTGAGATCCAATTAAAAAGATTGCCCATGACATTGCTGCAGCAGTTGTGTCGTGGCCTGCGAAGGGGATGGATCGACAAGTAGAAATGTTGTTTACTGTCATATTATAGTATTTACAACAATCGAATACATACAGTCCGGTATCTTTCCTAACGAAGAAATATTGCTAATTTCTATCAATATTACAAGTGGCGTCTATACTGTACAAACTGTCCACAATAAATCTTAAAACGCCGTGATCACAACTTCTCTGCCATTTGTTGTAGAAGTTACCTTTCATAAATTTGGTATTTATGCCATGATTTTGTTTCCGAAAACTTGCGCCATTTCGAATTGAATTCCTTTGAGTTTGTGGACTTTTAAATCTTTTACAGTGGTTGTTCGTTACTTTTGTTTCAGTGATTTTGTTCACATTTTTTTTGACTTTTTGACTATGCTTTGAATAAAATACTCATGCATGATAATGTATTACTGGTATTTTGTTCATAAAAGAATCAATGTGCATAACTGCTGCTGCAAATTGTTTATAATCGATTATGGATATAATTAATAGCAATAGGCGAAACCTTCAAACATAAATGTATCCACTTCTTCTTGAATATCTTCAAATGAAAGTACTTTTCCGTTGTCCGAAACTCTAAGCAGAAGGTCGAGAAACGCTGGTCGTTTTTTAACATCAGAGGTTGCATCTTCATCAAGATTAAAATTTTGCATTCGATCTTTTATGACAGATTTTGTGAAGCCATGTAAAGTATTCAAGCATTTGTAATACCGTTTACCACTACTTGTGAGAGAGAACGTAAAATCCGGCCATAACCATGGAGACCGTATTCGATTGAATAACATCTCTGATATCCTAAAGAGCAGTTATAGTTTATTTTTTCAAGTCAAGGATGATAAAATTTGGGACCTCATCTTATATATAGCAGCAAACATATAGATTCTCAGTAACGTGAGGAGAAAATCCACAGCGATGTATGAAGGCACAATAAAACTTGTAGTACACATATTAAATGACAAAAAATAAGAAATGGTATATTTTTCCATGCACAATTTGTCGACGCCTATACTTACGTGTACAAAGCAGTGACATAGTCCGACTCTGAATTATCCTGGGCATTAATCTTCTTTCCCATTGCTGTTTCGCATATGATATCAAGTGCGCACAACGTAACTGGATTAAAAATATCCAAACGTTCTCCAGTTTCAGCAAATTTTTCCAAATTTCTTGTAAAAACGCTTGATTGTTCGTTCATGACCTCAAGAAAATCTTGGAGTATGCTGAAAAATGCGGGAATTTGGTTGAAAATGATCAAAATCTATATTATCAAATATATAAACAAAAATCAGATAAACAAACAAATTATTAGTGTTGGTTGCTTGTTAAAGAAGGAAGCAATAATAAATCAAATTGTATCTCATTGCTTATCAAGACCGTTCCAAGACTATTCTTGTGAAAAAAATAATAAAAGTTTCATTAGTTATCAGTAGACGTAGTACATGTACACATATATACTATGGTACAGAATATTCCAAACCTGAAATGGAATGTCGGCGTGAGTAATCTCCTCCTTTCCTTCCATTTGTCACCTTTTGATGTCAACAAACCCGTTCCTAGCCATTCAGTTAAAAAATGATACATGAAGCCTTTTTCGTTGTGTTTGGAGCTCCGGAGAATTACTTCTGCTGCATTTGGACCGCAAATGAACAAAACCGGTATCGGGCCTAGAAAGACGCACGCCACTTCACGCTCACTTGAAATCGCCATTTCATTCAAGCCGGTAGTGATACGTGTGTAAAATTCCTCTACTCCTACGCGTTCTCTGAGTAAGTGTCCTACGAGAGGTAATGGTCGATGCGGGGGGCCGGGCACATCTTTGAAAGTGATCCAATTCTTTGCAAACGTTTTTAAAACAAGAAATATTTGGAATGAAATGTATGCTACAAGTAGATATACAGCGTATACTGCCACCCCCATCTTACATACTATCGGTGGCTTTTAGGAATAAATCTGTGATAAATAAAGCAACATATATTTCAATTTCTATGGCTGTTTTTAAAAAACAATTATTTTGGAAATTTCCCATAAAATGATACGACATCAGGTACTCCCGATGTATGTGAACCAATTGGGCGGACACCGTAACGTAGTTTGTGTACCATGTTAGGGTTGGGCTATAATCTTATTCCAATTTTCCATATTTTAGTTCTATTACGAGATCGGGGACTACCCAAGGGACTCCCGTAGTATTTGTACCTGAATTCCGGTTCCGGTGTCCGCCATCTTGGTTCACATACTTCGGGAGTACCCGATAGCGCAGCTACTATAACTAAGAACTAGCTAGGATAGCGTTCTCAATTATATAGCCGAGCACGATGCCTTTCTTCTCAGCCTTCTTGAGTGGCTGGTTCTCATCTTACCTCATGTAAGACCCCATAAACCGTTTGCAGAGACTATACATTTTGCACTCTTGTTCAACTCTCACCTCGCCTTTTAGATACGGTTTAAGCCTATATTGATCACCTATTGTACTTCGACAAGATTCAGTTATGGAAAATAATTATTAACTACACGGAGGCTATAAACGCTTGTCGTATTCGTTGATTGGCTATGGCAAACAAAGTACGTAAATCATTGTGAAATTTGGATTGTATATTTGAAAGGTATGTAGACTTGGTTGTGTTTATGAGCTAATTTCGTATAGAGATATATATGACAAACCCATACACAGTGTACTCAAACCAAAACTCATTTCAAATACCCGAAATTGGTAAACGCCATGGCCTGCTATCTCATTGTAAAAGTACAGTACCCTACATTTTTGTCAGACCCCGCCGTTTAAAATACACATTCTCTCCTTTATCCGCCGATAGCGCTGTCTTGAAAGCCCCTTGTCGACCGCTATTTACAGGTATCTCTGCCGTAGAGATAAACTACGTAATCGCTTTTTCACATCTTCTAGACCAGACATGGGCAAAGTACGGCCCGCGGGCTAAATCTGACCCGCTAGGTAATTCAATCTGGCCCGCTTGATGCTGCCACAAACAAACTGAAACCAAATTTTGATGTTTTAGTTAAAAATAGCTCAATGAATTTGTTGAGATTGCTGTTAAATTTAGTTTTGGCGCGAGGTTAATTGTTTTCCACAGTTGCTTTTGAAACACGATAGAGTATAGACATTGTTCATAAAATGTCATACCCAAATGGCCCGCCAGTTTAGCTGGTCAAAAAATTTGGCCCCTGATCCAAAAACCGTGCCCACCCCTGTTCTAGACGTAAGTTTTCCATTTTAACAAAAATGTAAAATTTAGAATGTAAAAAAATGTAATTTAGATATCACCAGTGGGGGGATTCAGCCGGTTCGCACCGGTTCTATAGAACCGTCTAACGGAATTTTATGAGATCAGCGAACCGGTTAGATTTAGAATTACTGGTTTATTTGCTAGCAAAAAAATATGACTTTTATGATGAAACCCGTTGACAAAAAATTTGAATTCCACCACTTGATATAACATTCAGAAATAAGTGAAAATTGTTCATTTAATTCGTGTGGATAGTCAGACTATACTGGATGAGTTATATCAAAGTGCGATTTTAATCCGATATATGAGAGTTACGAGGCTCAGATAATTATGTCCAACGCGCCACCACTAACTAGCTCACTGTAAAGTAAAGTAGTAGCTCACTGTAGTAAAGTAAAAAATTGAACAATTTTATTTAGAAAAAATTACAAATAGATTTTCAAATTTATACATACTTTGAATACAAAGTAAAAAACAGAACAATTCTAATTCGAAAATAGAAACAAATTAATTTTCGAAGGACAATTCTCGTATTTAGCAAAACATTTTAGAATGAGTTATTATATTGAAAATATGTCGGCAATAACATATCGCCACGCTAATAACCAAATTGCGTAGTCATTTCTGGTAGTTTTAATTTTTCATACAACAGTTATTTTTTATATCATGCGGTTAACTCAGATTTTATTCTAAGGATTCCGAAACACTTGGGAAATTGATATTTATATGACATGCACATAGCTACAATTGTTCCATCATCATGAGCTACTATAGTTTACCGGGCAATTGTGACAAAATAAACATCGGCGGTTTGCGCATGAACGCAAACTTCGAGGTTTCATTTCATGTATGATAAATTGTAAATTTTTCTTGTGGAACGCAATATCTAGTTAGCACAACATAGAGATTGTGGAATAGAATAATGTCACAAAATATACTCTCTAAGCCGTTAATGAATAATGACGCAAAAAATTAATGTTATTCTACCTTCTTCTCGCATGTGAGTTTTAATTATTAAGCTACAAGGGCGAACCCATTGTTCTTTTAAATGTAGCATAACACTTTTGTTTCACAGTTGACACAATACTTTGATTCTCGCCCAATTTGGTTCAGCGTTCATCATTCCACTATACATCGGATCTGAACGAACTACAAGTGAGATGTTTGTATAAGTTTTGTAGCTACTGCCGATTCCTGGTTCTCCGCTAATCCATTTCGTGAAACCGTCCGTTGGACAGATTTGTTTTGTCTGAAAAATGATATTAGAAATATTCCATTTCCCAGTTAAGGTTTATTTTCACATGACCGCGTTTCCCAAATAATAATTCTAGGCCGAGATCCAACATACACCGGTATAGCAGGGCAGTGATGGTTCAATAATTAAATTTCTAGGAGCAGATAAAATAATGCAAAAGTCAATACCGTCAAATTGGCGGAATTGATAGTAAGGAAATTTAACTTAAGTAAAAGACGACATAAGCTTTGTGAACATAAATAGAAAAAATCAGTCCGAAGTTTTGTGAATGATCTGCTACCTTCTCAAAATTGATAATTTTGCAATGACGTATAATTTATTGGGACTTACTATTGGATTTATTCCCAAGCCAATCCATACAGTAATAAATCCACTTTTTGGGCGCAACATCGACATCACAACATCATATTCCTGTCTATTTTTTATTTGTGCCATTGTTGACCAGTACTTCGCACACACATTGTAGGCCACAGTATAATTCAATCCAGGTGCAGCACCGGTCCAAAATAACTTGCCATCGACGGTGGTATAATTCTCTGTGTGAAGAAATCATGTGATTGGTATTTTGTCACAACATGAACATATTACAAAACACTTTCAAACGACGGAAATTTCATATCATGTTGTACTACTCAGCCCTGATTGAAAAGTATATATGAAATAACAAAAACTAGTTATTAAATTATTTTTTAATATTCAGGTTGTACGAACTTGCATATACAAATGATGCTTATTCTCGGTATACCATGGCTCAAGATAGAATGGGAACGGGACATTGGAAATATTACCTCCCGCCTCAATTACAGAATCTTTTATCAAATATTCTTGTGCAGACTTCAACTGGTTTGTTGCTATTTGAAGTTGTTCCAGAACTGTTTTGTTGACTTCCCTCGAATCACCTTCAATTATGCCAAGTACTTCCAATTTTATGTCGGATAAGTTCTCTTGTACTTCACCGAAACTTAACTCCAACTGAGTGATATCTTTTCTCTGCTCGTCAATATAGTGAACAAGATTCGCTGGAGTTTTGTTGCCGACTCCAACATTTCCGATTAGTTGTGTTTCTTGATTTTTGGCTAAAAACACATTTTGTTAGGTTAAAGTAGACTAGTTGGTTATATTTTTGAACGGTTTGAATGGCATATAATGTGGTTTGATAATCTCTGTTTCAAACATTACAAAGAATTTAATGACTGAGAAATTGTGAAAGATGAAAAATTGTGAATGATTGTCCCTTTTTAAGATCTTCGTTATTTTCCAATATTGAATGTAAACCGCATAGCTAAACTAGCTATTGTTACTGGTCCAAGCTTTTCCAACGTTCAATCAAGACCCAAATGCGTCTCACCCCGGATCTCTCTAAATGACAGCACATTGAAATGGGTTTTAAACGCCAAGTCAAACCTTAGTCGGCAGCTTTAAATGATACTTACTCAGCATGTAAACTGTAGCTAATCCAATTCCAAGTAGCGCTGCAAACGTTATTGTGATCAAGATGAGGAATTTTTGCTGACAAACTACAACTTCTACAAAAATATAAAACAACATGAGAATAATGCTCAAATATATGTACACGAGAGTTATATGTTAAAACAGTGTTACCGTGAATGTAAAATAAACAGCTAAGTTTGGGTGAAATATCGGGTTATGCATGCTCTTAAACAAAAAATAATAGTCTCATAAAGACTTCTTCAATTGCCAAGTACTAAAAATTTGCAAAAAATTTGTGCAATGAATGAAGCATTAAATATCGAACTTAACCTACTAGATAGCTTGGAGGTTTGCGCTTCCACATTGGTCACAGCGTTCTTGGTTTTTGTAAGTTCTTGTCTGTGACTTTCTGCAGCTGCATCACCTGCGCTTGTCTGAGCGAGATCCAGATAGAATCCTTCATTACTTGCAATTTGCCTACTACCTGGATAAAAATACAAGTATTGTTTTAGTAAGTTAAGAAAGTCAAAGTACGGTGCACATTTCACCCTTAATACCGTACTCTGGCAGTATGTTAAGAATGAGAAGGAACTCAAGACCATAAATTCACCAATGTCAGTCAATGAGGATATGTGTATAATTGGACACGAAATGTACATGTGGACCGGAGTGGTAAATTCTTGTTGTTGTTGTTGGCGTTTAACTTATCGTTTTGATTGTTATTGAAAGAAAATTGACTTTTATCCAATTATTGCACAGTTTTATATTTTGGTATTTAAATATAGAACTAGCTGTTTCATTCATGGCTGTATGTAAAGTGCAGCTGATGAATTGATGCTTCGTAGCATAAAATGATTTATTTTGTTATTACATGCCAACAAAAATATTGAAAATTTCCAGGCAAATCAATATCACAATCTATATATTGTGGTATAATCCGTGGCTGTGATAACAATGAGTTTTTCTCATTACTCGTGTATTCTGGACTTCTCAGAGTCAAAATTCAATATATATTTTTTATGAGCGATTTTACGGTATTTGCAGTTAGTCACATACTCGTGCGTCGTTTTCAAAGATCTTTTGCTCTTTCTTAATATATAAACTGATATATAAACTGTCTACTGGTAACGAAAAAGACGATTTTTTACCAACAACACTCCATAATCACGACAACAATAATACCAATAATAACAACAACAAAAACGAGCTCTATAGTTCCACTTCGTTTCCAATAACACATATGCTATAATACCCGCCTTAAATTATGTTTAGATAGATAGGATACATACCTGCATTCGCTTCCGAATACATATTCTGTCCCGAACTGATGGGATTTGTTGCCGAACCTTGAACAAAGAATACAAGTTGTTCTATTTTTTACAGTTATGAGATTGCATTGTAGATATTTTCCCATCGCAGGGGTGGGCAACCTTCATTACAGGAGGGCCAAATACAAGAAACTGGGTGGAGCTGCGGGCCGCACCTTAATTTAAAATAGCCTTTCAAGTAGTTGCAGGCCCATTTTTTTTGTTTTTTTAGTATTGATCTTACTGCATTATTAGGAGCCCTTGCGGAAATTGTGAGTTGAAACGCACAAATTTCTATAAAAAAAAATGTTATTTAAATTTACTGTCACAACTACTTTAAACGAATTCAGTAACAGGCAAGTTTTTATAACATCGTGTATTTTGCAACAGGATTTTGGTAGCTAGTTTTGCTAATATCACAGTAGCACCTAGGTACTGGTATAGGCTTTGCGGCGCAAAAGGATTGGAATTGCTCGCACTTACCAGATTAACCAAACTAAAAACTCGTTTCGCTGGCACACCATTCCAGATTTGCACTTCTCCGCGGGCCGCACAATTTTTCCTTGTGGGCCGCTTTTGGCCCGCACTTTGCACACCCCTGGCATAGAGCATTGTTCAGAGTGAAAACTTGAAGTTATAAAGTTAGTGAAAGTTTTTACATTGCACGTGTGGAAAAATATTACTTTTATAATTGTCAGGAAAAGTAGAGAGTTTTTTATTCCAATCACCACATTCAAACGAGCAAATCATTAAATCTTGCAGAGATCAATTTCTAAAATTTACTATTTCATACTTACTTTGTTCCCGTACATTAAATACTTGTGTCCTCAAATCATTTGCATAAATTCTATCAGCCATAATTAACAGTGTCGCTTAATCAGCTAACATAATTTATCTGGTTAAAAAAAAACTTAAAACATTTTACTTTCTATACTTATAATTTGGAAGTTCTAATTTGCCTAATCAGAGCCATGAACAATATTTATTTTTAACAATTTTTTGATTTTATGGAAGTATAACCCCAACCTTCTTAATCTAGATTTGTTTACTTGGAAAAATCTGCTTTACATGACAAAAAAATCTATAAAAGTATCCGTGATCGTTCAAATAGTTCTAATTTTTGGTCTTTTCATTGAATTGAACTTTCATTGAAAGACATTGAACCAGTCTACTACGCAGCCTCACCAGAACTCCGGAAATAGCTCAGACACAATGTCATATATATAGACACATAAGCAATAATAGTTGGTGATAATCGAAAAAGACTTTAATAAACGAAGTAAAATCCAAAAACTAAAATTTAACAGTACATAAAAGCAACACGAAACCAGAATAAAAAGTGCAAAGATGAACAAATATGACTCACAAATGAAGAGCTCATACCGTATATAATGTTCACTTTAAATTCTATTGACAATACGAGTAATACGTTTCAAAAATATAGAGGAAATGCTGACCGTTATCTCGACTTGTTGACGCGCGGTAATATTATTACACCGTGCCATTTTTTCAGAGGTAAAATAAATAATTTTGATGTCGTCATCGCACACAAAAAACCATAAATTCTGCAAAAAAATTTGATATGAATCAAAGTAATATCCTTTAAGCAAAAATTACAATCTTTACCTACTGAACATTTCAGAGCAATTGGTCCGGTAGTGAATGAGAAAAACTTTTTTTTACAAGAAGACGAAAAAGACTAATAATAACAGCAACAACGTAATAACAACACGTTCATTATGCACACTACGTGTCAAAACCTAGGCGCGCGGCCTAGTTAGCAACCCCAGTCAAAATTTCAAAACAGAGTTTTAAGACAAGAACAATTTTAATGTAGTTGGAATTCGAAACGCCTTTAAGAGGAAGTTTGCGATATTGAACTTCAGACTGGAAGCGAAAAAGAGATTTTTCTGGTGGATAGAACCAGATTTAGGTATGTGTATATTTATGTCATGTTTGGCATAGGCAGTTTCCATACTTGTATATTCCCATACAATAATGCCGACCATAGCTAATATAACGGAAGTCCCAGTATTGCTGACGCAGCATACTAAAGTTGCATAGCAAGTCCTTTTTCGAATAGACGTCAAACTTGCAGCTGCATCGCCGATGTTTCTTTGGTGTTGCTGCAATGGATGGAAGAACAGTTCAAGGACCATGACTTGCATTAAAAAAGATGAGATGCTAAAAGCCAACAACAGAATTTATTGAAAAGAAATTTTACGCCCCATCAGCCATCACCACACAGCGCCCTTGTGTAACTTTAGCCGCGGCGAAATTGAACATGACAAATCCATTTGCGATTGAAAAAGACAACCAAGGCCTGAACAATTATACTCACTGTACGTGTAAGAGAGTTCGTTAAATGTGCCATTGAAGGTATGCTATAGGTCAGTGGTTCACAAAGTCTTTTTTTTCGCGACCCCAAATTTTGTAAAATCGCGACCGGCAATAAGAAAAGTACAATAATTTCAAAAATCAGAGGATTATATTCAATTCTTCATGAGAAATGTATATTGTAATTGTACATATATCGTCTGCAAGTTTTTCGTGCGTTGTGTGACGTTGTTGTATGCAACTGTTAGCCTTGGGGTTTCCCAGCTCTCTACCCTGGTGAACTGGTAACATCAAATAAAATGACGACGAGGACTAGTAACAAAATAAGAAATCAATGAAACAGATAATACACCTGTGTTTGAGTAATATTATAACCTAATGTTTTGAAAAAGAGAGCAAGAATATCGGGTTATTGAACTCAAATATAAGCATTTGCATTCACATGGACGGTGAATATTTGCCCAAAATTTGAAGATATTTGGACGCGTTCAACAACGCGTTTTATTTTTCTTGATTTTTATTCTAACGGTATTATCGTTACAGATTTCTTCACTACGAAATTCGAAAGTAAAACAAAGAATGAGAATAGTATAGGAAAAACTTGTATGAGGTCTCAAAATCCCATTTTTTTGCTTGGATTTGCTGTCGTGTTGTTTTGGTATCTAATTACAATAATACTGCAATAATAGAATGCAGCATTATTCACTTATATGCGGAGGCGACGCGGACTTGAACACATATAAGTAGATTTTCAGATTTTGAAGATTTGTGAGAATTGTTAAATACCTTTCTCAACAATCGGAACCTGAAGTGTGATTACTGGGCAAAGACACCACTGCGAAATCAATTGTATTCCTTCTTTCAACACCCAATTTAACGACGGAAGACAAATCGATTAATTAACCAATGTGACTTCGTATTCTCTGTAACCAAGTGGTCACGCTGGCAGCAAAATAATAAAATAAATAAAAACAATAACACGTGTCTCGCGGACAAGATAACTGGGAACTACTGGTTTAGCCTTATGACTTATGCATAAAATGTTAACAGTATTATTTCGACTTTTATGCTATCAACCTCTCTCATTGTTTGCGCTAGTCTGTGGTAATTGTTTTTTGTTTGACTTGAAGGTAGATTTATTATAGGAATTCCGATAATCATTCAACCACAGCGAGTTCACACAGTGCTATGTTAAAAAAATGTCCTTCATTAGCACTCCCATTTCATTATGATGAGTGAAATGTATAGTATAAGCAGGATTTTGCCGCGGTGTGCTTAATTCCTGAACGCTGATTTGGTTTTGTTAGTTTTAAACATTTTTTACTCCAGATATTAATTAATCTTGAAAACTGTAGAAGATGAAGAAATTCTAATTCACGGCTGTGTACCCCTTATGATTTATTGCTTAGTTTAGCAAATTAATCGAATTTGAATTATTTATTACAGCAGTATTTTTAACCTGTATTACGCTTGAAAATAAAACATGGAAGTTTTGTTCACAATCATATCTTTAGCGGCGGTTTGGGCAGGAATTAAGCTACTATTTTTTCTTAAAGAATATAAACGTAAATGGGACATCTTCAAGGGACTGCCAGGCCCGGGAGTCAGGGCGATCCCGTTCTTGGGACATGCTTTGATTTTGACTGGAACACCTGACAAGTACTACGAAAACGTACTTAAACTAATGATTGAAAGTCCTGCACGTGAAACAAGTGATGTCGGACTGGCTTGGGTCGGAACAGTTCCAGTTCTTATTGTCGGTGGAGCAAAAGCCGCTGAAAGCATCCTTCATTCCTCTGATCACACCGAAAAAACATTCTTTTATGATTTTCTTCATTCGTGGCTGGGAACTGGTCTTTTGACTTCATCTGGAGAAAAATGGAAGTCAAGAAGAAGATTATTGACACCGACGTTTCATTTTAGGTCTGCATACCGTATAGCTGATAGCTGAGAAATTTTTTCAAAGAAGAATTTGCCGTCTGGGTGCAATTTGTGAAAATTTAAGCGCATATTCGTGAAGATGGATATAGGCAATATAATATATTGAATGTACAGATTGTAATAAATTATATTTTACTTCAAATGCCCAAAATTTAAATCGAAAACCCAAAATTCAGTCAAATTTTTATGAAATCATTGCATAGAACCTTAGAGCTTTCTAAATAAACCCGTCGGAAATTTTCGGCAAGTGTAAATATCTCAAAAATACTATTCTATCACTTGAATAAAGATAGTTTCGGCGTAAATCATTTTATCATTCATTCATCATAATATGCCACGCTCGGCCTTAATCTTATTGCGTATAATAGACACTCGTACTCCGGGTTATCCCAGCAGTTGTGATTGTTCAATGGAATTCAGAATAATTTTGCAAAAACTTCACAAGTCAAAATATTATACAATTTGATAGTAAACTTCATTTTTCAGCATTTTGAAAGATTTTCTCGAGGTAATGAATGAACAGGCAAAAGTGTTTATGGAGAAATTGAGTCCATATTTGAATACGGAAAAATCTTTTGACGTTTGGAAACCGGTAACTCTATGCACGCTGGACATAATATGTGAAACAGCAATGGGAAAGTCGATCAACGCACAGGATAATGAGAACTCGGAATATGTGAAAGCAATATACAAGTAATTATTGTGTGCTAATTGCGATAAAAGGACCGGTTGCAATTTTATTTTTCCATGCAACTCTGCCAACTTACACAAAATCCAACGCTTAGACATCAAACACACGGAAGCACATGCATATAAAAGCGATTGGCTGTGTATATACATTACCTGAATGGCTGAGCACATTAGGTTGTTTTTTTATGCATGTCACAGGCTGTATATGCATACTTGGCTGTACGAGATGTGGCTAAAAAGAAACGAGACTGACGTCACAGATTGCGCAACACGATTAACCATTGGTAATCAACACTTTTACAGTGTGGTGTAATATGTGTTCTTTGTTCAACAGCTTTTTTGACACAATATCGCAATTATTTTTGCTCTTTAGGAGCCATAGGTGAATGTGATTAATTGCTTGTTGAAAAACAAAATTGCCGTGCGAGATCTGATTGAGTTTTTTGGCGATAGGGGGTTCAATTGCAGAATGACGATTGAGCAATGAATTAACATTAAATTTTGTGTCAAACTTGGAAAAACGGCGACTGCGACTTTGAAGAAATTGTGTGATGTTTATGGAGATTCTTCCATGTCCAGAACAAGAGTTTTTGAATGGCACAAGCGATTTGTGGGATGCAGGGAGGATGTGGAGGATGATTCGAAGTCAGGAAGGCCTTGCACTTCCACAACTGATACCAACATCGAAAAGGTATCAGTTGTGAGTTCAGTTGTGAAAGGCAGTTGATTCGCAGCGACCGTCGCTCAACAATCGCGTCATTGCGAAGTTGGAAAAGACAAAAAAAAACGGTTCGCACCAGTTTGGTTGACACTTTTGGCTTGTGAAAGGTGAGTGCCAAAATGGTGCCAAGGCTGTTGACTGAGGAGCAGAAAGCTAAACGATTAAATGTTGCCCAGTTGACATGCCTTTTTCCAAGTTTGACACAAAATTTAATGTTAATTCATTGCTCAATCGTCATTCTGCAATTGAACCCCCTATCGCCAAAAAACTCAATCAGATCTCGCACGGCAATTTTTTTTTCAACAAGCAATTAATCACATTCACCTATGGCTCCTAAAGAGCAAAAATAATTGCGATATTGTGTCAAAAAAGCTGTTGAACAAAGAACACATATTACACCACACTGTAAAAGTGTTGATTACCAATGGTTAATCGTGTTGCGCAATCTGTGACGTCAGTCTCGTTTCTTTTTAGCCACACCTCGTATATGTACATTTTTGGCTCTATGAGCATAACAAATTACCATCTCCGTTGGTATTTTCCCGATAGTACTGTATCACGTTATTTTTATATAAACTTGTTGCAGATGTACCGAATTCATACTCGATCGTGGGAAATCTCCGTGGCTCTGGCCCAATTTCATTTATCGCCATACTGCCGATGGAAAAGAATATGAAAAATGCCTGAGAATTGTTCATGAGTTTACACGATCAGTTATTCAAGATAGGAAAGAAAATTTTGGTGGAACGTTTGAGAAAAAGAAACGCTTAGCTTTCTTAGATACTCTCATGACTGCATCAGACGACGGTACACCACTGTCATTCGAAGATATTCAGGAAGAAACGGATACTTTCATGTTTGAAGGTAAGGGGATTATTCAAGGCAAAATGTGACCCAAAAAGGTAACACCATCGTGGTGTAGAATAATGCTCACCCTTTAATCATACACCAACACAGTTTCGACGACAAGATTTTGGGAGACTATATCTAAAGTTTAAAATCATGATAATTCTTTATTACTATTTCTGCTTATATGATCCATTTTATTTCAAAGGACATGACACTACTGCAGCTGCATTAAGTTGGGCAATTTATTTAATCGGACTTCATCCAAAAATCCAAAGGAAAATACATGCAGAATTAGACGAAGTTTTTTACGGGAAACTCGATATAGATGTAACCATGAACGATTTAGCAAATATGAAGTATTTGGATCTCGTAGTAAAAGAAGCTCTACGGTTGTTGCCATCGGTACCGATGATCGGACGAGTCACCACTCGAGATTGCACGTAAGACATAATCCCCAATGTCGGTATTATTATTACCAATTCTAGAAAAAAAGAAGAGCACACAAATATGATTATTATTTTTATTTATATATAATGGTGCTTGTTAACAATATTTCTAACAGCTATGTATAAATGCATTCACGAATATGAATGGCTTCTTCTGTAGAAATGTGTTTGAGATTGTTTCTTCTCTTCACATGGTGGATGGGCATTTCATTCCAGAAAGAACAGAGTGTCTTATATTTTTACATGCTGTCAACAATAATCCAAGATATTGGACAGAACCTCTGAGGTGAATAGAAATAACTATTTTATTCACTTCTATTGATTTTCTAGAAAATCATATGTACATTTATATATCTGAGTTTTCCGAACAGTTTTCGTTGGAAAATCGGTAATAATGTTATATCAACAGGCACTGACTAAGCTAAAGAATGGTATATTATGGTATTGTATTTCCGTATGTATAAATATTTTCCAAGTACTTTTTGTCATTAAGTGAGCTTGCATTTTACAATATATATGCAATAAATTTTCAGAAATCTTTCCAAGTGTCATATTCAAACCAGACTGAAAAAACGGCACGCGCACTTTTATATTATATTTTAGTTTTCGACCCTCAAGATAGATTTTTACAAAATGTGTTTTTCATAAATATATTTTGCTTTTTTCATTGGTAACCTTCGAAAGCAGAAAAATTAATTATCAGTTTTTGTTCAGATTCGATCCAGAACGCTTCACCGTTGAGAATAGCGTAGGAAGACATCCATATGCATACGTACCGTTTTCTGCCGGTCCTCGTAACTGCATCGGACAAAAGTTCGCAACGATGGAAGAAAAAGTAATTCTTGCTCATTTCTTGCAAAAATATTCCGTTGAATCATGCGATAGAATTGAAGATATAAAACTCATGGGTGACGTCATACTCAGATCAAGAAATGGGATAAATATAAAAATAAAAAGAAGAAGTGTTGAAATGTGACAATATTTTGATTGTTTATTTTTCAAGTTTATGAATAAAATGCTATAACTGTGATTTCTTGTAATTATAAACTGCTATAGATCAAAATGTTCAAATACAAGCACACTGGTCAAATCCATGCAATACCCTACATACGGCCAACAACGTCGTTGCTGTGTCGAACTTTATTCCGTTTATACCTTCTTACCGTGTTTCCCCGAAAATAAGATCTAGCCTGAAAGTAAGACCTATACTAAATTCTAAAAATGAATATAATATAAGATCTCCCTTTAAAAGCAAGTAGCAAAAAAGCTCTCCTACACCTTTTAAATTATTAATATTCTATGTTTACCCGTTTTTGAAATAAAAACTTGTTATTTATAAGTAATTGGATATCGGTTTCATATTTTGTATATTTGAAAATCTCGTAATTTTCTACTTTGTAGTTTTGTTTATGATAAATGAAAATAAAAGACATCTCCTCGAAATATGCCTTAGCGTTATTTTTCGAAAGAAAATTGAAATAAAACCCTGTCTTATTTTACGGGAAACACGGGAAAAATGAATGCCAGATTATGAGACCAATTAGATGATTTATCACTTTTAACTTACTCTAACCTAATTATAAATAAACAGAACCAATGAAAACATATTAGAAAATTAGTGGAACAAAACTTTGTTAGTGCGTCGAATTTTGTGTTATTCAATAAATAATAAATGGACAAATCAGAATGTTATTTTATTGTAATTTATTTTTCAAGTTTTATTTTTAATGTAAACCCTATCCTATCCTTTTATTCGATGTGTTATTATCGATACGAGATTTGGTAACTGCGTATAAGTAGCAAAAGCGTTTCGTTAGAAGAAACGCTCTAGTTGTAATGTTAGTAACAAACTTCAGCAAATACCTGTTGAGGCCGGACTATGCGACTCGAAATCATGTCAAATACAGGTAATAATAATACGACCTTCTGGCATGATAGACCGAAGAAAAATTTCGGTATATTTTGAACCCTGAAACAATACGGTCCAAAGTTCAACAAGCATATCTTAAAATATTAATGCATTGATATAGCAGTGTGCGAGAAGGTTTTGGGTATTTTCGGGAAGGTATAGCTCATAACAATATGAATATACTATTCGAGCTGAGAACAAGGGCAGCTATAGTATGAATGTGTTAAAGTTAAGGCTGAGATTGTTAGGCTATTATTTATGACCTAGAAAGTATGTTGAAATATAGGATTACGGGAGAGTGTAATATAATTCAACATTGAATTAATATCAAATAATGTACGAAGTTTGACAGAAAAAATGATCGCTTCATTGGTATAAGGTGCTGGAAAATGCGGTGCGTTCTTCTGAGGTATTATGTTCCAATCAATTCTGTATGTGACCGAACCTACTATTAATATATAGTCAATCACAAAGCTTAGGTTTCGTTATATTTAACCATTTATAACTTCTACTACATATATATATATAAATTTCTTCTAGCATTGTAAAAATGGAGGTCGCTTTTCTGACAGTAAGCCTTGTTATAGCTGTTGTACTCGTCAAACTGTTTGCATTCTTCAAAGATTACGTGCAAAAATTGAACGCTTTCAAAAACATCCCATCGCCACTACTGAAGGCTTACCCAATTATTGGTCATGCATTGCAACTGAGAGGTGATCCTGATGAAATGTATGAGTTTCTAATGAAAATGATTAAAGATAGACCAAACCAAGAAGACGAAGTAGGAATAGGTTGGATGGGAATGAAACCTGTAATTGTTATACTTGGACCTAAAAGCGCGGAAACGTTACTCCATAGTTCCAATCACATCAAAAAGTCATTCTTCTACGACTTCCTGCATTCTTGGCTTGGCACTGGCCTGCTGACAGCTAGTGGAGAAAAATGGAAGACTAGACGACGATTATTGACACCAACTTTCCATTTCAGGTATAAATTCATAGTACCGAGTAAGTTGCAAATATCTTTATTCATATTTCAGAGATATACTGGTATATATAATAATATACTATCTACCTGTATGCGCCTATGTTGCTCAAATTATTTGCTAGGCTACTTTTTGCGCGACCCAGCATGCAGTCGCTTTGAAACAAACTTGCCAGAAATATTTATTCATTCCTTATGTTTTTCCTGGTAGCCATAACTCATGAACGCAGAGAGTAATGACGTACGACTATCAAAAATAACGACTTTAATTTAGAGTTGTTTTATAAACTCATCTACAGTTGATATCAATAGTTAACTGCCTAAAACAAAATAATTTGAATCATCGACTCGCTTAACAATTTTTTGTTATATTCAGTATTCTCAACGACTTCCTTGCGGTGATGAACGAACAGGCAAAAGTTTTTTCCACTAACCTTGAGAAATTTGCGGAAACCGGAGAAACATTCAACGTCTGTACATCTATAACACTCTGCACTCTTGATATCATTTGTGAGACTGCAATGGGGAAATCTATCAACGCACAAGATTCTGAAGACTCAGAATACGTTAACGCCATCTATAGGTAGAAGAAAATCATAATCAAATTTGCTTGGTAAAAGACTATTTCATTGAACTTCAACGTTTAGGTCTTTCGTTTAAAATTTTGTAATGTAATATGGCATAGTTTAGTTTTTTATAGAATACTTTCACATTCACAAGTTTCTAACGTTCGCTAATGCCATAACAGAACAAAACAATATTATATATATATATATATATATATATATATACGTCTATATAGTGCCATGTTAATTTGGTCCAATTGGCATCTAAGTATATATATTGTGACCAGAGTTTGGAAAATATGTTGTGATGATAAGAAATATCCGTACTCCCGGGGTATGTGAACCAAGATGGCGGACATCGGAACGTAGTGCGTGTACCAGGTTAGGTTTAGTCCATAATTTTATTCCAATTTTCCTTATTTTAGTTCTATTACGAGTTCGGGGACTAGCCAAGTGACTCCCGTAGTATCAGCACATGAAATTATGGCCTAACCCTAACCTGGTACTCAAACTACGTTCCGGTGTCCGCCATCTTGGTTCACACACTACGAAAGTACCGATATATCTTGTTCATATATATGTTTCTTCATAACATATATGTATTTTACATTGGCTTTCATCATATATATTATTGCTGATGATTTTTAGAACATCTAGCATCATACAAGAACGTCAAAAGTCGCCTTGGATTTGGTCGGATTTGGTTTTTCGTCACACTAAGTATGGTAAAGAATATTACAAATGTCTTGGCATATTGCACGGTTTTACGAAATCAGTTATCAAAGAAAAAATGGAAACATTTTCGGCGAGTGAATCAGGGGAAAAGAAGCCCAAACGTTTGGCATTCCTTGACATGCTTCTCAGTGTTGCAGACGATGGAAAGGTGCTTTCATTTGATGATATTCGAGAAGAAGTAGATACTTTTATGTTTGAAGGTATGCGCAACATATCACTGTATATAGTCTAATGTAAAGTCTATTGTAATTAACAAATATGCCGGCTTGAAAAACTTTAAACTTTTATTTCAATTGGTCCAACACACGGCACCGCCCACAACGAGGGTTTCGATAGAGACAAGGTAGGCGTATATTGCAATAAAACAGTTAATGAGCACATCATCCCTATATATAGCTAATGTGTAGTCGAAGACGATCCATTTATGCTGTGCCACACCTCGTCGTTGGCTCATACTCGACAATATATATAATCGATTTCATATTAGCCAAAGAAGTACAATCAGTATGTTTGCAAACCGTCAACAAAATAAAAATTGTGCTCAGCTAAAAACAAATATTTTCTTTTACCAAGGACACGATACCACAGCAGCAGCTTTAGCATGGGCTCTGCATTTGATTGGCGCCCATCCGGATGTTCAAGCTAAAATTCATGACGAACTCGACAGGGTATTAAATGAAACCGATTCTGCGTACATAACAATGGAAAATCTAAAAAAGCTTGAATACCTGGAAATGGTAGTAAAAGAAAGCCTTCGCATCCTACCATCTGTTCCTATCATTGGACGTATAACGAGCAAAGATTGCGAGTAAGATCGTCCATGATCCCTATATATTAATTATGATCACAATCAGACAAGCCAGAACTCAACCTTTTGGTCACATTGGAATTAGTGATGGGCCGAAATGACTTGCTAGTGATTCCTATGATACATATATTCCAGTTTTTATGATAAATTATCTCTATAAATTTTTATTCAACGTCTGGCTGAGATATATTGATTTATTTATTTCATCCAAACTAGTTCATCACCAACGGTACGGCATTTGGGAATTCCGACTTTTTGAAGGTATTTTTTCAGGAAACCAAAAAATTCAAGGGCAAACCCATAAATGGATATAATTCTTTAATATAATATATTAAAATGGAAGGAATTCTAAAAGTTCATTTCGACCAATCTACTGTTATTTTAAGCAATATTTTGTTAGCAGACAGTTCCCAGAGAAATTTGTTCAATCGTAGGTGTGACCGGTATGGCCCTTTTTCAAAAATGTTCATGTAGAATTCTGGGAAACAAATTTAGGTTGTGTATCATCATAAGAAGACTTTTCCAAATTCAAGCTTGTGCCCTGCCCAACCTACCAAGTTTATCATCATTGATATCGCGTTCGGTATAGCTATGTCGTTATCTTAGATGTTTTATCTCAAACTATAAATCCTATGAATGCAATATTTTTCAGGATGGATGGACATTTGATACCAGCTGGAACTGACTGCGTCTTGTTCACACAAGCAGTAAATAAGAATCCTAACTATTGGACCGATCCCGAGAGGTAATATTTAGTTTTACGATGCCTAATGCGCTTGCTTCGGATAAGGAACTTAATATGAAGTTGGTCGTTTGATTTGTGAATAAGTGCGATTGTATGACGTGTTAAGTCTCGGGCTCAAGTCATTCATTCACAAAATGATAATTCTTTCAGCTCTGATTTTAAAAGCTCATTTTGTATTTTTGAATAACTGCTTCTATTTCAGTTTCGAGCCTGACCGATTCAGTTCTGAAAACAGCGTCGGACGACATCCCTACTCATATTTGCCGTTTTCAGCAGGACCCCGAAATTGCATAGGTCAAAGGTTTGCAATGATGGAAGAAAAAGTCGTATTGGCTCATTTACTACGAAAGTATGCAGTTACATCTTGTGACAAGACTGAAGAATTGCGTTTGATGGGCGATATCATATTAAGATCACGCAATGGTATAAATATAAAACTATCCCAAAGAAATGTAGATTAAATAAGCATCGAGCATGTTCATCAAGTATTCTACTTTTTGAATTTTTATAATTCGTTTCAAAAAATATGCAATAAAAATATCGATAATTGTGAAAATTCTGACTTTATGAACAAATGCAATATCATCTACGTAGGTATAAATAGTTAGACATTACTACTACACTATGTACACTACACTACGTGGTCAGCGTGACGACACGACCAATCCAAGGCGACAGACGCGTTCACGGTTGGCGTGGCCGCTATTTTAGCTCAGTCTATTTTAGCGAAGGTGTAATAAATGCGATTGTCGATGTCTACGAAGCTCATGTTTCTGAATATATTTGGGATAATGTCAATTCTAAATGTTTTAATATGTTCAAATACGTATTCAATATATATATATATATGTATAAACAACAAGAGAGCTATGCTCAAATATATGGACACGTAGAGTCACATAATTTTGATGACGTCATAGCGAAAAAAGAAGTAATAGCCTTCTGGAGAAAATTTTTATCTTTAACCACTAAAAATTTCAAAGCAATTGGTCCAGTATTCGAAGAGAAAAGCGACTTTTTAAAAACGTGTCAAGCGGTACTGAGTTAGCAGTCAGGCAGCATCTTACCTGTACACTGTAGGCCATATACGGTAATTGATCACAGAACAGTTGTTCCCTTGCAAATTTTATGTTGTTTACACTTTAGGACAGATAATTGATCACAGAACAATTCTTCCCTTTCAAATTTTATGTTGTTTCCAGTAGACTCTCATCAAAATGAACAAATATAGTAGGCTACAAGTGCTACAACGCTTGCATTACTGCACTGGTAGGACCGTGAAAGAATAAGTTACGGTAATTTCATTGTGGTAAGACACCGGTACCGGCACCAGTACCAGTACCGTACTTACGTACTGAGCTACCAGTACCGGTTAGCAGTCAGCCAGCATCTTACCTGTACACTGTAGGCCATATACGGTAATTGATCACAGAACAGTTGTTCCCTTGCAAATTTTATGTTATTTACACTTTAGGACAGATAATTGATCACAGAACAATTCTTCCCTTTCAAATTTTATGTTGTTTCCAGTAGACTCTCATCAAAATAAACAAATATAGTAGGCTACAAGTGCTACAACGCTTGCATTACTGCACTGGTAGGACCGTGAAAGAATAAGTTACGGTAATTTCATTGTGGTAAGACACCGGTACCGGCACCAGTACCAGTATCGTACTTACGTACTGAGCTACCAGTACCGGTACCGAACCTGTATGTCTGATATTCCGTTCCGCATACGATAGGCTATAAAACTTGCATTGCAGCATTAGTAATACCGCGGAAGGAATAAGTCAATTTCACTGCGTTACGGCACCGGTATGGCAACTTACCAGTACCGACCTACAGTAGCTGTAGTACTGAGCAAGACAATCGATCGCGAAACCGCTTGAAATAAGTTTAAAACAGTGTTCCCATGAGTAAAAATAAATACCGCGAAATTTTGTATGAAATATCATATCTCATAGGATTCATATAAAATTCAAGAATAAACAAAAGTAATAGCCTTCTAGCGAAAAAATTAATCTTCAACCACTGAAAATTTCAAAGCAATTGGTCCAGTATTCGAAGAGAAAAGCGACTTTTTAAAAACGTGTCAAAGAACAAGAACAACATAATATTGAAACGATCGTTATGTCCACTACGTGTCCAAAAACGCGGCGTGGTGCATCGTTAGGGATTAGCTCGCTAACGTCACTACTGATTACCTTGCATTCGCAGGTTTATGAGCGAGACAGTTGCTGGCAGTGTTCCCTCTAAGAAAATTTCACACTGCGCAAATGTTGTTTTTACTGAGCAAGACTATTTTAAGGCTGAGCAGAATCCTAAATTATTTCAAACTTTGTGAAATGTAGTAATATTGGCATATTATATATTATCGGGATGCAAACAAAGCCCACGCTTAACTCAAATAGCTTCTCATTGTTTTCGTGCCTTTCCAACGTTTATACACTTTGTCCATGTTTGTTGTGTTTATTGCTGAATCAAGCGGCAATCATCCAAAGTGCAATACTTAATGTACCAGCTAGACATTTTTGTTGGTGAAATATCATTGCTTTCATCAACACTCAGGGTATGAAATTTTGCTTGTCTTATGCTCCGCATGATTTCTTCCCTGGCGACAAAGTCTATGCTTATCAAAAATTCGAAGCCGTAATTTTTGCTTCACCATGTATGTGGCAATTTAGTGTATTTTGACATATTATTAATTTGCGACTATTTATTAAAATTTGCGGGACAATATTGACGAATTCAGCTTAACACGTGGTGGAACACTAACTATGTGAGTCTTTATTTCACTTGATGGGATTTTTAGTATTTCACTCTCTTCAACGGTTGGTATTGCGGTGAAAAAATTCGAACAACCTCCTCTTGCTTCCACGTTTCTCTTCTAATGCATCTAGTGCGTCAACGTGCTTATTATGATTTTTAAATGGCATTTTAGATAGTCAACTTCTTATTCCCACCCATGATTTTCATATCACTATCAGGAGACACTTCCCGACAAACGTTGTGGATTATCACATTCCTTGGCGTGAAATAGCAATAAATTTCGCAAAGTTTAGCAGTTATTTTTAGCTTATGCATACCGGTATCCACGATTGCAAATTAGTGTCAAACACCTCACTGTTGTATTTAGCCATTCCACTTTAAAATCAGTTTTCTTATTCTTAGCTTCACTTCCTTGAATAGACATTTCACTCACACGTCAGATAAAGAAAACTAGTATA
This sequence comes from Styela clava, assembly GCF_013122585.1. Taxonomy (NCBI): domain Eukaryota; kingdom Metazoa; phylum Chordata; class Ascidiacea; order Stolidobranchia; family Styelidae; genus Styela; species Styela clava. Next base: position 7,077,598 of record NW_024102839.1, read on the forward strand.
TTATTGGTTTTGGTTAATAAACCACTCATTCTAGTAATGTGCTGAATATGAAAACGCTTAAAACTCTTTTTAGTAATTTCTGGTGAAACATACTTACAACATCGCAATATTATATAACATCGGTATCATTAAGTATAAGCCCATGGCCACGTGTGTACGGCGTATGTTCCCCAGCTTTACACTTTAGGGGGGGTTGGTGTTTCGAAATTTAGGGGGTAGTAAAATGAAACTATTTGTATTCTTAAAAAATGATATGTATTTAAGAAACAATGTAGGCTACATGAGGGGTCCCCCAAGTTGATTGACGGCGAGCCAAAATACACAGCAGAATAAAATTGTAGGGCCAGAAAAGGGGAACGAGGAAAAGTGCGCGACGACACGGCTGGGGTTCAGAGAAAATTTTGAGAAATAGGCACCAAAATAGGCTCTAAGCTTGATTTTAGATACACCTAGCATCGCAGTTTGTTATGCAATGAAATTAATAGTTATATATATATAATATTTAGCTGATATAATTCCCTAGAAATAAATAACAAGCAGGCTTTCAGCAAGTAATTTGCAACTGATATGGACTAATGAAGTTACTTGCTCACCTAGCATATGGCATCGTATGAATGGCTACATATGGCTTGTTTTGTTACACATTTCACATTTTTTGAACATGTTTGTTTGATTTTTGTATGAATTAAGCAATTAATCAAATGTTGAAATACGCGCGTCAACTGATCATAATGGCGAATAATGTTGTATTCCTTCAGAACTGAAATATTTTGTTGGCAAGGAAGACAAATCGCTGAAGTTTGATTCTTTTCAATGAGAAAATAAAAACGCTGCCATTCATCTAGAAAACGTCTATTTTCAGTACCTAGTTTTTGTTTTGTGACTTCTTTGAGCTTTCCTAATATACGGCTGATATCTAAAATACGGCAGTGTGTAATCCTAATACCCGTATGTATACATAAGATCCCAGTATAATTCAATTGTTACGAAATAAACGTGCTTAAACTGTGATAATGGTGTAACGATAGACGGTATCTAAAACTCAATAGGTACCACCATTGATGACTTAACATTTAAGGTATCAATGGTACCACATGAAAACTATTTCACTTTTCAAATCGTTACGCGGGGGGGGGGGGGGGGGGGGGTTAAAATCTCAGGGGAGGTGTTAACCCCTTATAAGAGGGGGAATTACTGTGTGCACCAACCTCGAGATTCAAGAGCCGACACTGCTACCAACTCAGACCTCCTTCAAACCCCATCTAGTTTAGCCTACGAAGAAGATCAAGGGGGGCCACGACACAAGTTTAAAATTGATCATAAAGCGGCTTCGTTTGCATACTTTCCTTTAAAAATATAACCCCTCGTCCAGGCCTTCACCGCAGTCTCATAATCTGAATATGTTATTTGCGATCACAGGGTGTATTTACTTTATTATGCGTGAATTGTTTGTTCATAATTGATTTTGGAATCTACAAATCAAAATAGTTCGCTGGTAGGCCGTCTAACCCAGTGTTCTTCAACCTTTTTTTATCGAAGTATACCTTTTACAGTTTTTCAAGAACTTTGTATACCTTACAAATACCAATGTTTATTTAGGGCCTAAATGAACAATAAATTTTAAGCACATATTGTACTGCAATATCATCATGCAATCTAATAGGCTAGTGACCGCAAGTTATAAATTTGACTGACTGCCTTAGCGTCGACGGGAATAATGTTCGACGTAAATCAAACAAAGTGCATGGCAGCCGAAATCACCAACCCAGACACATGACCAAAGGGAGGCAAAAAGACACCGGAAGGGGGCCACAAGTCATAAAAGGTTGGAACCACTGTTTTAAACCTTCCCATATCTTCATCTGTTTGATTACACTACGGACAACAAGATTTTGCCGGGTCGACAACACGAAATCCAGAGCGCGCGATGAAAATTTAAAAAACCAGCTCGCGCTGGCATACAGAAATCAAGGTATTCGTGACAGACACGTGTGTGAAATCACAATGACTAGTGATCACCAAAATACGCGTAAAACATGAAACGAGCATTCCAGTTGAGCGTTAATTGAAATGACATATGACCCACGCTTTGAAAACGAAATGTTACAATTGCGCGAGAATGAGATTTCACTGGCAAATGTTGTGGTGGTACTGCGCAATTGCGCAGCTTAGAGGGAACCTTGGTTGCTGGACTCATCTCCGTCATAGGGTGGTTTACGTAAGCGCTAGTTGGTCGCGGCGTCCTCCACCACAAAGATCATGGATCTGAAACTAATACCGTATTTCGCAATAACATGGACAAGGGGCGGTCATCCTCAACCCGTACTAGATAATTACCAATCTGGTATTTTAAAGCGTGTCGGGGGTGTTTTTCACAATCTTGCATTAGTGGTGGATGCCTTCTATAGCTATAATATCAAATGGAAAGTACTCTAACACTAACTAACATATTCCCAAAACGTCGGACAACTCTCCCTGTTGTGATGGATTTGTAAAAGTTTGTGCAGGTGTTTGTTAGAAGTTTAGGACACCTTAACTACCATCGAACATTGGTAGAATGTTAGACCTCGCTAGTCTTCTAGTGTTTGTTAGGCCATACTGGTACTGAGTAGAATATTGCATTTGTATGCGATCCAGTAGGGGTGCGGTAGGTTTATCGGGTGGAGGGCAATTTTGGGGTCTGATGTAGTTTCTTACCTGAATAACTTCTAGTGGCCGTCACGTAACAATTATTGCATATGTCAATCCCAACCCCCACCTGTCTGCGTTATACAAAATTAAGTCCTTTCAAACGGGGCTATACGAACTGTCATCCAAGATGTGCAGACGATCATCCGAAATTGGGCAAGGTATTTCTCTCGTTTTAACGATCCCGATATGACAGCTGCTGTTCTGATTAGTGAGTTCTTTATCGTCAGCGCAGAAGCGCAGTTCTTACCACTTTACGGCAGCTCAACCCCAAATCTACCCAAACTGTATCCATCCATAAGATAAACGTTCCAACTTACCCAATATTGATCATCATCAGGGGCCGACATGCCGTGGTTACGGCAGCAAAATTGGTGGTATTCGATTTGCTGCCGTTGGCTTGATCATAGCGGCCATGGTTTTGCGGCAGTTCTAGGCGTCACAAAAAACTTGAAACAGCACTTGTCAGCGCAGATGCCATTTTGGGTGATCGTAGGTACTGTAGAATCGGCTAACTTCGAACGCCCTGTAACTTCGGATGAAATTTTTAATCGTTTATATCTCGACTAAATTACGTCATACTGTGCTTCTGACAGTTTCTAAAGTGATTCCTTATATATTTATTTAAATCAGTTATCATATTCAATCAGGCAATTTAATCTATTTTTTGATAAAAAAAATCATGTTTTACGATAAAATTGACACTCCGTTTTCGAGTGGCTTAAATCGTGACTTGTAACTTCCCTAAAATATCGTCATTCGTCAGAGGGCGTCAAAAGACGGGTTGGCGTAGATTTAAAAATAACAACGATATTTTGTTTGATTGGATCAATATCGGCTAACGCAGGGGTTTCCAAACCGCGGCCCGCGGCCGCGTAACGATTTAAAATGGCCCGCCGAGCTTAAGTGAAACAATGAAATAGATTTTGTTTCTACCTTTTTACAATCTAGAAACCGCCAATTGTTATGTCATTATCACAGTTTAAGCTCGTGTTCATGATAACAATTCGATTATGCCGGTATCTCAATTATACGTACCGTATTAGGTTACATAGGGCAGTAATTTAGTTATCAGCCGTTTAAGAAAGGTTAGAGATGTCAAATAATATACAAGATTCTGAAAACAGATGTTACTCCGATAAATGGCATCGTTCGTATTTCTGGATTGAAAAGAATCACACTTCAGCGATTTGTCCACTTTGCCGACAAACTATTCAAGTTATAAAACAATACGACATAAAGCGCCATTATGAATCAAACAAACATGTTTGAAAAAATGTCAAATGTGAATCCACAGAACCCCAGCTAAACCGTTGCACACTTTCGGGCACTACACTCTTCCGGCCCGCGAACACCCTTTCGATTCTAATTTTGGCCCGCGGCCAATAAAGTTTGGGAACCCCTGGGCTAACGTATACATCAACAGTTTTCTGTGGATCTTGAATTCATGGCGTCAAATGTTGGAAATGTAATATAATTAAATTGATTGAAAATGGCAATTAACGAAAAGCATTTTCGTTCAATTTGACGATTTCAAATTCCTCCATTTGGAACGGCAGCATGGTTCGAAATAGAACAAGAGAGCTACGCACAAATATATGGACACGTTAGACCAGAGCGAATCAGTCCTTACCGGTACCTTTGCAGCTACCGGTACCCTCAAAAAAGTTCTGAATTTCCAGTAGCAAGAATTTTGCAGAATCAAAACGTACAGCCAGTCATGACACTGACTAAAATCCGTATTCGGATGAAATTTTTAATCGTTTATATCTCGACTAAATTACGTCATACTGTGCTTCTGACAGTTTCTAAAGTGATTCCTTATATATTTATTTAAATCAGTTATCATATTCAATCAGGCAATTTAATCTATTTTTTGATAAAAAAAATCATGTTTTACGATAAAATTGACACTCCGTTTTCGAGTGGCTTAAATCGTGACTTGTAACTTCCCTAAAATATCGTCATTCGTCAGAGGGCGTCAAAAGACGGGTTGGCGTAGATTTAAAAATAACAACGATATTTTGTTTGATTGGATCAATATCGGCTAACGCAGGGGTTTCCAAACCGCGGCCCGCGGCCGCGTAACGATTTAAAATGGCCCGCCGAGCTTAAGTGAAACAATGAAATAGATTTTGTTTCTACCTTTTTACAATCTAGAAACCGCCAATTGTTATGTCATTATCACAGTTTAAGCTCGTGTTCATGATAACAATTCGATTATGCCGGTATCTCAATTATACGTACCGTATTAGGTTACATAGGGCAGTAATTTAGTTATCAGCCGTTTAAGAAAGGTTAGAGATGTCAAATAATATACAAGATTCTGAAAACAGATGTTACTCCGATAAATGGCATCGTTCGTATTTCTGGATTGAAAAGAATCACACTTCAGCGATTTGTCCACTTTGCCGACAAACTATTCAAGTTATAAAACAATACGACATAAAGCGCCATTATGAATCAAACAAACATGTTTGAAAAAATGTCAAATGTGAATCCACAGAACCCCAGCTAAACCGTTGCACACTTTCGGGCACTACACTCTTCCGGCCCGCGAACACCCTTTCGATTCTAATTTTGGCCCGCGGCCAATAAAGTTTGGGAACCCCTGGGCTAACGTATACATCAACAGTTTTCTGTGGATCTTGAATTCATGGCGTCAAATGTTGGAAATGTAATATAATTAAATTGATTGAAAATGGCAATTAACGAAAAGCATTTTCGTTCAATTTGACGATTTCAAATTCCTCCATTTGGAACGGCAGCATGGTTCGAAATAGAACAAGAGAGCTACGCACAAATATATGGACACGTTAGACCAGAGCGAATCAGTCCTTACCGGTACCTTTGCAGCTACCGGTACCCTCAAAAAAGTTCTGAATTTCCAGTAGCAAGAATTTTGCAGAATCAAAACGTACAGCCAGTCATGACACTGACTAAAATCCGTGTTCCCATGGATAAAAAATAATACAGCAAAATTTTAGACGAAATATCAAATTTCATAGAATTCACGCAAAATTTTGAAATAAATAAAAGTAATAGCCTTCTAGCAAAAAAATTAATCTTTAACCACTGAAAATTTCAAAGCAATTGGTCCAGTATTCGAAGAGAAAAGCGACTTTTTAAAAACGTGTCAAAGAACAAGAACAACAACATAATATTGAAACGATCGTTATGTCCACTACGTGTCCAAAAAATTGTGAGCAGTCGTGAAATACTGCGTAATTATAAAATATATGACCAGCGATAAATTGTCGCAAATGAGTTCGGTTTTATAAATTTAACAAAAGTTATTTAAATCAAAGTTGCCTATTGCTAAATCAGTGTTTTGTCGTGATTATGCGCGACCAATATTTAAATATTTTCATAAAGAAACAGCCTTATGAATGCTCAATAACATTTATCGTGCGACTATTTACGAAGTGGAGTTTGACAAACGGTATCAAAACATTATCGGCTATAACAAAATCAGCTTTGATCGGTGAATATTCGGATCTAAAGTTACGATAATAGAAAATACAAGAAAGCTATGCTCAAATATATGGACACGTAGAGTAACATAATTAGGATGACGCCATGGCGAAAAGAAAGTAATAACCTTCTGGAGGAAATTTTTATCTTCAACCACTGAAAATTTCAAAGCAATTGGTCCAGTAATCAAAGAGAAAAGCGATTTCTTCAAAACGTGTCAAAGAACAACAAAACGATCGTTATGTCCACTACGTGTCCAAAAACAAGACGTTTTAGGTGAGCACAACTTGAGAGTGCTGCACCGGAAAATCTACGGACGTCATGTCATCATCACCGCCGCTCGCGACGGGGATTGAACATCTGGCATTTACGCAACGACGTAAAGCGTGTTTTGTCTTCTCGCACGCACTTTTATCTCGAGTTGCGGTGACGCAAGGAGGTGATTCCCCATCCGAAGTTAGATATTTAGTGGCGTAGTAAAAATGAGACAATTAAGACATAAAAAATGATCCGATCGACGAGAAAATTAAATGCATGTACAGAGAATTACATCAATGTAATGTTAAGCTTGACGCGAATCGGACAACAAACGGCTGATTAAAGTACTGTATAGTGAAATCATCCTAAGTTAACCAGTTTTACGGTACGGGTACCCGTACCGGTATACTTTGGCAAGCTATATGACGTGATTGTGACATATGGTGTAGGTTTGGGTGGTGTCACAGGTGTAGTCACTAGTCAGGTGAGGGTTAGGATTGATCCAGCTGTCTTATCATCTTTTGTTTCCCCGGGAAAAATATGTAAATCCTATTCTACCTATCCTACTTTATTCCGATTTCCTCTTGTTTATTTGACAAATATTTTATTTTTAATTTCAATAGGCTACATCATTCAGTTAATAGGCTGAACAAAATATATTTGAAAAATAAATTTGTACCAGTACCGGTATGGGTACCGTAGGTATATTAATGTATTAGCAAAACTTTATGTTAATAATAATAAGGCGAATTTATTCAGTAATACCAACCATCTTGAACCATGAACAAAGAGAAACATACTAAAAAATCCACTTCTGGTGATGTTATAGCTGCAGAAATAAAAGAATTTGAATGTGAGATACGTGGAAAACAATACAGTAGCGAGGGCAGCAAAAGACAGCACTGGAAAAAACATTGGAAGAAGAAGCAGTACAAATGCCCTTTATGCGAAAAATGCTTCATATTCAAGTGTTACATGGAGATTCATTTGATTTCTCATTCAGACGAAAAGCTCCATCAATGTAAAATATGTAAAAAGCAGTTTTCCAGAGCAAGTGGCGTAAGTACCCATCTTCGACGTATTCATTCTGAAAACAAAACTTATTATCCATGTGATATATGCGGGAAAAAATTCACCTCTAAATCCTATCTAGAAGAACACATGATGATACATATTGGTGTTAAAATGCATGTATGTGAAGTATGCGATAAGAAATTCACTCACTCTGGAAGCTTGACACAACATTTGAGAACCCATACAAAAGAAAAGCCATATGCTTGTGAAACATGTGGGAAGAGATTCAGCTATTGCAGCAATCGCAATAGACATGCGAAACACCATGCAGACCAGAAAAACTATAAATGTGAAATATGTTCTAAGACCTTTCGTTGGGAGAGCAGTCTTGAGTTGCATTTGAGAACCCATATGCGTGACAAGAGATTTCAGTGTGAAATTTGCGAAAAATACTTCACTGGAAGCCTGAAACGTCATATGGTCATTCACAATTCGGAAAGAAATTATAAATGTCCATTGTGCGATAAAAGATTTAAGAGATCTTATGATGTGCAAGTTCATTCAACCGTTCACACTGGCATAAGAAATTTTGAATGCAAGAAATGTGGTAAGAAATTCAGTCATGCAAGTGGACTTAAAAGACACATGGTGACTCATATGACTGAAAAAAAATTCAGATGTGAAATTTGTGCAAAAACATTTAAGCAACCTGCAGATGTGGACAATCATATGAGAATCCATACTGTCGTATCATAAAACCTAAGATGTAATTTGATGCATTCGGTCTCTAGAGTACTTCCGAGAGTAAGCGAGAAGCTATGGTTCACCATATAATATAGCTAGTTTATAAGACTTCCTCTCCCGCAATAAATCTGAAAATGCCATATTAGCAAATTGTATTTTTCTTTTGTCTATTACCTAAAATCGATGCAGTTGCATAAACAAGGCAACAATTGTATACCTAGTTGTGATGGTGAATGCCATTTCAATTTTGAATAGATCATCGAAAACTAAACAGACCTGAAGTGGGCTAACAGGACTGTATTTGTTAGTTTTCAGATATGATATGTCACATGCAAACATTTTTGTGCAACTGATTGCTTCGCATTCAGATAATAGATGACCTGAATTGCCATCATTTTGTGATCTGTATCTTGGCTGCACTACCAGTAACTTACTTTATTTCGTGCTAAGGTTTAGTCACTCGGGCTAAAGATTAGGCAACAATTTTTGGCCTTTCGTTTCGTTCTTTATATATTCTATTCTCATGAGAAAGCGACAATAGCTTGTGCCTTTGAATACATTGTGTATTTATACCATAATATTGTACAGTATAAATGTTTTGGTTGCATAATTGGTCAACATGGCTCAATAAAGTTTTGTCAGGGATTTTGTCTTTCCAGATATCGTAACCATTCCTCATGACTTTCTCCATCAGTCCAGTTCATGCTCCTGAAAACAAATAACTGGCTAGTCCCATATCCTAAATAAACTGGTATCCTGATGAGAGGCCATGGTTCGTCACATGATTAGGCTTTCTCCGGGTTAAATATGTAAATCCTATTCTATTTAATTTTATTCTGGTTTCCTTTTGTTTATTTAACAAATATTTTATTTATATTTTCAATACATCAATCCGTCATTAGACCGAACAAAATGTATTTGAAAAATAAATTTGTACCAGTATCGTACTTAATGTATTAGCAAAACTTCCTGTCAATACTAAGAAGGCGAATTCATTCAGTCATAACAACCATCTTGAACCATGAACAAGGAGAAACGTACCAAAAAATCCACTCCTGGTGATGTCATAGCTGCAGAAAGGAAAGAATTTGAATGTGAGATATGTGGAAAAAAATACAGTAGCAAGAGCAGCAAAAAACAGCACTGGAAAAAACATTGGGAGAAGAAGCAGTACAAATGCCCATTATGTGAAAAATGCTTCATATTCAAGTGTTACATGGAGAATCATTTGATTTCTCATTCAGACGAAAAGCTCCATCAATGTAAAATATGTAAAAAGCAGTTTTCCAGAGCAAGTGGCGTAAAAACCCATCTTCGACGTATTCATTCTGAAAACAGAACTTATTATCCATGTGATATATGCGGGAAAAAATTCACCTCTAAAACCCATCTAGAAGAACACATGATGATACATATTGGTGTTAAAATGCATGTATGTGAAGTATGCGATAAGAAATTCACTCACTCTGGAAGCTTGACGCAACATTTGAGAACCCATACAAAAGAAAAGCCATATGCTTGTGAAACATGTGGGAAGAGATTCAGCTATTGCAGCAATCGCAATAGACATGCGAAACACCATGCAGACCAGAAAAACTATAAATGTGAAATATGTTCTAAGACCTTTCGTTGGGAGAGCAGTCTTGAGTTGCATTTGAGAACCCATATGCGTGACAAGAGATTTCAGTGTGAAATTTGCGAAAAATACTTCACTGGAAGCCTGAAACGTCATATGGTCATTCACAATTCAGAAAGAAATTATAAATGTCCATTGTGCGATAAAACATTTAAGAGATCTTATGATGTGCAAATTCATTCAACCGTTCACACTGGCATAAGAAATTTTGAATGCAAGAAATGTGGTAAGAAATTCAGTCATGCAAGTGGACTTAACAGACACATGGTGACTCACACGACTGAAAAAAAATTTAAATGTATAGTTTGTGCAAAAACATTTAAGCAACCAGCAGATGTGGAATATCATATGAAAATCCACACTGTTGTATCATAAAACCTGCATTCAGCCGCCAGAGTTCTTCCGAGAGATGGAGAGAAGCTGTGAATCACCATGTAATTAAGCTAGCTTATCATACTTCCTCTCCTGCAATAAATCTGAAAATGCCATATTAGTGAATTGTATTTTTCTTTTACCTAAAATCGATGCAGTTGCACAAACAATTTTGAATAGATCATCGAATACTAAACAGACCTAAAGTGGGCTAACAGAACTGTATTTGTTCATGTGTATGCATGCATTTTTATAGTGCCGACCTGAACGATAATGCTGGTTGAACTTGTAAATAGCTTAATTTGAACTGCAGGAGTGTATTAACACTAGTTATTATTAACACTAGGGATGGGCAATTCAGAAAAATTCACAATATTAGTGTCAGTAGTGTGCTTCAATCAAATTCAGAATACTGAATCTTCTTCTACTTAGATTTACAGTGAGCTGGAAAATTCTGAAAATGATTGATTGAACTGCGAGTGGAAATGTTATGAGAATTGGATTTTAATTGGTGCTAGTCATACATCACTTGTGTTGATAAAATTTATAAATTTGGGCAATGGTTTTCTCTTTTCAAAATTGAACACATATGCCAATCGAATTGCCCATCTCAGACAGTCGCTTCAAAATTTTCTGTGCTTAAAGCTTGTTGTTATCGGTATCAATAAGGCTATATCAATTTAAGTATAAGCTGACATTACTTGTATAGTATTGTGTGTCTTATTGTTATGATGGTGAATCAGCAATTCTATTTGACAATCGAAATGAGTGACTTGCTTTTTTTTTGTCAATCAAAGACTTCAATCATATACATGTGAGTTTCTGGCTTAGTTTGATGATTTATTTAACAAAAGAGAAATGCTTAAATATATTGAAACGAAGGCCCAAACGAAGTAACAAAAGATATCCTTTTTAGTTCTGGGTCTAGGGAGGCCGATAAGACTCGGCTTATGTATCGTTTGGGAACAATTAGCCAGCTATGACGCATGTTTTAGAATTAGATACTTGGCGGTCGAGGTAGGATAGGATTTTACATTTTTATCCCGGGGGAGAGGAAAGACGGCTTATCCATATGGCAAACCACGGCCTTTCGTCCGGTTACCATTCCAAGTCGGGTATGGGATTAGTTACTTGTTTTTCGGAAGCATGGGCTTGATGGTGAAGGAAGCCGTAACCCACCAGCGGTTATGTGAACCACCCTACGGCGGCGAGGAGTCCAGCAATCCTCTCGCACATAACCTTCCCGCATGGGATCCGAACCTGCGAACCCACGCAGAGTAATTAGAGGTGCGGTGGCGAATCGCGATGAGCCACACCAGCGCGCAGGTAACCAGTTACCGGTACCACCCCACAACTAGGCGGTATGGCGCATTGTGCTAAGCGTTAGGAATACGCTAGCCACCGCACCTCTAACACTAATCCCATAACAGACATTTATCGGCAACCTGACGAACGGCCGTGATTCGCCATATGATTAGGCCGCCTTGTCGCAGTATCGACTTTCCTCTCCCTCGGGATAATTATGTAGTACTGTCCTATGATTCGAATCTGCGACCAGAGGCGTCATGGCTATCGTATTCCCAAAGTTTAGCACATGAGAGAGACGCCTCCATTTATATCGTCTTATATCACATTATGCATCCTTGACAAACGGATCTACGCACTTGGGCCTAAGTGGACAATGTTCTAAAGAAAGTATAACTTATACCGGTATACAAAATGATTGGCTCAAATATGAGATTTATTATTTCGTCAACGAAAAATACAGTCATCAATAAAATAGAAACAGCAACAGCATTAACATTGTTTTGGTAGGAAGAGGAGGAACGATACGGCTATTGAGTTCAGTTCATTTACACTGGAAGATGACTAGTGGCAAATTTTGAACTAGTACGATAATACTTTTCAAGCTTCTATAACAGAATTGGGGGATTCCCAAGAAATTTCAATGTTAAACACGACTACACGTGTGTTTTAAAGGGGAGTTGGGTGCCAATGAAAGTAGGGGAATCCCCGCCGTATTCGTCGTCGCAGGAAAATTTCTGTAATAAGGTAGTATGAAGGATCCGATTTGACAACATTACCGGTATCGTTTGACGTTTCATATATCTGTACCGGTACGGTAGGGTACCGGTATATCGGGAAATGCGATGGCCCTAATGATGAATTATTCGTAGCAATTTTTTTTCCAAAGGATGATAAATAAATTATTTAGTAGAAAGATTTTATGTGTAGGTAATAATTTACTGAGAAATAAGTATCAAACTTTTGTAACTTATCAAGCCGCAATTCCTTTGAGACGTGTACATTGTTCTGCAAACTTTTACCGATCCATAGATGATGAATATGAGGACAATGAACCAATAAATGACATTATTGACAGTGAAGTACTGAAATTAGGAGATCACAATGTATTTGTTATACAGCCTGACTTGATAGGCAAGTTTATTTTCAAAGTTTTTTTTTTGAAGCATTGGACAAAAATAAATAGATAAAGTATTTGAAAAACTCTGGGTCTACAGGTCTATTTAAGCAAAGTTTCATGTTTTGAATATTTGTTGATGTTACTGTTAAGCATTCTTCTCATCATACCTCTCCATACTGCCATATGCATAGAGGGACGGGCTATAGATATTATTAAAATGAACTGGTCGTTTCATGTTGGGAGGATACCAGAGACCTTTTTTAAATTATCCTCTCCACTAATATAATATATGAACACACTGTAATAAAATTAAGTAATCTGTTGAAGGGTTAGGGAGAACTTGAAAACTTTCCTCTTATTACTCTCTAGAATATTTTTAATATAACTCAGTTATTTCATGTATTGCAGAAGGGGGGGGGTAAAGGGTATTATTTTAAAAAAAGTGGTTTGGATAATTATTATATGCTCACATTACTGCACTAAGTCAAGATTGTATCACTATCCTCCATTCTAGTTCATCACTTCACATTGTTCATCATGTGTATAACATGGTATTCTGAGAATGCAGGGATAAGTATTGCTTTGTCTATTCAAGCTATTTGTGTATTCAGGTGAAGTTCGTCCTCATAATTTGATCAACACAACCACTGAATTACAACTTGAGGAATCGGTAGCTTTAGTTGAATGTTTACCAGGATGGAAAGTCAGTGGGAAAATGATCTTGAAAACAAGGTATTTTGTAGAACAGCTTGACACTTGGGATATTTGCAATAGTCATTGCAATTTTCAATCTTTTTTTAAGTGCAGTTTTAAGTATTCTGTGGCGTCTGAAGCTGCCCCAAAACCATGGCGGTATTTCCATACCATGGCCGCTACATCCAAACCTATGGCGACTGACTTTTTAGCTGCCACAAACCAATGACAAGCTGCCGTTACCACGGCAGCAAATTGAAAACCAATGGCAGGTAAAATTTTGTTGCCGTAACCACGGCAAGTGGATCGTAAAAACAGGGCTGCCCCTTATGGTGACAAATATTGGGTAAGTTGGAACATTTTTCTTATGGATACAGTTTTCAAGTGCAGTTTCAAGTATTTTGTGGCGTCTACAGCTGCCGCAAAACCATGGCGGGATTTCCAAACCACGGCCACTAAGACCAAACCCACGGCGACTGACTTTTTAGCTGCCACAAACCAATAGCGAGCTGCCGTGGTTACGGCAGCAAATCGAATACCACCAATTTTACTGCCGTAACCACGGCAGGTCGGCTGTAATAGCAGGGCTTCCCCCTAATCTGCTGATGGTGATAAATATTTGGCGAGTTGGAATGTTTTTCTCATGGATACAGTTTGGATGGATTTGGGGTTAGGGTTAGGGTTTAAGTAGATATAATTTCGCATGATAAACTAAAATATGGTACATGAATTTGTAAATATACCGGTAATAGCGCCATAAAACCATGGCAGGAGACGGCGTGGTACGTTCGTGGCAGGAGCTGCCATGAAGTGGTAAGAACTGCGCCTCACAGTTTTGATGGATTTGGGGTTAGGGTTTAAATAGATATAATTCCACATGATCAATTGAAATCTGGTACATACTGAATAGCACTATAAAAACATGGCAAGAGCCTCCGCGGTTCGTTCGTGGCAGGAGCTGCCATGAAGTGGTAAGAATTGTGCCTCCTTTTGAAAGTTGAGAGTCAAGTTGAAATTTACAACAAAAAATTGTTAAACTGAAGGCTTGAAGTGCAAAAAATGTGATGGTGTCGAGATTTTTAACTTTCCTATTTTTGCTGAATAAAACATTTACAGGGGAAGAGATTGGAAACTCACTACTTTCGATTTTGCAATTTTAATTCATTTAATTCAAAAGCTATATTATATGTCTTGCAAACATAATTACAAATACATTTTGTACATACTTAGAACACCACATGAACAAAGAATTTTTAGAGGTGAAAGACTTGAACGTCTGAAAGAACAAATAGTTCAACATCAAGATATCACGGCTATATTTTTAAGTCTGAATGGATTAAACGGACTCCAAAGAAAATATATTTCTGATATGACACGAATCGAAAGTATTTTTGACAGGTAAGATGAAAAGGAGTATATATTGAAAAAGGAGTTTTATCATCACAACCTTTACCTAAATATATAGGTGCTTTAGATGTGATCTTAGTGTGTGAAATCTGTGAATTTGTTACTCTGGACATCAATTGTAGATATGTTGAAACATGAGGTAGCTATATAGCCTAACTATATAGTTATGTAGCCTTTGAATAAACACTGCTTTTGAAGGGTACTCTATGAAATATATTTTTACTGAAAAAAAAATAAAGGTGCAAACTTTCAAGAACATGTGTGAACCATCCAACCTTGTTTACTCCTCTCTCTCCTTACCCAATGCCTAAGATAGGATGGCTTATCAGCAAGAGGTTCGGGCTTCTTGAGAAGAAGTAGATTAAACAACTTATTGTCTTAATCTTGTCTTATATCAAACTCTATGCTCGTATCATTACAGATATTTAAATTTTAGTTTTCAAAATTCCATCAACAGATATTCACTTGTTTTGGAAATCTTCCGATTGAGAGCACAAACCAAACAAGCAAAACTGCAAGTTGCACTGGCCGAAATTCCATATCTGAGAACGCATTCAAAATCTGAGCTAGCATCTTACAACAGACAAGGAAGAGGGTATGATAGCATTATTTTTCATTGATCTATAATATGTCAAATCTATATTTTTATATGATCAATAGCAAAATATGCCACATTTTAATTTTTGAATGTCATTGGGTCACTATGACATCAGTGCCAGTTATATAGCTTTTAGCATGTTCCTCGTCGCTTGTAACTCTACTCTTGGCGCGGCGGTGTGGCTCAACGGGCTAAGCGTTAGGAATACGCTCGCCACCGCACCTCTAATTACTCTGCGTGGGTTTGCAGGTTCGAATCCCATGCAGGGATGGTTATGTGCAAGAGGATTGCTGGACTCCTCGCCGCCGTTGGGCTTCCTCCACCACCAAGTCCATGCTTCCAAAAACAAACAATATAACTAATCCCATACCCGACTTGGAATGGTAACCAGACGAGAGGCCGTGGTTCGCCATATGGATAAGCCGTCTTATCGGCTTTCCTCTCCCCGGGATAAATATGTTAATCCTAATCCTACTTACCTACTATGTAGTACAGCATTGTATCTGCTATACGAAAATGCATGTGACCTTGCTTACATGAGAAATTCATGCACTTACGGTATTTGTTTTTTAATAAGCCCACCCATGGATGTCGAAAATGAGACATAAAATAAGTTTCTGACAAAATAGAAAACTAATCAAAAAAAGTTTATATATAGCAGTGGTCTCTATGCATTACTGGACTAAATATGTACATAGACGGCAATAATTTCCGCTTATAGAGAATTGCCGGAATCAAATTTTGTATAATGACGCACCTGAGATACCTATTCCTGTGTTAATTACGAATGATAGTGAGTATGATCGCAAGTAAACTTGCAACTAACACATGTTTCAGTTACTTCTACTCAAAATGTTTTCCTGTATTTAAAATTTGCTTGCGGGCCACAGTTTGCTGAACCCTGATCTATAGTAGGCCTATAGTGATTTACCTGTTTCTGGGTATCCTTGCCACCACCCTTTGTTATCCGCGGAGATGATAACATGTACGATAATCTAATTCTAATATATTATCAATACATATATATTCAATAAGGCATGGTGCTGTCGGTGGCCCTGGAGAAACGCCAATGGAATTACTGAAACGACAATTCAAAATTCGAGAACAAAAAATTAGATCCCGTTTGACAGAATTAAGCAAACATCGAACATATCAGAGACAAGCAAAGAGGAAGAATAATATACCAGTAGTTGCTGTTGTTGGATACACAAATGCTGGTTAGTCGCTAGTGTTGCTCTTAGGAAGTAGAAAATATGAATACATTTGAAATTCTAATATTCTCTTTACCAGTAGTCAATTGTTTATTTTAGGAATACTTTAGAAGATTTTCGTTTTATCATAACCATGAAAAAATCAACGTAAAATTTATAAATTTTTTCTGGCTATAACACAGATCTGTGCAACAAGTGGGCCACTAACCGGCTCGCCAAGCCATTTAGTGTGGCCCTTGTCAACACTCACTCTGTCCAAAAAGTCACTCACATCAGTCACATGCTTATAAATACATATTATTTTTTGCCCTTGTCACTGTGTTAAATCTTTCGTCGTTTCGCCTTTGTTACTGCGAGGTTAAGCAATAGCTTTCTTTTCTTGCCTTCCTTGCATTGATTAACAAAATTTTATGTGTGGCCCCGTCACTGGCCCAGCTAGATGTCTGAAGTTGGTTATATGGCCCACTGACAAAAAATGTTGTACACCCATGGGGTCATTTAATCAATCTTCACAAATATAAATCTAATCCCAATTCATTATTTATTCGATTTAACATATTCAAATATAATATTTCAGGAGATAGTCAACATACATCCTTGCAATTTTTGGCAATTTAGTTGTTTCTTTTAAATATCAACACATTTTTTTTGTTTAGGTAAAACTACTTTAATAAAAGCACTTACTAAATCTGAGAGACTTGAACCAAAGAATCATTTATTTGCAACATTAGATGTTACAACTCACTCAGCATTATCTTGTGGTAACTTAAGGTAAGATGGCAACGATAACTAATGTTCATGATGCATGGCAATCATGATTCTGTATATTTGAATACATTGTTGTAAAAAAAGTTCTTGATCAACTCCATTAATTAATAGGAATTCGCCAAGTAATATCAGTGTCGTGATATGGTGAAAATTTTCATTATTTTCGCTGGTTTTTGCAAAAAACTAATTGCCAAGCTTGAACCATCTAGGTTATTCTCATGTAAAACAAATTATCTCAAATTATTTTTTCTGAAAAGTTTTTAGTGTCGCGGGCCACTTTCACGCGGGGGAATTCATTGCGGGCCGCAAACGTTTTAACCAAACTCAAATAGCAACCCAATTCCGATTTACGTTAGAATTTGAGCGTCGCTAAATCAAACGCGCCTGGATTGCACAAAAATTTTGCGGATTTCTGAGCACAAGATGCACACAAAGACCATGGACCATGAAATTCAACTCATTTTTTATGAAAAATGCACATACATTGGCGTAAATAATCAAAAAAATAAATAAATATGAAGTCAGCAATTTTTCTCTTCAACTAGTTCGAAACTGGCTTTTGATTGTCATTGCACAACTGTTTAATATCAACGTGTAGTTTTGATACTGCCAAATGTAACTAACTGGCTTGTCAAATTTTCGTTCGTCAGCGTACTTCTAGGCTTCGACTTCATAATTTTTAAAATATAAGACTTCAAGCTCGAAACAGATTTACGGCATATTAGGCATACATCGTTGTCTTACAACTCTTTCCAATCCTTTTGATATTTCTGATTTAAATCCTCAAGTGACTTCAACCTTGACTCCACAATGGGTAGAAAAACCCATTGTATCGCCACAGGTGTCACACGCTTGAGTGGCCTTTGTGGAATCATGTTTTGTAGCGCATAACAACGCTTTCCATATGGCGGAGTCACGTGAAATTATAGCCCAAATTATGGTAAGATTTGATATCATACCAGGAAATTTATGTTAAATATGTTTATATGTCGGTATTTATATAAAAACTACACGTGGGTCGCACAAATTCTATCTGTGGGCCACATGCGGCTCGCGGGTTAGACATCCCTGTTTTAGAGAAAACACAAGAAGAACCAACATTACCAAACTGGGGAGCAATTTGCTTCGGGCTTTGTATTTGCTCTAGTATTACGATTATAATATTCTTCAGTTCTTTATTATTATCATAATAATTATTTATGCAAACATTTTCAAACTGGTACTTAAACTGTACAAAAGTGGCTGTGCATAACACTGACTCCAAATTAGGCGAAGGGAAGAATTTAACAACAAAGATTGGAAAATACAGAATAACCCCTTAATGAAACACCCTACAAAAAGTATACTGCTTGAAATGATTACTGACCTGATGAAAATAAACGCAACATATTATGCACATGTTTAGGATTTACAAATTTACTCATAAGAACATAAAAATTGGATAAGACTGCTCAGTAATATGGGGAACAGCAACTACCTGCCTGGTTACCAGTCTATGTATGTGTGGTATGTAAGAGTTATGAAAAAGCTTAGAGAAGTTTATTACTTCATGCTTACCTAATTATTTTTAAAAATTTTTATCTTTTAGATACTTATTAATCGACACTGTGGGATTTTTATCTGATTTACCTCATTCACTTATTGATGCTTTTAGTGCTACAATGGAGGATATGTTACAAGCTGTAAGTCTGATTTTCCTTGAAGATGTACTTTTTCACAGACTTAACAAGGTTTCATCTTTTTTTCAAAAAACATAAAAACAATTATATGAATTTTACATGCAGTTTAGAATAATAACAGGAGGGAGAAATGCTCAAATATGTAAACACGAAGGCCAAATTGAAATATTTTACTCAAAATGTTCCCCAAAAATATATCTTGGATGAAGCTGCAACTATGGAGCATTGTAACTTCTGAACTTACTAGTACCGGTACCCAAACTGTCCTAGCTTAACCTGGTCCTGTGATGATGATGATTCATGTCTATTGTGCCAGCGCGAATTAAATTACCAAATGCTTCGACAATCTTTTAACGGTAACCTAACGTACGTAGTTTACAGTAAGTCACCAGTAGCGTGAAGCTCTAGACTTTTGCGTAGCACGAAATCAAAATCGGAAGACTGTCGTTTCGTTGTGTTCTCATGAACAAAAATTGGATAAAATATCAAATCTTATGGGAATCATTAAAAATTTAGGATAAATAGAAGTAATAGCCTTTTAGCGATGACCGCGATATTCAACCACTGAAAATTTCAAAACAATTGGTCCAGCAATTAACGAGAAAAAAGATTAACGGAAAAATTCTAACATTACCTCTATTTTCAGGATATGATAATTCATGTGAGTGATATAAGTCATCCAGACTACAAAAATCAGAAGATGAATGTTTATAAAGTATTATCGGATCTCAATTTGCCGGAAAAACTACTAGAAAATATGATAGAAGTTCAAAATAAAATTGATTTATTGCCAGATACTCGAAATATTGAACAGTAAGTTATATAATTTTAATTGCATTTGTGTCTACATTGTGATTCGTCTAATTCTAATTTTCTAAGAGTTTGTTCATCCAGATTTTAGTATCCATATGTCGTGTCTAAGAAATGGTCAACTTTTGGTACAGGGTGATCCCCAAAAAAAACAGATCTGTCGGAACATAATTATGTACAGTAAGAGACTTTTGTGCAAAGCTTCCTTCCTAGTTTACTAAAACGTTTGGGTACAATCATAAACAATGGGAAATTTAAGTGTTAAATTAATTTCATGCATTTTTGCAGAATTGAGAAATTTATGGGTTCTGTTTTTTAGTCACCCTGTATGAATGCTGGTTCATGTTTTTATATTATTCAGACATCTGAATTTCAGTATGGTTTTTTCTTTATTCAATTAGTATCAAAATTGTTTATATTTGGTGGTCTCAATCTTATAGTCATCTCTGCTTGAGTGGATCCTCGTCGTTGGTTAAAGAAACTCCAGTAGATATATACAAAACTAGTGAAACAAGGAAATACTTTAACATACAATAAATTTTTGAATAGACTTCATTATTTTAAGACTAGTATTTTTATACATCGCTTATCATTGCCTTTCACTCCAAGCAAGGCACTATACCAGCTGCTTTTGATTGAAGGACAGCTATGGGGCGACATTGTCTATCAATTTTATTATAGCGTGGGTGAGGTGGGGGCTTCGTATTCGAACTCGAAAGGTGCAATCTGCAACACAATTAAGTTTTATCATTTAACCGTTACGCCAAAAGTTCAAATTGCGGAGAAATGATTTTGAGTTTGGGAACCACTGGTATACTACGAAAACTTTATTTGTACTTATGCTTTGCTACATTACAGAAAAGATTCTTCAATGCCAATTCTTAAAAATGAAGCTGCCTTTTCAAAACGTGGTAAAAAGCTGAAGCGCCACCACCTCTATCTTCAACCGTCATCTACATGTATGGTATCTGCCACAGAGGGGCCTGGTTTAGATGAATTGAATAAAATAATACACAATCGATTAGTAAAAGTTACTGGAAGTTCTTATTGTAGAATAAAAGTTCCGGCTGATGGTGACCATATGGATTGGTTTAATCAATATGCAAATGTGAATGATGTAAAAACTGATGGAGATTTTCATTTTATATTTGATGTTGTTATTTCTCAACCTATGCTTAATAAGTTTAAATCAAAATATAGTGTTTATGATATACTCTCAGGCGATGTATCGTAATTTTATGCATATAAAAAAAGTTGCACATAACATTACTGCGTTGTCATAATGTGGTATATGGTAATGTTCCCTGAATTAGAGCTTCCTTGGAAAAAATCTTTGCCAACATTATTTGATTCGCAGATAATTTTAATAACTTCTTGTGTTTTTTAATGAACCATATATATGCGTTACAGAGTACTAATAAATGGTTTTGTTTATTATCTGCATGAAGAACCAGTTTGGATCCGGGTAGCGCAGCATCCAAATAGTATAAGACGTTGTTGATTTATGAGAAAAATACGATATATCCAGGTTGTTGACATGCTATTTTAAAGGAAAACATACAATTGTAATTAGCATTGGTTGCAGTAACAAGAGATCATTTTGAGTCCCATTTATCTCGTGATTGACTAACCGCCAGCGATACTCTGACGACTACGACCTGTAAACCGATTCAGTAACTACTCAACGCTGAAAGAGAGGATAGTATTGAACAGTTGAATTGTGCTTAAGATAATGGCACTGCAATTATCAAAGTATTCAAACCACAGAGGTTTTATCAAGACTCCCTAAAGCTCTGACCTCAAGCAGCAGTGGCTATCCAGTAAGAAATATGCAATCATGTGCCGTATAACCTCTATTTATTGACCAGAAATAGGCAATGCATCTTTATTCCCTCTATTTTATTAACCAGGCAAAAGCAATGTAAACATTTATATGATACCACATTACTAAAAGAAAAAATATGAAATAAACCAAGTTGATATTGGATTTCTAACATGATAATTTTGTTAGAAAGGAATACTCGATAGAAATTTTGATGCCTTGACAATTTTTCACTCAGACTTGTAAATAATATTCTATGTAATACCGGATTTCAATTGCTGGTTTTGCAGTTATTTAGGTACAAATTAAGTAAAACATCTGAAAAATATCTATTGATGGCTTTATCGAGATATGGAGTAAACGAACAATAGAGTGGGAAATTAAGGTATTTTCCGCCCAGAATTAATTGTTAGTCCCAATAATATTTCTGTATCTGAATCTAAGCATTATTAATTCATATTAAAATCAGATTCAAAATCATATTCTTGGTCTTTGTCATCGTCACGGAAATCCATTGCAGACATGAGAGATTCTCCAAGTTTATCAGATAAAACATCAGCACGTTTCTTTTTCTTTTTGTTCTTTTTCATCATGTCCTTCAAACCTTTATTTGCTTGTATATTGCTGCCAGAACTTTGTAGTTCATCCGTTGCAGAGACGTGTCTGATTGCGGAATGTTTATCTCCTTCCGGTTTGGTTACTTCGACTTTTTTCTGTTTTGTGCTTCGCATAGTGATTTTTCCCATTTCTATGTCATCATCGCTTTCTTGCATTTCTTCAACATCGCTATCTTCTTCAATGTTTTCCTCGGTTTCCATGTGGCCGATTGATTCAAATACAACGCCTCCGGATAGTGATGGATTACCTCGAACGGCATTCAATGTTGCTAAATTATCAGATTCAAGTGACGCCCAATCGAATTCTTTCGCCATTTTTGAAACAATCTCAGCAGATACTTGTGATTTTCTCGATACATCTTCAGGTGGGTGTGTGTAGTAGCTTATCTTGCCACTGTTCCAGTCATTAAGCACTGATCTTGCTGCTTTGTTGACATTCGGAATACCACCTTTTTTCAATTTACCTTGCCGCCTTGCTAACTGTGATAAAAACTCATTTGTATTTTCGTAGTTACTAATATTATAATGCATGATCATCTGTTGTTTGTTGCATCTTTTCAAAATAGCGTCCACAGGTGTGACTGGATCTTCAATGCTTTCAACTCTGACGCAATTCCTTAAAACTGCCGTTGCCTCGTTCCCACTTGCCATTACGATTCCAGGACAATCCAAGATCTTGATATTCTTATCAATGTTCACAGGTTGTACGGATTTTGTAACCCCAGGAGTGGCTCCTACGTTACAAGCTTTAGCTCTCTTCAAACTGTTGATTATACTGCTCTTTCCAACATTTGGGAATCCAACAACCCCGACAGTGATGCTCGTTTTGATGTCGGCGTTCCGACAGTAATTACCTAACAATTTGAGGAGATTATCGGCACCGAGACATTTACTGGATTTCAGCAAGAGATCCTTGTTTAACTCGCGAACCGGAACTCGATTCTGACTCAAATTCTGTCTTTGTGACTGTGTACTTGCTTTAAAAGCAACTGTTGGAAACTCAGCTCGAAGATACTTGAGCCAAGCTTCCACATTCTCTTTGGGGACAAGGTCAATTTTGTTTAAAACTAGTATGATTCTTTTATTCAATCCAGAATCCAAGACAGCCTTCTCAACTTCAGCACATCTGCATCCTATTGGATCTCTGGCATCAACTACCTCTAAAATTACATCAGCAGATTCAATAACTTTTTTAAATTCTTTGTAATAAGCCCGCCGAGAGTTCTCGTGAACAAGATTCTTCGTTTCATTTGAATCTTTTCCTCCAAACTTGGATGAAATTTTTTCAAAATCTTTTTGCCTTTTCAATATGCCTTTCTGAAAACTTTCCAAGTCATTGCCCTCAATTTTAAGATCACGCTGTTTATTAAACATCTTTCGTCTTTCTTCTTTTTGTCGTTCTTTTTGCTCAGCTAGTCTTTGTTTTCGTATTTCTGCCTCTCTGAGAATTTCTTCCTTAAACGGACAGTCATTCGGAATACCAGGATCTTTCTTTTTTGCTCCTTTTCCGTTTTTCTTGCTTTCCTTACGAGCTTTTCGGTGATGTTCCTTGACCCTCTTTTGTATTTTAAATTTCAGTCGACATGTCATTCGTTTGCTTGCCTTTTTTAGTTTAGGACGCTTCATTATTGAATAATATAGTCCTGTAAATGCATAGTTATAAAATACTGGAATAAAATGAATACCATGGCCAAATGATGTTTTGGCAAATGCAGAGCAACACTGCAACATGGCTCAATTATAAAGTATCAAAATATTATTACAATGTCACGTGGGTCAAACTTTCGAACATTATTAAATCATAGTTTTTATGGCCATAAAAAGAGACTTGTTTTCACGAAAATTATCAGGCACTCAAGGCCAGTGTTCCCTCTAAGGTGTGCGCGCGCACACAGCTTTCAGAGGCTGCGCCCACGCATAGATTTACTGTGCACAGAAGTATTTTGATGTAATATAACAATGTGCTCGGTTGGCAGGTTGAGAAAATTTGTTGTTGGCCCACTTATTACCCGGTTAGAACGCCAAAATTTCTTCATTGGTTTTTGCACAAATATTAGTCATTTCAAAAAAGTTCGCACACACCAAAATTCTGCGCACACATACTATAAAAAAATTAGAGGGAACATTGCTCAAGGCGTAAAGCTATTTTATAATGATTGCACCATAGAGCCATGTTAAAAATCAAGGTTCGTTTGCATTGGAACTTTCAAGTTCATCTCCACTTCCAGACTTGGGTCTCCTGAAGTATGCGCCGTCAAGTACTTTTAGTGAGTGGGAGTAGCATAACGATTTTATTAATATAATATTTCTAACCCTCACCTTTGTACGTCCAGACGTCAACCAAAAATGACATTACATGCGATGTCATAATTGCGTCATAGAGCTTGCTAAAGTATAGCTACAATCGTCCAAAATGGCATCTGTGCCGACTATAATAAACTCACTAACGTCAGCGACTTCTCTGTTATCGGTATCGTTTCAAGGAGAAAACGAGAGAAATAGCTAGCTCGATTTCGGATGATTGTCTGCGCGACCATCTGTACAGCCGAAAGGGCTTTGGAGGGCTGTAGGCCTATTACGACACTGCGAATTTGCAGTGATGTAATTTTCGAATGACGTAGTCAGGTGGGGGTTAGAAATGACATATGCAAAATTATTGAGCCAGGCCAACTAGAAGTATGTGCGGCGTGTACTTCAGGAGACCCCCAGACTTCGTCATAACGAAACAATTTAAGGAAATCATGACCTAACAGTACACTACCGAAATAGGTTTTTCCTTTTTTATTAACAAAATATGTATAAAATTACTACGATCGAGCCTAGTCTTTTATCGCATGCGCATTGTCTGATTGTGTATGAAAGTATTTCCAACCAGCATGGGTAAGCTGTATCCTGGTATCGGTAAGCTATTTGAAAGGGATCCTTATAATCCATAAATCTGTTCCTTCTTGGTTCTCTACTATTTTACCTCTAACATCAGAACATAAAAATAAAAACGTTAAGGCTATTGTTTCGTGTACGGTACCGGAATTCGACGTCAAGACTTGAAAAGACAACCTAAGACAGTAAGACAGGCTGAGCCAAACGGTACCAGTATTTGCATAACTGGAGGTTAGTGGATGTGTTAAATGCCTAGCTTACCCTAGCCATATTCTGACAAGTCCGTTACCGGTACATGTACCTAAAAAAACGAGGAAAACGATTACCGTTCAATTTCTAACTAAAACACGACACACGTGTGCGGAGGTGAATGGAGTCTTCAAAATGAGCAAAGTTCTAGGTCACAAATTTTCTGCATTCATTGCGAGGGAGAGGAAAATTGGGTAATAAAATAAAAATAATAATCTTTATTTTGATTTCCCCAAAAAACATACACATATATAACAAATAATGAACACATAAAACAAACACACAGAATAATGGGAAATCGGGAAAACAGGCAAAACCTCGAGTAGGGTTTAAAACACGTATAAATACATGTGCCTGTTCACCCATGATATTACAAAAAATCGTAACACATTAACAAAAATACTGTATATATCTTAACAATGTCGGCAAAACGCGCTTTTTTCAGGGTAGTCCACGTTACCGCTGATCGGTTACGGCTTCCTCCACCCAATGACATTAAACAACATGATGCGCAACTCCGGCATTTTTGTCCGAAGATCGTATTCGATAGCACGCTCCAATGCACATACTTGACGAGACGAAAACGAGCGGATGTGTGCTGCTTTCAAGGCGTAGCACGAATGGTGTTTGTGCCTGCTTCGACAGTTGTTGTCGATTTTAATGATATTTTGGAAAGTTAAGGTAAAAAGAAATCGGAAAAAGGTAAGGTAAATACTATTGTGGTATATCACACCCGGGCATCGCACTGTTAAGTACATGTGGGAAAGACAGCCTTTGTCAAATACTACGAAGTTATTAATTCAGTACGGTACGTAGTTGCCCATTTGCCAAAATTACATATTTACTTACCCCTTATGGTTTCAAATAGTTCATGCACCTCCAGTTAGATTCTTTTAATCAGTGAGGATATTTACTCATTGTTGATTGCTGCTCATTGTAATATACTATTGCGCATTCACTTATATTTGCGTTTTGAATCAAAGTGTTAACAAGTTCACCTAACATTTCACTCATACCGGTCTATCTTGTATAGTCTGATCTCTCAAGTATTTGGAGCCGCGAATGCTTGTAATTTTCTGACTAAACCTTTTATTAGTGGTTTATATACCAAATTCAGTAAAATATGAGATATTGGATTTATTAGCTTTTCCATTCTAAACATATAGACTGCTTTATTTATTCTTAACGAAAATTAATAAATCTCCTCTCTTTTTTCAGATGTGAAAGTTGTGGACAAACCTGTCTAAGCATTGTGAGACTCCTGCAGCACAAGAGGTAATAGTAAGTATATCAATCAAGAAATTAAGCCGACATAAAGCAAAACTTTCAACTATTCGTCTAATCTCAATTTCCTATTATTTATTCACAGGACAACTATAGCAGAAGGGGAGATATCAGAAGTCTGGCGACATATCAGTGACAGTGTGATTCCAAGAAATATAATTAGAGTACTCCATAAATGTTTGCAATAGAAAAACAACCTATGGAGGCATGCAAAGACATTTGACCCTCCGGTAGAGTTGTGTATGGCCCCCACATCCTGCAGGGCTTGAGGAAAAAAACTAAAACTTCCCAGCGTAAGATTGCATAAGCGGTCTTATTTGTAAAAAGGCACAAAACACGCCAGACATACTTAAAACAGCTTTGGAAAATGAGGATTACGGGTAACTCACTGCACCTGTGTTATATTTGGTTCATCAACTTTTGTTAGTACTATAGAAGAAATTACGGAAGGCGTATAATCATCATTCATGATAAAATACTATCATATATTTTTTGGACAACTTCAATCTAGACCAGGGATCTCAAACTCGCGTCCCCAGAGAACTTCCAGTGCGGCCCTCGAACGCTTAACAATAATTGTAATAGTATTTTGGAAGTTTTTTTTTATCTAAATGTAATAGATTTTTCAAACCTTTTAAAGTGAGATTGATTATCCACACAGAAAACAATTTACTGAAAGTAGTTTTGGAATATTAATTTTTTTTGTCCACATTTTGACCCAATTAAGAATACACATCAAGCTAGCAAAAGAATACTTGAATAAAACACTTGAGTGATTAAATCAAACGCAAAGTACATGAAGAAAGTGGCATTTTCGAAGAAAATGGGAGTTGCAATATTTCTGCTTTCCACAAAATTTTGAAGCACATTGTTTAATTTGTCATATTTCCATCAATACAATGAAAAAACACAATAAGCTCAGCAGTCAATATGACAAATTCGAAGACCAACTTCGAACAGAAAATTTCCATGTGTTTGTATATTAATATAATTATACAACGACTTGGTTACTAAAAATCAATATCAATAATAATTCAAGCAATCCTATGCCACGCAATGTGGTGCGAAATGTCTTGTCGAAAAAATCTGTCATTTTTTTTTACTGATCTATACATGAAATGATAAAAGTAACTTTTTTTGCATTACTGGAATTAATTAAACATTTGCAAAGATCCAGATTAACCCATGATCATGTGGCCTCGTTATTTAGAGTTGGTACTATAAAATCATTTCAGCCTGGCCTTAGTATGCTGGTGACATTTATGATTTTTTATAATAATTACAGTAACTTGCAAATGTTGCAATAATAGTGGAATGCAAATATCAATATGTAATTGCATTTGAAATTGAAGAAAATAATAAAACTTAATCCAACTGTTTAGTTGCATCACAATATATGTCACAAACTAAAACTATCTTAAAAATATCTTTCAAGTATACATTATCAAAAACTGTTTGCGGCCCTTTTTACAATTTCCAAATCGCAATGCGGCTCTCGAAAACCCATGAGTTTGAACCACTGATCTATTCTAGACGATTCAAGCATTGCTTTGGGAAATAATATCACTTCAATTAAATTGAAATAATCTTGCTATATTAAATACAAAATCGTTGCTATCATAAAGGTAAACCAATTCAGCCACTCGAAATATATTGGCCTTCACAAAGCAATGAAGGCAAAATTGAGAGTTCATGAGCTATGAACATTTGTTCTTTTCTTTGTCTTGAACTTTTCATACTCCACAGCCCCTATTAATTTTTTATAATTTTAATTACCATGTGATGGTCATACATATCTTTAACTTGTATTTTCTGTCATGATGTATTATCTCAATGTGCCAAACTATTAATTAGTGTGCATATTTTGCTTCCAGATGACATAAATGTATTGTCTTGTTTATTACCTCAGCTTGGAGTATTGACAAGAAAAAGGTGCCAGTAAATTAGGTAAAATTTTTTTAACTCTTTGTTATAATCAGAATTCACAATCAATAGGAATTATAAACAGCCAACAATCAATAAGAATTTTATGCGAAATCCCTCAGAATAAATTTGTCTAAAATCGAGAAAGGCAAAAATTATAGGTAGTTTCCACTTTCCATCCACACAAGCATTTCAAGAAGACTTGCTCGAGCCAAACTAAATGAGCATCGTCAGGTGATCGGTAAGGCTGCAAGTTGAATTCAGCCCTGCAACCTCCTGCATAGAAGATAATATTAATTAGTGGGCTATGAGCTAAATTCCTAAATTTAAACAAACCTATCTACGATGCATTATGTACCAGCAATGTTACCTACGATTAACTGAATATGTAATATGTCTAATAAATTCACCTACAAAAGCAAGTTCGATAGGTGCAAACTTTGTGTTATGGAATTGTATCACAGCACAGTTTTGTATGACACCCTCTTTAAATGAAATTTCAATGATTAAGCGCAAACATTAAAATTACTAACTTTGAACTTTGTCATTATCTGCAAAATGTTCCACACAAATCTTTCCGCTATCGCGTTTGTAATCTTCTCTGATAAAAAAAAACGTCTATGATGTCCAAAATTGCTCTTTACAGCTTGCCTGCCATTCCAGCTTTCCAAGTGAGCAAAACTTCTTAGATATAGAGATTATTTTGTTTCGTTACAGGCGCAAAAAGGCAGGTACTACACGTAAAAAAGACGCCGAGTAGCAAAAGCGAGCGGAAAACGGACGCGAAAGGCGACGAGAAATATGTGCATTGGAGCGTATCATGAAATACAATCCTTCGCCTATAGTCTTATGGAGTGACGTCAGAGTTGCCTATCATGTTGTTTAATGTCATTGCTCCACCATACAGTCCATGCTTCCAAATACAAATAAATACCGGTAACTAATCCCGTACCCGACATGGAATGGTAACAGCAGAGCCATTATATAATGGCTATGGTAACAGGACGAGAGACCCGTGGTTCCCCATATAGTTAAGCCATCTTATCGGCTTTCTTCTCCCCCGGGATAAATATGTAAATCCTATCTTATCCAAGCTAGACTTAGCCTAACCGCATTGAAAAACACTCTCCACTTGATCCACGCGGGTTCATATCACACAGCAATACTTTATGAGATCACACACTATACTCTCATTCGGATACTGTACCTAACATAACAAATAGCCGCCGAACTCTTCCTTATTACAGTCGTTATCGTATCCAGACATATATGCCGCCGAATTTCAATTGAATTCGATTTTTCAGCTTGTCAGCACTCCTATTTGTCAAACCAGCGCAGCACCGGTGTCCAACTCAAAACGCAGCAATAACATTGGCAGCAAATGTAATTTATTGTGACGAAACCAAACAGGACAGCATTTTTACACCCCTAATAAATCATAGATAAAGTTAATATGGACAACAATTCAAACAAAAAAATCACAATCTATTCAACAAGAACTAATTTTGAAGAATTTCACAAAATCAAAATCTGTGATATTGACAAAGAACATCCCAAAGAGAAAGTAAAGATTCAGAGTAACAATGTCTGTGTAGAACTACCGAAACATGGCAGTTGTCAATTAGAAAAGAAGAAGATATTCTAGAATGATTGATATATTTGAGCAGTTAATATTTGAAAATTATGATTGATTTATCACGAACATCAAAAAAAACAGCTAATATGTCGTGCAATGAGTTTCCAGGGGATACAAAAAACATAAGTATAAGTTTTGTAATTATTTCAACAAAATGAAGAAAAAATTTCCAACACCTGAACTTCCGTCTGTGTAACATTTTACCGCAAATTTTTCAGTTATCTTGGACGCTTTGCACAAAAGTAGTGTTCTCTTTAGAGAATGTTCCAACGTGATAGAAAAAAGATGTTGAAATATTTTTCATCATGATGATTGAATGATGTTGTGAACTTTGGAATTTGATCAATAACGTGAAATCTGAGCTCTGTCATTAAATCTTTTCAATGTTTTTTTAATATCTTTTTAAGTTGTACAGATTATCAGCATACAAATACCAACTGTTCTACTAATGTGTAACACAATTCATAATGACATGATATACATTTTTACTAATGAGTTACTGAAAATAAACTTAGAATCAGAAAATATATATACAACATTATCAAATGGATGTTACCCCAACCCGATTAATAGAAAATCAGATAGGTTACGGAGAAGGTACTGTTCTGAATCAAGTGAGAAGCTCAATCAATGTATTGATGCAACTGAGTGGATCTGAATCATCATAAGCGATAGATTTCAAATTTATAGGCTCTATGACTTCTTTGCTCGGATTTTCGTCTTTCCCAATTACACTTGATGGACCAGCTTTATTATTTTCTTCACTAATTGGATGAATGGCTTTAATTTTCTGCATTCCTGCAATCTTTTTCAATCTTGCACCTTGAAATTTGGGTGAATGAGGTTTAGTGACTTTCCTGGATCTGAAGTTAAAAAAAGTTTGGATTAGTTGGAAAGTTATGAGTACGAGTATGGCTCGGCGGTGTGGTGCATCATGCTTAGCATTGGGATTATTAAGTGCAAGGGGATTGCTGGACTCCTCGTCACCGCAGAGTGGTCCATGTAACCGCTGGCCGGTTACGGCTTCCTCCACCATCAAACCCATGCATCTGAAAACAATAACTGGCTAACTAATCCTATACATGACATGGACTGGTAACCAGACGAGAGGCTGTGGATCGTCATATGATTAAGCTGTTCAAATTGGATAACAGAATGTCATTATTGGATTTCCGCTTTAGGAGACCTGTATTATCAGTCGTTTTGTCTGTGTATCTGTCTGTGTCTGTTTAGATGTAGCGTCTTAACGACTGGACCAATCTGGATGAAATTTTCTATGTGGGTTGTCCTGCCACCCTAGTATTGTGCGTTTTATGGAAAGTTTGGATGGAGGTTTCGTTTCCATGGAAACAACGAAAAATGCGCCGATCGTTATGAAATTTCAATTTTTTTCACAATTTATCGCCGTTTTCGAAAGTCGAAAATTAAAATCCCAAGAACGCTATGTATGTATGTCATAATGCAGAGGACGGCAACCTTTTGTCGCTCACGGGCCAAAATTAGGGTTGCAACTTGCAACCTGCAAGTCATTGGCGGGCTGCATATATTTTTAGAAAGTAGAAAACCGAACGGATGATACTTTTTATAATAAAAATCAAGCAGTGATACATCTCTCGAATAGAATATAGATTTATTTTCTTAGTGAATTTTAAAAAATTCCATTTGAATATTTTCAGCGCCCTTGAACCCTTTGCACTCAGCATCAGCTTTTCTGCGTTTTTTTGCCATTTGTCTAATTATAATTAAATTATAGGCTCATTAAACGATGAACTATGTACTTGTTAGGTTATAATATAATTTAGTTTAAAAAATATAATCGTCAAAACGGCTGTTTTGTTACTATAATTTAGTGAAGCGTCACGGGCCGGATCTGGCTCGTAGGTTGCCGACCCCTGCCGTAATGTAAACATGTCAGTTGTTCATCGCTGAGTTGCCGAATGCGCCTACGCCTACCATTAGATGTAATTAATGCAGAAATACAAGTTGCGAACAAGTTTTAATTTGAAGCTTAGGATGGCGAGTGTTTAGCTTGAAATTAATATGGCCCACACACTACCGTCAATGTGCATATTTGGCCCAGTAGTACATTGCGGACTCCCGATTAACACGGTTAAGCCAAGCAACATCTCTCGTTTTAAATGGAAATAAAATGTGGGAGATATTTTTTCCCCATGCTGCACAATATATGGATAAAATAACATAACATCACTTTATAAATTGAAAATGTTATGAAATCAGAATTGCTTCGTAAAATCTTGATTCATGTCACCTACCTATGGAACGGAACATTAGTGTTCCAAGCGGTCCTCTGTGTCAGCAATGTCTGTCTCACTTTTGGTGGCGCAGCTGATATTCCTTCACTACCAAATAAATTTGAAACAATTTTTTTGGTAGATAGGTTTCTAGCGGGTTGTTTAGATGGGTCACAGTTTTCAGCATTTTTCTTATTCTGTTTTGATTTTGGTGTTGACGATCGCTTCATTTCCATGTTACAAATAAAACTTGTTTCTCTGGGTGAAATAAAAAAGAAATAGAATTTTTTATTTGACATGGAAACAAAATTGTGTGGACCTGCGCAAATTGAGATTGAGGCATCAAGCCAGAAGGGTGAAATTCGAAAAAAAACATATTTTTGAGAGAATGAGAAAAACGTATATTTTTGATTTTTAGACTTCTTATTGAAATACTTGAAGTAAATCTTGTTTCGAACGATCATCAAATACTATTTCCCTATACTATACCTATTTTATTGAAATCTAGTCGAATACCTTTTTTTGGAAATTTCAAAACTCGTCTCTCTGACTGAAAACCCTTGCATAGAAATACTATATTTCAAAAGAAATAAAATAATTCTTTTCAGAAATAAAATACTCGGGGTGAGGTACCGGTAATCGTTTGGGAATAGGACCCATGATATTTGACCTGTGGATCCCGGTGACCTGTGGATCCCAATATAGTTGCGACAAGCATGCTAACTGCATCCATCACAATTATTTACAAAATTTGACTACATTGAAGATACTTTAAATTACTACTAACTTTTTATCAAATTTTAAGTAAATATCTAGAGATCTTAATTACCTTGTCGAAACATCAAGAAAATTATGTTGACTGCTGCTCGTATGAGGTGCAGAAATGGCGGATGACAATGACAAATATCCAGTTGTATCTCTTTGTCTTTTGCGTCTACATTCCTCAGTTCTATGAGCCTGATAAAATGAGAAACATTGATTAAACCCATTCATGAATTGAAGTTTGATTTGGATAATAAATTTTTACACGTCTGTGGAATACATACATTCCATATATATCACCATAAACATCAATAAATCAAGAAGCTTCCTCATGTTATAACAAATGGTCCTTTAGTTCTGTTCAAAACTAAGTCGCCTGGAAAATTCCTTGGGTCGCTTGTTTTTTCATCAAAAAGCTAAAGTTACCGTTACTGATTTTATTTCCTAGTAAATTTTATTGTCTATTTCATATTTGATATTAAAGTGTTGAGCAACACTAATTATCAGATTGTATTAGTCATTTTGTGGCCATAAAAACTCTACATGCCATTTAGTATTTGAGCATATTCTAGAGTCACGATATTTTACCCAATTAATATTTTTTCCAATTCTGGTTACTTGAATAAAAGGTTGGGAACCACTGCTTAGTGTCTCAATGTAGTTGTGATGGTATAATTGCATTCAATTGTTACGCGCTACATACTGATAAGTGACTTGCCAAAGTAAGAGAGTTGTAGAATTGCTGCTCAGCATGCAGGGCAGGTAATAATTTATCGCCTTACGGAGTTGTACAGGTTAAGTTGTATTTCATGTATAATATCCACATGCTTATCTGTTGGACACAATAATGCTGGCATGGCGATGTTATATGATAGACCAGGGCTGGGGAGCCTGGGAACCCTTATATCCTAGTTTAAATCCCATCTTCATGAATCTCCATATGGGCTGATGTTCATCCACCTAACACCTAATAATGTCAATGGGCATGGCGTCGAAGCTGGGAGCCTAGCTATGGTGTGAAAAAAAGAAATCTCTGCGGTTGAAGCCATAGTTCAAATACACTACGGCTCCGGAGCTCCTGTAATTTCGAACCAGCTACTCAGCCCCGGTCAAGATGTTGCCGTAGAGAGCGGATTGGAAGGCACATACACATGGCATGCTTGAACACCTTGTTCGGTCACTCAAAGATGGGCTGAGCCACTAAAAGTCCCATATCAGAAAAGTTCACCATATTACCTTAGTTTTCATTTTGATCATCATCTCTTTATTGACATACCGTATCATATCAACAGATTTTGATTTTGATTTGAGAATCTGTGAGAGAAAAGGGGACACTGTTATCGAATTACATTTCGATGACAAAAATTTATTCGAAAAAAATAACAATAAAATTGCAGGCAAATATTACTTCATAATGAAGATTGCTTTAAATGTCCTCTTGAATATTTGTGCCAATTTGAGACTAAAATGACATGCAATATTTCAAAGTTTCAATTCGGCTATAGCCTATAGGGTTGATTTAGAATAATTACGTACGAAGAACCAACAATTGAGCAAATTTCATAGTATAACGGTAATTAAAACATCCTTCATAGAATTTCGCAAAACTGTAAAAACAGAAAGCCAATGGAATCTCTGTTTATCTGCAACTTTCTTGCATTTTCAGAATCAAAATCGACTTCATACGTGTTATTCCTAGGACATAACTCAATCCTGAACAAGTTTAATATTTGAAAATATTCTTTCAAGGTGTATTGAATTGAGTATAAAAGATTATTCGGCTCTAGCCATTTCCGTTTGAATGAAAAACCTATTGTATGAATAAAAAAGAGAATTACTCTTTCGTAAATATTCACAATTCCAAAATCCTTCCAAATCTAATCTTTGAGGTAACCGTATGAAACAGTAAAAGCATTATTCCTTACTTCAATATTTCTTTCATCTCTACAAAATTCTATAAGCACGGAGCAAGTTGCAGAAAACACTAATAATTGCACAGGATCTCGACCACTTTTATCGCGAAATCGAGGCAGCAGATTGACAAGAAGTTCTACTGGTGCGCTATCATGTTTGGGGTCGGTTGTGGCCATGATACGACATGTGTTGTGTCTTGTCGATGGATTCTAGAAAAAAAGAAGTACAATGGAATGGAAATGCTTAGGAAGGTGTGCATAAAGTATATGTACAATTTCGAATTTGTTCTCCAAATATCTTAACCAGGTTCATTTGAATTTAATCATTTTTTTATTTTGTTTTGAAAAAACGAAGAAAACGTATGTTTATGATTTTCAAACTTCTGTAACTTTTGATAAATAATTTAGTGAATATTGCTTCAAACGATGATTAGATACCAGCTTAAAGATCACCTATTTTTTGTAATTTTTTTCAAATGAATTGTTCTTTCAAATTTTTTAAATTTAGGGCATGTTTCAGGCATAGAATAATAAGCAAAAATCGATATTTTGATAATATATTTTATTTCTCTTGAATTTATTACCTGGACTAAGTTCAATAGAATATTGATAGAGAATTTATAGACAAAGGCTGCATGGATGCTTCTATTAGAATTCCCAATCAATTCACAAAGAACTTCGATTCCACCAGCATTTGAAATTCTTTCACAACAATAAGGCAGAAGATGTGACAATGAATCTAAGAAAAAAGAAGATTCTGAATGAAACAAAGTAGACAGACGCTCCTGAAAAAATTCAAATTCACTGAATTCCTCTGTATCTGAGCTCAATCAACCGGCAATTACAATAAGAAATTGTACTCTTAAAACAAAGAAAACTTGAAATATGTGGAAAAGGCTTCACTAAATATGAAATTTTTTTTCTCCAAAAATCAATGAACTTACATATATCTTCCAATGTAGCATAAACTTGGTCATATGCTTTTGAATCCAATAATGTTGACAATACAGAATCCATGCGATTTGATATTTTCCGATTCGGATTGTTACGTGCATGATGAAAAGCTAGCTCACATTTACGTCGGACACGAAGAACCTTATTATTTGTGATCGATTTCCGAACCAAATACCTATGATAAAAATGATGGAGCATATATACAGAGTAACACGAAGAAAAAAATTTCTCAAATTACTTCAACAAAAAATGAAGAAAATTTATTCAACGACTTCTGTTTGTGTATGTTTGTACCCAAAGTTTTAGTAGAATGCTTTGTATAAAAGTTATGTTCTGTCAGCTGGCTTATATTTTTTGTGGTCACCCTGTATTGTTTTATTATCAGCAGTCATATTAAAATAAGGGGATGGCAAATTGTAACTAAATTTGGAAAAAATCCTGAATTTTTATGAATTTTAAACAACATGAAATTTTGAAAAAAACTTTTGAGAAATATAATCCCATTTCTTTTGTTTAATTTTGCATGAAAATTATTATAAAATATAAAAGTTCATACAACTTTTTTGAATTGCAAAAAGAATTTATCGATATTATATTTAGTTTATTGGCCCCCACAGATGTATTAACCTGTTTCAGACGCCCAATCGAGCCCAATTTTGAATACCCATTTTTATTAATGTCATACGACCCCCAAAATTTACCCAATATACAATAATTATATACCATTGGAAAGGTATTTTAGAGTACTATACGCTAGATGTCACTGGAGGACCGTAAACTAAAACACCTCTTTCAAGAGGTCTCTCGTAACGTCAAAAAATAACAAAAATATTTACACTCTCTCATTCTATCAGCTGTTGGACGTCTATAGCTATTGTAAAGCTGAAATGTGACTATACAGTTGACTGCACATTGGTTTTCTCTTTCATATGATACTAAACGCTTTTCCATAGCGCGCGTCAATCAAGCGTTTTGGAAATTTTCCGTTTGAGAAGTCACCACATCGAATCAGGCCAGGCTAAGCTTGATAGATCGATCGGTTGTTTGTTTGTGCTTTATCGCGTTGAAAGCTTTTGTGAGTCATAATAAAACATTTATTATGAATCATAAAAGCTTATAATCGTCAGACAAGGAGAATTTGCGAGATAAAACGCCTAACTTTTTTTCGGTGAGGCAGCTGCGATCAAACGACTCGATATTTTTATAACTTCCTGACGTTGTGAGATGTCCACTCTCCTATGTTATGTAGCATATAAAATGACCTTATTGGTTAGCGCGCAACGCCAAGGTTTATGGAATCATTTTCTTGTTGTGCGACTTTTTTATATCGCAGCGGGAAGTACACGCGTGATATGTAAGCGAAATTTTATCACTTCTAAATGTCATATAAGGTTCATTCTCATATCGTTGTGTGGGGAATAAAGATTTCCTTTCAAGCAAGACCATAACAAACATTCCAGACCTCATGGTATACACACAGCATTGCAAAACGTCTGAAACGTCGCGCATGCGTCAGACCGGGAGGATTAGGTTAATAAACGAATTAAAAAAAATTAAAAGAAACAATGATTAAAATAAAACAAACCTGGTTGAGATATATTGAGAACTAATTTCATAACAAAATTTTAAAATTGTAACGTAATACCATGTATATTATGTCAGTAATTATGATGGTACATGCAAATATATACAGTTGATACCTTGGTAGATGAACGACTCAATACTAGAACGGTACTCAAACACACAAGCCCACTGCCGAGTGAGATGGTGTCACCCGAGCCACACATCTCGACTGCCTCTTGGCCATTCAACAAGAGAACGTTGCTCAAATATATGGACACTAAGACCAAAACGAAGTAGTACTGGTATGCAATCTGTCGCAGATTGTAATGTGCGAGATCGACTTAAAATAATTACTTTTGTTTCTTATGGAAAAATAAGTTTCGGTAGTCGAACACCAATCCGAAACAAATTATGTTCGACTACCAAGGTATCACTGTATTTATACATAAAATATGTATGGAAACATACCCTCTGTAAACTCTTTGAATTGTTAGAATAGCTTCTTTCTTGAGATGGAAATTCCTCATCTCCCTCTTCATCAAAGCTATATATCTCCATTTACTCTGAAGTATGATAGCTGCATGATTTTTCTTTCTTAGATCATCGACGGTTCGTTTTGCTACAAAACTTCTGAAAGCGCATTGCAATTTAATCGCAGCTTTACGTTTCTTTAAAACTTCATTTCTTTCTCTATTACGAAGCAAAACAGATTTCCAAATCCTTTGAATGAGCAATACTGCGTTTCTTCTCTTTTGCATTTTTGTTAGTTGACCTTTTGCGTAAAGGCATCGAAAGTGATTTTGAATAACAACAGCGGCCGTTTGTTGTCTCAAATATTCTCGCCTTTCTTTCTTCATTAGAAGAGTGCTTTTCCATCTTGTTTGAATAATTTTAACAGCATCAAGCACTTTTTTCATTTGTGCTTCTTTCACTTTAGCCTTAT
Source organism: Styela clava (assembly GCF_013122585.1). Taxonomy (NCBI): domain Eukaryota; kingdom Metazoa; phylum Chordata; class Ascidiacea; order Stolidobranchia; family Styelidae; genus Styela; species Styela clava. The sequence continues at coordinate 7,116,173 of NW_024102839.1, forward strand.
AACCTCTCCAGAAAGATTGAATACAAATCGTTGCCTTTTTCATCCGAATAAACTCATCTCTCGTTTTCCTCATTTCAACTGTGGCTCTCCATTTTGCTTGTATAACTTTTACACTTTGTTTCATCACAATGTATCGTCGTTTGGAGAAATGACATCTCCAAGCTGATTGTATATTAACAGCAGATAACTGTTTTGCTAAGAAATTTTCACGAGCTTCTTTCATTAGCGTTTTAGCTCTCCATATTTGCTGAATTGTTCGTGCGGCCTCAATCTGTTTTTGAATCTGCACGGCTCTTCTCGATGCTAAATGTTGTCTCCAGGCTCGTTGAATTATGATGGCGCATCTTTTTTTCTTGGTATAAACAGATCTGGTCGTTTTCATATATTTGTTAGCTCGCCATCTTCTTTGTATCACCAGGGCAGCTGACAGAATTTTGCCATCCTCTTTTTTAACTATAAAATTCCGCCAAGCGTTTTGAATAACAAGAACTGCTTTTTTAATTCCTAGGAATTCCTTTCTTTGTTTTTTCATGTGAATAATCGCTCTCCATCGATTTTGGATAATTAGCACTTTTTTCATCTTATACTGTAAAGCAGATAACTCTTTCTTAGCCAGGAAACATCTCCAGAAACATTGTATGGTTACAGCAGCCATTTTCATCTCGATAAACTGCTTTCTATATTGTTTCATAAGACGTGTAGCTTTCCATTTGTGTTGGATGACTGAAGCAGCATTCCATTGTTTCCTCATAAGCGCTAATTGTCTTCTAGCCAAAACACTTCTCCAGATGCTTTGTATTGCTACCGCGGCTTGTCTTTTTTCAATAAACGATATCTTATCAGCCCTCATCATTAAAGTAGCCCTCCATTTTGCTTGAATATAGCATGCAGCGATTCTTTGCTTTCTCATGTTCAAAACTTTCCGCTTAGCTAATATCGATCTGAAGATAGTCTGGATTATGATTGCTGCTTGTTTCTTTTCAATGAATTCCTTGCGCACTTTCCGCATAGCCAGAGTAGCTCGCCATTTCTGTTGGATGAATTTGGCAGCAGATAGTTCGTTTCTCATACTATCAACTTTTCGTGAGGCTAATACGCGTCTCCAATTGCATTGAATAGTAATGGCAGCTGCTTTTTTATCACAAAAAGCCTTGCGTTGCTTGTTTTTTATCAAAGTCGCTTTCCATTTTTCTTGTATGATTACAACTGCTTTAAAAAGTATAAAACGTTTCTTGCGTTCCAGTCTCGCTACATAGCATCTCCATGAACATTGAATAACAATAGCAGCTGATTTCATTTTTAAGAATCCATTTTTTACATCTTTCATGCAAAGTGTTGCTCTCCATTTTCTTTGTATTACGACAGCAGCATTGTGCCGTCGCACGAGTCGGGCACGCTCCTGAATAGCCAATACACGTCTCCACCAGCATTGAATTGTTAGGGTAGCAGTTTTCATTTCAACGTATTTTCTTTTGAGTTCTCTCATGTCAAGAGTTGCCTTCCAACGTTTTTGAATAACTTTAGCATAATACAGTTGCTTTCGAAGTACATGGAGTGTTTTTTTGGCTGAAAAACATCTCCAGGAACGTTGAATGACGCTGGCTGCATTTTTCATTGCAGAAAATCGCCTTTTTTCTTTTATCATAAAAATTGTAGTTTTACACCAGTTTTGAATGACTGATGCTGCTTTGGACCTTTTGCGTAGTTTTGCTAATTCTTTTTTAGCAATGTATACTCTCCAGAAACCCTGAATAGAAATAGCAGCATTCTTCTTATTCAAGAATACTGATCGTTCTTTTTTCATTTTGACGATTCCTTGCCATCTTTCTTGGATTATTTTTGCAACATTGTTTCTATTTCTCAATTCTTTCAACACCCTTTTAGCAAGTACACATCTATAAAAACACTGAATAATAATAGCAGATTTTTTCTTTTCCACATAAAGCATTTTTAGTTCTTTCATGGCCATAGTTGCTCTCCATTTTACTTGGATTATATTTACAGATATGAGCAATTTCTTTATACGAGCAAAAATTTTTTGAGCAAGTATTCGCCTCCATAACGACTGAATAATGACAATTGCATTTCTCTTTTTCATAAACTCGTTTCTTTCTTTTTTCATCAGAAGAGTAGCGCTCCATTTTTGTTGTAACAAAACAACAGCGTTGTATCGTTTCCGTAATTCTGAAAGTTGTGTCTTTGCTAAATAACATCTCCAAAAACATTGAATGACAATCGCAGATCTTTTCTTCAATACATACTCTTTCCTCTGTTTTATCATTAATACAGTAGCCCTCCATCTTCTTTGAATAACCAAAACTGCGTTTTTTCTGTCATATAATTTCTTGTACTTTTTTCTTGCTACATAACATCTAAAAGCACATTGTAGAACAGTCGTAGCTTCCTTTTTACACAAAAACTCTTTTCAGTTTTCTCATACAAAGAGTTGCTCTCCATTTCGCTTGAATCGTTTGAGTAGCTTTGAGTTCTTTGCGTAGAGACGATACTTTACGCTTAGCAAGTACACACCTCCAAGCGCATTGAATTGAAATAGCGCTACGTTTCAAAGTTAGAAAACTATTCCTTTCAATTCTCATTTCATTTGTAGCTTTCCATTTCTTTTGAATGACGCAAACAGCTTGCATACGACGTTTCAAAATCCTTTCGCAACGAGGCATCTCCAGAAACATTGAATTGTGATTACTGAATTTTTTATTCTCAAATATTCGAGTTTTTCTTCTCGCATTTGTAATGTTGCTCTCCATTTTCTTTGAATAACAATAGCAGCGTTATGTCTACATCTCAATGTTTCAAGTTCAGTTTTAGCAGCGAAAACTCTCCATGTGCACTGAATTGTGACCGCTGCCTTTTTCTTTTCCGTATATCGTTCTTTCTCTTTTTTCATGAGAAGTGTGGCTCTCCATTTTTTTTGTAACACGAGAGTTGCATTTTGTCTTTTTCTCAGTTTCATCAATTCGTTTCGCGCTACGTAACATCTCAAAGCACATTGTATAACAATAGCTGCAGTTATCTTTTGCAAAAATTCCTTTCTTTCACTTCTCATCAAAATTGTAGATTTCCATTTCTGTTGAATGTACAAAATTGCGGAATATTTCCTTCTCATATGCACTAACTTTATTCTGGCCATGAAACATCTCAAAGCACATTGAATCACAATAGCAGCTTTCTTCTTTTCCAAATAGTGTTTTCTTACGTTGCGCATTTCAAGAGTAGCTTTCCAATGTTTTTGAATTACAATTGAAGCACTCAATCGTTTTCTCAGCAAAGTCGCTCTTCTATTCGCCAAAATGCGTCTCCATGCACATTGAAATAAAATAGTAGCGTCTTTTATTTCGCAAAAATTTTTCTTTTGTTTTTTCATGGCAATATAAGCTTTCCATTGACGCTGTATTACTACAGCAGCCTTGTGTTGCTTTCGCAATTCCGTTGTTTTCGTTCTAGCTAGGAAACCTCTGAAAAAGCATTGAATTTTGATCGCGGATTTCTTCATTATCACATAATTTTGCCTCTCTTTTCTCATTTGGATAATGCTTCGCCATATTTGTTGAATAATCATCGCGGAAGATATTCGCTTTCTTAAAATTTTTACTTTTGTTTTGGCCAAGCACGACCTGAGACAACTTTGCATTAGAATAATGGACCTAAGCTTCGTACCATATTCCTTTTTCTGTTTTTCATCAGAAGTGTAGCTTTCCATCGGATTTGAATTACACGAGCGGCAGAACGACGTTTCCGCTTTTCATTTGCAACTTTTTTCGCAAGATAGCATCTCCATGCGCATTGTACTTTGACCGCAGAACTCTTTTTTAAAGCAAAAATTGACTTTTCTTTCTTCATTAAAATACGAGCCCTCCATCTCGTTTGAATAAGCGAAGCGGCAGATTGTATTTTTCGAATCTTTTCTACTTTCCGTTTAGCAAGAAAACATCTCCATGAGCATTGTATTACAATCGTAGCTTTTCTTATTGCAATGTAACGATTTCTTTCATTTTTCATCAGTAAATAAGCTTTCAAATAAGCTTGAATGATGAAAGCAGCTTTTTGTTGTTTTCTAACACGTTCGAGCGTTTTTCTCGCTAAGAAACATTTAACAGCGCATTGAATTTTGATTGTTGCAGATTTTTGAAGTAAATACTGTGATCTGAATTCTCGCATTAACAAGATTGCACGCCATTTTCTTTGGATGCAAACAACAGCATTTACTCGTTTGTTCGCAGCATATTGCCTGGGTAGAAAATAAAAAAATTCACAATATTAGTTTGATGGAAAAAAATTACAGAACCCCATTATGAAAACTCCTGGTTACGGCCCTAACAACAACGCAACATTTCGTTAATGGGAAAAAAATTGCAGTCCAGATCATATTTATGGTTCTTTTTTTGGAATTGGTCTAGGATATCTCCCCGGGCGGAACACCAAGAAAGTAGAAAATAAAATTGATACAAAAAAATCGTGTTTTCCAAAAAATTTAGCTTATGGTAAAACTAAAAAAAGTTAGCTTCAAACTTTACAATTAAAAAATTAGGCAATATCAACGATATCAAACGGTCAAGGAAAACACCATGAGTTCCAAGGGGCCTGTCTGACTGTTTGTCGCCAGTTGGGAGACAAATTCACAACCAGAGTCGTCGAAGTATGACCAAGATTGCCATGACGACCAATTTAGTCACAGTTTTGAGGAAGCTCGCAAAACACAGTTTGAGAAACGCTGGTCTAGAATGTTTAATATGGTCACAGGAGCACCAGATATCCTAGAATAGCCATGTCTAATATTATTCTCTATTTCACTAATTATAATCTAACCTGAAGACATTCTGAATCAAGATGGCTGCCTCTCTTTTAGTAGAGTATATAGCAACTTGCTTTCTCATTTCCAATGTCGCTCTCCATTGTATTTGGACTTTCATCACTGCAGATTTATAAGCTAAATATTCAGATCTTTGCGATCTTGCTGCTCGTAGATTTCGAAACCAATTTTGAATTATGATTGCACTTTTCTTCTTTTTAAGATAATCTTTCCGCATCACTGCACCTCGCCAATAATGTTGGATTTTCAAAGCAGCGGCAACACGTTCGATTTGTTCTTGTTTCAATTGTGCGACAAGTTTCATTGCCTTCTTTGCCCTGTAATTAGTACAATAAACTATTGAAGGAAAAATAATGACTTTAAGGGGATATAAGCCAATGATAACCCAATGATATAGAACTTGGATACAATGCAAATTCTGTATTTTCGGTTTCCATTAATTTTTATCTCGGAAAAATTGTATGGTTGTGTTTTACAAACTCTTGATGCCATTGATGTTGGGTGTCTGCGAGATTAACTGCTTATCCTTCTGCTATGCTTTTGTGCCGGTACATATATTACAAGGATGCTGTAGCAAGAGTAAAGATAACAATCCTAAGTGATTCAAGAGTCTTGCTGCACACTAACACAAATATTTTTCTGCAACGTTTTATCTGACTAATTGGTGGTTTCCGGAATCCCATTATGATCAAATGATTCATGCAAAAGAAAATGAAAACACCATGTGAAATACCATTATCACATAATGAATTCGGGTAGAACACGTAAATTTCAATGGAAAAAGTGCCTTTTCTGTGACCCTCTTGGGAGGACATAAGTTTCTGGTTGGGAGCAGCTTTTTTAGGTCATCTCAAGTGTTGCTTACACAGGTAGATTACGAGAAGTTTTTCAATAATTTCATTTTTATTTGTTAGCAAGTATCAGGTCAAGTATCAAGTAGCTTTTGTATTTGAGAGTAACCATTTACCTGTAGAGTGACTGAATTAAGATAACAGCAGATTTCAGTTTCAGAAACTCTTTTCTTTGTGGATGAATCATTTTTTTCATTCTCCATATTCTTTGTATTATCAGTGTGGCATCTTTGTATTGTTTGAATTGTTTTCTTTGCTTATATCTTTTATAATAAGCTTGTATGATGGACGCTGCTCTATTTCGTTTGAATCTCTCTTCCTCAGCGAGTCGCTTTTCTTCAAGAACTCTTTTTCGATACATGTAAGCTCGCCATGCAATTTGAATAGTACGAGCGGCTCTGAAAATGAAAAAATAGCAATATTTATCAAGTTGTGGGTTTTCACAAATATAAAAAGTACAGGGTGGCATAGTGGTCAAAGTGTTAGACTTCGCTGCGTGGCATCGCAATTTGAAATCTTGAGTTCAAATCCCATGCCTACCCCTCACCCATGGTGTAATAAATTGAGTAGGCAATGATTCAACAAAAAATTATGATCCTTCTAAATAATAGAAGATACTTATATATCGTTAGATATCGGTGTTTGGAGCAAAAGACGTGAATGGGTGTCGCATAAAAAAGCTGCTAGATATATATATCCTATACAAAAATTCTTTATTTCAGAAAACACAATGAAAATTACATAAGCAAAGTGGCGCTTTGCCATAAGCCAATACTGGTGGCATTAATGTTTAGGATCAGTGTGCCCCAACTTTTTTTGGCCACAGACCATTTCTGAAGCAAAATGAATTGCTATGAACTCAACATGCAAAAATAAAAAAAAGCTCATTTTAACAAAATTTGTTTGTTGAGGTAACCACTAAATACCATTTATCAATTAACATTTGTAAGTTGTAACAATCAATGGAAACTTTGAACTCATAAGCAGGGCTGTAAAGTCCTACTCCGTATTGAAGAAATTGCTACTTCTAGCTCCGAAAATCGATAGCTTACATAACTTTTGTGCAAAGCAGCCTGTGAGTGCAATCATAGACAAACAGGTGTTCAAGTGTTAAATAAATTTTCTCTATTTTCGTAGAAGGAATTAGGAAATTTATGGGTTCTGTTTTCTGTTGGGGTGTCGTAAGCCTGTATAAACAAAAAATAAAAAAATGTCGAATACAGAAATTTCTCAAATCTCACTTGTCCTCAATGCTGATATCGAGAAGTCGAGTACACAGAAACGAAACAAGAAGTTTTACAACTTTGTCATCTGGTATTGTATTGCAAATGTCATCCATTCGAAGCAGATTTGGAATTCCACCAATTTCATAGGCTGCGCTCTGCACAAGCTTCAAATTTGACTGGAAATAATGTAAAACGTGTTAAATAACATCTGGGGAATTGGAGCTACCAGGAATTTAGGAGCACCACATCAAATAGGGTAATCAACCCCATTATTTCGATTACCAATTTTGTGGGTGACATTTATTTTCGGAGAACGTGTATCAAATTTATATTAATTCATTGCTGTCGCTTCTGGTCCTCCAGAGAACAGCTCTATGGCACACCAAAGAGACCCAAGGCTGAGCCTAATCTAGGAGTTAAGAAGCTTGTCGATTCACATTAACGTGATTACTTGTTATGTTATATTAAAACTAACTAAATTTTGACTTCATGAACATTCTGTAGAACTTATATTCACATTTCTATGTAACGTTAAACATATACCGTATTTACCATAAGGCGCATTGTCAATATACTGCTCAGATTGGGTTCCCCTTTATCGCATTTGTCTGAGCACGCAACAGTTCTTAAAGCAATACCGTACTGCAGTGTTCACTATTAGCGCACTTTTTTGCGAAAATTGCGAAGCACTTTCGCAACTTTTTTTAGGGACTGCGAAATAGCACTTTTTTCCGATTTTGAAGAGAAATAGCACTTTTTTCCGATTTTGAATGGAATAAAAATTCAAAGTTAACAAATATTTTCGAGTATTAAGTTGACAAATAAGTAACATACTAGTACTTTTGTAACTCAATTCTGCATATCATAACGATATTTACCGGAATTCTAACCTATGAGATGCAGACATAGGAGATAAAGCTTTTGCATTAACGGCAAAATTCTTGTTTATAATATGATTATTATACAAGCACACCGATTCCGCTTCTCCCGCAAAAACGCTCCCCGTCTTTGAAACCAGATGTTGGAATACTACAGTGCTTTCTTTGAACGAAGTGGTCATGTGACTATCAATGATATTGAATTCAAAATGACTATAAAAGTGTTAGTAAGTGTTATAGTCACTTTGGATGAATTGTGACCAAAGTGCACGATTTTCAAATCAGACGAAACTTTTAGCAGCATGTCACAGATTTGCAAAATCACCAAATTCACAAAATACCATTAAGTGCCATTTTATTGTAATCACAATGTTGAAAGACGTGGCATTTTGCGATATTTACACAACTATTTCTCATTGATATGCGAGACGGGTGGGCAAAATTCAATATTTTTTGAATGAATATTTTTAAAGTAGGATAACAAATAAACGTGGTGGAAACATTAAAAAATCGGCAACAAAGCCTTTTTACTGGTTAATTCCGTTGTAATCGCTAATTGTTCTTGTCACCGATCGTTTTGGCGGCGATATCCAGGTTTTGTAATCTATATTCCCGCCCTCTCTTTTTTACAAATATGAATTCTTGCGGGTCGGCGGACATCGAAGTTTTATATTTCGGGTTTACCCGTTCGTTCACATCGGCAACAGCTGTTGAAGACATTGAGGACTCAAATTAACATTTGCGTTGGCTTTAATATTACCTATCAAGATTTGTAAATTTACGTCCCAATTTTATGCGAATGGTAATATTATTGTCCATACCGTGATGCAGATATTTATTAAGACGATAATTAACTTTCTCATGTTTTCTATGGTGATAAACTTCGCAAATCTGAAATTGTGCCAATCCTGAATGTTGATTTAAAATAGTGATTGAATAATTCGGCAATAAAGGCATTTCTGCGTGGTCATAAGACGAGATGACGTTAATGAACAGCACTTCTTTTACAGGATATTTTACGTATGCGACTTAATGCTAAAAAGATTGGCTCGAGTGCTTTTTTTTCGAGTGCTCGAGTGCCTAATAGAGGTCAGGCGCTAATTGTAACTAATTCCCTCAAGTTTCAACGTGTTTTCAACAAAACAATACCCCGGCGATAATTATAGCTAAAATGTTACCGAGCAATTCACAATTTTATTTATGGAATTTGCAAATTCACCAGTTTCTTGACGATTTGATAATGTCACGCCCTAATTATTAGTGCAAAAAATACTCCCCTTCTTCCGCGGCGGTTTGACGGGTTCTTTGTTCCATCTTCAGAAAGTTCTGACACGGGGATATAGAATACTGAATCCGGAGGGTTGAATCCCTGTCGACTTACTGGTGATTTTCCGTTTTGAATGCGTGAACATTCTCTATTTTAAATTAAATGACGTTTCGCGGGCTAGAGTTCTCCCCGAAAATGATGTGTCCAGACGTTAGTTAGACGATAGATAAAACATTAGATTAATATTTTCATGACGCCCCGTTTTCGAAAATACAAATTATATCGCAAAAAAATGCGTTATGATACATTTGGAATGAAACATTATTTACGGTTAATTCAGATCATATTTTACTCTTCATGACACCCGGTATCCGAAAATACAGTTGTATTCGAAAAATGTGTTTTGTTACATTTAAAATAAAACATTTTTGCGATTAATTTAGATCATATTTTACTTTTCAGGACACCCGTTTTCGAAAATACAAGGTTATATCGCAAAATGTGTTTTGTTACATTTAAAATAAAACATTTTTGCGATTAATTTAGATCAAATTTTACCTTTCACGGCAACCCGTTTCCGAAAATACAAAGTTATATCACAAAAAATGCGTTTTGTTACATTTATTTTGCATTCCCAATAAAATACATATTTTCCCTAATTAAGTCGTCGATGAATCTGTTCCTGTCGTTCAAGCTGACACACGTTTGGACGAGTGTGGGCGGTTTTTTGGTCGACGATAAATTAAAAAGTTGCCACACGTTATTAACGAAAAATTAGATTTTATAATAGAAGTGAATTTGTCTCAAGATGGTATTTTACGATTCTGCCCACAGAAAATAAACACGCTGACAGGCTTGGTTATAATTGATATTCGTTTAATTTATTTTACACTATTAATAAACGCGCCACACCAATTGCGCCATATAAATTGCAGTCGCATCGGTATGGACTGTATGTTTTTGGCGCTCTCACATTAATATAATTTTCAACAAAACAATACCCCGACGGTCATTAAAGCTGAATTCGTTACCGATAATTCACAATTTTATTTACGGAATTTGCAATTTCAAGATCTCACTTGACGATTTTGATGATGTCATGCCCTAATTATTACTGCTTAAATGCCTCAAAATACAACAAATGTAATCATTTTCGACGATAACAGGCGCAACAAAACGAAATTCGCGATTGTTACCTCTCTCTTGTTTACAATTTTAACATCCCGCCGGCCATGTATGGTCGAATAAAATGTTCACATATTCGAAACATGACTTGGCCAAGGATGGAAGGGATCACTAAAGAGCTAATAGAAAGTACATACGCGAGGGTATGATATTAATATCGAGAATATTTGTGAGCATATCACAGGACGGAAATATTTTGCACCCGGCTGTTTGTTGGCAGAACAACGATACGCTAAAGTTAATTGATCGAATACAGGGAAGTATTTATTTATCATCTCACTTGCGAACATCGAGGTTTTGGCGGAATTGTACGATCATGTTGTCTTTCTTAAATAATAACTTTTTCAATAAATGTTCATTTTACTTTTGCGTCTTTATTATATGTCGGGTTTTCATTAAATTTTAAATTCGAAATTGTCCGAAATACTCCAACAGGTGTATAAGTACAATAATAAAGTACTTACCAGGGAAGTTTAATACACACGATGTTAAGGGCGTCGTAACTCCCGTTTTTAATTTGATTTTACATTCTGCTTAAAAAACAACGTCGGCAGTCATCTAACGTAACTCTCGCGACCAAATCTTTTTTGTTTTGTATGGCATCGTCTTGGCGACGAATTTATTGCCGACTGAATTTTAATTGTGTTTTAGGATAAGTTATTTTCTGTTTGTTGGTTTCTAAACTTTACAAACTTGGGTAGCAATTACTATTAATGTGAGATTTGTGCATATGAACGATTGAATATCGCGACTGGATGTCCGATATCTGAGAATGCGTATATCAGCGTTCATGTGGTCGAATAAAAATTATTTATCAAATGGATTGGTATTTCGAGACACTCTCAAAATTATTTGGGATCCACTATCATATCATTCGTTTATTTTTTATATTCATGTTTTTTCAAGAATCACCCTCGTTATATTTCGTGTACCTTCGCAAAAGAAAACTCTTTGGTGTCATCGTTCCTATTAGTGTAATTGAAATATATGGAAACCTCGCAAGTGGCGTTGTGATGCGAATATTTGATACTAGGTCAGCAGCATTACAAAGAGTGCTATTTATGAATGCTGAAAGTACATGACATTACTAAACATTTTGCCAATATATGATGTTTTCTGCCTGATTTAAACTAACTCGCACGCAAACCAAGGCATGTCGACATTTAAAAATTACTTGTCTTTGGGTAAGCTCTGAAATAGTATAATATAAATGTAAATGAGAAATTAGGTCACGCTAGCTCACGAAAGGGGAGGATTTTCAAAGTGATCTTGTGTAATATTTCGGAGAAAAAAGTTTGAAAGGAAAGTAGGTCAACCTATCTCCTAAAACTTATTTTGCACGGGATTTGTACAAATGATTCACCCTGTAACTAATATGGTTTCCAGCCTACGTGTATCAATCGTTGTCTCTTAGATGGAAGGAGTAACAAATGTGAAAGCCTTTGCTGTTCACGCGAGTAAGCAACTGACACCCTGATACATTGCATGAAAGTTTTGTTCGCGCAAGTTTTAGCAGATGTTTTTTCCTTGCCGATGAATTCGCTTGTTTTAATTAAACATGAATTCGCTTAAAGGGAACTCGGTTAACGGAAAGGCTTCTCTTTAATTCATAATATTAACCGGAGGAGCGCTTTTTCGAGTATCTATGCCGTGTTAAATGGGTTATATGAAAGGCTAGAGCACCTAACTTGTTAAAATCGGCAAAAGCACTTTCGCACTTTTTTTTTCAACTGCGAAGCACTTTCGCACTCATAATTCGCTTAGAGTTAACACTGCCGTACTGGTTTTCGTGTGGAGACAGAAAAAAAAAAGCACTACCTGATCCATACATTAGGCACACAATCGATTTTTGAGAAAAATTGAAGATTTAAAGTGCGCTTTATAGTTTCGTAAAATACGGTAATTATGTAAAGAAAAAATACAAACCTTTTCATTTTTCATCAATTGTGCTCGATCAATTTCTTCCTCGATAACCATCGATTGTACGAAAGCAGAATCATCAAGCTAAAGTAGATACATAAAGCTATTAACAAGAATCGATAACAATTGAATTAGGATTTACAAATAGGATTTATATTTTAATCCCAGCAGAGAGGAAAGCCTATAACTTATAAGACATCTACTTAATATGGCGAATCACAAACTCTTGTCTGGTTACCAGTCCATGTTGGGTATGGAATTATTTAGCCAGTTATTTGTTTTCGGAAGCATGAACTTGTTGGTTGATTCATGGACTTCAGGAAGCCGTTACCACTGGTCTTGACCCACCTTGGGGCAGCGAAGAGTCCAACAATCCTCTCACACATATTTATCCCCTACAAAATTCGAACCCTAAACCACCAGGGCAGGGTAACCAGAGGCATGGTGGCATGCTTCCTAATGCTTAGCATGGTGCATCGCATCGCTGAGCATGAAACAGCAACAAATACATACCGTAGGATCAGGGTCACTTCTGCTCTGCATAGTTTTCATAAAAATTTGCGACGGAGAAATGAGATTCGACTGATAATAAGATATCAAGCAAGCCAGGACTCTGCCGTCGGAAAAAGAAGCTCCAAAGTTATGAACAGGGATTGATTTTAAAGCACAAACGAGCCGACACCATTCCAAAAGAAGAAAAGTGTTGTCATCAGATTTTGAAACACGAGATAAAAACCGGTCCTAAAATCCAAGAATAAATGAATTCGTATGATTCTACCGTATAATTTCTATACTATATCAAATTATTTTGTATGGACATTTTCAATGCTACTACTTGATAATAGTTTTTTTGTTGACTCAATATATTAATACACCTTTTGCTTCAAACAACGTATCGCAAATAAAGTCACTGTTTGGTAATAAGCTACTATAGTTCTAAGAAACCAAAATCTTTGCAGTTTGTCATTATCGAGCCAAATTATAGCATTCTGAGTGAGGTGGTGGGCATGGGATTTGTACCAGAGATTTTAACTGCGTTGGCATCATAGTTAAGTCTACCGCTTTAACCTCTAGGGGACTGCCTTACAAATAGTGGCTATTCATTTACAGCCTTGTTTTGATTAATTAGCACATAAAAAATGACTCTATCCATTTCACATTAGCAAATAAGTTATGACAATGGCCAACTATTATTATTAAATTCATATCTCACTTGTTCTTCATAAAAATTCCTCGTCTTTTCCATCATATGTTTTAATCGCAGGTTCTTTTTCAAATATTCGATTTCATCTCTCAGTTGAACTTTGTTGACACCTTTCTCGAGCTAAAATATTTGAAAAGAACCAAACAATTCATTGGTTAGTTGGCAATGGAACAATTTAGACTTGGGAGTAACATTTTGACCTCAGTACCGTATTTCAAAGACTATAAGGCACACCAGGTTACAGCATGCACCATCGATGAATTGCCTAGATTTGAGTTTTGTCCATACATAATACACACTCGACAATATGCAGTCGGTTCTGGGATTGCTTTCGTGCGTACGCAATGAGGCATAAAGCACACACCCTGATGCATATGCTTAAAAGGCGACAATCGATTTTTGAGAAATGAGGATTTTAAAGTTTGTCTCATGGTCCATAAGATGAAATAAGGTATTTGAAAAATACCTAGAGGGGCTAGTCGATTATTCACCCGACTTTTCAAAAGACATTTGTCAAAAAATAGAACTTGACCTAATTCAAAAAATTGCCTTGGGTTGGGTGAGATTCAAACACGGTATGAGACATTGTGATGATGAAAAATTTACTTCCCCAAAAATTTAACTAAAATTGAGTTGCAATATTAATTTTATATTACAAATCAATTTTGAAATGAACATTCTCAATTACGTCAAGCTAGCAGGACTTTTCGCAAACCTGAAAATATGAAGCAATATTCCATAGCAATGCTAATGTCATTTCGCAATGTCCTCTAACGACATGATCAGATTCAATTTTCTTCCCAGCACCATCATTCATGCTGACACCATGAGATTCGAGGGCTTTTAATGCAATCTAAATCCAAATAAATTTATAATTACAGACTATCCACTGCAACAACTAAAATGTATTATCACAAGTCAGGCTTATATACATTGCCATATTTTACGAGTTACAGATCTTGGGTCTGAACAAGGTTCTTGCAATAATAAAAATATCATTCATGGTAATAGTCATAGAGGTCATGCATGCTCACGGTAGAAAATAAAATACTGTAATTAAATTTTCTAGAAAAACAGAATTGAAAAATTCTATTTTTTCATTGAAAAAAGTAACACCCACGCATTGGGAAACAATAGTCTGTGATTTAATATGGGATTCTTTCATTTCATTTTTTGAACTGCTTCAGGGGGTGAATATGTAGGCCTATGGGGTGCTGTAAGGGTGCAAGGCCCTAAAGCAAAGTAACAAGTAGTAGAAACACATGGTACATACGTTTTGTCATTTAAATAAAACAAATCTATACAGTAGCGCAGCCAGAGAGAGGGTTAGTGGCCAATAGTGGGTTAAAACCCCCCTATTTTAAAATTTTGGGAAGACTGAAAGAAGTCGCTAATGACGCGTGCAATTTCATTTTGTTAAAATCTAAAAAACTTACTGCAACGTTGTGTTTCTTCTGAAATAAGCTTGTAGCAGGAACACGAAGTTTAGGTGTAAGATCATGCTGATGAAACAATAATTCAACAATTCGAACCAATCTCACTCCATCCCTGAAAAACAGAAAATAAAAGATTAGTTAGTCGGAAATGAACAAAAGTGCTACTATAATTATTTTACAAAGTAAATGCAGGCAGTTCTTGAATAAAGGCCCAGCCGCTTCTACGAAGCATTGTTCGAAGCGAGGGTGTGAAAACAGGAAATAAACATTAGGAACACACTCTGCATAAAACCCACTCACTGATATGTGTTCAAAAATACATTGATGGAACCATGCTAATGAATTCGAATATGCTTGACAATTGACATCACAACTCTGATTACCCTGCACGGATTTGCAGGATGATTATGGGTTATTATGTGTAAAAGGATTGTTAGACTGCTGGTATGCTACTATTTTATTGTCATTGCAATGAAGGCGCGAAAAAATCTTTTCAAGATTTCCCTCAAAAACGAAACATCTCACTGACAGTGAAAATTGGCTATTATTTGAAAAATCCAGCGTAAAGGTATTCGAATATTCAATTTGTTTTGGACAACACTAGTTACAACTTCTTCCATCCTTAGGTGAATGCAAATAAATAAGTGGCTAACTTATTCCTATACCCCACATGAACTGGTAACCGGACGAGTGGCCGTGGTGTGCCATATGACTAAGTCATCTTATCTCTTTTTCTCTCACTGGGTTAATTCTGTTGGTCTTAACCTATCCTAAGACTTACCTCAAATCAATGGCGATATTTTTGATACCAAATTCAAACTCATCAATAAATGTTTGGTTGTAATTCACTTTGTATCCAAGATAAGACAAATGTTTTACAATATCTCCTTCACCTTTCAACAGATCTCGTGAAAATGAATGAAGAATGTCCCGACAATTGCGAAATTTACTCTCTCTAAACAAAACAAATAAAGAGAATTCAACAACAGTATATCCATAGATTCTAGGTAGGTCTAATACATTTTATTAAATAAAATTTTGACGCATATAATTTGCTGCCTAAATTTTATCGAAAATTGATTATTTGTTTTTGGCAGAAATAAAAAAAGAATGAATCGAATCTTATGTATTGAAATACTGTAATGTAGTTTTGACTACGACAACCTTGGCGTTTGAAAGTCTTTTCAATTTAAACCTAAGAATTTTGTCTTCAGCTCCCACTTATGACTCTGCATTATGAAAATTACATGGGAACTGGCCGTAACTTCAGCATGTGGAATTCACCTCCTCGCAGCTGTTCTCTGATCCACTTACAGTCGACCAGTATTTAATTAATTTCTGAGTGAGTGCGTGTGACCCTTAGAGCTTTGGGCAAATTTCCTCGAAAAATTCCAAATATTAAAAAACTTAAGACTCCCACTAGAACTGACCACAGAACAGGTTTTAAAACAAGTGTTTGAAAATTTAACTTAAATAATACTGCAAAAAGGATTAATCCTGAATTTCTATCTATAAACCAATACACAAGAAGTATTAGAAAGGGATATGGTAAATACGTACTTTCGAAACAAACACGGATCATGGTCGATCAGACGTTTCTGTTTCGCTTGGTCAAGGAAATAGATTAAAATAAGAAATTTTTTCAGTGTATGCTTCGAGATTTTTTCTTTATACCTGTAGAGTATGATATACCAGATTTTAAATGAAACTAATTTACCTAAATATAGTCAAAAACTTGAATAAACAAAACCTGAATAAACTTGAATAAACAATACATAAGGCAAATCAGACTATAAGACGCAGCAATATCGGTACTGGTTTTGAATGTAGGCAATAAAGCATAAAGCACTACCCGATCCATACATTGGTCTGCTTATAAGGCAGACGATCGATTTCTGGAAAAAGGGGGTTTAAAGTGCGCCTTATGGTCCGAAAAATATGGTACACCAATAATATATGAGATTCTATAACAATTTTAAAAAGGTCATTTTTGCCCCAAAGAAATGAACTATTTTTTGTTCTTCTATCATTATAACCGTCGTCTTTCAGTCTGAGTTTCAAAGCTGTACCTGTTTCAGTTTTGATTTCAGTTAAAGATTATTGACAATTTTTAGGTTTGACTGTACAGATCTGAAAATTACGAAAATGTGTTTTTTTAAATCCTCAAAACACAAGCTGAATTGGTTCTACTGCGTCCAATCCAATTTATTGCTTATTTCTCACTTCGTTGATGTAGAGGCCGTATAGTGTTCATCAGAAATAATGTACAGGGTGTCCCAAAATAGATGAAACCCATTAATTCGATTACCAATTTTGCAGGTTTCATTTATTTTGGTACAAACAACATCCTATAAATTTACCCAGGTTTAAATGAGTGAGGAACAGTAGGATGAGCAAACTCCTCAGCAATCAGAGTACAATTGAGTAGCTTTTTAAGAACAAATTTGCCGAGTCCTACGATGTCAGTGTTGGCATGAATCGGTAATATTTCTCCGAAAACAACTTCTAAGCAAACTCGCAACCACAATGGATGAAAACTCAATATCAAATCCAAAACAAGAGTTTTGTTGCCTGTAACGAGAGTTGTGAACATTAAGTAATAAAACATAATATCCCCAATGAATTGTTCTGCTAGCTTTAGCAATTGCTCATTTCGTAATGATTAGAGACGCACATTTTATAAACCTGAGGTGTGCAACATATGGCCATTTATTTGTGAGTGCATAATCGGCATGAGCACAAAAGTAACTATTTCAGTACAAAGTACAAACTGATGTGAGTATTGAAAGTTTGGGTGCCTTTTGTTTACCTACACTAGAAGTGCCGAGTGTGCAACATTTTTTGTCGGTATGTCGTATAACCATTCAGACATTAGTTCTTTCCATGTACACAACGAAATAAAAAATTAGGGACAACCAAAGCGCTGCGAGAAAGGCAAGAGAAGAGAATGTGACTGTCGCTCATCCTTCCAGGCACCGGACATTACAGCGAAAGATTTAACACAGCGACATGAGTAAATATCATTACGGTATGTATTTTTACCCATGGGAGCGCCTTTTTAAAAATAAACTGTCGGATTAGGAGTTTATGCTTGATGGGGAAAAATCCGAGTGTTGACAAGGGGCCACATTAAATGGCTTGGCGAGCCTATACCTAATATATCATAACATTCCTAAAAATCGCTTACCAACGTCAGCCCACAGTCTTTTATCATCTCGTAACTTAACATGACCACTTTCAACGGCTTCCTCTACTTTTCGGACTACGTTTATCATCGATTCAGACTGGAAAAGTTGACACGCAGATCGTCTCAGTCTATCCAATCTAGATCTTATTCGAAATACTCGAAGCGAGGCAGTTTCTTTTGAAGGAGCTGGAACTGACTTATCTATGTTGTGAGTGAAAATATCCGAGTGTTGTAATGCTGGAATACAAAGTATAATAAAATATAAGATAAAAATTAAATAAACACTGATTGAAATGAAAAAAAATGGTTAATTAAGCTATATCCAGAACAGACCTTATAACAGGACATTATGAACACCCTGTGTCTTAGAATATCCGCTTTAGAAGACCATTAGAAATTTTAGTGAACATCATATCAAATATACAGTATACTACAGTACAGTATACAACTTAGGCAAGAATGTCTACGAAATGTGCAACGCTCAAAATGAACTGACAGTTTTGGTAACCCGCTCACCAAATCACGCCGCCGTTATAGATCCACAAGTTTGTATAGATGGTAATCGGTTACTTACTGCAGGCCCCAACTATCAGAGGAGATCCTGAGCGCCTACCGGCTTGTTCTTTTAGAAATGGTTATTTTTCAAGAAAAGGAGAAAGCATTCCCTGGCGCTCATTGGCTGTTATTTGTCGTCAAGTTCTGACAAATATTATGTACTTGTATTGTATACATTTGACACATTTATTCAATCATTTATTTTTTTTTCAATCCTACTTACTTTTATATTTGCCTTTAGAAGATGACAATGTATTATCTTTAGACTCGAGATCTGATTTAAATTCATCAGGTGTAAGAATATAGTTGAGCCATGTCATGTATGCATGTTCTTGTTTTTTTCTCCATTTTTCATCGTAATACATATTACCAGAAGCAAACGGCATACGAACAACCATTGTTGAAGATTCTGGTGTCTGTGTCAAGGTTTTGTTACTCGGTTTCAAAACAAGGCGAGTGATAGGTGCTGAAAAATAATTTGTATGCTTTACTTTTTTATACAGCGTTTTTCACGCGTTTATTTTTTCGATATTTTCTATGGCAATACATAATACGCACCTCATTATTCATTTCTGAACTTGAATTTCGGCATTAAACGTGCGTATTATACGCAGAGAAATACAGTACATTCAATTCTGAGAGTCTGTATCATTATGTGTATATTGTTTGAATTGAATATAATCAATATCTGGTATGATAAAATAGGCGTGTTTCTGTGAAAGACCTTCATGTCTTCACTTTTGAATTGGCATATTTTATGATAACTAATATAATCAAACATTAAGAAGAACACACAACAATTTGACAATATAATACCTTTCATTTTCAATCTTTTCATGGCAATTTTTTGTGCTTCATTCACAGATGATGACAAAGAACGTTTAGTCAGATGTTGTGAAGATGATTTCTCTTGTTTGATTTGCTTCGGTACCTTGTTCACACTGTTAACAATGTCAAAATATGTGAATGAAATTAACAAAAAAAGAAATATATTCGGCGACTCCTTTAGGTATAACCCAGTGACTTTCAACCGGTCATCCGCGGAACAATGTGGTGTTCTGTGAACGACCTTCAAGTGTTTCGCATAAATTTGTTGTTTCCAATTTTTTTCTGCTCAGCATATTCCATAATACCAAATTGAAAGAAATAGAAATCAAAAACTCTGAAATTCCATAATCTCTATTAAATGACATCATAACTTAGTTATTCATATCATATGCCGCATGTTATATCAATTACTCTTGACATGAGGGAGATATATTTGAGAAGAACAACTAACGGGGAAAAAAATGTGAGAACTGTTGAAGAAGAACTGAGTGTGTGTCGCGTCAATCACTGTCAAAGTAAGTGGCATGTTTTTTAAGTTTTTTTTGTAACACCCTAATATGAGGTTCACCAGGGGTGTGGAATCAAAGCTTGGGATGTTTTTTCTGTAATCTGAGCCAGAATCTGAGGAGAGTTAAAGTCAAAATTTCGAATTCCAAGAAGTTCGAATTGCAAACTTTAAATGACGATAAAATAGGTTAAAATTTTCGATTAAGAACTGAAAAGCATTAATTTTACTGAGCAGTAAGCATTCATCACAGTCTAATAGATAAAGCTAGTATATGTGACAGTTTTCATCATCAAAATTTTCCCAAGAGTTTGGGAGCAGGAGATGACATTTTGTATACCACACGGTAAAATAAGTATAAAGTTTTTCTTAACCCAAAGTTGAGTCCTGCATGACATGATTGTTTTCATCCTCAAATATCATTCAATTTTTTTATCATTACCTTGATCTACGCTTTTTAGCTGACGTACCAGCAGCCTTATGAATCGGCATTGTCTCACTTGCCCTCGCAGCTCTGAAACGCTGAAGTGCTCTTCCTTTAGGTGTTCCATAAGCACCTATAAAATAAAAATTGAAAAAATAAATTGTATAATAGAATTTTCGCTTGCCAAAAAATAAAATAATGAAAAAAAAAAACATAAATCTTACCACTGTTTCTTCGTACTCTGGTACCGGATGGTTTAGTTACTGTAGTATCTGTACAATTTGAAGATAAAGAAGGTCTTCTTGACATTCCAACAGCCATTGACCGACGTTTGTTCTATTGAAAAAAAACTATTTCAAAATAAAATGTTTTTTATTGTATTTTCAGGTGATAAATAAAAAAAAAATTTTTTATGCCACATTCATTCATACCTTTCGCTCTGAACTAATATGGGAGAAGCTATTATTGGACACGAATTGTGCCTTCTGCTAATATGTTCTTGTTACTGATGGTATTTTTTATGAAAACAACACTTTTCTCATTTACTAATAGACCAAATTGCTTTGAAATTTTCTAATATATATGCTAATTTGGTACCGGTAGGTACGGTACGAGAAGTACTTTCCGGTTCGAAATTGCCTACCCAATTTATTACCCCGGATGAAATGGGATTTGAACCCAAGACTTCCATTGAAACTAACTTGGCTATATACAGTTTGAAGGAGGCATTAATTCAACTTTATTCTCAATTACGCTGTTTATGAGCAATCCTTGTGAAAAACTGCTAAATTTGGAAGGACATAATTTCTCCAGTTCGGCATTGATAATTCAATTTGTTACGGCAAGATTGGGTCCGAATTTGAAATTGTTTTTATTACAAGTTGTTAACTTTAGATATTTGAAATACCAACCAATGATGGAGAGAGTTTCGGTGATTTTCTTTTTCTACTTTTCATTGGAGAATGCAAAGATATAACAGATATATCAGGAACAGGCAATCCGACTAGAAAAAATAGAAGATTATTCATTTAACTATGAAGCAATAAACACTTACTTCCGAGTAAGTCTAAAATCTTGGTCAAATTCAGTTTATTTCTTTAGAATTTTCTTCTCTGCCGAAGATTTTAATATACCGATTATGTGTCTGTCTACCAAGTACCAACAATGTTTTTTAATTGAATTTGCCATGAGCAAGGTTTGCCATGAGCACAAAAGTGAGAGGGACACATCTTTGAGTGAAGGTATGTGCAAAAACTGAAACACCACGAGTTTCATACTATACTGATACTATATTAAAGTGGGTTACTCTTTGCGACTTTTCTTTTCAAAAAAGATTCTCACAATTTTTACTCAGAGTGGGTACTAGTGAATATGCTGTGAGTGAGGTTCTTTTACTTTTGACTCAAATTTGATTTTCCAGTGAGGTTTACATACTTTTGTATCTAAGCCAGTCCTTGCGACTTTGCTTTTTGAAAAAATTCTCACAATATTTACTCTGAGTGGGTACTAGTGTTCCTCACAATTTAGACTCTTTGAGTAGGTTTCTGATTGTAATTTTGTTATAAGCAAATAACAATATCTAAAAAAATCAAACCTGCTCCATCATGACTAGTACGATCGAGTGCTTGTGTGCTGCTGAGTCTTTCCGAAATCTCATCACTCGGTAAATTACTTGTTATATTGACATCAGTAGGATTATCTTCGGTGATTTCAATGTCAGGGATATCATGAGTAGAAGGGTTAACTTCAGTACAACAAGATTTGATATCTTCCAAACTGTCATCTTCTGGGCTTGAGTTGTCTAAAAAAAAATTTTCAGAAATAAAAATGTGTTAAACTAATTACGGTCGGTCGTTTTTGTAGGGGAGTATTTTTATGGGTGCGTTAATGATTCACTGGGAATGTTTAAATCAAACAAAATTCAGAAATAAAGGCTTGTTTCAAAATTTTTATTTATAAACTTGTTATTTTCTGAAGTTTGCATCACAAATTTTTTTTTTAAAGGATGTTATTCGTGCTTTCTGCCTCCAGTTAGACATTGCTTACCCAATTTTTTACCCACTGGGTGTAGTGGGGGCATGGGATTTGAATCAGATATATGTAATCTGCAATAGGCCATTGCGTCGCCAGAATACATTTTGATTTCAGTTAATTTGACTTGGCATGGAAATCAAAATATCAGTATGTGGCAAACTTTATGAACAGAAACCAAAATTTCAATACAAAAATACCTGGGTACATATTCCAGAGTGGACATAATTTTTAGGAAAACGTCCTAAATTACTATAAATTTTGGGTACAATCATATACAAAGAGAGTATTGAATAAATATTCATCATTCTCGTATACGTAATTAAGTAATTTATGGGCCCTACTTTTTTTTCTTGGTTGCATACTTTCTACTTCAAAATTTTCTGGTTTTGCAGTTGTGGGTCGTTTGATGACGGACAAAGCATAATCCAGCATGTTCACCTCTGTTTTCTCATCTGAAAATATCAGAAATTTTATAAATAATTCTGGAGAGGGATGGTTTGGGGAGTTGAGCCTTGACTATTATTCCTGTATATTAATATGAATATTGCCTAACAAAGAAGACAGTAGGACTTGATCATAAGCCTATCAAAAATCACACTTCAAGCCTGATCAGACTTTAAAAAAATCAATAATTTTTATTTAATTATCTTGTGATTTTGAAATATTATTGCAGGGCTTGGAAAAACCTAGATTAATAAAGTGTATTGTTATTTGTTAGCTGCAATAAACTAGGATACATAAGCCCAAACCTACATGGAATAGGTGAAAGAAAGAGCGCTCCAGAAGTGTGTGTACCAATATGGAAGTAACTAATTTTGTTCGCCTACTTTACATCGAGTTGTGTAAAGGAACTGGAACCTATGGACAAGGCGGTATATTCACTTAGCTGACGCAGACAGTTCCCGAACCGGTAATAGAAATAAAATAAGGAAAATAGGAATAAAATTATAGCCTAACCGTACCCTGGTACACACAGTACGGGAGTACTGAAAAAGTCTATATTTCTCACAAACCTTTTGCAATTACAGGCTCCTTTTTAGTGAAAGTACGTGACCTTCTGTGAGAACGAGGAGTGAGGTTTCCACTGCCTGTGATGAGTACAATATTTGTATTACAACCATTAATAAATATCATAATATAATCAGGCTAATAAAAAAATATGATAATTTGTCGTGCCAAACACAATTTTTTTTTTTGAATAATTAGGAATACGTATGGTTGCATTTTATGATGCATAACTATTTTGAAAATAAAATAATACAAGCACAAAAATAGTGAAGAGTTCAGTACTCAGTCTGTGCAAAGCAGTAGGCTACAATATAGCAAGTGTTCATAAAGCCATGTTAAAATTTCAAAATTTTGTCATAATGTACGGTAAGTGTTCAATATATTACAACCGGGTGTGTTTTATATCGATCAGAGTATATTTGAGTTTTCACTTCATTAACACCTTTCTATACCCACCATTAGTTGCACAAAAGAACATTAAAGTTTTTTCACCTAATTTATTACAGGACTTTATGAACACCCTGCATATTAGGTAGGTTTGTAAAATCGGTAAACAACCAAAAACTAAAGTCCAGCAATTTTGACAATCCAATTTCTCGTAAGTTCAATATTTTTATACAGTTCTTTATTAAACTTTGATAAACTTTCATACAAATTTAGTACAAGATGACAATGGCCTTGAAATGCAATGAAATCTTACCTAATTTTTGATTATTTGATGGTGTAAAAGGAGTTGACAACAATGGATTCAATATTTGTCTAGTTTGATTAGCAGCAGGTAAAATATAAGTAGGCCTGCCAGTCGTTTCTTGTTGTTTAAAGGGGGATGAAGGTCCAATAGAGTTACCAGCGATTGAAGAATCTGAGAAGTGTGAAGTAACAAATTTTTTTTTATTCGATTGGATAGTGGTTGGTGCATCTTGGTTAGGATTGGGAATACACTTGCCACCGCACCTCTGATTACCCTTACTAAGGGTTCGTAGGCTCGAATTTCGTGGGTGATTATTACACTGTTCAACTAAATGAAATATTTGTTTTCGGGATTTCTGCCTAGATTTCTTGTTAGCTTTTATTATGTACTTTAAAGAAAAAAACTCCAGACTTTTGGTTGTGGTGTACAAAAAAGTGACTCTGAAACTGGCTCTCGACTCACGGCTGGAGGACAAATCGAGAAAAAAAAAAAATTTGGACCAATTAACTTCGGTGAACACATAATTTCTCAACATAATTATCTGTTGACAATGTTTAGTCAACTAGATGCTATTTCGGTTCTTGAAACAAAGAGATTAAGATTCAGGCAAATTCAATATTCGTATTTTATTTCAAATTAATAAAAACATGACAAACTGTATATCTGTGGTGTTGTTTCCGATATTTGAATAAATAGAACTCACCAATATTGTATGTGATTTGATGTGGCTCAGGATGGTGATCAGTACTTTTGCTGACAACACTTTTATCTCTTGCCAAAGGACTTGGCGCAAGCGAATGATGCTCAATAACAGGGGCCTAAAAATGAACGGTTACGGCTACAATCAAAGATTTGTGTCAAGAAAAAAAAACCAACAATTTTTTGTTAAAAATACGGTAAATTACAGTTGGTTCAGTGCAATTATCACCAAAAAATATGAATAGTACAGTAATTTAAAATATGAGTTTTGCAGGTTATTTATCAGTTTTCAATTGTCCAACAAATATTATCCAAACAAATAGTTGTAAATGAATAACTTAATTAATAATTGTCATTATGTTTCTCGAGGAGCTTTGGTCTTGCATACACTGCGATAGACTAGGCTGCTAAAATTAGGTATCAGTACCTATAAGCTGCACATGATTGAAAAATTCTGATTAATTTCACCGTTTTAAACATGTAAATCAGTTCCTAAGCGCCAACATCCCAATACACTCTCAATATAAGCATAGAAAACTTTGAAATAGGAAACTATAGGAAGGGTCGAGGGTCAAGGAAACATCCATGATCGCAATCTTAGCTCAGACTCCAATCAAATATTACAGCTCTGTGAATCCGGCTCCATAGCACTGATTATATTACATTAAATCGTACTTACATCCAGACCGCTTGGTGATGTAGGTGCTGTAATGCTTCCACATGAATCTCTGGGATTATCACTAACAACATGAAAAGGTAGAAGAGCATTTCTCAAATTACTGAAGTCTTGTTTTTCTTCCAAAACAGGAAGAGTCACATCATCATTTTTCTGGAGGCCTGGAATAATAGTAGATATGAAAACTATGGATGATAAAATGGAATAATTTACCTTTTAAATAACAGGGTAACCCAAAAAAAGTACCCTCATAAATTTCTTTTACGAAGTGGAAGAAATTTTTGTCAACACTTAAAACATCTGTGCAATATTGTACTCAGTTTCAGTAACATAGGACCATTTTCACAAAAGTCATTATCTATCTTGAATGTGTCACAAATGATTGGTATTGTTTTTTTGGGGAGGGGGGGGGGGGGTAATAATAGATAAAGCACTACATGATTCATACATTTTTAAGAAAAAAAAACGGATTTTATCAAGTGTGTCTTATTATGGTCCATGAAACACGAAAGGTATTTGTAGTTGTACAGAAGACCAGAGATCAGTGGCCACAAGTGTTGAACATCTTTTAATTGCAAATTGTGGACATGCATCATAAAAGAGAACCAAAATATCAAGCATGCATATTATTTTCATCCTTTGGCAGTCAACCAAATCAATTGTTTTTCACTTACCAAACCTACATCAAGCCATACTAACATAAACCAGAAAACGTTCTCCATATCAGAGAGTAAATACAATGTATGTACGAATGAAAATATATTGTTTGATATAACTTACATTTTGTTTTATTTGAGCTTGGGCTACTTTGCGATACTAAAACACTGTCCTGACTAATTGATGTTCGTGAAGAAATGCTTTTTTGTGGATCTATATTCTCTGTATCACTGGAAAATAAAAATAAAAGTGTGCCTATGATTTTGTTGAAGGGATCTAGCTGTGAATCATTGACTTAGATCAGGGTGGTCCATAGTTGACGGCCTTGCGGGCCACACTATTATTTTGGTATTGTTCGCGGGCCACAATAGTGCCAAGAATATGTGAACATTGCAATACAAAACAAACACTTTTATTGTCCAAACACACTGGTCATTATTTTTCATTTATCCAGCTAAAACGTGCCAAAACTACCAAAAAACTTACTAAAACGTGCAAACATCGTACTATATCTACAGTTAGTGTAAGATTTCAAACTCTTCATAACGGAGAACATGTCGTTTCAGATTGTCACCGACACAATTTGCAGACATATTAAGCAATCATTGTGGCATTTTCCCTCCGATATCCAGTTAAATATCTGTTCGAATCGGTCAGCTTTCTTTTCAAACTCACGTTTACAAAATAACTGCAGATTGGTTGATTACCAAATTTGAGATATCGGAGGGTAATTACTCAATTTTCTGACATATAGGCAGCATTTTCTACTGTTTGGGCAGGAAAAAACACTCGACAGGAATTATATTGTTCGGCCATTGCATTAATGAGTAGTTATCAGGCATAGCCAACCTAGACTATGTAATAAATTCCTCATTCGATTTTTAGTTTTCTATCAAGCCTTTTTTGTTAGCATATATTCCCGACCAAAAAATAGAAAACCAGTTTACAATTTAGCCAAGCACAATATTCCACTTTGCTAGTTGCCTCAGCTAGCCCAAACACTGGTCAATTCAGTGACATTCATTGATAATGTAACATGTCAAAAGATTTTTCTGGTTATTTATATGACAAAACATCACCAAATGTGATTTTTTGTTAACCCTCGCGCAAATGCGACGCGGGCCACAGATGATGAAGCGGCGGGCCACATCTGGCCCGCGGGCCTTGGTTTGGACCACCCTGACTTAGATATTATCAGGCACACCAAATCAAGCCAAGTGCTAGGAATACGCTTGTCATCTGATTAACCAGAGCGGGTTCGCAAGTTTGAACCCCACGAGGAATAACTGTGCAAGAGAATTGTTGGATTTCATGTAGCAGTAGGGTGGTTCTCGTAACCGCTGGCTTAAAGCTGCTTTCACCATATGTATGAAACAAATAACAGGCTAACTATTTCCATACGCATGGACTGGTAACATAAGCCGTCCTATTGGCTTTCCTTTTCCCTAAAATAGATATGTACCGGTATATCTTATTCTTAGCATAGCCAACTGATTGAAAGCATATTACTTATAGTCTTGTAAGATTAAATATTATATCATGGGTCAGTTAAGATAGACATATATATGAAATTAGCATGGGATGAGCAATACCCACAGATCTAGTTCTATAGGCTAACATTGCCTAAAAGGAGTTTATTATGAATTAGCAAGTGAGAAAAAGTATCATATAACTCCTATAGCCTAACTTGATATTCTCCCATAAACAGTATGAAATTGAAAACATCTCAAAATGTAAAGCAACACTCACTTCATGGAACTCAATTTGCTCAAATCATTCTTAATACTTCTCCTCGGTAACTTTTTAGCGGCAGCTCCTCTTCTTGTTCTAGTTTTGACCTAAAGTCAATAATAAATTCGATACACAAATTCTTAATATATACCGGTATTTCCAATTTTCAAAAATGTTCTAAAACTGGGGTTCAAATAGTTTAGGGGTGATATTCTGTTTTTAATTATTTACAGAATGTTCCAGTTCTGAAACTGGGGTTCGAATAGTTTTAAGGGTGATATTCGTACTTATTAAGTTATTATTTTAAAATGTATTATACCGTATATTGGACATTTTTTTTCGAGTTTTGACTGAAATATAGAAAAAACTTCCATAACCATCTCTTATTAATTTCATCTAACAAGTTCTCCAACAGGTACCTTTTTCTTAGGTGATTCGGCATGTCCAATGATAAGAACATGTACTCGAAATCCAGAATCATACTTCATCATCACTAATTCTCTGCAATTTCCACTCTGTGTCGGCGTCCAAGTAATTTCCACATAATTGATTCCTTCTTCCCCTACATTGAAAGTTTCCTGTAATACGGGTGTTCATAAAGTGCTAAAAATGTTTAATTGTAAAGGGAATTCGATACAATGTATATAGTTTCTGCAGGTGTATTAAATGAAGGAAAAAAATTATTCGATTTTCAAAAGTTTAATCGAAGATTTTGAAATTTGTCAGTCTCATCTGACAAAAAAAAATTTTTATATGAAAAGGGTAATTTTTTTTTGTGTTTACTGTACAGGGAGTCCTCGACTATCGACGTTGTTCTGTTCTTGACACGCGGTGTAACCCGAATTTCAGTGTAAGTCAGAACATTATACATAAATTACTCTATACATATCGTACGATCAAACAAGTTACGAAAAAAAAAGCTTAAACAACCATGAATGGTGTATCATTGAAACTATGTACCATGTGACTGAAGCTCAGTGATTATTCGTCTAAATCATAATAGTTCGCAATTGTCCACATCATTTACGATGTAAATGACGAAACCCAATGAGCCCAAAGCACTGATTTTCTTGATCACAATGATCCAGTTTATTAAGGGCTTCAATATTACAG
Source organism: Styela clava (assembly GCF_013122585.1). Classification (NCBI taxonomy): domain Eukaryota; kingdom Metazoa; phylum Chordata; class Ascidiacea; order Stolidobranchia; family Styelidae; genus Styela; species Styela clava. The sequence goes on from NW_024102839.1 coordinate 7,145,076, forward strand.
TATTATCTTTTATATTTCTATGGAGTGTGTTCGTAACCTCGAAACAGTGTAAGTCGGGACCGCCGTAACCCGAGGACTTACTGTATATATAAAACTTAAATTGGCTAGTTTTCTAGTTATTACCGTACTAATGTTTAAACAAAGTTCAAAAATATAAATAGGAATGATTCTTTCTTTTTTCGATTAAATTTTGAATAATTAGATTTTATTTAACAATATGATATCAGAATATATATGAAAAAGACAATTTCAAGGAATAAATACATATAAAAGTGTGGCCTCAAAAATGTACTGCCCAGTCATTCAACATTTGTGCCACTCTCTCCAAACTTACCCCGCATGTGTCCAATTTGTCCTATTTGTGTGTGGTTCAGACATGTGAGACAAGTGGGGGCACATAGAAAAGGACATTTTTGAAACACGCATTCAAGTGCATTATTTTAGAACAAACAGTCAATATCACCTGATCAATCGAGAAATTTTTCTTCCAAGGAAATTTTTCCACATTGACTTCCACTTCATAGTAGTTTGGATTTTCCACAACAAGTTTTCTTGTCACTGTTTTTCCTGTTTTCACAGTTCCAAAATCAACAATAGGTTTCGTTGAAAAATGGATCAGTTTTACCCTCGGAGGAGATGACTCAACCAAGACAGAACTCTGTAAAATTTAAATAGATTTTAAATATTCGACAATGAAATAAAGGAGAAATACAAAGACATGTCAAAATTCAAACCTCCAATTGCTGAATTGCCCGAAACAAAGAAACAACAGATTTACTGTTTATAATTAATTTTGAAATATTTTAACTGGAATAAAAGCTGGACATTCTGACATTTGATAGTCCAGTCACACTGGTCACTCGGTCGCAAATTTGTCTTCAGAGTGTCGAACTTTGGTGGTTTGTATAGCTTTAACCCCTAGTCGTAGAGAGTTAATTCGAGGTTTAGCGTGTAGAATAACGACTGAACGGGTACCGTAAAATAACGAGAAAAGATTAGCGGGTTAGAAATATTGGTTTGTGTTTTATAGCGGTTTGAACGAAATCGTCCACAGACTGGCTACAGCACCCTAGTTAAAGATTACCATCAAATACTAAATCAATTACAAATAAAGTTTTTTTGCGCACCTCGTTTTCATATCCTTCAGGTGTAAATGGTGTTGAATCAATCCATAATTTCCTTGGTTTCGGGATTGTTCCATCATTTTCTTTTCCCTGAATATCGTTCTGCATTCTTGCAGCCTAACGTTCAGAGAAATATGACACTTCCACCTTTTTCATTTACGCGTTTCCCCAAAATAGTGGGAGTAAACAATGTAGCACAAAATCAGTCTGCGATTCCACTTTCACACATTCAGAGCTCAGACATTACAAACAAGCAGGAAATTCAAAATGACCAATAAAACGCGGGTTCGCTCATTGCTGCCATCTCGCGATCGCAAAGTAAAATGTGAGTTTTGGATATCATCGAAAAATTTGGCAACATAACATATATCAACGACTAACATACCGGTTAGTTTTTTAAAACTTCCACTATGTGATCAAAAATATCAAGGCCAAATTCAATTAAGTAAGTAGTCGGTGATAACACACACGAAATTGCTAAAAAGCATTTCTTCCGCAAATGTTCGAAACGATTATGGATAGTGTGGTGACGTTCACCAGGCTTTCTAAACTTCTGGCCTGTGAATGGTTTACGGTTTCTTCCATCGACCTCACCCAAAACGAAAACTGACTTATTCATATAGGTTATATCACCTACTTATGCTGCGGTGGTAAGTATAAAGGGAATATCATAAACTGTAATTGTCTTCATATAATTTCCTGCGCTATTGCTGTTTTGATTAAGATGGGAATAGGCTACTTTAATTATTCTATAACTATACTAATAGTCTTATGCTTCGCCTGCCTGTACTGATGACCAAGATCGGAGTACCATAGAAAACATCCTTCTTCTACATTCTGTATATTATTGAAACATCGTATAATATACCAGGCATAGAGTATGGATTCTTCCAAGCGACCAAAACCTGGATCGCCTAGCACATCACAGGAGGAAGACAGCACACTCATGGCAGTGATCACCAACACCATTCTTCGCCAAGTATTAATACAATTGCCCTCAATGATTGATGAATGCTTGACAACCAAACCATCACCATCCAGTCAATCGGATTCTTCTAAAGTCGCAACGTCTAGTTTTGAACACATCTTGAGTTCCCTGGATTCTTCAATGAAAGAAATGCGAAGCGAGCTCGGTGTGATAGCCAAAATTCAGAGTGACCTTGGAGAAAGTCAAAAATTCTTGTCAGATAAATTTGACTCTATTAATAAAACACTTAAATCCACACAAGACATGGTTAAAAAGCAGCAAAAAAAGATTCAAGATCTAGAAGAACTAGTGGAGGAGCTCGAAGATGAATGTGATGACCTGGAAGCTCGCGTCGAAGATCAAGAAAGAAGATCTCGACTAGAATGTCTCGAGTTTCACGGTATCACTTATAAAAAAAATGAAAACACCGACTTGCTTGTATGCAAACTGTCCAAGTTAATTGGAGTGACCATAACAACTGCAGACATTTATAATTCACACAGACTAGCTTATGACAACTCAGAAAAATCTTCTGCAATAATTGCTCGATTCACATCGAGGAGAGTCCGAACCAACATAATTAAAAGCCGGAAAAACCTGAGAACAGCAAAAGATCCAAATAATTTTTTCAACTTCAACAAAATATTCATAGTGGAGAACCTAACTAAAACAGCAAGATCATTGTATTTCCAAGCAAGGGAGCGAAAAAGACAATGTGGTTACAAATATCTATGGACTAGTAATGGCAAAATTTTTGTCAAGAAAAATGACGATACTAACGCAAGACAAATCAGAAATGAAAATGATCTATCATTCATCAAATAGGTCAGTTGCTATATTATTTTACTAGCAAATATTCATGATGGTATTCCCTTAACCTAGATGCCCAATAACTGTAATTTTGTTTGCAACAGTATCGAAGTTTCAAAATTGAATTCCATTTGTACGTCTACTGATCTGATTATTTTTCATATGAATATTCGTTCTATCCATAAAAATCTCGATCAATTAACTTTTCTGTTATCGCACTTGTCCGTACCCCCACACATAATAGCTATAAGCGAAACCAAACTAGTTAATAATTTTTCCTCTAACATAGGCATTGATGGATATAACTTTATCCACGCACCATCTGCTACTAGAGCAGGAGGTGTAGGCGCCTATATCAGAAACGATATTACGTTTACTGTAACCGTAGAAAATAGCGTTCAATATCCTAACTGCGAAAACTTATGGTTTGAAATTGTTTTAGAAAATGCCACTGACAAACTGGTAATTGGTGTCATTTACAAACACCCACGCAACGATATTTCTGATTTTACGAACATATTCGAACCATCCCTGGCCAAATTGGCTAATAAAAAATTTCTCATTGTAGGTGACTTCAATATTAATTTATTTTCAGCTGTTATCAATACTCAAATTATGAACTATATCAATATGCTTGTGTCACACAATGCTATTTCTATAATATCTGAAGCCACAAGGGTCAGCCCCACCTCAGCCACCCTTATTGACCACATGTATACCAATTTAACGCACTTAAAAATAGAATCTTATGTTGTTCTTTCTGACGTAACCGATCATTATCCCATCCTTTGCTGTTTAAGTGGCATCAAACCTATAAAAACGAATGAGTGTATATTGTCAAGGGATATGTCAAGGTTCTCAATTGATGCCTTTCGATCTGAAGTTCAAAACAGCATAAATAATCGATTTGCCACAATTAGTTTAAACGCTGAGAACTTTGACAGCATATTTGATGAATTCATACAGTCATTCGTTAGTACCATCGATCGGCATGCCCCACTTCGACAACTTTCACGTCGGCAAAAACGGTTAAGGTTAAAGCCATGGCTAACCAAAGGGTTGATCAATTGTACGAGACATAGAAATAAGTTATTTAAAACCCATTTTTTATGTGGCAACCCTCTGCAACGGTCATACTTTAAGAAGTATCGAAACACACTTACTTCCGCATTAGAAAAAGCGAAGCAAATTCACTACCAAAATCTTATCTCTCAGAACAAGGGCAATCCAAGGTATACATGGCAAATTATAAACCAACTTACAACCACAAAAAATAACTCAAATAAACAAATAATTCAGGAAATCTGTCTTGAAAATGGCAGTATACTGAAAGACGGTTGCTTAATCGCGGCTGAATTCAATAAGTATTTTTCTACGGTCGGATCTAACTTGGCAGCCAAGTTTTCCAATGATATGTGTGACTTTAGGCCATTTCTTTGTAACCGTGTTAGTAAATCCATTTTCATGACTTTGGCCACTGAATCCGAATTGATGATGGAAATTCTGAATTTGAAGGAAAGAAAGGCAGTTGGCCCGGATAACATCCCACCTCGCTTCCTAAAATTCGTTGCTGAACTGCTCGCGCCTTTTCTCGTGAAATTGTTCAACTGCTCCCTCGCATTTGGAATCTTCCCTTCATCACTCAAAGTCGCTCGAGTGATACCGCTCTTCAAATCTGGTAACAAAAAAATTGTTTCAAACTATAGGCCAATTTCTATCCTCTCTTCAATTAATAAAATATTTGAACGTCTAATTCACATTAGGTTGACCAATTTTTTCACAAAACATAATGTAATAAACAAACACCAATTTGGCTTCCAAAACAATCAGTCCACATCACACGCAATTTTAGATACAATTTCTTATATCTATGACAAATTAGAAAGGAAAGAATTTGTGAGTGCAATTTTTGTCGATCTGAAGAAGGCTTTTGACACTGTCAATCATGATATCCTAATGAACAAGTTGTGGCATTATGGCGTCAGGGGATTACCTAATAAACTCCTCCATAGTTATTTAAGTGATCGAACTCAATACGTTCAAGTAGGAAACTACTGCTCGTGCGTCTTACCTGTGACACACGGGGTCCCACAAGGATCTAATTTGGGGCCTTTATTATTTTTGATCTACATCAACGATCTCGCCCATTGTTCATCATTCTTCTCAAAATTATTCGCGGATGACACCAATCTCCTCGATAGCGACAAATCTCTCCCTGCTCTTCATTCAAGAGTGAACTCTGAAATAGTAAAAGTAGCTAATTGGATGAAGGCTAATAAATTATCTATAAACGTCGACAAATCCAAAACTATGCTTATTTCACCAAATAAACATAAAACTCAAACCAAATTTTCGATTGATATTGGCAACACTAGATTAGAAAATGTAAGTTCTTACAAATATTTGGGCATATTTTTGGATAGCCAATTGAAATGGGATATTCACATAATGAACTTGGCTGCTAAACTATCTAGATCGGTTGGAATACTGTACAAACTTAGGCACTTTGTACCTGTAACAACTCTCCGTATGATTTACCATTCTCTATTCCAAACCCACATTCAATATGGCATTATTGCATGGGGTTCAGCCAATAGAACTCTATTACATCAAATCGAGATTATCCAAAATAGAGCCATCCGTGCTCTTTCTGGTAGTGGACGTCGCGAACAACTCAATCCAATCTACCATGAACTTCAAATTATAAAACTGACAGATATTCATAAAATAGAGGTACTGAAACTGATGCATCAACATCATAACAATAAACTCCCTGTCACATTTACTCATTATTTCTATAAGCAAAGTAATATTCATTCACATAGTACACGGTCTTCTACCCATGGTTCTTACTATGTGCATCGTTTCACCTCCAAACTAACACAAAATTCAATAAAATATTTAGGTGTTAAATTATGGAACTCTTTGGCTGATAGTATTCGAAACATGAATTACGATGCATACAAACAAGCATTGAAAAAGGTATACCTAGGCGGCTATATACTTGATCCGTCAGCTTTTCAAATAATATGATTTCCTTTCCTGGCGTATTGTATATATCAGTATATACGTTCATATAGTCTCCGTAACGTACGGCACCCTTCCGGTCTTGATGCCTCGCCCTGTTACCGGTACTGTGATGGGATATTGTTCCGTACAAATTCCGAGTTACTTGAATTCTTGCTGTTACCATATCCAGTTATTTTTTGTGTGATCCTACTCCACTAATAAAATGGTCCTTACGTTTCGTATCCAATATGCCTCAGTAGGCTACAACAACCAGCTTTTGATCGCTGCTAGCAACGAGCTTCATTCATTTCTTGTTACGGTCCATGAACGCACAGTTGAACCCCACGAGGGCGCTGTCGCGTGTATTATTACTCTGGTGGTATTTTGTGATTTTGTTTCTCTGTCAATTATGATTGATTAAATTTGTATAATTTTTTTTTGTCATTCCCTCTAAATCTCCAGCCCACAGGTGTCGCTGACTCGATGACTGTCACAGTCTTTCGCGACTCCTTATCTATTGCTATGAAATTGCTAAATTAATGTTTCAATTCAGGCATAGTATGTTGCCAGAGGCCTTTGACTTGTATTTTAGTGATTGTAGTTCTGTGCATTCTTATGGTACTCGTTCCGCTTCTAAGGGAGCATTTTTTATTTCACGAACAAATTCAAAATTTGCTCAAAATTCTATCAAATTCATAGGCCCTAAAATTTGGAATGATATCCCAGACATTCTAAAAACATTCTCGTACAAAAAATTTAAATTTGAGTTCATGAAATACATCATATCCAAATATTAAATGCAAAGTTTAAGTCCTCCAATTTCAATGGGATACTGATGTGGACATGTGTATAATATGCTTATTTTAACTTGTTCTCCATGTATTGGTTTAGTGGATTTACACATATGACTAGTGCCTGATAGTTCATAGTTATTAATTTAATAACTGTATACCTACTTCTGGGCCACCCTGTATGTGTCATTGTATAGTCCAACTATATGGCTAACAAATTGCAAGTCAATATGTTTTGAAACCTAGCTAGATCTTGGAATTATGTAGGATACATTTTTGTAGCATTTTGTGTTATTTATTCACTCTATTCTTTTTTCCAAACCAAGGTTCAAGATTTATCAATACTTGCTACATGCTCTTCATGTACGGCATCATATATATTTACATAGTGGCTTAGACATTCCTGAGATGTACACATACATGTGCAAATTTTAAATATGTGGTTATTATGCTTTTCAGTAGTCAATGACCTGGGCTAACTGGGTAAATCTGAAGGTGAGAACCTAAATGAATTTCATTATACAATCCAGTATTTCTAATTCATTTTAATAATTAGATGTGTAGTGTAATCAGAATTTCATATTGTGAATTTCATATTAAATCTCATATGTTATAGTTAAAAAAGCATGCACTGTTGAATGTGAATCACAATACCATTTCATTATAACAACCAGTTTACTTTTGACGATTCAAGAATTCATGGTTTGTCTAAAATTGATATTCATAACTTGTTTAATTGCATTAATATAATTGTTATATAAATTTCTTATTCTCTAATCATAAAACTCACTTGCTACATTCTAATATATTCCTCCACTCCTTAATTGCGGTTCATGCTACAATGGCTGGAAACTGGCCTCTTTTGGCCCTACAATTAGATTATAGTGTACTTGTATGTATTATTCTTGGTCTATCCTGCCAAATTAATCCATCGTTTTATGTATATTTCATTCCTGTCATTTATTATTCTGCAAACAATTCTAATCATTTTCTGATATCCCACCTATGCTCAACAATAGGTTTGATATTATATAATTACTGTTTCAATTACCATTATGTGGTTGTTATGGTTTATTTAATCACATTTATCGATATTGCAATAAATTATTAAATTTGGCAATTTTTTGATACCCCTACCACCAAAGTTTACGTTTGGGAGTAACCAAATTAATCCACTGTTTTATATATATCTCATGCATTATCATTTATCATTCTGCAAACATTTCCATTCATTTTCTGCTATCCTATCTATGCACAACATTAGGTCTGGTGTTATACCACCCTAGTAACCCCAAACTGCTCCGCTAAGTGACTTTTTAAATTCATGTGATGCTCCTCAATATAATTACATTGTCAATTACTGTTAAGCGGTTGTTATGGATTATTTATTTAACTGTGAGTGTGATTAAAATTTATCGATATGCGATATCTTAATAAATTTAACCATTTTTTTATACTACTACTACCAAAGTTTTCGTTTGGGGTAGACTATGAATTTTTGTAAGATTTGAAATGGTTTTTGGACTATTGTAACTGTCTCATCTTTGTCTTTAATAAATCATATCTGCTTAAATTTGCATATGTCTATTTATGTACTATTGTAGTATTATTTTTTTTATTTTTTCATAGTGTTAATATGATGTACTAATTAATTCTCATATATAGGCTCATTTAGAATTAAGTATCTATTTTGGAAATGCACTCCTCTTTTTCTACCATTAAATTAACTTAAAACAAAAACCACATTATGTTACTGTTATAAATGTGTCATTTTTCACAATAAATTCCCAACCCTGATTAGATGAATCCAAAATTTATCCTCGTTTTGTAAATAGTGTAAATAGTTCTCTATAAAGTGAGAGTTAAAAAAAAGAACCTGTGTCAATTTATGTATTTATTCATGTGTTGTATTGGGTGGTAACTGACTCAGATGACCGTAACTGGTCGTATCGTTACCTCCCAGTCATACCGAAAACTTTTGTTTCACTTATTATGTTATTATTATATTTAATATTATGTGTTTTCTGGTTGACGAAATAATAAATTCTCTCTCTCTCACTTGTATGAATTCTGATGTGTATATTTAATTTTTTACGATTGTCATTATACACGTTTGTCAATTTTTCGTGCTTTAAATTTTGTGTTAGTTCTTGCATGATAGAAATAAATTATCTGAATCTGAATCTGAATCTTTGAGGTCCTCCCTCAAATCACAACCCTTAAAACTCGAGTATAATATTCGTTGAATGACAACATTGTTAATCTGTATTTTTCATCGTGTTATCAGAAATATCTAAATAGAAACTTCAAATTGAACAACTACACGAAGTCGACATTCTCTTATGTAGCTTTACCGCCTGAGCTTTACCTATTATATATCAATGAAAAGGTAATACTACAGTATATTTGAATTTGAACAGATTGATTTTTGGAAATTTTAATGATTACGTGAAAGAATACAATTGACGTTATTAGATACCACTATAAATTTAAGTCATGCCAAAATTCCGTCATAATTAATATATGCCCTATATATGGTATGTCGAAACTTATAATACAATTAGGGCCCGCGGTCAAAGCTGTTAAACCTATTCCCACACGAACAAGAACCGGGAGGTCCTGGTCGACCACGTGCTCCTGGTGGACCGGTTGCACCATTTTTTCCAGCTGGGCCCTTGGGACCTATCGGACCAGTAGAGCCTTTAGGCCCCTGAATGCCAACACCAGGTGAACCCGTATTTCCTTTAGGTCCTTGAATGATTTTACCAACTTCTCCCTTGTCACCTTTTTGTCCAGTTGTTCCTGGATTTCCGTCAGCGCCATTTTCTCCCTCAGAACCGTCTATACCTGCAGGTCCCTGTATTCCTCTCGGCCCGGGTGTTCCTTTTTCCCCCTTTGCACCTGCCTTCCCTTCGACATTTGCAAGACTGGAAAATAAATCCAGTACTGATGATGGTTGGCAAATGATAGAATATTCATTATCTTGTTGCAAAGATACAACATTCAGTCCGGCAGCGGCTGCAATCGCAAGTAACTCAGAAGAAATCTCGGGACGGTCGCAGGATGGAAGTTGACAACCAGGCTTCGGTTTACATACCATTTTAATTTCGTTTTCTGCTGCTGCATACACAGATGTTGTAAGAAAAATAAACACAAATACTACCGACCTAAGCATAACTGTAGGAAGTCGACGTTGCACAAAGTTAATTAAATCACCTGCGCTCTGTAATATAACGTAAAATATGCATTTTAATCTAAGATAAATAATTATTACGTTATAACTAGCTGCTATGTTATGTTCTATCTACGTAGCTTACACCAATGTCTGAGCAAAACAAAAAGCACGAGTTATCCTCATGATTGACAGAGTTTAATCGTTTTATTGCTAGAAGACATTTCGTAAAATGCCAAACTGATGATGTTGCCTGGCCGCCCATAATCGTACCTGTGCATTGATTGGGCTGGCAGAAAAACACTTCTTGCAAACACAACAAATATTTTATTTGAATTTGATGGAATATTTGGTTCAAAATATCAAGTAAGAAACCTCGACGCCGGCCGGATCATGGAAGATGTGATATATATATGTAAATAAAAGCTTGAAAAGTGTGTTTTGTTTCGAATTCTGACCGAAGGGTTGGTCATTCTCGAATACCTGATGATTTCAGAATCAAATTGAATATATTTTCTATTCTAATCTCGATTACTTGGAACATTGGCGATTTTTTATTCTCCAGACTTCTAGATTAATAATAACGTAGAACCCTTTACTCCGACAAGATCACTGAGTGTTCACACACGATAAGAAACACGGTTTATCAATAAATTACTTGTAAAAATGGTCATCTGTCAGTTTGCATTTTAAAAATATGGCTTTAACAAATAAAAAATGACGGATTCAATACGACCTTTGGCAAACGGGAAAAAATATAAGATGGTTGCGATTCTAAATTTTCGTCTGAACCGATTCGAACAGCTAACTATTCGATTCAAAATGGCCAGCCCTACTGAAGACTGCCGACAACAAACAATTTATCCAAAAAACGGGGAGTTTTCTTGTATCCATACGTTTAATTCCCCAATATCAAAAGCATTTATTTAATCAATTTTCACCCTGGTAGAAAAGCAATAATCATACGCCAAAAACTCGTTAGTCACTAGTCGCTGTACCGTCGGTTTATCCAAATGTACATGAAAACTACCGGTAAATGCTTCCAGTTTTGAAATATTTCACACCCTACCACACGGAATAGAATCAGAGCAAAAAATTTTTATAACAACTGTAACCTGACTAGACTCCTAACACCCTCAATAGTTGACATCGCTTTGCAGCAAATTCCCCAATAACAACACCACACAGAACACAAAAAAGAGATCTATCGTGAGTGTATGCTTTTTATTATTTTAATGTGAAAATTCGTGATACATCTGAGGGTTTGATCTGTACATAAAGAGCAAGAGAAAAAAACAAACAGAAAGCTACTAGAAATGTTGGTCTGGACACAGATGAAAGAATCATTGATCATTTTGTCCAGGTGAATTAAATAATTTTCCTTTTCTGACGATGGAAATTTTTCAACTAGGGTTTCAGTTCAAGATATATTTGTTACACATCATGTGACAAAAATAGTTTAAAATTGATCTTCAATAATTTTGTTCTAATGATTTAGCAAGCCCTCTGGGCATTGGGGACTGTGGAGTAACAGGCATCACTCATAAATATGCCATTGATTAAACGTCACATATAATTAAAAATATGTAACATAATATACAGAGGGTGTTCATAAAGTCTCGTTACAATTTTAGTTTTGTTATGAATTCAGTTCTCAATATATCTTAAGCAGAATTGTTGATTTTGATCAGTGTTTAAGTTTTTTTTATTTAATACACCTGTTAGGCCAACAAAGTATATATGGTATCGATGTATTCTCTTTTAATATAAAAAAAATGGGTTTGTGAACACCCTGTGGGGAAAGCAGAAAAATATTGTGTTTTTTTTTTATAAATACGTTGGATGCTCAAATGAAAACATATCGATCGTATCACATCTTATTCTATTCAATCCATTACTACCCAAAAAACACTGTAGTCTGACTTAAAAACCTAGGTAATACCATGAAACCCCGTAAAATTTACCAATTTACTAGACTAACATTGAATTATAAATCCTATTATTCATGTAGAATGACACAGTTAGGATAACCAATAACCAAGTAGTGTCATGTTTTCAAGGTAAATGGCAAAAAGGAACTGCCTCATTTTTAATCCTTTTGAGCCTAAAGAAAGATAAGCTCTTAAAATGTACAAAACATGTGATGGCAAGGCTTTTATAGTTATGATAACGGGATGTGTTTGAATAAAAAAGATGACAATAATAGTATTATTATTAAACATAAAACGACTGAAAATATTGACAAAATTTCAACTTTTCATTTAAAAAAATTGGAATGAATCGTTTTGAATTGGCAATTGACTCTTTGTATTCAATAAAAAAATAGTAAACATCAAAATATTACAAAAGAAAAAAAAATAAACTAAAAGGAAATTAAAACTTCATGAACACGATTTTAACTTCAATTTCAATATCTTCGCTTCATAAATTACAAACACGACGAGCACCGTAATTTAACTGAAAATTCTTAGAAAAAAAAGACAAATATATTGGTCAATGTTCATCAAATCAAATTGGTCGCTTCCAGATGTAAAATACAGTAGAAACTAAGTTTGGTCACAAAAAAAGATTCTGTACAAAAACTTCAATTTCATTAAAGAGATAATATAAAAAAACATTAGCCTCAAAACGACATTGTGAACTTGAAAAAAAGGAATTGATCATGAAAAAGATCCTTTATCAAACACAATTTATATGAACAAAATGATAAACCTATGGTTTACAAAGACTGAATAGGTTGCAAGACTTGAATTCAAGGTAAATCAGAAACGAATGTTATCAGAAAAAAATAATTTGAAAATCGAAATCATCAAAATTAATTCGATCAAATTTTAATAATTTTAGGGTCAATCAAATTTTACGAAGTAAAATATCAAGATTCCAGCGCAGAAAAATCTTCATACGCACTTGACATGCAACATATTAAATAGGTAAATAGTAAGGATATGAAATTGAATTACTTTAAAAAATCTAGCACCATTTGATAAATAGCGGCTGTGCCATTTATCGGTAGTTAGAATCATTTTCAGAATTCAGATTTCTCAGAACGTACTATTTCATTTAATTTCAATGGAAACATCAAAATAGGTGCAGATGATCTTACAGTTGCTCATATTATAAAAAGCTGAAACGTACAAATAAAAATGACAAATACTGATCAAAACAGTTGGGACACGACATTGCGTCAAAACTAACTTGTGATGTCTTCTAAAAGTGAAGCATCAAAGGAGAAACACCTTTATAGGACATACCGATATGACTATGGAAAAGCAACTTCATAGCCAACTATTTTATGAGAAATATATCAGTGACTAGAAAGTACCAGTTTCTACAACCAATAATATGATACGGAACATGGTAAATCCTGATTTGAATTACCAACATACCAGTATTTAATTTTGAACAAATTTTTTTTAAAATCCGATAAAAAATTTTAAAATGGTGATATGAAAATCAAATTGATTTTTCATGAAAAAAAAAAACTATTTTTGTTTTGTTTGATTACCAAATAAAAATTGATATGTTTATTGCTTTTTGAATAGATTTGATTTCATTTGTAAAAAAATTTCATTGAAATTAAGATGAAACCATTTAATGATATTGGATATCATATTTTAGGTAGGTGTTATTTCAAGGTGGCGCAAAAAAAGCTTCAACAGCAGTCAAATATAAAAGGAGCTTGAAACATTTAAAACAAAATAAATAGTTTTAAACAAACAACAAAATGTAAACAAATTTAAAAACAAAGAAAAAACAAAAATATGTACAAGATTTTAGTGCAGGCACTTTTGGCCCAAAAATGGTCTTTTGGTCAATATTTCATCTTCTCGAGTTCGACTCTTGTCTATGCGGCTTGAAGTTTCCCAGAATGAGCCGCGTTTGGAGGTGGGTGCATCCGTACCCCTAAACCCCTATGTGAAACGGGCATTCCCCCATGAGGGTGAATTGTCTGATGCAGATTAGGTGCGTGCATGTGCGGTCCGGTAGGTGGACTGTGTATGCTATCCGACCAATCAGAATTGCTCCTCGGTGATGCGCTTGACCACTGATCACCTGGTGATTCAGGGCTTGGTGTTTCATATGACAGATCGCCTGGCTGAGGCTAAAACAGATAATATTATGTGAAAATTAAGAAATCTATAACACATGATATGCATCTTAGTAATACATATATTCCACCTTGGTTTAACTTCTTAGAAATTGACATGGAATGGAGAAAATCAGAGTTAAATTACACATTATGCAATACAGATACATTTACAGACATCTTAACCTAGGATAGGATTTACATTTATCCTTGGGGAGAGGAAAGCTGATACAACAGCTTAATCATATGGTTAACCCTGGCCTCTTGTCCGGTTACCAGTCCATGTCAGGTATGGGATTAGTTAGCCAGTTATTTGTTTCAGATACATCAAATTGATGGTGCAGGAAGCCGTAACTAACCAGCGCTCATGTGAACCATCCTACGGCAGCGAGAAGTCCGGCAATCCTCTCACACATAACTATGCCCCACAGGATTTGTACCTGCAACCCACTCAAGGTAATCAGAGGTGTGGTGGTTGGTGTATTCCAAACACATAGCACGATACGCCACACCATCGGCACAACTTCTTACACTGATAATTCATATTTCGAGTCATTATGAAGCAAATAAATACCTGAGTTTTGAGATGACCATGTGAGTGGTTGTTGGAGGCAGAATGTGGCGAGAAACTGGCGGAAGGAGGAGAGAGTGTTGAGTTTGATGGAGGAGTCGGATACTTATCTAATAAATACGAGTTGCCTCCAGTAGAAGACTGATAAAAAGGAAAGTATATGTTATTATTTTGCGGCCAATATAAAAAGGGGAAAATAAATCTCCACTAGCATGCTTACATTTACTGTTAATGTATTCATTGCTTCTGATTATATAAAGCCAATACATCAACTATTTTGAAAGAGAAAGCATTGTTTTGATCAAGTGTAACGATCGAATATTCGAATGAAATCGAATAGTAAATTATTTGAATTGGCTTGGACGAAAATTTCGAATCGACGCCATCTTGTTTTTATTTTTGTCTGCCAAAGGTAAATTCCACAATATTTTTCATTGAAGCCATATATTTTTACAATGCAATTCAGACATATGACTCTTTTTTTCCTAGTGAGTTATTGAAGAAACATGTTTCTTTTTGTGTGTGAATGCTCAGCAAACTGTTTGAGTGATGGATTCTAAGTTTTCAGTAATTTTTGTGTCTGGGATCTAAATATTCGAGATTCGATTTGAAAAATATATTCAATATTCAAAAATACCTAGACCTCCCGTCACAAAACGAATTCTAGTGGGTTACACACATTAAAATACCAAGTAACTGTAATCCAGACATTTTTCGTAACTATAAATATAATTTTTTTTTGCTTGTTTCTATATTCCAATGTAATTGCTACAACTAAGTTGCTATTGAATTATGCGTTAAGTATAGTAAATTAATATACAATGTATAGCTTCCGTGTTTCCCAGAATAAAAGACAGTGTCTTATTTCAGTTTTCTTTCGAAAAATAACACTAGGGCTCACTTTTAGAGATGTCTTTGAATTTCATTTATCAAAAACAAAATTACAAAGTAGAGAATTACGAGATTTTCAAATATACAAAATATGAAAACCGGTATCCATTTACTTATAAATAACACATTTTTATTTAAAATAACATAGATTTTGAAAAAGACCACTCATTTAAAACGTTCTCACTATCGAATAGATCAAAAAAAAAATTTTGCGATATCGACTAGGTTTTATTTTAGAGGAGGGTTTATATTAAAATCTTTTTCAAAGTCAGGCCAAGTCATATTTTCTGGGAAACAAGGTATTAAAAAACAATCATTTTCTTTCTACCAAGAAGACACAAACTTACCCTTGGCATTCCTTTTGATTGGTGAACAAAATTTTGTTGTTGTCTTTGGTTCATTGCCAACTGTTGAGTGTAAGATGGAGCATCCATGTGATATAGTTGTTGTTGTGGAAGATTTGGTATCATTTCACTGAAAGCCATTCCCTGGGAAGACCTACGAAGAAGAAAATAATCATATGAAAGTATTTTTTTATCAGATTGTTGCGAGAATTTAAAGAATTGTTTTTAAATAGAGCAAAGTTGATAATCATTTCGCCGTAGTTCAAATATTGCATCTTGTATATGTTTTAAAACAAATCATCAAATACAGAAAAACAAACAGAATCTAAAATAATTTAAAAATTTTACAGCCATACCTTGGATAACCTCCTGAATTGGCACTATGTGGATGAGGATTTATGATTTGTTGATAAGGAACTTGAGCTTGTGCACGGTAATGTGCCATCCTTGCTAAATGTTGTTGTTGCAATTCAGGGTCGTTATAACGCATCTGTAAAAGTGTATTATGTTAATGATATTATTCATTCTAACTTTCAGATGCCCTATTCAAAATGAACCTTGAAAGCAGTGAAAAGCATTTTTATATTTATTCTGAGGAGAACAAAGGGATTAAGAAGACTTGATCCAGTTACCAGTCTTTGTCGGGTACAGGGAAAGGTAGCAGCTCTAAATAAAATGAATTCCACACACTTTTGGATTTTATTATTTCAAGTTATCCACAAATAATTCTGAAAAAAGAATACTTTTTTTTTTAAATATTACATGTGTGACTCCGAATAAGGCTTCACACAAGCAGTAAAGAAAGGAGCTAATACATTAAAAGTAACACAATCAGAAACCCCTGCATATATAATTAACCCAATATATAATTAATATTTCAGCTTAGAAAATCATATCATATAAATCGATATCTCACCTGAAGTTGCCCCAAATTTAGCCCCAATCCTGTGTTAGAACCCGAAAGATGAGGTTGCGCTCTTGGGTGTTGAATCATTCTCCCACTGAGTTGTGATGGGTGAGGGCCGAGAGGAAGATGGTTGTCCATACCACCAGAGTGACTAGAAAAAAAATAAAAAATATTGTCAATTTTCTATATTGTACAAATTATACCTGCAGCCTTTGAAGATGAAAACTGTGGCCGTGTTAGTGTATGTTTTAGCTACAAAATAAGCATAAGGCAAGATGTACATGTTCTCTTGTGACATTACCATCTTGTATAGATTGTGATGTCACAAAAAAGTATTATTATTTGCCAAGATCATGGTAGTCATCAATTGCTTATCACCCAACTCAAATTTTCATTCAATAACTTCGTTAAAAAATTTAACACTATTAATCCAATGCAAATTTACAAGTATTTTTTTGACTATACATACCTTCCTTGCATTACCCTTGGGTAATACGCATTAGGTGGTAAGTTTCCCGCATTTGAAATCGGTGGTGAATGTGTAGAGTCGCTGTATGTGGAAGGCGAAGACATAGAATTGCTGCCGGGTGACTGACCGTCCGATAACAAGACCGAATTGTACATATGATGAGGATTTAAATTTGGATTGATGCCGTTAGGTGATTCTATGTTATTATCAGTACTGGATTTTTTCTTTGTTCTGCGAGCAGCTTTACCATCTGGTTTGCCGTTCGATCTCCTCTGCTTTTTACCTGAATTTAAAGTTGATTACAATGTGTTAAATTTTTTCGATAGAACTTGAAATAGGAAATAAATTTTTGTAGTCTGCATTTGATGTGACAAGGGAATACCTCACATCTACTCTCAAATTTTCTATTTTTGATCCTTGAGGCTATGAGCAACTAACTACTTACACATCACATTTTTGATAACGTTTTTAATTTAGTAGCAATTTCAAAAAAATATAAACAAAATGAATATTTTATCCTTTTCATGAAAAAAATTATGCACGTCGACAATTTTTGTTCACTATGTTCCCAATATACTTTATTCTCAAAAATGATATTCGGAAAATTCAAGAAAAAAAATCCTTACCTTTCGTAATATGAGCAATGTAAGCTGCGTTGTTATGCATGAGAGGAGAGTTATCCATGTGACCCATAGGACTTCGTACCAAATTGTATTCGTCGAGTAGTTGAATAATATCTGTATGCAGCCTTTCCTGCGCAATATCTCTGGGTAACCTATGATGAAAAGATGGATATATATTAATATTTAGAGTTTTTTCAACGTATGTGATTTGAAATTTTAGGAACTGTTTCTCTTTTGCATCGGACTCACTAACAACACGACTCTTTTTCTATTCTAATCCACAAATCCCCCATCTTATATAAAACAAGGGCTGTGCTACCTGGGGCCCACGGGCCCACAAGGAAAACTTGTGCAGCCCACGGAGAAGTGCCAATTTTAAGTTTTTAATTTAGTTTTATCTGGTACGTCCAAATTATTACCTATAATTACTAGGATGCCTAAAAAAAGTTGCACACCCCTGCTATAAAAGACTAAATTATTTGCTTTCCCAAAAGTATGTTGGAAAATATTTGGGAGATCCATCGTCAGATCTCCGGATTCAACTACTAGAGAAAAATTTTTTTGCTGCGCGAAAGTATTTTGACCACTACATTTTTAACATACCTGTCCATATGGTCAGTGATATCTCTATTTGCCAAGTGGTCAAGTAATAACCTGACCGCTTCATAGCTTCCTTCTCGTGCCGCTAAAAACAGTGGAGTTTCTTCTCTTTCCGTTTGAGCGTCACGTTTTGCACCGGCGGCAAGAAGAGCGGACAGAGCTTCAATGTTGTTTACGGCAGCCGCCCAATGCATTGCTGTTTTCCCGTGGTTATCTACTGCGTCTACATCAGCATGAGCACCAATGAGTTCTTCAACCATGCCTTCTACAGCAAGTCTTGCAGCCAGAATGAGAGGAGTTGTTCCATCGTTGGTTCTATGAGTAATCAATGGAGATTTATTCATATAATGACAGAAGTAAAAAATTATTCTCACTCCTTCTCAAGAGGGGAAAAGTCAAGTTGAGATAAATTCCCATTTTTTTGGACATTATTTTAGCACAATTGTTAAAGTTTTTGAGATATTCAAAATCAAACACCTTCGCTCCAAAAATTGCTCACTGAATGCGGCCACTACGTTATACCGACCTACTATTTTTTGAAAGACCGGGATATTTCCAGTACGACATCGCTTACCCAATTTTACCCCACAGGTCTGTGTCAAACTTACTTGGCATCTAAGTCCGTTGCTCTGTTTCTCAATAATATTTGGAAGACACCTTGTGCATCAGCAGCAACAGCCACATGCAATGGCGTGCGACCTGTTTGTTCTTTCATGTTAGCGTCGGCACCTGCATCGAGAAGTCTTTTTGCAGCATCTGCTCGGGCATATCTCGCTGCTAAGTGAAGTGGAGTTTCACCTGGTAATTATAATGAAGAAAATTGGTACATAAATATTGAAGTGTATGAGAATTAAAAAAAAAAAAAAAATTTAATAAAATGGCGTATAAAAGCAGTAACAATGGGAAATTTTTTTAGATACTAAGCTTACATTCCAGTGTTACCTGAAGAGTACTGACAAATCTGCAACAACCCAATTAACCGATTCAGTTTAGTTAAAATATAAATTTAAAATATCTAAAGCTATGGTTTTCAAACTATGGGGGGTGTAGACAATTTTTTATAAAAAATAAAAATATTTGTGGGATTTGATATTGCCCGCCTTATTTTAATATCCACCTTTCAAAACTTTTCAAAAATTTATTTCATTCTTTACATTCCATCCATGTATTTTCAACAGATGTTTTTTGAATAAAACAAACTATCGACTTACTATCTGTTATTTGTAGCTTATTGTTAGCTAGTTATTTTTTAGATGGGGCGCGAGACTTGACAAATTCTAAAAAAGGGGGCGCGGCTTAAAAAGTTTGAGAACCACAGCTCTATAGTATCAAAAATCCAGCTTCAAGACAGTACTATTGATTTGCAATAGAAATTTACAAATTTACCTGTTCTATCTGTTTGTGCAGTGAGTGATGCCCCCTGTAATAAAAGACTCGCGATCATGTTTTCACTTCCTTCTCCCTCGTTTCCTTCACCGGATTCCTCATCTACAATAACTTCGATTCCACCTCCTCGAGTAGAAGCAATCATCAAAGGTGTGAGGCCGTCTAGAGATATAACATTTAAATTTTAAGGGATTTCTGCTATTTTGGAGTGCTGAATAGAACATAATGGCCCATACCAAACAGATTGAATATAACCAAAACAAATCAACACAACGAAATTTTTAAATTTTCAATTCAATTGCTCAAAAAGAAGTGGACTACGATTTATTTGCTTTGAAGAAAATCGCAAAAAATAAAACAATTTCAATCGAAATAATCCTTTCAAGCTTGTGATGTCAATATTTATATCTGTTATTGTTTTCATTCCAAGTTAGAAAAAATCAGAAAAAATTTTTTACCAGGCCCACGAGCATCAATCTCATCATTATTATCTTCTAATAATGGAGAAGAAACTTCTCTGCTTGATGCTCTGGCAGCTTCAATATGTTGTGGAGTCCATTTTCTGTTGTCAGACTGAACTTCACATTCTGGTGTCTTCTTCCTGTTTTCTGTTTGTACACCATGCAAGGGTTCATTTTCTTGACGGCTTGCCAAATATCTGAATAAAAATGTACAGGACATAAAACCATGTGATTCACTAGTAAAATAGGAACTTTGAATTACGGCATAAACAATGTTTTTTTAAATCTACAAATTCCAACTAAAAATATGTTTGGTATTAGGATTTTTTGTTTTGATATAAGATCCTCTCTCCTTGTCAGTGTTCTATTTCTGTTGGTAAAAGGATATTTGTAAGAGATATTGAAAGGATAAATAACATTATTTCTTTTCGTGAAATAACAAGTACCATATATTAGTGAGCTTTCGTTAGATCATGGTATAACTTCTTCTTTTGACTAAAAAAGTTGAGACTGTAACTAACGAAAGATCACTTATCTACTTGCTCTTTCGCAGAAAGAGATTGTTATTTTTAAATTGACGCATGAAGTACAGTACAAGCACGACAGCTGGTTTCAAAAATTCCATTTTTTTTTATCTACTCACTTTTTATGATGATTGTTTGTCCCGTTATCGTGGAAGCTTTGAATGAAAGGAGTGTTCGTGTCATTGTCTGGAGATGGAGATTTGTTCAATTTCTGAAAATCAAAAACATTTGGAATCGTAAAAGGTTAGACAATCTTAAATAATAATTATCCTTTAAAATTACGGAAATTCGGGTCAAAGAATGCCAAAATACTAGGTGACCAAAGAAAAAGAACCCATGAATTTATTCTATGGAAATGAAGAAAATTTATTTAGCACTTGAACTTCTGTTTGTGTTTGATTATACCCAAAAGTTTCAGCAAACTAGGACACTTGGTACAAAAATTAGACTCACTTCAGAATGTGTTGTAAATAACAGCTAACTGAAAGTTTAGAAAACCATTCAACATAACATCAAGACTTGGTATAACATACACACCTTAAGATTTAAATCAGCTTGTCCTATTGGTTCTCTTCTTTGTTTCTTGTGTAGGAGGAAGCCTTCTGGTCGCCAGAGCTGACCAGTTTCTCTTTTTCGTTTTAGTAGTACCCCAAAAATGACGACCACAAAGGCAAAAAGAGCTGAAAAAAATTGAATAAAATATTTTTACACAAATAAACTAGATCATGGGTGTGCAACCTGCGGCCCGCGGGCTAAATGCGGCCCACAAGGAAAAATTGTGCGGCCCGCGAAGAAGTGTCAATTTTGAATGATGTACGGCCCGAGAAATAAGTTTTTAGTTTCAGTTTAAACTGGTATGTGCGAGTAATTTCAATCCCTTTACGTTACAAAGCTTATACTAGAGTCCAATTTATTATCTACGCCTATGACGTTACAATGCCGTAACAGCTAGCTTGTGAGAAGCGAACAAGGCATGTCATAAGATTAATCACCAAAATTTCTGTGCCTGCAAGGCTGCAACTACTAGAAAGTTTATGCTAAATAAAGATGCGGCCTGCGGTTTCACTCAGTTATTTGTATCTGGCCCTCCTGTTTTGAAGGTTGCACACTCCTGAACTAGATGGAACAATAGAAACAAGTGAATCTGTTTTGCAATTCAGATAAAAATTCCATTTTAAGCTCCTTTATAGCCCAAATCAGTACAAGCAGGTACATTCATTTCCAACTATAAATTCAGAATAAATGTTCCTTATTAAAAGTTTTTTAAATTACTGTGTTTGTGTAAAATTTAATATTTTGTAAAAATTTATAATTTATGCTAAATATTACTTGTTCAAACACCATCGTTTAGCAACCAAAATCTATGCTTAATGTGTTGAATTGAAAGAATGAATAAATCTGAATTCTAGAATATACAGACATTATCATCGTTACAGTATCACCTCTACAATATCAGATACATTTTGTTTTATTTATTTTGTTTACAAAATATTTTCAAGAGAAGATCACACACACTCATGAAAATAATAGGAGATTGATCTCAAAGCGAAGTTACGCTGACCAATAAAGTGTCGGAAAGATTCCTCAAAACATAGTCACAAGCACCCCTTCAGAAATATGAGAAATTAATTTGCAAGCAAAGGTAAGGCAATCACCGAAGTGCCGAAAATTTGCTTGAAGCAATGTTACACAAATATACTCAGAAAAATGGGAAATTGTTTTTAAGCGGAATTACGACGACAACTAGAGTGCGGGAAATTTTTCTCAAAGCAAGGTGAAGTAATCTCACTCAGAAATATTCGAAATTGATTTTTGATCAAAGTTGCGTTGACAATTTAAATGCTAAAAGTCACCAACGATATTTCATATAGTATAGAATTGCGCATGTTAGTAAACACTAATTGACGGAAAATTTAAAGTATGACATCACATCTTATTGTCTCTTACAATTATACACAGACTAATCAGGGCAGGTTTGGACATGTTTTCAGCATAAAAAGACGAGTTCAGAATAAATGAATGACCATAAGGTATCTGATTTCTAACTGAGAAAAGATTGTAAGCAATCCATTAAAACAAAACAAAGGGTTTTCAAAAACCATTCTCCACGTTGCCATATCCTATTCCTATATTTTACCACATCAGCTAGTGTCTGGACTGCTGGGCCACAAAAACATTTTCAGGTGGGCCACAAAAACATTTTCAGGTGGGCCACAAAAACATTTTCAGGTGGGCCACAAAAACATTTTCAGGTGGGCCACAAAAACATTTTCAGGTGGGCCACAAAAACATTTACAGGTGGGCCACAAAAACATTTTCAGGTGGGCCACAAAAACATTTTCAGGTGGGCCACAAAAACATTTTCAGGTGGGCCACAAAAACATTTTCAGATGGGCCACATAAACATTTTCAGGTGGGCCACCAATATATTGAAAATTGCTGAAGTAATTAATAAATTTAGTTCATTTGTGTCACCATAGTTAAATTAGTATCAATGAATGGTGATGATGGTAATTTTCATTCTACTTATTAACGTGAAAGTGTCTATTTTTACAAAAAGATTTTTGTTGTTTTTCCTTGGCGTGAAAAAAAAAACGAATTTTTATGCAACAAAAATGGAACACCAAAAAAAAAGAGTCAAGCTTATCCTATTTTTCTCAATTTTGAGTGTTTCGCAGAATTAATTATGTTTATATATATATTTCATAAATAATTGTCTTATATCGGACGTTGCTGATTTTCCGGCAAATATTCCGTTTCAATGTTACCATACTCGAAACCTAAATCCAACCAAATACCAAAGGAATGTAAACCAAATGTAAGATAAAAATGTAGCGAATGTAATATGAATATATGTCTATAAATTATAATGACTAGCGAAATTCAGAACAAAAAAAACAGGCCTTGTTCGATTCATAATAAAATTTTATTACAGATAATAGATAATGAAAATTTGAAATTGATTGATCTATCAAATGAAAAAAAAACATTTTCTCACAACAACAAATTGATAAAAACGATAATAATTAAGCGAATCGATTCATAAATCCACTTCGTTTTCAATGAAACTGAAATTAAATAGACAAACCTGCTCCAGATACAGCATAAGTAACTATGTGTTGTGATCCTTCGCTTGTTGGTTCATCAATACTGCCGGTAGTTTCAATGTCGACTGATACTTCTAGTGTTTGGGTGAGTCTTGCAGCAGCGAGAAAAGATGACGCTCCTGAGGCAGTTTCAAAGCATGCACCAGATGATATATAACATTTGCTGTTATCCATTCTGAATTCCATCTGTTAAACAAAATTTCGATATTCTAAAACGAAATTTCACAAACAAAGCGAAAAATAAAATTTTAACCACAGGAAATTTCAAAGCAATTGGCTTGTTAATGAGAAAAGCGATTTTACGAGAAGAATAATAAGAAAAAAAACATGGATTGATATCTCGCTAGACCGGTAGATTTCAAGTGGTGCGGCGTACCCCACAAAGGGGACGTAGAAAATTTTTGAGGGAGCGTGAAGCTATGAAAAAATAAGAACATTTGTTAGATTTGATCTTGCCCGTCTTATTTTGTATATTTACATTTCTTTATTTTGGATATATACGTTCCATCCTCGTATTTTCAACATTTTATTTAATGAAACATTACTTTTGCAGTACTATCTGTTATATACATGCAGGTTATTGTTAACTAATTATTTTTGAGGTGGGGCGCGAGACTTGACAAATCTAAAAATGGAGCAAAGCTTAAAAAATAAACGACCACTGAATGACAGGATTAACAAGAATATATCATACCTGTGACGACTCCCCATCCGAGGTAGCACGTTTCGTTCTGCTGAATATACTTGTCATCGAGTCATATGCTTCATCAAATAAAGATCTTTTCTTGCGTGAAATTTCGACCTGTAATTCCATAAATAACATTGTTTCAAAGCAGTGGTTCCCAACCTTTTTTGGCTCGCGACCCCCTTTGGTGGTTTACAAATACCTAGCGACCCCCTGCCTCACTTTCTATACATATCAATAAAATAAGCAGCAAAGAGGAGGCGAGGTTCTTACCACTTCATGACAGCAGTGCCACGAACGTACAGATGGCAGCTCTTGCCGTGGTTATGGCGCTTTTGCCGATATATTCACAAAGTCGTGTACCAGATTTTAGTGCATCATGCGGAATCATATCTACTTAAACCTGAAACCTAACCCCAAATCCATCAAAACTGTATCCATAAAAAAATCCCAACCCAACTCAATTTGCTGCCGTGGTAACGACATCTCGCCATTGATTTGTGACAGCTAAAAAGTCAGTTGCCATGGGTTTGGCCATAGAGGCCATGGTTTCAAAATCCCGCAATTGCTTCGAAGCCCGCGTGTTTTCCGCATTGTGACGCACGGAAATGCAGACGAGTTCGTGTGATGCCACAATGGTTAACATGCCATTAACAGCTCGCGCCGCTTGCTTGGTTTCCAAGCAATAAGCGACATTCTGGGGTCTCACGACAGCTAGTGAAAATCTCTCAGAGGCAGACGAGAGTTCATTCCAGACTTCTTCGCGTTCTATTGCCAATATTTAACCTAAAGTTGGGAACCACTGTTTTAAAGTGTTAACTCTTATCAGGGTGGAGATGCTATACCTTAGAAATTACCTTACTTGTAATTAATTTGAATTAATTTTTTCGAGGAATAATTTCATTTTAATGGAACCATTAACCTTTTTTCAGTGAAATTTGTCATATATAAAATTTGTCTGTTAAATTTAAAAGATTGATTAGAAAATTTAAAAACTGAATGAGTTGCTACACAGCATTCCCAGAAAATTTATAGGAAATGAATACAAATAATGTATTTTACGGACCATTAAAGAGCACTGTCGATAAATTGCTTATATTGACTTTTTATTCATATATTTTTATTCATATATATTCAAATTTATTATATATCATATATATATAAGCATACAACCAAATTTTTCAGTTATAACTCCATATTTTTGATATTTCTCAATTTACTTTGTAAAATTTGGCATACATCATAATTTCATTATGAATATATGGAGTTAGAATATTCAATATCATCCCAACATTCAGACAGTATTCTTCACAGTAAAAAAAGTTTTATATTCAGTTTTGGCATTATTCTAACTCACCGTTACAACATTCACAGCTATCATCTTCATTTGAGTGTGTAAAATTTTGCCGAATTCAATTGAAAGTTCTTCTTTTCTGGTCCATACATCAGCAGGAGTCATGTTGCCAACTTGAATCTGACAATTTAGGAATGATAATTACTTGTTTATAATAGTAATTTTACTACTTTTTTATAAATAATTTGCTCAAAGCAAGGTTACTCAAATTCACTCAGAAATATAGGAGATTGTCCTCTTATTGATGACCACTGAAGTGCAGAGGACTACTAGGACTGTACACTACTTTTTTAATGGGAAGGATGGCTAGATGGTGAAATTGTTAGGTTAAAATGTTTTACATACATTACATTTACCGATTTCTCTAATCATAAAAGTTTAGAATCAAGACGAAGCGTTGCAAAGCCCTATATTTATACAATGACCAAAACGACAATGTCGCATCGGAATGAACAGCAAATCCAAATCCTAACCCAGCAGTAAGAGCCCGCCAATTAAATTTTCTTCAAAATTCATATTGACTAAAAACATGGATAGTACTCCGAAAAGAATTCGATCATAAAACGTTCAAAAAATGAGGCATCATAATAAGTCCCCATACCACAAGGATTCCGAGGGCGTATTGTTCAGGATATTGATTACAATCGTCTCCATCCCATCCACAATCAGCATTATTACATCCTTCATCACAATAACTGTTGTTGAAATTGTCTGTACAGTAGACTTCATATTTCGGACTAAAAAATATTCGTAACAGAAATTAAAAAATAGAAAAAGTGTATATAATAGTGAATGAGTGGCTTTAAACAAATTAAAATGTTTGCTATAAACTGATGTCTTACAACCTTGTAGCAAATAATACTATGTGCTTACTTGCAATCTCCTATAGGAGTGCTACAATCCATTCCATCCAGAAGGCATTCTTGAGTATTGCAGTGTTCGTCGCAATGTCCGTTCTTGTGTAGATTCCAGCATTCATACTCAGGCGAACATAATTCCCAAGGATTGGCGTTACCGAAAGTACAATCGGTGCCGTCGTAATCACATTCATGTGTGGTACAGTTCATGTCGCTCTGAAATTTTAATTCTAGCGTAATAAATTGTGTATGATAAAATTTGAAAATATTATAGCCGATTTCAGACAATTGAAAATTTCAAGAACAAAATGAAATTTTATGCTACTTTTATAAAGAAAAGAGGTTCAAAATAATTTCATTTTCATTAACTTCATTTCAGAGAAAAAAATTCTAACATTACTATTTTTTAGTCTTATTTTACAAAACAACATTATTACATAAAAAAGATAACAAAAACCTTACATTGCAGACTCCATTATTCTTCACTTGAGCGCAGTTTGGATTTGAACAGGTTTTATCTGGCAATAGTAAAAAAATATTGTTTCATTTTTCTATTTCTAAAATTTCGATAAAGTCAGTCAAAACCATTTCCACCCAGGGTTGGTAAAATTGATAAGGCAATGAGGAACAATTAAAATTCCAGTATGTATCACTAGCCACTCGTGTGGAAAATTGTACAAAGTGAATATGCAAGAACGTTTACGCTTTTTCTGTAAATTTGAAAACATTAAGCACAGAGAAATAAAACAAGTAAAATAGTCAAAAAAAGATTTTTATAATTCATATCTAATAGAGTTGAAAGCTAAAAGGTTCCAATATAAACTACATTACCTTCTACTCTAGCTTTTTCACAATAATCTCCGTAATAATTTGAAGTGCATTCACATGCGTCATTCACACATACTCCGTTGTTGTAACAAATGTGTGAATCCCCACACGATGAATATTGGTGTTGACAATTGATGCCATAGTAACCCTGAATATAATATTCATGATAAAAATCATACTTAACCATCGTAATAGTAAGACGTTCATTTTACAAGAACATGGGATCGATCGCTTTTGTCTAGTTCAAATACAAGGGTGACCCCAAAAAATAGAACCCAGGTCATTTGGAACATATTCTAGATTTAGAAATACTGTTACTTTAGTGTAATGGGTTCTGTTTTTTGGGTTTTCCAAGACATTTACTTTCTGATAGATGAAATCATGAAACTAATCCATATCTTACAGATGAACAAGAGCAGAAATATCCTTTAGGATCGTAGCTGTTATCAGTGCAAGTTCCACCATTTTCACAAGGATTGATTGCGCAACTTCCTAGTTTCACATCACAGAGTGTTCCAGCATAATCCTGAATAAAAAAAGCAAATAGTTAGAAAAATTTCTTTGTGAAACTAAAACGAAGGTGACAAAGTATTAAAAGTGTTGAACAATAAATAAACATTCTAGACTAGATGAAAAGACAAGACTTACCACAGAGCATACACATGTAAAGCTGTTTTCTCCCTCGATGCATTCTGTAGTACCTGCTGCATTACAAGGATTTGACAAGCATTCATTCACATCACCTTCACACCTGATAAATAGCGGTAATGGATTAAAACAGAATAAGAGCCATATACATTTGAGTAAATGTGATATTAATTTAGTTTTTTTTCCCAAAGTTGGTTATTATACTTTTGTATAATGACATACATAATTTGAATTTTGTGGAATTAACGAAAACTTTTCAAATGCAAAAGAATTTTGAAGGGTCAAATAGGCATTGTCTAATCAACATTTCAGCTAAATCATTGCATTGGATTTACTTCTGAACCTAGTCCTAGCTGAAAGTAAAATAATGACGAAGGTCCGTTATCTAACTTTATGGCAAAACTTTTGCATTCGTTTAACGAGTTGCAAAGAGAGAGCTATTTTTGGCACTGGTCTTTTTTTTCATTTCCAAAAGCTAATAAAATCTTTTAACCTCTTAAATTTCATTCAAACTGATCTACTGCAATATTCTCCTATTGATAAAAAAAGCACCACACAGATGATTAGGTATGTGTTTTATGATGTTAAAGTGTAATTAGGTTGCAAGTCATAAAATAATATGTTGTTTCCCCACCTTGATCCTACATATCCAGACAAGCAATTACAAGTGAAGCCATTGATTCCATCGATGCATTGTCCCCCATGATAACAGGAGTCATCAGTGCAATCATCAACATTGACCTCACAGAATATACCTAAAATGTGATGAATAAAATGTCATACGGTTGAAATCGATTTTTGAGCTGGAGTGTGGCTTTCATGAGTTCGCGCCTTCCTTCCAAGTTAAAAATAAAACCAATTTAAAAAAGGACGTTGGCATTTAAATTCCATTTGCTGTCGCTAAAATGCAACATAAAGCATATTGTCGATTGATATTCTACAAAAAACGTTCACTTTCGCGTGTACTGGAGGAGAAAAAGCAAATAATATTGCTTATTATCAAAGCATTACTAAAATAACAGTTCCGTTGTCGAATATATGACAATAAAGACTCACAACCTGAATGCTGTTGTTGTTCATTACAGAAGATGACAATGGAACTATTAGAGATTTTTGAGAGGAAACACTTACCTGCAGTGCCGGCGAGACAGGAACAGTGAACAGCATTAACCATATCGACACAAGTGCCACCATTCTTGCATGGAGATGACGCACACTCGTCAATGTTCTGCTCACAGTTTTCTCCAGTGTATCCCGCATCACAAGTACAAGAGTAACTGAATGAGAAGAGTTACAATATCATTACAAGCTTGTCGAACAGGCATAGATACCGGTTAAGAATATTTAGAAATGTTATGGTTTATGTGAAAAATCTGATCAGCAAGATTATGCAAAATGGGACATTTTTATAGTTGAAGTACTAAAACAAATATTGGAATTGGTGTGCAGCAAAACTCTTGAATCCTGTAAGATAGTTATCTTCACTCTCGCTACAGAATCCTTGCTTTATATGAATACAAATCCACCAGGAAAAAAGCATGAATGCAGGATAAGTGGTTAGTACCATCAAAACCTGCTAGCTACTAGTAAAGATAGCATAAAGAAAAGAAAATGA
Source organism: Styela clava (assembly GCF_013122585.1). Classification (NCBI taxonomy): domain Eukaryota; kingdom Metazoa; phylum Chordata; class Ascidiacea; order Stolidobranchia; family Styelidae; genus Styela; species Styela clava. Next base: position 7,174,906 of record NW_024102839.1, read on the forward strand.
GGATAGAATATGAAAAAACACAAAAAATTAACATTCCCATTCCTTTTCAAATACCAAATCCAAATTTTAAAAACACGAAAGTTCCACAAAAGACGTAACATACCTGTTGATCAGATCAATGCACGTAGCTCCATTCAGGCAAGGTTGAAGAGCACATTCGTTGATGTCAATGTTACAATATGAACCTGTGTATCCTGGATCACATGTACATTCATGAGCAGTTGTTGTGTCACGACAATCTCCGTGGTTTGAGCATAATGCAGAAACAGCAACCCCTGATAAATAGGAACAAAATGTGCATTTCAGAAGAGAGTTTCGATTTTGTTTTCAGTTCAGGGGCGTAGCCAGGGGGGAGGGATTTGGGGGTCTTACTTTTATATAGCATAAAACGCTTTTTAGAACCCCAAGACTCTCGAGAACCTATGCTTTCCAGACTCCGATCGAACCTGCTAGCTGCTAACGCTCTAACTGGTTAAAAATGACAATTAGAAATTTCATTTGCCTCATATGTATTTATATTTTATGTAATAACAAAAAATATTGCATGTCTGCCCAAGAACATGGAATGAAATTAATAAATGATTCCATAGGCCTACAACCTTTGAATTGAATGTCCCAAATAAATAAATCCTCCCTCAAACTTACCTCTATTTGTAGCAGCCTGTTCGCATGATACTTCTTCCATATCACAATAAACGCCAGTATAACCAGTAACGCACGAACATGTAAAATCTGCTCCATTCTGACTGCATGTTGCTCTGTTTTTACATAAACTGGCATCGGCACACAAGTCAATTAGATTCTTGATAAAAAAAATTCAAAATTAGAACGGCCTTCAACGGCTCAGTTGGCTTACTCAAAAGAGTAACAGAGATTCAAAAATACACATTCAGTACCAGGGAAACACTCATGCTGAAACAGCGACGACAATTACGCCACTCAATAAAAGCACAGACTTTTATGCATATAATAATTTATCCATCAAAAAATATTCAACTCAAGAACAATACTAACCTTCAAAATGTTATGGCATATAAAAACGTTCACGGCCTTAATAACCACAATGTGCCCGTGCAAACCAAAACAATCAGCGAATTTAACAAAATTCAATCCTTATTTAATCTCTTAGAAACTCCAAAGGGAAGGTTCAACCACGGAACCCTACCAGCTGCGTCACTACAGCAGTTACAGTTTTAATACAAATACTGAGATAAAAAAAACTACCCACCCCACAATAAGTTCCCTCATAAGCAATACCACAAGCACATCTCGCCGTTCCCGAGTCCACATAGCATGTTCCACCATTGAGACAAGATACGGATAGACAAGCACTGATCTCATTCTGGCACTTATCACCTAAAAAAAAACGGTTTTTGAGAGAAAAAGATTTGAATTGAAGTTATTCACAAGATCAAAAATTAAGAACTGCTTTTCTCACTTAGACATTATTTTTATGCTCTATCTCACGATAGTTTAACAAGTTAATTTTTTTTATTCTAAAATGCTTTTTTGGGGTTTATATCATCTTTGATTTAGAATATTCGGTATTCCTGTTTCAACATCAATCCTTATTTCAAAGTGAAATTTCGTAATATACAAATATTTAACAATTCTACGGCTTCTACGCTATAAAAAAATTCACCATAATAAGTATACTTCTGTAGTATTGGATCTTTAAAATTCAATATCTAAGACGCAAAAATGTTTGTTAAGAAAATTTGAGAATGAAGAAACAAATACCTGTGTAGCCGCTTGGACATTCACATGTAAAAGTATTATCACCATCCACACATGTCCCACCATTAAGACAAGAACTTGATGTACAATCGTCTGGATTTCTCGAGCAGGTTAAAGAAGTATATCCAGTCTGAAAAAATAAATATAAAATGAATATTAGCAGTGAACTAATGAAACTACGATTTACCAAGCTTGAAAAATTATAAATTGTGATCATATCAGATTGTTTCTTACATGGTCAAAGTTTTAGCAGTTAAAGTGTTGGACTTAACTGTCTTGAGATCGTAGGTTACACATTTCACAACCCAATGCCCCCACCTCACCCAGGGTTAACAAATTTGGGTGGGCAATAGACTTAACTGTTCGCATCGCAGGTTAAACCCCATGCCCCCACCTCACCCGAGTGTAATAAATTTGAGTAGGCAATGGACTTAACTGTGTTAGCATCGCAGGTTACACGTCTCAGGTTAAACCCCACTCCCCCACCTCGCCGAGAGTGTAATGAACTTGAGTAGGCCATAGACTTAACTGTGTTGGTATCGCAGGTTACAAATATCAGGTTAAAACTCATACCACCACCTCACCCAGAGTGTAATAAACAGAGTAGGCAATGCCGGCCCTTCCAAATAATAGTAGCTCCCATCAGAGGCTGCTTGAAAAAGAGCCTTGTTCAGAGCGAAATACATGAACAAGCGTCATGCAAATATATACAGCATGAAATATAAACAGATGAGAGGAAGCCAATTAATCATTCAAAGCTCCGAACACACAGCCAAACATTTCCGAGCCGATTATTGGTAATTAGAAGATTTAACACAAAATCAATATATATACAACAAATCTTTATCGAACCAATATTTTACGATAATTCAGTAACTCGACAGCAACTTACAGGGCATGAGCAAACAAAGCTGTTGACGTAATCTTGGCATTCACCACCATTCTGACATGGGTTACTTGCACATTCGTCAATTTCAAATTGACAATCGAATCCGTTATAACCAGGTTTACATAGGCATTTATATGTTCCAACATCATCGATACATTTTCCAGCGTTCATACATGGATCTGAGAAAATAAAGAAAATAATTAGTCCGTCATACTTGATGATCTAACCAAAGCATAGTTTATTGTTGACACATAAGATTATATTTTCATGTGATTTCTAGAATTTCACATAGAATTTTCAGGAATTTAATGAAAGGAAAGCCAATAAGACAGTTCAAACATATAGCGAACTATGGGCTGTCATATCGGATATGGAAACAGTTAACCTGTTAATCGTTTCAGATGCATAAACTTGATGGTGGAGGAAGCCATAGCTGATCAGAGCCTACATGAACTATCCTACGGCAACGAGAGTACATAATTCCTATCACACATAATTATCTTCAACCTGCGAACCCACACAAGGAAATCAGAGGTGCGATGATGGCAAGCGTGTTATATGAGCTTGGCACGATACGCCAACCATTCAACATGTGAATTGTATGTGTGCCTATGTGATTAAGTTTTCTCAGACATGAAATCAGTAGATAGAGAGAGAGAGATTTATTTTTTCAATATCCAGAAAAAATGACCATTGCAACGAAAGATATACCTGGTGAACAATCATCTATATTTGTTTCGCAGTTAGTTCCTGTGAATCCATTCGCGCAAGCACATTTATAATCAGGTGATAAATTAGTACAAGTTCCTCCATTCAAACATGGTGAAGACAGACATTCATTAATATCATGTTGACAAGTGACTCCTGGAAATAAAAATATTATTTAGATTGAAGAAATGACAAAGTAGATTAATCTTAATAAAAAAATTATATAAAAAATGTTAGATTTTAGTAATATTTCATGAAGGTTTGTTTTCAAAAACTGAAAATAGCGGTGAAAAGTCAATAATGAAAAAATTATATAAAATTAATTGGTCAAACAAAATTGATATAACAATCATAGAAAAAATTTTTTTAATTAAAGGTTTTAATTAATTATTTATCATGCGAAAAAATGTGGCACCTGCAAAATAGAACTACCGTAATAAATTTTTCCTTGAAATTATGAATTAAAAAAAAATAGATAAATTTGGCAAAATAGAATTTTAACCAAAAAAATCCTGATTTCTGTTTAATTACAAAATTAATCAATTAATTAATTATGAACACTATGGTACACTCTATGTTCAAGATAACATCATATGCTTTTACCTTCATATCCTTGTATACATGTGCAAGTGTAAGTCAAGTAATCAGCGGATGGGGTACACTCTCCACCATTACATGGATTCGGGTTACATGGGGTAAGCTCCGTCTCACAATTTGTTCCTGTGTATCTTGCGGGGCAGTTACACGAATACACATTGACCCCACTTGTGCATATACCCCCGTTTTGACAAGGACCAGTCGCACATTCGTCTATGTCCGTTTCACATTTGACTCCGGTATACCCAGGCGTACAAACACACACAAATCTGCCGATTTCATTTTGACATGAACCGTGTTCACAAGGGTTAGATTCGCATTCGTTGATTTCTACTTCGCAATTCACTCCTGTGTATCCAGAATTGCATACACATATGTATCTACAAAGAAAATGAAAATGTATTTGAAGACTAGTTACAGTAAATAATATAAAGACATGTTGAATACAGAATAACAAAATTATTGGACACGTTTAGTGGCCATAACGATCGTTTCAAAATTTTGTTGTTATTGTTATTTGTCTCCGCCTCCATTTTTAAAAAATCGCTTTTCTCTTCGAATACTGGACTAATTGCTTTGATATTTTCAGTGGTTAAAGATAAAATTTTTCTCCAGAAGGCCATTACTTTTTTTTTCGCTATGACGTCATCAAAATTATTGCCACTGGGTGGCGCTACGTGTCCATATATTTGAGCATAGCTCTCTTGTTTAAAATACAACTCACAGATACCTGTACGCAACGACTGATATTCTAGAATTTATCATTCATGTAATATTATTAATCATTGTTCAAAAATTACGGCAAAAAAAAATGACCAAAATTTTCAAGATCTACAGTATATTCCATGTATTATTTTGAAACAGTACGTGATTGGTAAATACTCAAATACTTTGAGATAAATACTCAAAATTTGTAACTAAAATCAAACTCACTGGTTGACATCTTCTTGGCACAATCCATTAATACAAGGATTGCTACTGCATTCTTCAATATCAGAGGAACATCGCGAACCATGGTATCCTGTGATATAAATTAATTTTAAAAAAACTTTTCAATCAAACATTTCAAAAATGCACAAGGCTTGACCGAGACCATATAAAAGAAAAACAAAAAAAATTGTTCTATATTTTTCCATCATTGATTTTATCATTTTTATTGTTTCAGATATGGAATCATGCCAAGATATAATGACGAATCATGACAAGATGATAATACAAGATGACAATAGTTGAGACTAATGTCTTTTCGTATTTTTATAAAATTGAATACAAAAATATTCCAAATCTTTAAAATAAAATAAAATATATTTTCCTATGTATTTGATTATTCATTCATTTCATGTTTCGAAAACTCTCAATATTAAATATCAGTCAAATAAATTGAAGTAATCACTCAAATAAAAACAGAAATGCAAACATTACAACACAGTAGGTTATTATCTTATTTTAAGTAAAAACACACATATATACCTGGCAAACAATTACATGTGTATGTGTTAATACCGTCAACACATGTGGCTCCATTTAGACATGGGTTTGATTCACACTCGTTAATTTCATCTGTACAATGCGTTCCTTTGAAAAGAAATAAAAATTGAAATTTCATTTTAGGCTTGCATCATATTAATACAACCAAACGCAGCATAAATATGATGAACATTGACATGTGAAGATCATCTTCTAGCTTCTATATTGTGTTGTATTAGATCAGTGTCCCCTAATTGGGAATGATTTCCTCACCAAGAAAGAAATTTACTGTTTGAGGAATTCATCAAAACAGAATTGGTACAACTGGGTTGGAAGACGATAGCCGAGTAAATTTTTTATACAAATGGGTCAAACAAAGTACATCTAGTCAAAGCCAACCCAACATGAAATTACTACAAACCCATAAAAGGTGCGGAACAAAAATATAGCTTTCTATACTTTTTGTGAATTTGTGCTCAAATATAGCCAAATGATTGAACATTTTTGTATCCATTTTAAATCATTTGATTCAAGAGTATAGTCATCTTTATTCTTGCCACAGCATCCTTGCGTAACACATGTATGGATCCACTTCCACAAAGGCACAGAGCAAGCAAATCTAGCTAGTCTTGCGTAACCCCAACTGATAGTTCCATTTTAAATTGCTGATCATAAGTGTAAAACATTTGATATTACCCTAACATAGTCGGGTATAACCCACAATCAACAGTTTACACATAACGTAAAATTTTTGGAAGACACATTCAAATTAATACCTGTGTATCCTGGATCACAATTGCATTCATATTCATTAACTTTATCCACACAAGTACCATGAACACCACATGGATTAGAAACACAATCATCTGGATTATTTTCACACCTAAAATACGTAATTTCGATCAGAAAAAGTGATGATTATCGTATTATAAATTGTCCCTTCAAACAAAGCTAGCATTAATCATATATTATACAATGGAGCATAATGATGGATAATACTTAATACTCACTATTCTGAATTTGGATTGATTTTGGCAGTATAGTAAACATAGTTATCAGCACGTCGAAAAAAGCATGTATAGTCTACTTAAACCTAAATTATATTAGGTTTATATGTTATAAATTACCTTGTGCCACTAGTTCCAACGGGACAACTACATGAAAAATAGCCGACGTTATCGGTGCACGTTCCTCCATTCTCACATGGACTTGATTCACATTCGTTTATCTCAGTTTGACAAATTGTTCCCGTATATCCCGCATTGCAATTGCAGATGTATCTAAACGATAGCATGTTATGTAAGAGCAAGGATATCACATTTCAAGCCATGGGTAAGAATTCTAATTGTTGCAGTAAAAAAAAAAACTTTTTCAGATCTAGTGAAATATAATAGGTACTAAAATTTAGTTCTTACTGGTTCACGCCATCTTCACATGTTCCATGGTGACAGGGATTAGTTTGACAATCATCTATATCAGTTTCACAATGAATTCCAGCATATCCTGAAAAATAATAGTAAAAATAATGAAATGTTGGCAAAAATTTTATTTGTAATCAAAATTTACATAATTTGCACCCAATGAAATATTTGATAACAATAATCATATTCAGAAAACGGTATTCATAGTATTTTAATAAATATTAACTCAAGCTTTTGAAATTTTCTAATCAACATTCTCATTTGTGTGCATATTTTACCAAAAGGTACTTTTGAAAAAATGATGCTATCTTATATTTTTCATTTGAACCATTTAGTATAGAATAGTATATTCTGAGATCTTCTCAATCTAATTCTGCACATTTCTAGAAAATTATCAATCATAGAGAGTTGTCTTACCATCTGCGCATTCGCATTCATAACTATTTGCCTTGTCGACACATGTTCCTTTATTTTGACATGGAATGGATGAACACTCGTCAATATTAAAACTGCAATCAGAACCGGTGAATCCTGTAAAAAGCCGTATTATTGGTTAAAAAAATAATGAACTAGCAAAGTAATTAAATTATTATTATGTCTATGTTCTACTATATGGAATATGTCCACAATCAAGTGTCGCGAATGAATAAAGGATACTCCAAATAAAACTGCGACAGATATTTGATAAGAAGATTATTTCTGGTTCGGCATAGCATACCCAATTTGTAAGGAACTGGGCTGTTATGTCATCATCGCAACCAGCCCTCTTTTACACGCATGTTAGAATAAATTCTCTTACCCGAAGCACAATTGCATGTGTAGCCATTGATTTCATCAATACAGGTTCCACCATTCATACAAGGGTTGCTTGAACATTCAATGATGTCAATATCACACAACAATCCAGTGTATCCTGCGAAAGTATCAGAAAATTAAATTTCATTACACAGGGTCAGGCCTGAAGTCACAGAACTGTGACATTTTGGTGCTATATTGCTATATTAGGTGGCGATAAAGCTAGGGCCGAGGCTATCAGAAGCAGAAGATCTAGCTCCTAATTATATTTTAAACTTTTTTTTAATTTTTCAATACTTTTATTTTATAAATTTCAATTTACAATTTAATTTATTTTGAAAGGGTCAAGTTACATTTATATATTTGAAAGTTTCATCACATCATCAGTATCACATAATAGTGACTGCTTGAATCAGAGCGAAAGGTACAAATAAATGTTGCATAACAATTTACCTGGCATGCAAACACATTGAAACTTTCCAACCATGTCAAGACAAGTTGCGTCATTTTGACATGGCGAGCTTTCGCATTCATTTATGTTAGTTTCACATCTAGGTCCTGTGTATCCATCTGCACAATCACATTCGAATGATCCTTCCGTGTCAATGCATTGGCCGTCGTGTTCACATGGATTTTCACCTGAAATAGGATAGATTGTTAAAATTAGTTGTGAACTCGCAACAATCCAAAAATTTGCCTGATATGTTAAAAGCAGTTTATTTTTCATGTTACTTAAATTACACAACGTAGATATTATATCCTAAACTGAGATGCTAAAAAACGGAACAACATTTCAAGGTGAAGAAAAAAGCAAAGAGCGCAGAAGGGATGAAAAGAACAATCACACTCGCTTTTAATACGTCGATAAAAACATCGTGAAGTCTTGATTTATCTAAGCAACAAACTTTATCAAGATCTCACTCATTTCAGTCAAAAAGACTCCAAGAATAAATGATTATGATAACCTCAGCTCTAGCCCAGACAAAGGACTATACTATATGCTGGTGGCTACTAAACAACATTGTTTATTTCTATGTTAATTGGGAAATACATTTTGATATGAAAGTCTTTCATTATAAAAACCAAAATAAAGTAGTATCATGAAGTATGCACAGACATAAAAAAAAATATAGGTATACAAATAACAACATAATCCTGTCTTAGAAAATTTGCAATAGCCAATATTTAAGAATTCAGACACTTATAAATAATACTAACTAAAAATCAATATAAATAAAATCATTTTCTAAGCTATCCAGTTTAACGCAAAACCACAATATATCCAAATTATGTTCAAAGCGATTCCACCTGCAATTTCAAATCATTTTATCTTTGTTTATCAAGTTTTCAATACTTAATATTTATATAAAAACAAACATGCGGTAGACATCGTAAATTAAGCCTATTACGTAATTCCTACCTATTTCACATTCGTTGATGTTGACATCACAACTTTTTGACGTGTAACCGTCAGGACAGGAACACATCCAGTGACCCGTAATGGGGTTGGTGTCGCAAGTTGATCCGTTGGCACATGGATTAGAGATACAAGCATCATCCAAATGACAAAGGATACCTAAGAAATAAAAAAAAAATAGTTGAAATCACACAAAATTATATGAGAATCTATGTTGTAATACAGAAGGTTGATCCAATTTGGAACAAATTCCAGAGTGAACATAATTTTCAACTGAAGCGTCCTAGAATACTGAAACCCGAGTACAATCATAAGCAAACAGAAGTTTAGCTGTTAAATAAATTTTTGTACAAGTAATATTACAAAATTTTTATGTCATTTTTTATATAAAGAATAGTATGGAAAGATATAAACCATCTTAAGAATTCATAAATTATCTAAAATTGAGAAAATTCCAATAAAATAAACTTAATTTGAGTTACGGATTACAATTACTTCAGCACAGGTAGAAAAGAAGTAGCAATTTCCTGACGTGCTACAAAACGCATTGGAGCGAAAATATAAGAATTATATTACACAAACAGTTACGCTCTGTTGCATTTAAAGTTGAAATTGGGTTTTGCCTCTCAGCATTTTCGTGACAAAATCAGTTAAGAAGAACATATAGCTGCTGAGACTACAAAATATTTTTCATGCGGTTTTTACATCATTGCTCTAAATAAGGCTTCAGGTAAGCAACCCTTTTACCCAGAGTCTTAGGAATTTTAAATTAAAATCTTTTTTTTTTCGAGCCTACAAATTTTATTACATCCCAGGCTTGGTACTGGACATGATGGAATTCACAGATTCAAAGTGGATTAAACAGATTATTTCACACTTTCCTTTATATAGTAAATACTTCTGAAAAAAAAGTAAATGTAATATAAATTCAGAAAAGTTGAAAATTGAAAATGTGATGAAATTAAAAGTACCAGTTTTCCCAGGAACGCACACACAAACGAATGTTCCAACTTTGTCGATACAAGTTGCATTGTGAAAACAAGCAGCAGAACTACAATCGTCAATGTTTTCACTACAGTCATCTCCGGACCAACCATTCACACAGTTGCAAGAGAACGAGCCTATTAAAAATTATTAGTAAATTCAAATTGTAATTCTGATTAACCAATGAAATATCACAACTGTCACAGGGGCACTGTATAAATTAGGTTGAAAATAAACTTAAACCAAATTGAAATTAAAACAAGGGGAAAAAAAACTTCATTAAATTTAAAAATTTTCCAAAAAAAATGTTAGAAGTCCAGATAAAGCCTTTTTTAATGCTGTATCCTGTGTTAGTTAGTTAAAATTTGGAAAAATTTACATTGAAAATAAACTGTAACCAAAATGAAATTAAAACAAGTCAAAGAAACATCATCAAAATTATAAAATTCCCAAAAAAATTCCAGTTGAAGTCTATTTCTTGAAGCTGTATCCTTTGTGACCATGAATAAATTATATAAATTAGTTAGTTAAAATGTTAAAAATAAACTGTAACCAAATTCATCGTTATAAATTCATTACTTAAAATTCTGAGAATGCTAAATGGTATACTGTATTGTTTAGCACAACACAACACAAATAATGAGCCAATCATTTTTTAAATGTACTCTGTGTGAGTGTGTGTAGTGTAAGTGTGAGTACTCTAACAAATTGTATACCTTCTGTATTGATGCATGTTCCTCCATTCATACATCTTGTTGTACCATCGTTACATTCGTCCATGTCTTCCTTGCAATGAGTACCTAAAAAAAACAATAAAAAATCAGAAAAATTTTGAAAACCACAAAAAGTATCAAAATCAAAAATATTAAAAATAAATTCACAAATTCAGATGATTAAAACTATTTCATTTGTGAGATATTAGAAATGATTTGTTTGTGAAATATTTAATAACTATTGAGATATATAGCATTCCGTTTCGAAACATTACATATATCATATTTCGAAACCAGGAGTATTTTGTTTCTTTCACAAGTTAGTCGGATATGTTTGTTAGGTGTAAATGTGTAAAGGCAAAAATAGATAACTCTTACCGGTCCAACCCTCGGCACAAACGCAGAAATAATCATTCAATTCATCAACACAAGTTGATCCCGCAGCACATTCATTACCGATACAATCATCTGTGTTGTCTTCACAATGAGTTCCTTCAAACCCTAGTAAAGCAAGAATAAATTTATTGGTAGGATAATATAATATGATAATCAACACTATATTTGATATTAATTTTAGGGTCTATTAAAAAGATCGAAAGGTATAACAGTTTGAAACACTTTTCTCCAATTTTTTCAACTTGTTTTTAGAAAATTGGCTTAAAGGAAGGTCCCACAGACTCACTCAGAAGTTTTCATAGTAAATATATAATTATTCCACAACTAAAAGGAATACCATACCTGTCAGACAATCACATGAGTAAGAGCCATCAACATTAATGCAATTTCCGCCATTCTAAAATAAAAAACGAAAAGATATTTAAATGACAACAGCAATAAAGCTTTCCTGTTTCACCAATCACTATCTTCCGCTGTGAAAGATGTTCATGTCACTTTTTTTTTTAATGGATTTTTTTTTAATCTATCATTATGGGCCAGGGGACATATTCTGGTCTGTTTCAAAATAAAAATATGTTTTAGTTTTTGCTGTTAGAACCAAACTGTTAGTAAAATCAGATTTTCACAAAACCTTGAAATTTTAACATAAACTATTAGCTAATCTGGTTCTATTGTGGGGTGGTATATATATATTCCTTTCAAAAAATATAAACACAATAGCAACAGCTGCTGTACAGTAAGTACACAAATATAAGAATACCTAGAAAAGGTGTGAGTAAAAGGCCAGACAGAGAAAATTTTTGACCATGTAATAATACGGAGAGAAAATTTTTGACATGTAATAATACGGAATGTCCTAACTCCTAAGACCTAAAGTCTCTTTACAATCTCAATTTTGTTATAAAGTCAGTTCTCAATATATCTTAACCAGGCTTTTTGATCAGTGCCCAACTGTCTAAGTATTTTTACTTTATGTAATTAATACATATGTGAGGGCCAAAACAATTGCAAATGTAAACAATTTTAAGACTTTATGGACATCTTATATAACTGGTCAATCACGCAAAATAAATCCAACTGAAATTTGACTGTCAAAAAAATTTGTTGATCACATGTCTTTTTTATATAATATGAATAATAGAATTTGTGTTGAGCCAGAAACCTCTCTAACGCCCAACGGTCCCATGGGAGTATCAATTCATCAGTTGTAAACAATAAATCATATCATGCTCTTAGGGAGTATTGAAATACCACATGAAGTTTGTGCTAATTGGCATCAAAATCAACAAATTTCAAAAAGGGTCATAAAATATCACAATTACCACAAATGCCGGTGGGCCATTTATCGAAGCATGCTGAAATACCACCATAGCATATTTTCTACTCTAATGGTGTTGACTGACAACATTTTATAGTTTAAGTATATTCAATGAATATATGATTGGTAGTCGCTTATAAAAGAGAGTATGGGGTCATAAATCATCCATCCTATGTATGAATCATCATTTACAATAATGCGTGGGGATCATTTCTTTAAACTAGATTTGAAATAAAATAAAACGCCGATTTTGGTTTGAGCATGGGACCATATTTGTCACGATTTAAATATTTTCAATAAGTAGGCCCCAGACCGTATGAGCACAAAAGAAATGTATTCTATCGCAAATTTTACGCATGGCATGCGTAGCATAAAATGAGTCAATTCAATGTTATTTGTGGAGATCTAGTTACGCTAAAGCCTGCAAAATTAAAATGCACATTTTTTTTGCACAAATTCGATAAATAGCGTTCATCGATATGGTATTCCCTAGCATGTTACAGCCACAATATCTGAAGCGAAACATCAAGCAGGTGTTGTCAGAATATATCATTTCTCGTATGACGTCATAGCGCCCATAACTTATATTAAATTGTTACGTTTAAAAAAGTGGTTTAAAAAATAAAAACAGTCGTCCGCGTGTGATCAGACAAAAAAGATATGACGCAACGCTTTCCGTATGGTGTTACGATTAACAGTGTACCTAATGTTGACTTAACAAAAAGGTACGTGTATTCAGAAAAAGGAGTCTCGGCTTTTTTGTTTTGTTAGGGGCTGATAGGAATTTCTATTGTACACCTCTCAAGTTTTCATACTTTCTGTTTCTTTTTGTTAAAACGAAAGATTAATTGTCGCTAAGAACAAACATAAATTAAAATAGACTTCTGCGGGATTGACTTGTACTTAAATCGGGAATTATCGCGGCTTCCGTCCCGAGACTAGTATTTATCGACGTTAGAGATATGTGCGCTTGTTATCCTTGTCCAATCATAGACCAGAGAATTTCTATTCTCCACCGTGGATAAATCATATAATATTTCTACAATGAGTAATAAATCGGCTTTTTCGTAAGTGCTCATTTGCGCTTTCGTGGAAGACATACTGCGTCTATCGAATTCGAATTATAAATGTAAATGTGTTATGATTATAACTGCATGAATGAACATTATGAATTACGTAAACCGGTAATTAAAAAATCTATATTAGTAAATACCGAAAGACGAGTTAATATTATCGGACATAAATTAAAATACAATATGATAATCGTTGTTACAATATGGAAAATGAAATAAAATATCATGACGACGAATAAGATCGGAAAAATGAAAGTTTCACAAGGTTACTTATATTTTGATATATAATTAATAAAACAATTAATACAAATATTTAATTCGCAAAAAAAAACTTTTATTATCCTAACGCAAAATTTGTGTTCAATTTTCATAACGTTATATTTCGACCGTCGAACACCGTATTTATCGAATAATAAATAAAGGTTATTTGTATATACAGAAGAAATATATAATTTATACCAATCGTTTTAGTATTTCTCAAAATCGAATTTGAGTGATTAGATCCATTCAAAAACTCTCAATCTATTATGGTGCAGCGCCCGAAAAAGTGAATTGTTGATTTTTTTTTGTCAACGCAATTAACAACGCAAGGAAATCATTAAAATAACAAAAGATTGACAACAGATGGTCAATTGGTCAGTTATATCGCGTGACCTAAAAATGTTGTCCGAAAAGTCAACGGGGGATGTCATTATTTGTATTATTTTGAATAATAAGAAGGTATTTAGGGGGGATATTAATTTGAATAAATTATTCCATCGAGTACGCCACGATAATTTAACGAACAAAAATATCGCCGTGGTAGCTTTATAATGATGTTGGAATAAAATACCAATACCCATATAAAGTTTAATTGTAATTTTGTTATATTCAAATTATTTCATATTAAGTATATAAAAAAGTAAAATAAGTTCAAATACTGGGTAGAAAACGAACAAACCAAAAATATACATACCGTGAGTCGGTAGTGGGTATACAGCTGCTTTAATGGCAAATCAAACTCAGAATGTTTTTTAAAAATTTCTAAATCAAGATGAAATAAGAAAACAAAGCCATATGACAGTGGCTATCAAATTTACCGACAAAACAAGGAATCATGAATCTCCAGTTCTGTTCCTCCAGTTCTGTCCAAGTTCCAAATTAATAAATATGAAGACGGGAGATACTCTAGTCTAGGGAGATAGAAAAGTCCTAAAGAATTTTCAAGATGCATTTTCGCACTTCCACTCCGAAAAGGTGTCTAGACAAGCGGCGAGAATTAAACAAAAGTTTTAAAATAATATAATATGTTTTGTAATGATTTACACAATAAATATTACCGCTCAATGTATAATTTGCCATTTTCAGTGTAAAAGTTACCAAACATCACAATTCCCAACATTTTTCATCGGTATATTTGAATTTACACAATAAATATTACTGCTTTATGTATAATTTAATTTTCCATTTTCAATGTAAGAGTTACCAAACATCCCGATATTCAACAAAATGTATCAGTCCATTTAAATTATTCGAAATAGACCAAATTTGAGGTAGAATTTAATTACGGCAAAATATTCGGGTGTAGACATCCCCCTAATGAGAATATCACAGTTGGATATATAGCGACATTTGGAATTTACCAAGCAGTCGCCCGACACGGATGCGCACTTTTAGCGGAAACGAATACAACAGTATATTTCACAATACGGTTGAAAACGAAATTCGATAGTTCGTAGGCGCGTAACACGGCCCCTGAGAATTGTTACAATGATACACAGCGAGCGATATCAGAAAAACACTGCAACATAATTACACTTACAAAC
This sequence comes from Styela clava, assembly GCF_013122585.1. Lineage (NCBI taxonomy): Eukaryota > Metazoa > Chordata > Ascidiacea > Stolidobranchia > Styelidae > Styela > Styela clava. Next base: position 7,190,226 of record NW_024102839.1, read on the forward strand.
GAGACAGAAACGTATTACACGTATAATAAATTGCACAAATCTTTTTCAATACTGACTGAAGTTAAAACTAAAATCTGGGGGCAAAACCAATTTTACTATTTGAAATACATTCTGAAAAAATATTTTTGAATGAGGAATATCAATACATTCTAAACTGGGGGCAAGTCCATTAGGAAAATGATATAAATCACTATAAATAACCTTCATAATGATCATATCTAAAAAGACATAAATATATAGGCCGTTGTTTTCTCTGTGTTAAATTCAACGAAAGTTCTTGTACTTCAACAACATTAACAGAATGATTTCGAGCGAAATTGGACCGTCCTCATACATCACAAATTATTTGAGAAGCGTTTTATACGTTGTCCATATCCAATCGATGATTTTCCGTATCAAAACGTTGTTGGATATTCATCGCCGAAACTTAGTTTCAATAAATAAACTGAAATCGTAGCAACATAACTAGACAGGGACAATATCTTTTCAAACTACAAACGCACAAAACGATAATTGATTTGAAATGAAAAATTGAATGAAAACGCAGCCTGTGTGCCTTGTTTATCCTTTGAAATCGTACCACAATGAAAAATACAGTATACAATTATGATAGTAATATGGCGTATTGAAAATTATAACACGTATTAAATACCAATTTTTTCAACGTTTTAAAGCGAATAATTAATATCAATAATAGTGATCAACTGAAAAAAAAAACGGCGTTTAGTAAAAAACGAAATATTGGGCGTTGCACAATGTAAAAAATGAACTATCTATGACCTTATATTGCGTGCCAAAAGACAAAAATCCGACCGTGAAAAAAAATAATTTTGTTGGTGTAACTTGACAATGATATTTCTAGAGATGTATGAAAGTCGCATATCCATTGACGCAAAAAAAAATGGCTGAAAAAATCGGCATTTAATTTAAAACGTTTTAATTATTTTTAAATACAAATTAAACTTCTGAATAGTGCATGAACGTATGAGTCACTACGTGTCCTGCAACTCGAGTCAAAGATCAATCGGAAGCTGAATTTCTTTGCAATGAAACACGTAAGAAATGTAACTGAAACAAATTTTATTCTCGTATCATGATTGGTGCAGAATAATTTCCCTTGGAGAAAATCACTCAGCCAGAAAAGACATCGAGGCAGGAAGTAGTGACTAATCATTGTGAGGGTCCTCGAAAGTAAATTAGGAAACAATTGGCACACATGTGGCGTCAGTTAATCCCAAAACGTCGATCAGATATAATAAATATTTTTGAATGAAACATAAGGCAAAGTGCGGTATATTAACTCATAATGTACCGAGTAATTAAGTCTCCTAAATGTCGTCGCTCGTTGGCAAAAGGTTAACATTGAATCGAGCCTTGAGCGCGTCTTGCAAATTGTTCGGAAGAGAAGTTCTATTTGACAGAAAATATAGGCGATCATTGCATAACAGCATTATTGTGAAAATTTACGACAACGCAATTTTTGTAAATCGCCTACATACTATGCAAAGTTGGTGCTGCATACCCACGGCTTACAATTCGAATTTTGGTAAATATTATCTTCCAGGAGAAATTAAACACCATGTTTAGTCTACAATCTGACACGCAGGTGTATGTTGTTGATACGGCGATAAGAAAAAAATTAATTTCTGTAGTCAGACTCAGATATTCAAATGTGATCAATATTAAAACGACCCAGTCTTATTTGTATACTATACTTTAGCTACTTTGAAATAAGGCATTGCAATGACGCACAAGATCACACAATATACAATATCGGGCAAGCTTATAACTAAGTAGGTATTAAGTTTTTACAAACTTAAAATTTCGAGATCGCATTCGAATATAATATCAAAAATAGAAACGTAAAAGCCAATTATTTCCCTAAAACTAATTGTAGTTAGATGGTTGCAAATTATATATATGTTTATCCAGTTGGCCATGTTTGAAATTATTGGTATTGTCATGAATATTTATTTCATTGTTTCAAACGCAAAGGACAGAAAAAGAAGCAGTAATTAGGAACACGCTGCACCAATTAAGTATTTACAACACATTTGGTAAAAAGAATAGTCGAAAAAATATTCGAAATAGATGCTTTCACACCGGTTAGAGTCGCCATTTATTTCACAAATTCTATGTGGATTGTCAAAGCAGAATAACACAATAATTAAATTCAGAAAGCGCTCTTGTGTGGAGGCGATAAGTACTTGATCTTTATCCGCATATACTGTAATTACAGAAAACCAGGGACACGTGACGTCACAAGTGGGCATTAAAATTTCATCTGCCGTGTAACGGGTATTTGACTTAAAGATCAACCCCCGCTCTCCACAATGCTGAAAATCAGTTTTCTATTTCACGAGGGTACTTTAAAATGTAAAAATAACTTGTTTTGTTTAAAACAATACAAGTTCAGTTTTTTTTTTTGAAATAATAAATCGTGTATGGGCGACGAATTCCAGGAAAATCTTTTCTCTGGGCTAGGCTTTATCATACAAGTGTGAAACCGATCTGCGAATCGTGGATGGCAAATTGAGGAACAAAATTATAGAGATAGCGACACGACTTGCGCATTATTTATGAAGAATTATAAAACGATCAAGCGATTGAAAATTAAAGCTTAGGTCGCGATGGTCGTCGCCGCTTCGCACCTGCCTTTCAGCAGCAGGCCGACGACTTGTCCTAACGAAACACGATGACAAGCTAAGTTGATATTTTTGCCTAAAGAATTCGTCGACAAGACGAAATCCGTATGTCATTGTTTGTTTTACAATTTAATCCGTGAAAATTGATATTAGAAAATAATGAAAAGTAATAGTCATATTAGTAAAGGCTATAGTCAAACGTCTATTCTTAATAAAATTAATAATAATAATTCAAGAAAAAAAAGAACGAAAATATTTTATTCATTTTCGCTCTAATTTTTAAAATAAAAAACTTTCAACTTCCAGTTAATATTTGGATAGACGGTACAATTACAGTAATTATACACCATTATCGCAGGCAATTTGACATTATAAAATATAAACTTCTGTGACGAGAAATTCTAATCGACATTTAAGGTTTTGTAAGATCGGTAAAATTACGTCTAGGACGCGGTAAAGATGTATATCGGATTTATGCATATCGTAAATAATGTTATCATAGACCGCAAGCTGAGCCGCTAGGTTGCTTTATTTCGACGTATTGTATTGTATGCGGAGTGCGACCCGACGGCGTTCGTTTATCTCTTTTTGTCGTGGAGTGATAAATAAAGAAACAGGGTAACGTCTCTCCTCAGGCGCGCGCGAACTTTCATCGAAATCCTTTCCCACGCTAGTGAAGCGTAACGAACAAGATTAAGTATCCAACGATAAACCAAGAAATGTGTTTGGAAGCAAAAAAGGAAAACGGCTAGAGGCGCCGACATAAAAATAGGGTTGCTTTAAAACAAGATGGCACAGCGTACGCTTTTGTGAAATCACAATGGGGTCCAGTAGCCGAAAAGTTGAAAATGTAATTTTACTCCGACGATTGTGATTCGGTAAATATACGAACCCTTATGCGTAATTCAACAAATAAACTCAACGTATTAAAATATGACGAAGATAATAAGCGTGGCGTATCAATTATTGGTTCTCATGCGGGCGGGATCAAATAAATCATCATATCAAAGTGAAATATACCCTGTTAGTAAGCTATGTAACAATACACACATGTCTGTATGAAATGTATATGAAGTACTTTTTACATGAGATATGTGGGAAAATGATTTGACTGATACACCAAGTTAGAAATTTTGAAACTAAATTTGTTATAATAGAACAACCAAACTCCATATGTACAGATAAAAAGTGCATGTGAATAACAAATATTCCAGAATAACAATGACTATATGATAAATCAATCTTTTGCCGACTAAATTTGTTCTACAATGAACAAAAGTGTGTAAAAATAAACAATACTAAGTTCTCATATAAAATCACCTATTGTTATAAAGCTAATATTGACCAAATGTCTACTGAATTACACAGTTGCGGCAGGTAGTTCAATTTACAAGCATGAACATAGAACAAACAAAACCAATGATGTTTGAATCTATTATTTTCTAATAAATTTTCCAAAAAAATAGTGATATAGGATTATTGGTTATCTTTTACTACATAACTACATAAGTTACCCAGGAGAATGGTACAGGGTGACGTCAAAAGAGAACCCATGTCATTTGGAATATATTCTAGAGAGAACTTAACTTTTGTGCTAAGTGTTACTGAAACTTTTGGATACAATCATATACAAACACAAGTTCATGAGTTAAATGTATTTTCTTCATTTTCGCAAAAGTGATCAAGAAATTCGTGGGTTCAGTTTTTTTTGAGTCCCCCAGTACATCAATAATTTTGCCTGTATGGAGTAGATGAAGTCAAAAAATCAAAGTTTGAAACTGAAAATCTATAATACATTAAGTCAGTCATCCTTGAAAGGAACAATGATAAAAGACACCTACTCTTAATTTTAAATAACAATAAACGATAACGAGGCACAAATTATAAGTGGCACTTGGAACTATAGTCGTTAAATTCTCACAAGCGAAAGATGATGCGCTCATAAAAAGAGTAACAATAATTTTGCATGAGGGGGAGACAATAAACAAATTACATAAAATTTATAAAGTAATAAATTCATCATTAGAAATTAATAAAATGTTCCGCTTGACTAAGCAATTTAGGTTAAGAGTTATACATAATAGAAGCTGAAGAAATTCACCTTGTTGGTCAATTAAAATACAATTGTCTACTTGTTCCCCAACGTAACACCATTATACTTAGATATTTTATTTTATGTTAAAGACTTTTGCTTCTGGCGATTAAAAATTCCTGAAGTATCATATAATTAAGTACCCGAAGTAATTTGATAATTATGTTTAATTGAATTATCGCGGAAGTTGAAGCAAAACAAGCGCAAATCAGTTGATTCGAACAATAAAGAGTTTCGTAAGTGGAAGCTACATTTCACAAATGTCTATATATGTCTGGTGTCCATATATGTCTTAAATTCCGTTTGAAATACTGTTCATTTTGCGGATAAACAGTCTATTACAAATTAAAAATATAGTTTTTTAAATAATCCTATTAATAATCAATCAAATATTGGCATGGTATTGCCGAAATTTATGAGGGTGAGCTGTCCCATAATGATGAAAATATTCTAACATATGATTTTTCAAGATATGTACCATAACTCATAATGTTGATGATGCTACTATTACTATCCTGATTCATGAAAATGAGGGGTTTTTAAATATCACTATTTTTTTAAAACATCGAACTAACTAGTTGAAGACTTCGTACCAATTTTCACCAGCTTGATAAAATCAAAAGCTTTAAGCTGCTAAACAATTTAATAGTACACAATCTAATTTTAGTTTTTGATGCTCATATTACCCCAGTTTAACCACTGTACATTTAAATTCTTGCTTACATAAGTGACACAGTATGCATCACCCCTATTACTAGTAAAAAAACAGTCACTGCATCATACATGTAGGGATATGATATAGTGTGCATCATTGACTCAGTATCGAAAAATATAATTTCCAGGTGAACGGAAATTTTATTTCTGTAAATAAACTGTGAATTACTGCCTCCGATGGTTACATTGCTGGATTTTTCATAGTGTAAGCTATATGGAAAATTATGATAACAGCCTTAGTATCCAAGGTACAAAGATAGAATTAACAATGTCTATTATTGAGTAATATAATGAATCGGCATACCGCACATAGGTTAGGATTGTCAGAACATTCATCTTTATCATTGGCACACGTGTCACCATAATAGCCATCCGTGCAAGTGCATTCAAAACTGTTTGACACGACAGTACAAGTTCCGTGATTGCATGGGTTTGAATGACAGTAATTGTAATCACTGCATGTGGTCCCTAAAGAAAACACAGAATAAATTTCATTATAGAATTCGCCAGAAATGATTACAAACAATCAGTAAATAATAATGTTCCATATAAGGAACTGGCACACTCTAATAGATGCCTTAAAATAGTTCAGATTAGAAAATCATGACCGACTGATGTGAAAAAAATGAATACGGTAAATTTTGATGGCACATCAATAAAGTGGTAATAACTTTAAATCTTTCAAAACTCTCAAATATGCTTACCCATATATGTAGATGGGCAAGAACATTGCCATGTATAGTCAGTGGAAGATGTTGCTACTACGCCACACGTTCCGCTATTATCACAAGGTGATGAAGCACATGGAGATACACTATAAAAGAAATAATGTGATAGTTTTATGAATAAAATTCATTCATATTAAATAATTTAAGAAAAAAATAAAATCAGCCTAAATGCCTAAAAATGAGTAAAATCCTCAAAGTTCAGGGTCTTTTTCAAAATATACTATAAATTCTTAAAATAGAAGTTTCGAAAACAATTTTATTTGTACCGTTAATTGTTTTATAAAAAATACAAAGTCGGATAAATAGTATAAATTAGGCATATTCAGAATAAATATAAAACTGAATATTGCAAATTAATTGGTGTAATACATGCACAACCTATAACTAGACGCAATCAGGATGTAATTAAATGGTCTATACATATCCTGTTAACATAAAATTGATATTCAACATTAATAGATATACAATAACGTGATAATCATTTAAATGAAAACCAGCTATTTTATGTATTTGAAACATACGGATACAAATTGTTGATTTCTTCAAATAAACAGAGACGAAAAATTTCCCATTATTATGTTTGAACACAATAGCACATACGAAATTTTTCCCACAAAACTCAATGCAATAAATAGATGAAAATGAACGTAGCAAACATTACCTGCAAACTGAACTTATACATATTTGGCCACTTGTGCAATCCGCATTAGATGAACAACCAGATGCTAAAAAATGAAACATATAATTAACATATTCCAAGCACATTTTTATTTAACTTCATTATTCTCGCTAAAATATAAAACAGCGTCAATACACATAAATTTTCTCAAAAATATGACCAAGGAAGAAATCACATATATCAAGCAATATTTAATCTCCTATTTTATTTCGGTGAAATATTGTGAAGAATGCTCCTATACAGCTCAACTGTACTCATGTGAGAATTTTCATTCCACAATTGACTTTTTTAGATAAATATCTGACTAAAACAATCTACAACACTGTATGAAACAATAGAATAAATAACATACCGTAAACAAATAAAAATGGAAGAAAAATTGCCGCTTGAAAAATAATCCGAAATTGAGGTAAATCCATTTTTTGTTGAAGTTAAATCCACTTCCTCGACATACGATACAATATGTATGTCACAAGAGTAAAATATGATAAAACCTTATTAAATAAATTAACTTGTTCTCTTTATTGCTAATTACATTCCTTCTTTTATTTCAGTGGATAAGGAATTAACTGAACTATCATCTAAAAAATATTGAATACATTATATCAAAAACAGCCTACTACCCCCAAGACGTTCAAATAAACCAGTGCTTCCCAATATTTTTCGTTCAATTTCTTTCTTCAACTTATTTGGAACTCTATGTTCCTCTCTCCCTACACATAAAAAAACTGTATTTATATATCGATTTTTAGCTAGTGTTATGCACAAGAGAAGTGCTACAGTAAGGATAAAGAACTAAACAATACTTGTAAGACTACAGCATATATAAAGCAAAATTCCTCCTCGAGTGACAATATTTCTCCTTGGTAAGGAATCCCTCCCAAGTTGGGAAATATGGCAGTGTTGTAACTCAGACTAATCTGTCTTGCTTCTATAGCTCAAAATGCTTAACTAGAAATATCAAGCTAGCAGTTTAAAAGCATAATGATTATTAAAACAGTTCCCACATTCTATAATATATTATTATACAGTTATGGCACTAATCTTTCAGTGACATTATTGCATCCAAGAGATTAATAAGAGATTAACCTAAAAATCAATACATGAATCAAGTAGTATTGAGTGTGAGATTTTCTCCCTTGTGGGGCTCCAAAATGAAGAGATGAATTTGGTTGAGCTGTTAATCCGAAGATATAAAAATCATATTATTGTTTACCTCATTTGAGAATATCCATAATTAAATATTTTGATAAGGTATTTTATTTTTTTATTTTTATTTATTTGGAGGTGTTCAATTCAGAATTAACATCTTCTTGTTTAAATTCTTAATAATGCAGTAATACATCCAACTCCAATAGACACAATAGAAATTTCTTAGTTCTTTACTACACTGCTTACAACAGTACAATGGCTGAATGGTTAGTATTGTTCATCTAATTATTAATTAAATATTTTTGAAATTTTTCATTATTTATGAGTAAGCTTATTTCAGTATTCACTGACTGCATGCTTTTAACCTTGCTAAAAGATTTTTGGTAAATATACAGAAAATACCATACAAAAAAGTTTGAAATTAGACAAAAATTTTAGTTTGTTCTATACTACTTCACTAGAATTATACGGTACTATCAGACTATAGACAGATAGACGTTTATAACAGTAGTTTGAAATACTCGCATACCAGCATACAGATTTATAGTATGGTACTCAAACTCTAAAATAATGTCTTATGTATGTTGTCGTAAATGACAAAAAGTACAGTCAGCCAATACAACATACCGGAACAGACATAAGACTATTATTTGGTCTCTACTTTCCTTCTTACAGTCTTACTGTCTTATGAAGATCGCGAAAATTTCTGATTCAGATAATTATATTTCAGAATTTTGCATATGATTAACAACAGTTAAAGATATTCAGCTTATTAACTGACACGCTGACAAAGAGGTATTATTAATCCTGTCTAAAACCGGTTCCCTAGAAACTGCATTACCGTACTGCTGTACTGAATTACGGTACCGGTACCGGTACCGGTTCTTCCTAGTTTTGAGCCTATCACTTAAACTTGTCGTGTGTAAGCAAATACTGGAATATCGCTGCATTGCCAATTGCATATTTGCGACAAATATCCCGCTGGTTGCTTGGCTAGTACTTCCTTGCAATAGATAGAAAACAGCTATCAAGTTCCCGTCGCGTCTGGGTTTCTTTATTTACAGATTTACGACAGTCTGCAGGAAATCACGACAGGCAAGCTCCAGTCCAGCAGCGACAGTCGCCAATGGTGCATGGAGTAATAATCTCATACATTTTTGAATATGAATGAGTAGAATGTTAACATCAATTAATCAAAACATTTTTATCTGATAGTTAGCAGATTTTATTGAATATTATGAGTTGGCTCAACTAATAAATATGATTTGGCGGTCTGCGGACGATGGTAAACCACGAGAATACGACTTACAATAGCACGTTGTATGACCATACTTCAGTGCACCAGTTCAAAACCTGTAGCAGGTGATACGAGGAAGAGGATTACTTGGGCGCATGGTGATTTGGATAGTCATTGGTCAGTGTCTGCTTCATGCAACACCAAATGCTATGTATGCATCTTGACAGGTAAGCGCAAAGTGAAAGGAAAGAACTGGTTTATTAATTTATCAATTCGATAATCATATTTCCTCACCTCGAATGAAAAATAAATATTTTTTTCTATAATTTACTGATAAAAATTTGCAATAATCAACGACACTAAGAACTACATGTAGATCGCTATTCATGAATATTTTTTAGATCGGCCAATAGGTTCGAAACAGTCGCTGGATGCACAAGCACATAGAAAGACATAGCGGCAGTAGTGCACGAAACGAGTGGTAGGCATAATTCAATCCATCTATTTTATCAACTTTTTATGCTACTGTCGCAGATTCCACAACAATATGTGTCCAGTGTTTGTCGTATTGATATACCACTGACATTACTCAATGTTTTACAATCAACTGAAATCGTAATATCTATATATAGGATGTTTCCCCGACCCGTGACCCCAGAAAAATTCTCCCCATACTTTGCTATTGCAACATTTTGGTTGCTTATTGAAAAGTTGGCACTTACAAACTTAGTTACATGATCAAAAACCATCATATTTTTTCAAAATATACAACCAGTTGCCGCTAAGAGGTACTGATAGCTTACTTTACTTTAAGCATAGGCTATCGCAGCTTTTCTGGGACTGATTTTTGATTACTGCAACTAAACTAAAGCTCATCGGGAGACATATTGATAATTAAATTACTTCATTTACAACTAATTTTTAGAAACACAACTGAAATCTGACAAATAACACGCAAAACCACGAAAACGAGGTAATGTTTACAACCGAACAGGGCGTCTGTAAAAAAATTACCATTGTTACGTCATCGTTTATTTTTTTGCTGATTGGTCATTGTTACAGAAATAAACAAGGTAATCGATGATCAGGAAAACATCCATAGCAAGGATTTAAATTACGAACTTTTTAATTAGCAAAAAGAGGAATTTGCGTCATTTGCTCATAGATAGTGCGCAGTTTTGATCTTTACACAAACAGCACTTTTTTTCAGGACTGTGACGATTACAGATACTCGATTTTATGCAACTTATGTTAGTGTGTGAAAACACGGGTTCGCGTGTATAAGTATAAACAAAGACGTAAACAATGCTGGGTAAAAACTTCTCCTACATTCGAAAGAGTTTAAAAAAAAAATTCTACTATCGTCTTCGATCTACTCTCAACCGCAGTAAAGTCACCACCATCCCGCTCCATCTTCATTTCAGATTTCTAATTCAAGTCAACAAAATTATGTTTTCCAAACGACACTGAATGCTAAAGAAGAATGAACGGCAAAGGAACATGAGTATGGTTCTCGGATACTTCCAGAATCATTGCACCTCTAAAATGTAACTGCTGTAATAAATAGAAACAATCTCCTCAAAACCATGCCAATTTGTAAAAGTTACAAAAGTTATCAGATCCATTGTATGCTATAAGATTTGTGAAGGCACTGTTGGCAGTGGGCTGGTAACGATGTAGCCTACTATACTCAGCTTACTGTTGAAATTAAGTAGGCTTACCATAAATCTGAAACAAAAAACCGGGACGGTGCGATTTGGCAAACATTCGGTCGATTGCCAGTCTTGATAATATTGGAACGTCTACCATGCCATTGCGGGTATATACGGCTGTAAATCTCTACTGATCATTGAATTGGAAAAAACACAAAAAATTAGTTTGTATTATTTATTTATTTTAGACCAAAAGTATTTGTCCGCAGATGGAACCTTTCTCAAAAATTCTTGTTTTGATTTTGTCATAAAACTGATAACAAGAGACATCACCATGAAATTTGCAGGTTACGGAATTGTTGTATATTTTCTTCTGGCATTCTGCACCTGCTTTCGGACCAAAATTTTTTAACAATGAAAAAAATCCTTTTAACAGATGCCGATGTTCCGAAAAACAAAATCAACCAATATGCAGCAAATTCGAAATGCTAATATTTCTGTTAGAAAAAACGTTAAACATCTTTGTCCACTTAATTTCAACCGGCAAAGTAAGTCAAATTGCATTTGAACCATGCTCAGATAAATATCTCTTTATCAGTATTCGTCAAAAAGTGCATCGCTATTCAAAACCTGATCAGCTAACCAAACATATTAATTATCAATTTTGCAGACCAAACACTTAAGTCCAGTTTATTTCACTCTTCAAATTTGTCCGTATGTGTGGCCTGGCAGCATTGTAGGCTTCATCGTGCAGCTCTATATACGATAGACATTTCTCGTAAAAATCGCAAACATTCTTTTTAAATACAAATTTTTTCCCTGCAAATTTAGCTTTACCTCTGACAGAATATTTGCAACATCTACGGCAGGGGTCGGCAACCTTTTGTCGCCCGCGGGCCAAAATTAAGGGTTGTGAGTCATTGGCGGGCCGCACATATTTTTAGAAAGTTGAAACTGAACGGATGATACTTTTTATATTAAAAATCAAGCAGTGATACATCTCTCGAATAGAATATAGATTTATTTCCTCATTGCATCTCAAAAAATTACATTTGAATATTTTCAGCGCCATTGAACCCTTTGCACTTAGCATCAACTTTTCTGCGTTTTGTTGCCATTCGAGCTTGAAGTAAATCATCATTAAATTCTGAGGAGAACAGCGGGGCAATGCACCAACTCTCATTTATTTCTGACTAAACGTGCAAAATCAGCGAATCCGCTTATCAAACAGCGGACATCAGAAATTCTAACTGTGTATATTTACAAGTTAATGCAAATTTAGCCTCAAAAAAATTTGAAATTAATTTAGAGGTGCAGTCAAAACTTTGGTCATGAATAGCAGTGTGATAGGTAAATGTCGGCTGCCAACGACACAGAATCATCCGAATTTGTTATCGCAAAATTGGTCAGTCGAGTCGATGCCTCAATGTTTTGTGCTTCCTGCTTTGGATATGATCGTTGACATCTGAACGTCCGCCATGACTAATAGAAAAACAGATCTGCAATGCGTACAGTGTACCTTTCCTTCTCCAGTTTGCTTCAAATAAGGTAAATCTTTCTTCAACTCATCAGAAAACTTGTACTTTCTTTTTGGCATTTCGACAACTTAACGACATTGCAGTTAACGCCAGGAAACGCATTAAAACATATACCAATTGTGACATAACAATAGAGCGATTTCTCTCTCTGAACTAGCAAAGTGTGTCGCAAAACAGTGGTAAATGGGCTGTCACCGTTAAAAAAAAAATTTGTAATAATAATGAATTTGAATTTTACCCATGAAAACCGTGCTGACAAACCGGGACATTTGAGTCAACCGGCCGGGACGCCGAGACAGCTTGTCAAATCCGGGACTGTCCCGGCTAAACCGGGACGTATGGTAAGCCTAAAATTAAGTCCAGTATGTTTTTTGCATTATTTCGTAAAAACATGATGGGTCATGCTTTGTGACCCGAGAGTCAGCAGTTCCCCATTGAATAGTATTGTATATATATAATTGTAGAAGTATTTCCGTACATCGAGGATTGACTCTAAACTCGCATGACAGATTTATTTTTCTGGTGAATCTCTGAGAGTATTTCGCAAATGTATGAAAACAACCACAATGTGTAAGACATGAGCATTTAGCACCCGGTGAATGCTAGATAAATATAGGCTGCATAAAAAAGAAACATATAAAATGGCATAAATGATTTTCCATGACACACTTCATATATACATGTATATATATATAACAAGTTGCATTTAAGAAGTTTGTCCAATTAAAAAAGTTTGACCTCGTATATTTCTTAGCCTTAACAGTTGATCATCATCATAGGTTCATTACTTTAAATCGGTTTATAGTATTGAAGATGTTACTCAAATCTTTATTAAACCTGTGGATTTATATGTATATATGCTTAATTTATAGGCCAGCTTAGCGCAAATAACCAAACAAGTAAAAGAACAAATACAAAAGTACCCTGAACTGCGTCAATTTAATTTCAGCGCTGTTATAATGTTGACACCTAAATACTATTTTCATGAGACTGACTGAACAATTCTAATGTTTTTAATGAAAGCATACCTGAAAGAGTATTATTTAGATTAGACATATGAGTAGGCGCGCACCGGAGAATTGTTGTGTATGTGGACATTTTGAACAATCAAACCTATGTGAAAGTGCGGATTGGCCCTTTCTGATCTGGAGGGCAGTTAGATATTTACGACAGCCAAAGTACTTGGAAAATCGAGCTGTCGGTATTATAGCAATTGAGAGATTAGAAGTCAGACCTGTGGCACAGGAGTAGTGTTTCTTGTTTTCTTTTACGCTAAGAATCACCATTTATATTTATGGCTAATTTGAGTTGAGTTAAAACGTATCTCAGTTACTCACTTCATTCGTTAGAATCGCTTCACTCAAAAAAAAAATCTCTGTGCAGGATAATATATATATTTGATGCCCATTTGTTTGACAGAATGTATTTCATTGATACAGATGCACGCTGTAGTTTCAGATTTTGTAGAAGGGAATACATTACCTGGAAGGTCTGTCTAAATTTACTGAAAATATTAATTTATTTTTCATCGAGGAGCGTAGGTTTATCTATAACTGACTTTGTGGGCAGTTATCCACATCGCGTAAAATACGACTTGAATATACAGTACAAAGAAGGGTAGAAAGCTATTTTCGTAAAATAAATGTAAATAGCGATTATTTTTATAACACATTATAATTGAAAATGAGTATCGACGGTAATTCATCAAAATCGAATTACAAAAATACAAGAAATAGAGCTCTTCGATTGAATTGCTTGATGGAACAGGAATTAAGAAATATTGACATCACAAAAAAATCGAACATGATTTACGTTGAAAGTGAAATCAGGTGAATATGAATAAGGGCTTTTTCAAATAATTCAAAAACGTAAAACAGACCAATGATTTCCCATTCGCGTCCCTTTGAAACAATCATCAGGTTCGTGTTCTCATACGTTAATAAGGAAACTTTTTCATTGATTTCAGATTTTTTTGTGTGTGAATGATACTTGAATAAATCAAGCTATTCTAAATTTGAGTCAGAGTAATAGGTAAGGATATACAGTAAATCGGTTAAAGCATTTCAAATTTTCCTTTGGTGCTAGGTCTTTGAAGGGCACTGCCTACTCTCACTTAAGAAACTATAAAATAGACAATCAGGGGGAAAAAAACGCTTCCAGACGTTAAGAATTAACAAATGTTCATTTCCTCAATTGCTAGGAATAGATATATTCACTGCTTTAGTGGTCTTTTGTTGTTATTGACTGATGTCTGACCTTATTGTAGTGCGTCCATCTTGCGTCTTTCTTTCTTTTCAGGTCGTATTCCAATTTGGACATATTTTGTCTTTTCTAACGTGTTATCATAAAATATATGTTCAATGTGTAAATGATAATAATATCTTGTATATATATGTACTGGATATTAGCATAGGTGTATGCCATGTCCTGTTATGGAAAGACATATTCCAATTGCGTGACCCAACACCGCTACCATTATATTCCATCAAGGCGGACACGGAGCATATTTGGTTTATAGAATCTAAAATTATCTCTCCTAACAAACTACTAAGGTTTTCTGTTTTTAGGTTCAATTGCGACTCGTAAGTGTAAGCGTGCTTGGTTTCATTCCTTCCTCCTTACATACCAAATAAAATATTACACACAAATGCAAAAAAGATTTCAATGTATTTTAATGTATCTTTTAACAAACAAAAAAGTTTTTTTCATTGAATTATGAACATACTTTTAGAGCCACAAGGATATTTTTGTCTCTCATTCACAAGCATTGCGGTAAATGCGAGACGGCAATAGAAACTACTGGAAAGGAAAACGAAATGTTAAGGTCTGATAAAATAGTAAAACATTAATTTTTTTCAAATTGAATACAGAAGATTGCTTGGGTATGGGTAGGGGCATTTTAGAATTTAATACCTAAAACTTCATTTTGCGTAAAATGGAGATTATCGCAACTTCTGAACGATTTCTTCTTAGATTATAGGACACGAAATGTACATATGGATCGTTTTGTTTTTTATGTTGTTCTTAGAATTCTTTTTTCTAATTATCATCCTTGTTGTTACGTTATTCTTGTTGTTTTTTCATTAACTGCAGCACCAATTGCCTCTAAATTTTCAGTGGTTGAGTTTTGTGTTTTTCACTAGAAGGTTATAACTTTTATTTATTTCAAAGATTTTTGCGAGCTCTAGACTAAGTGTCCGTTTTTGTGTGCGACACCGTCATCGAAATTAAAATATGCACACCCTGGGGCGATTCCGGATTCGCGATCAGGTGGTCAGGCGAAGTAATGAACACTGCGGTAGCGGTATTCGACTGTGACATATTGCATTCTCACACTACTTTGTTTTGGCTTTCGTGTCCATATATTTGAGCGCCGCTTTCTTGTGTTATATGCTTATGAGAAGTCTATGAACTAAGCTCATAATCGCTCATTTCTGTTTTATTTTTCAAAATATTCCATGCATGCTCATATTTGTACTTCATCCCACTGTTACAGCTATAACAAGATATCGTAATGGTCTAACTAAGAAAACACGCAGATAAAATAGCTTTGTTATGAGAACTGTACAGCGCAAAATCAAATTACATTTCCCAAGTTGGTAAATCGTGTTTGCAGCACAAATAATCGAGCTATTTTGGCACTCGTATCGGGTTTGGAAATTGGTTTTAATTAGCACATTTGTCTACGATTATTTTGTCCATTTTTGCAGTATCTATGTGAAAAGATTATTTTAATAATGATTAGGATATATATATGTATATGAATATTGCAAGTACTTAAATGCAATTCATCTACAAGTCGTACCTACAAGTTCTATTTATTCCAGGAAAAAATTAAGGCGGAATCCAAGGTTGCGTTATGGAAATTATGACGATATTCCCGATCTGACAGCACGTTCGCTGAGGAAGAAATATCGCCAGCAATTCGATATCGACTACGTGATATACCGTCACAACAAAGCCAAGCACATGACGTGGCCTAATCTCTGAGTAAAACATCTAGGTTTGAATAGCGTTGAGAACAACTGTAACAATGCAAGACTGTAGAATGTAAATGTTTTATATATATCAGAAGTTTCTCATCTTCTACGTGACAATACTACTACAGTATGAAAAAAAGGAAAATCAGAGGCTTTTACAGCCCGAGCAGTCTTTGGTAATGACTGTGTTGCATTTAATACGTTTAACTTAGCGTAACTATTTTACTCGAGAATTCTGAACTCGCGGAAGTCGTACCATTTTGTTGCTAAAACCCAAAAAATTTCTGTGGAGGATTTAGTCTTTAGTAAACTCTCCAACAAGTATATTTTTATACATCGTTTATATATATTGACTGTGAATCTTAATATTGAATTTGGATGGAAATGAGATGACTCTGATGACCTCATGGTCGCATCGCTACCCCAAACCTAGTCCCCAAAATTAACTGTATTTATGTATTTATATATAATATATATTTTATTGCACCATTGCTTGTTTTCTGGTTGACGAAACAATGGATATCTCTCTCCCTCTTTATCTCTCTCTCAGCAAGGCCAGGAATACGTGCCCACCGGCACCGTGATTGAGATACAAATATAAATTCTCAGACAGTCTCAAAGTTCGGATGATTCATTTGAAAAAATCTTGTCTTATATGTTTTTAAAACAAATATATATTATATACGAACATACATGTGACTGATATTGAACTATGTGGTTTGTTACGGGCGTGATTCAAAATGAGGTGTGCTTCAAAAATTGAAAAAACAGGCTCTTTTTTGTATCGAACTTACTAACAACAAATTCCCTCATTTCAAAAAATTATGTATGCCCTTATGAAAGCAACCTCAACGCGACATGCTTTACTTGAAACTAATACATAACTGCTAAATATAGATAGTCTTCTGCTACGGTGCGCGTTACCTAATTGCTGTGGTCGCGTAATATCTAATTCTAGACAACAACGGGTTTTCTACTTATCGCTACAATTCGAGCAGGAGTTAGCTCAAGTTCCCTGAATTCTAGCACCACATACGGGTCGTCTGCTGATTGAGGGGGTAAAACAATGTTTTCGTGTTAGGTCGAAAGAGAAAATTTTTTTAAACAAGGAGATGTGAGACTAAATTAAGACAATGTGCTATAATGAATAATTAGCCAAATTGGGTCTTTTCTTGTATCCGACAAAACTTGGTGCTAAAAATTGACACAATCGCATCATTACTAATTTTAGCAATTGAATTTTTCACATATAGGAATACTATTAAATTATAAATAATTTTCTATTCACCACAGAGGAATTGCCTAAACAGCCCTTCTCTAACATTCCCTATATGAGTTTTATTCCAGTTATCGTATCTATATGGAGCAAACAAAGCTGGTAGCATTATAGGTGATGCAATCTATACTGGAGATGACAGCGATGATTACAGTTGAATGTATGAATACTGAAAACAAAATTTTGAAAAATTTGTATTGGTTGAACAATACGCGTGACATATGATATGGTTCAAGTCTATTAGTATCGAACTTTAAGTATGAATTTTGTTAAAGCGTTCACTATCATTTCTTGGTTTGCATCTGATTCCATAAATCTCCAAAAAGTATGTCTTTCCTTTTATTATTTTTCTATTATCTGCGTAGGTAAAAGCTCAACATTCTAGAAAATGGCTTAATCAACATAGTCTACAAATAGTTGTTATATTCTTATTAGTGTTTTATTTATGTACAAAATAACTGAAAAAAGTGAAAACTAACAAATAAAAAAAAAAAATTAGGCATAAAATGTGCAAGGATAAAAATTGTTGCAACAATAATGTTTACAATCAAGTAAAATCACAATTCGTAAGAAATACTTCTCTCGTTAGTCATATTTTTGTTATCAATTCTTTCACCTTATAGACTTTAAATGAAACTACTGCCAGAAAACAAAAAAGCAACAAAATGTTGTAACATAATATGGTTTTAAAGTTCAACAACGGGCAAAGTTTAAACAGCCAGAAGTGTTTACTCCAATGATGTTACGTGCAATATGAGTATATTATAATTATTATAAAGTGAATAGTCTAATCAAGAAACAAAGCATCTTTGTTATGTAGAACTTTCTCCAGAATATTTCTTCCTTTTTTGGTCAAGTGTCGTGATTTTCTAATGTCGTTTAAGGTGATTGAGCATCTCGATTTCGAGCGACGTCGCAACTGAACACAGTGCTGGATTTGCTCTTTTATGGTCTGTGTAGAATAGTATAAATTATTTATATATATTTATTTAATGTTGCGAAATTAATTTATTTCAAAAAAGTATTCGAATATTTGATAAATATCTTCTGAAATTAAAAAAAAATAAATAAAATTTATTTAAACTTAGACGTCGGTTATTGTAATTTCTAAACCTGAAGAATTTGGATTCGGATTGATTAGATCAAATTTAACAGAATTCAGCTTTTTTATAAGTTACTGACTGAAAATTTACTTTTGATTGGATTGGGAAAGAATGATTTTGGCGTTGAATTTTATTTGTTCCTAATATTTTACATTTCAGGTGCTTGAAATAACATTTTTATGACAATTGAACATGAATGAAGTGAACCAAAATTTTAGCCCGATAAAAAGCAATATCTATAACTTTACCTCGATGTTTAGTAGCGTGTTAAATTCCATTAAATCGTGTAGATCATCAAAAGCTTGATGAGAATATTGGAAATTGAAAGTTGAGTAAGGAGTTTTGGGATTGTCAAAAATACTAAAATCTGCTCTGGTGTCACCTGCCTCTCGTGGAACACCTAAGATAGAAAAAAAGTAAAGAAGCGTTCAAGAACAAGGTTACAAGTAACATGTTCTCAAACATACGGCAAAAACATTTAATATTAAGTTTGCATCTCGCAATGTGCGAGGATTACCTAGGAGAGAAATTGAGCTCAGAATATTCAATATAAATTCAAATTCAGACTCAAATATTAGCTTTACGTATGCCAAATGTATTGACACAGGTATCATTGGAGAAACATTCCAAATTTCTAAATTTGTTCCGAAATGTTTAATTGTTTGTTTGCAGGCTTGAACCCAAAAATTTCAGTCTTAAACGAAAGACAGCGGAATGCAAACCTGAACAGAACTATGGAGTATAGACCAACAGATTTAATATATACATAGCATTCGGTATATATATATATATAACTCTCTTACCTGGCTTGGAAAATTTCTTGAATTGTTCGTTGCAAAGTACAAAATGAATAATTATTGGAGCTCGCTCGTTGCCCGTATCTTGGAAGACATAACATTCTTTCATATTTTCTGGATCGTAAACCGAAACGTCAATTTTTGGAAAGGCAATTCCATGCAAACGTGCCCATTTTTCTGCTAGAAGAATTTCCTTCAAATAAAGAATACAAATGGTGGTAGCTCCTACTTATTATCCTGTTATATATATGTATATTGGGGACATTTAAACATGATTTGACACATTACGGACGATTACCTATTTCACTACTGCCATGTCCCTTACCTTGAAAGGCTGGTGATTGTCAGATGGTCGTGCACTAAAATCGAACGAGATGATCAAATCCACTCCCCTCTGTGGTCTGAGTATAGGAGGGTATGGAGTATTGAATGTCAGTCCGGAGTCAACTAAATGTACTTTTTTACGGAAGCATTCCATGGCTTCGGTAACGTGTTTGAATTCATCCACTATTCAAAAATTAAAAATTTGAAAATAATTACAATATCTAGTTAAAAAACTAAATTGCAACAAGTTGTACTAAATATTTATTCAAGTTTCTTTAGTTTTACAAGGATATGATGATTGAACAATAGAGTGATGTATATGTACAAGAAGACCAAAACACAGAAATACCGGTATGAAATCTGCCATAGTTGACTACCGGTATTCACCACTTCGCCTGACCACCAGATCAAATTACGCGAAAGCGGAACCTCCACAAATTGTGCCATTTTTAATTTAGTTGGCGTCATAGCACATCCAAAACGAATTCCATACAGTCCACAGAAATTCTTGAATTAATAAAGTTATAACCTCCTAGTGGAAAATACAATATTTTAGCATTGGTCAAAGCAATTTATCCAGTAGTTAATAAGAAATTTTTCACAAGAAGAAGATTATCAATAACAAGAACAACAACACGACAATAATATTAACAACACGATCCAAAGGTCCATTTTGTGTCCAAATTTTAAATAAGGTAATCCAGATATGAAAAGAATTGCGACTCTTGGTTCCATTACATTTGAATCCACGTACATTTGAACCCACGACAATTGCACCTGCATACTATTGCATTGCGGATATTTGAACCCATACTAACCCTAATGGGTTTTAGCACCCGCATATAGATTGAACCCGCGGATATACACATGGGTTCAAATGTACGTGGGTTCAAATGTACGGTCACCGCGACTCTTACCTTCAGCGATATGATCGGCGCCAGCAAAAGGAGAGATTGGATAAGTGTTACTCAGCGACAATCCTCTCATGTAGTTCAATATCTTACCAGCACGAAATTCTCTCGTCTGGAAAAATAGACCTCTTGTTATTTACACCGCTTGGGAGGGATAATAACTAATTTTGTTCGCGTACTTTACATCAAGTTGTGTGAAGGGACTGAAACCTATGGGCAGGGGTACGAGGGGGTATATTCACTTGACTAACACAGACGGTCCCCGAACTCGTATATAATAGAACTAAAATAAGGAAAATCGGAATAAAATTATGGCTCAACCCTAACTTGGTACACACACTACCGAAGTATCCATTTTTGAATATAGAACTACTACAGTCTGACCTATATTCAGTGCGCTAATAGCATACAATTACCACATCCGTCAAAAATTATATGATTTGTTTCATTAAACAAAATTAACTTTGGATCAGTATCGGTTCTAATTATAATAGATCGGTAAAACACGACAGCCTGATTTCTGGTTAATCCTGCAAACCAATTGGTTCGGACATGAAAAATGAGAACAACTCCTGTTTACACAGCTTAAAAAATACCATCAACTTTCCCAGGTGATTGATAGCAAAATATGGCCTTGTGGGTAATGATAATGTACGCGAGCAAACCACAATTGGCTAAATTGAATCTTGGAATGTCTAACATGTTGCAAATATCGACGTAATCATTACCTGCATTATAGCATAAGAGTTGAACATGTTGGAAACAAAGCTATTCAACATGGATTGTTTAGGTTGTGGAGCAGTCGAAGCGCTTCTTTGTTGTTTTGGTGAAAGTTTTTTTGCCGGCGATCCCCAAGAAAACAGGTTTCCAAGTGAAAACATGCTTCCCCGTTTCTTATCAATGCTGCTAAAACAATAATCCAGTTAGTAATTCGAAATTGGATACATAAAATATTTTAAGTGGTTGTGCGACTATAAGTGGTTGTGCGACTTTTGAAGAAATATATTTGACATAGAGAAAACATCATATGACTCAAATTTGGTTGACAAAGGAAAATAACTCAACACCAATTAATGCTCACAAAATGAATTTTTACAACTTTATTCAAGAGCAGGGGTGGAAGGGAGGGGGTCGCACTAAATGCTTTGGCGGGCTCATGTAGCCCGCGGGACCTAAGATGCCCATTCCCATAATAGTCTAAGAAAGCAAAATCTTGTTTCACAAAATTCGATATTACGAGAAACAATGTTTTGTTCTTCTGTTGCTTAATGTTATATGTATGTAAATATACTGCATACTATATACAAATATATATCTAGTATATATATGTATATCATGGAAGACATACATATAAAATAAGACTTGGGGGGAAAGTAGAAAGGGGTAGTAACAAACGTTGAGAATAACGTTCATCAAACTAATAATTTATAAAACAAAAATGCAACCAACAGAAGTTGTCAGAATACAACAGATAAGTAAAAAATAATTTGAGGAAAAATTGAATTACAGATTTGAAAATATTAAAATATAAGAAAAGATAGTCGGAAAAGCAGCTGCCCAAAGTTTAATTAACAAAAGCAGAAGCAACCAATATTATTTTCGATTAAAACAATATTGTTTTGACTTTATCAATATTTAAAAAAAGACATCAGTTCATACCCTATTTACTGTATACTGTACTGATGTGTATGTATATATTACTTCATGTAAGTTTTAATATAGTAGTCCATTTCAATCACGATATGCGATAATAGCTTACCCTAATGATTTGGTTTTTATTGATAATATTACATATTTTTTCACGTGTTTGTTACATGACAACGTTCTACCTATGGGAAATGACTAAAAGTTTGAAACTCTACAAAGAACGTATTTCGTTGTGTGATAAATATCAAGGCAAATTAACATAGATAAATCTGTAACTCGGTTTTAAAGAAAAAAAATTATTCAAGCACTTTTATTAAGTTCATGCTGAACTAAATTAAGCTAAGCATTGTTGTGAATCATTTCAGACGTTCCATCAAAATCTAGTTTTGAATTTAATTAACAAAAAAACATTCAAAATAAAAGGACAGAAATTATAAAGCTGATGTCATTTATGTACATGCAAACAATCAAAAATAAATATAACTTGCTGAATGTTTTATACCTTGGTCTTTCGCGTATTGCCGGTGACCGTGTGATTCCTGTAAACCATGTATGGCGACGTCCTTGTCTGTGTTAGTGTAAACGAAATGAATAACGTAAAATGAATTTAACGTGAAGCTATTAAATAAATAGGCAGGATGGATAGTGCTGAATCATTATGAAATATGATACATAATTTTGTCAAATTGTTTTCACGATTAGCGCTTCAGAAATGAGTATGGATGTAAATTTCGAAAATTTCATTTTTGAATCGAATTTCAAATCAGAATGTTCTAATTCGTATATTTCCAAATAAAGCATGATTTTTGTTAGTTAATGTACTGTGAATTATACATTGAGATTGACATAAATGGTGACATGGTGACATGGTGAAATGAATATGACATGATTAATGATATACTCATTATTAAAAATTTGTTACGTGAACACATCAAACGTCATGCATTCATTCTTATGTAATGATGAAAGCAAAACTGGTCAGCAATCGATCGCTGAATGCTCACTTTGAAATGACACGGAAATAACTTTGTTTTAATGCAATTTTCTGATGAATTATATATAGCAATCGGTATTGTAGTATTCTGGTACACACGCTGTGATAACTGGTCGTTATATAAAAGTATTTATACATCATGCGGAGTTTTCTTTATACATGTATTTATGCACCCTAGTTGCAATACATTCACATTGCTGAACCAAGCATCTTCAGCCAAATAAGAAAGTTTTCCCTGGAATATGCCACCACACACAATATTAATCATGAAATGTAATTGATCACTGCATATTAAAACAATCTTTTAGATAAAAGTGAAGTCACCAAAGTGCTGCATTGAGCATTGCTGTATGTCAAAATGTTAGTAATGTGTTAGATGTTATAGCACAAACAGATGCTCAAAATTATTATATGAGTGGTCATATGGTTTACACAATTAAACATATTGTCCATACAATCCTTTTCAAAATGCTTTTCTAGTAACTGTACATGCGTTTTAACAACTGGCATTCATTTTACACTGTTATGTGAAAATGACAATATTTCATACACCATTTCATGAGGCAATAGAATCTGCTTACTCTTGTGCAGCTTTGATATGCTCCAAATTTTCATGTGCGTCCACGAAATCTTCATCTTCGTCCTCTTCATCAGCATCTTCCTCCTCAGAATCTTCCTCGTCAGGATTCTTACCTCCGCTGGCCTGGATACCAGCTTAAAGATTTGGCAACATTACTTTTGTGTTGAGGTGGAATAAGTTTTTTATAAGCAAATTAGATGTAGACATAAATATTCTGCATACAATATCAAAAAAGGTCGTGAGTAAAATACTCCAGAAGAGTTTTTTTTTTATAGAGAGTATATACTCAAAGTTTTTATTATTTATTCACCATTTGTGCATTGCTTTAAAACTGTTTATTCTAACCCTAAAAGTTAACTCTGCAAATCTTGTCTAATTGAAAACATACCCATTTCTTTGCTTAAGGCTTCTCTTTCATCTTCATGTTTTGAGTTTGAATCGTTATTTCCATCTTTATTAGACTTTTCGATCAATCGATTAAATAAAATCGAAAATGCGCTTCCCCACACTCCCTGAAAAATATTCAAATTTGTCTTGAAAATTCTCAATTTCCAATGAAAAATTGATGATCAACAAAAAGTAGCCATAACCATATCAAAACTCACCTGTAAAAAGTGTAGCGGACTTTCGTCGTATTTTTTAACAAGAACGCCCATGAAAAATTTGCTTCCAAAATATTCTGTTTTGAGAAACGTTCCGTATTTTGCGATTCCAATTTCATATGGAGTGAACTCGACCCAATCTGTATACATAACGAGTTTAAAAGAAGATCCAATAATATACCTAACGTGATGAAATAACGCAAACTGTAATGATGTTTTACCATGGAATGTCATGGCTGACATATTTGATCTCACATGCAGGCAGGTGAATATAGGCATTGGTAGAGATGCATCCTTGAGTTTAAGTTGCATATCCGACAATTTACGATTTTCCATTTTCTATAATGAATAATCAGATAAATTTCATATATTTATAGAGGACACGAGAGAAAAGAAAGCTAATATTAGCAGAAAGGGAACACAATTTGATATACAGCGTCATTTGGAACAAAACTTTTGTCCGAATCGTTCTAAATTATTGGAATTTTTGGGTACAATTATACACAAACATGAGTTCAAGTGTTGGAAAATTTACTTCATTTTCGTGAAGCGTTGCGTTGTTTGGGTTCACCATGTAAAATATAGATTACCGCGATTACCTTTAAATATAATCTCGACGTATGAGGGACCATTAGAAAGAAAGTATGGTGACGTCACAATATTATTCTAGAACTGAAGTCACCTTCATCAAGTATGCAAATTTTTCATATCATCATTTCATGTTAGTATTACCTCTTTTCCAAGTAGCATTTGTCCGATTAACATTCCAAAAAAGTCCGTGAATGTGACAGGCTGGCCCTGCTTTCGCTTTTGTCTCAATCTACTGCTGTATCTCATCAAACCTTCAGGACCAAGAAACCATAACCAACTTGTTTCAATACTACTTCGAATTTCTTGACTTACTACTGATGGACCAAGTCGCGGGAAATCATCATGAGAATAGAGGGTACTGAGGTACCTGAATAAAAAATAAAGGTTTTAAATCAATTTTGATGGTGATTGAGTAAGTCTGTGGCGATTAGGTAAGTTCATGAAATAGTCGTTGGCGATTAAGTAAGTCGGTGGCAAATAAGTAAGTCGGTTGCAATTAGGTAAGTCATTGGCCCATGTGTAAATCATAGGCAATAAACCAAGTCGCGGCAAATCATCATGAGGATATTGGGTACTGAGGTACCTGAGTAAAGAATAACAATTTGAAATTAATCTTCCAACGTTAGATTACTACAGTAATGTCATTTTACTTAACTAAAACCTATTACACCTTCCACAGCTTTTTGAAATACGCACTGCATTATTTGGAAAGTTTTATTCAAACAAAGGTCACGATGTTTAAATATATTCTGAAAGTTTTTCTATATACCATGAAGATCCAGACAATCCACCGATGTATGTTGCACAATTCAAAATTCCAGAGTCGTAAAGAGCTTTCATCGCTCCGGCATATCCGGTCATAGCACGAAATCCACCACCGGAACCAAGAATTGCAACTGTCGGCGTCTAATATGAATATATATTGAATAATATGTAATTTGTTTTGTTTATCAAAAATATTTTAAATAAATCAATCAAAGGTGTATAAGAAAATTTTTTTTTGGAAGAGGTATGGTGAATGTTTTTCATTTAATAACGTAAAGTAAAACTATGCTTTCTGGTTAATAAGTAGAAAATATTCAATATACTACTGGTAGCATTAAATTGATTGGGAATATACCTCTCGCAGAGTTCTGGGTCCATTTGCAGGAATTGAACGTCTCATTGCTTCTAAGACAACTTTTTTTCGCATTGTGCGAAATCGTTTCTCTTCGTCGCAAAGTGCTAGACTGCATCTTATATCTGAATTGTACCTAAAATGGAAGATCACGATAAAACAAGAGAACAATGATCAAATAAATGGTCACGAAGGCCGAAACGAAGTCGTATCAAATTTTCACAAAACCAGTAGTCTGACCACCAGATCGCTGAAATGTGACCACTATGGTGGCCCATCGTTGTCACGCGTAAAATTGAAAATAAAAATAAAAAATAAAATAAAAAACCGAAAATAAAAAAAAAATAAATGAAAAAACATAAAAATAATTGAAAAAAAAAAATTTAAATTAAAAAAAAAAAATTAAAAATAACGAAAAAATAAATAATTAAAAAAAAAATTGTAAAAAAAAAAAAAAAAAAAATTGAATGAAAAAGAAAATAAAAAGGTTGACAACGATGGTCCGCCTCGTGGCCCATCGTTGTCACGCGTTTTTATTTTTAGAAAATTTGCTTCTGCTTGGGACCAACGTTGTCAGGCTTAATCCTACGCGCACAAATGTGTTCCCTGGGTTTCCAACTCACTACTGATTTTCTCGAGCAATATTCAATATGAAAATGTTCTATAAATTCTCCATGCTACAAGTTCAACAAGAAGTAATATATTTATAATAATGATAAGAGAATATAGAATTGAATACGAAAATTCGGAAAATTTGTTTTTACGTGTAGAAGGTAATTTAATTGGAGAATGCTGGTTAACTACTCAGTTGTCTGGACACTCGCGATGCCGGTACCGTCTTACCAAATACCGGTAGTCGGTTATAGTCGCTTCGCGTCTGACCGTACCGGTAGCCATGCAATCACTCATGAAAGAATGGGAGATACGGATAGTCTCGTAGAATATAGACTACTGAAACACTCTCTGCGCCTGCCCCATATCGTACAGCCGTAACGTACCGATCCAGACAAATGATAAATCGCCCGTGCTCAACCATTTATTTCAATCCATACCTCGATCCTAGTAGAATATAGTGAGTCGAGGTATGGATTGAAATAAATGGTTGAGCACGGGCGATTCATCATTTGTCTGGATCGGTACGTTACGGCTGTACGGTATGGGGCAGGCGCAGAGAGTGTTTCAGTAGTCTATATTCTACGAGACTATCCGTATCTCCCATTCTTTCATGAGTGATTGCATGGGTACCGGTACGGTCAGACGGTACCGTACCGGCATCGCACGAGTGTCCAGACAACTGAGCAGTTAAGCAGAATTTTCCAATTAAATTACCTTCTACACGTAAAAACAAATTTTCATATTCAATTCTATATTCTCTTATCATTATTATAAATATATTGATTGTGGTTGAACTTGTAGCATGGAGAATTTATAGAACATTTACATGTTGAATTTATTGGATATTGCTAATAAAAGTCAGTAGTGAGTTAGAAACTCAGGAAACACATTTGTGCGTGTAGGATTAAGCCTGACAACGTTGGTCCCAAGCAGCATCAAATTTTCTAAAAATAAAAACGCGTGACAACGATGGGCCACGAGGCGGACCATCGTTGTCAACCTTTTTATTTTCTTTTTATCCAAATTTTTTTTTTTTTAATTTTCTTTTTTTTTCGTTTTTTTGTTTTTATTTTTAATTTTGTTTTTATTTTAAATTTTTTTTTTTCACTTCTTTTTTTTTAATTATTTTCATGTTTTTTCACAACTATTTTTTTTATTTTCGCTTTTTCGTTTTATTTTTTCATTTTTTTTTAAATTTTACGCGTGACAACGATGGGCCACCATAGACCACTGAACCACGACACGCATTTTTTAATTTTGATGACGTCAACACGCAAACTTTAAAGTGAAAAACGAATACCAGGCATAGAGGCCACAGCTATTTTTGAAATGAATAAAAGTAATAGCCTTCTAGCGACAACAACAATTTTTAACCACTGAAAATTTCAAAGCAATTGGTCCTGTAATTAATAAAAAAAAAGCGATTCAAATAACAAAACGATTCATAGGTCCATTTCATGTCCAAAAAGTCACGTTAGCAGGTACGACACCTTGTTATTATTATTAAACTATATTATGCCACCATGTCTCACACACCGAATATCCTAGACAGCAGAGGTTAATTGTCGTGATGGTTATTTGCATATTATACAGTATAGGCAGATCGTGATTGATTCTTCCGCAATACATCACGTAGGCTATATAGCCAGTCATTAAAAAAAGTAAGCTACCTTAATAACCTTAGAGTGGTCGACTATAATTGGAGACGGTTGGTTTTAATATATTTTATAACATATCGAAACCGACGCAATGGACGGGTATTACAGGTATAAATAATGATGTTCAAATATTTCTAGAATAGCTGATATTTGTAAAATCAGCTTGGTTTCAAAACACAATGGCTAATTGAACCGTATATAAATATGGATATTCTATGCATATATATAAACGTAGCGTCTACAGCAATATAACGTCTGACAATATAGGACATCAACGGCGTGCACAACAAATCAATGGCCCTGTTATACTTTGAATAAAAAATTCACTTACACTGACTGCATCGTGAATTCTATATCGACTTCAGATGTCTACAATAAAAAATAATATATATGTCATAAAATATTTGAATAATATACAGATTATTTTTGGATTTATCAATGTCAATTTTTTCACGTTCTCCTGATTTACATCAGTTCTTGGCAATGATTCCGATATACATATTGCACGAAATGAATATTAATTAAAAAAATTACTTAAGACAAGGAGGCTGGCTATTCTGCCAACTAAGAATTTAATTATACAGGGGTGTTACCTTATTTCTGCAATTATTTTCAAGCGTGGCACACCAAAGAGACATACCTCGGCTGAATATTTCAACACATCGCTGATATTGATTGAATTAAAAAAATCTTGTCAGACACAGTAAAAGAATAAAAATTAAATTTTACCTCAAAAAAATTAAATGTTTTTTTCAAAGTTTCATCCATTGGTACTTTTGATAGGTCGAACTCAACCGCACCAATTGTTTCATCTAAAGCGTAGTTAGAATCCATGAGAGTTATCTGCAAAATAATGAAACATGTAGTAAAATTTTTCAATAACATATGCAATAAATCAAATTCGATTCCAATTACTTCAAATAGACAACGAAAATACAATTCTATCATAATGCTATTTCATTTATTCCAATTTTCTTAAGTATGGCTAACTCGAATTATAAGATAGTTTAGCATTTTGGTCGTTTATCCCCGAGGTCTTAAGGCTTGTCATGCGTAACAGCGGTCAAATAATTACACTGATAATAGGTTACTTCGTCTCGCCTCGTTAGACAAAAACCAAATCTCGCAAAATAAATTTGTATAGATTTTCCTGAATTGACTAGAAATTTTTGGATTACTAAAAATCAACACAGAAGATACATTGGGTATGATAAAATGCCATTAAAAATCACGATATTAAAAAATATTTCCAAGCGGGATGTTGAATAAAATTAAGACATTTTGTATTAGATTGTATGCAAAGGATTATCAAGCGCATTTTAAACACATAACAAAGGCTGTTCCATAAGTCTTAAAATGACCATTATCTCAGGGTTAAAAGTCATTAAAGATCAAAGTATTGTCACAATCAGACAATAAGTAACCGATGCAATGCGTTCAAAATCGTACACTCTTTTATCACAAGAATATATAAATTGTGTTTTCACGTTATTGTGTAAAAATGGTTACTTATATAGATAGTAAATTTATAATTTTACATGTGCTATAATTTTCCGTTTTTCTTCTGTTTGTGGTTTGAGATAAAAAAGAAGTTCTTCATTCCATTCTGGATTGCAATCATTATCAATTGTTTGCGTTTGTTTTCGACCATCAGGCGCTTCCGGTACGTGTACAATCACATACGGATCGGGAACATCCACTAAAAAAAACATTAATTTTTACTCGTGAAATCGGAAAAATTTAGTTTTCATAATCATTCAAGCGTATTTCCTACATCTTCCACAAATAAGTGGATGAATCATGAATGGCTGTCAATTTTTGAACAATTCTTGTCAGGTCAGAAAATCAGGTCAAAATAATAACGTTTTCTGAAATAAATCGAATAATTGGTGAAATAAATATATAACTCATATATGTGCTCCCAATATGATTTTCATTTTCAGTCAAATATATCTAGGGGAAAGAACCCCAGAATTCGTAGATCTTGTCGTGTTTTCAAATCAGGTTAGGTTATCATTAATCACATGGTCTCCTACGTAATGGTACCGGCATGCCCAGACCCTTTCGCTTTCAAGTTTTGAAATACCTCATCCAAAACTCAAAATATTATGTAGTTTAGCATAAGTTTACTTCATATTACGGATCACATGAAGATCCTCACCCGGGCTAGATCATATGACGAACCATCCCCTTCCCCTTTCATATGATCCAATATTACAAATAAAGCAGTTGAAAGGGAAATATATAGATCACAGGAAATATAACAAGTAATGTAACTTGTAATATATACGGGTAGATTGATATGCTTACTCAAATCCCCGAATCTTCCCTTTGTTATTTCTCTTCCTCGCGTGATTCGAACTCGCAGCATATTGCAAGGCTCATGTTCAACCTATATAAAAATATAAATGATCGGATAATTTTTAATATCTAATGTCTAATTCATAAAAATGATTAATTGCGTCTTTGTCTGGTGGTTGTTGGCATGTTTAAACGCTCTTTACGCCAACAACGTCAAATGGGCCATTATTATACTTTTAGCAAGATAATCCAAGTTGGAAATATTCATTCTTTTGTCTCTTCGTGTAGAATGTAGATTGTACAAAGCGAAAAGGCGAAATACTTCATAAAGGCGTGGAAATCAGAATTGTATTTTTGTTAATCAAACCTACAAGAGAACAAATCAATGTTGTAATCATTTCAAATATTTTCAGAGCTTCGCAAAAAAAATAAAAATTTCTTTGCCACAACACGTAAGTTGAATTATAATCCTTTTGTTAAAATGTAACTCACCTCGAAGAATTGAAACGGATCTGTCTTCCCTCCATTTCCACGAACTGAAATAAGAAAAACATTTTTATTCATAATTGAAATACTTGTTATTTTGGAGTAGAAATGTAGAACGCACGAACAACAATGGGTTTACGAGGAATTCGGCGACACATTTCGTGCATGAAATTCCCCTAGAAATATTTTAAAACTTAAGAGTTTAAGTCAGTTAACGGAAATAAAGCTTATGAATGAGAAATATTCATTTGAAGAAATACATAAGAGATTAGATCACAAAAACAAGATGAATACAAAATGAGCCTAAAGTGAATTCACGACTAATCCACTTTTCTCGTTTTTTTTTTTATTTACAGCAGTGCTTTGAATATTCACAGATTAGAATATTAGAAAGGTTTGTCTGAATAGTTTTATTTTTGTACAAACATAGACTTATTTGTATACAAAGACACTGCGTTTAAATTGCTGTAAAAGCATTCGATATAAACACGCAACGGGACGCAACGAAAATCAAAAATTTCATTTCGTTTTCGCACTTTTGTTTAAAATCTGCTTTTTAATCAGAATCATCACTTTATGAAATCTGCTATTTTAATCAGAATCATCACTTTATGAACTATTTTGGGCTCAAAATAATTGTCACGTCGAATTCCAGCGTGTACGTCCGGGTTCGACACGGGTTTACTCTCAAATTGCATGCGATCAACTTTAGTTGCACACGAGTTAAACTATAACAAGCCGTGCGGAATAATAACCGTATTAGTAACAAACCATGTGTACCAAATTAGGTTGTATGCCAAGCTAGAAACATCTTTGTACTTCATGCACGGTATCTCACAATCCACAGCACATCAATGACTGCTCATTTAGAGCCTTGTTAAAAGCAAATGTATGAAATGTTTTTTTAATAAAACCAACAAGATATTGGCGTACTCTCAAATAAAAAATACATCAACATCAAATAGATGACAATGCCTTTATATTTCCTATTTTTTCCTGTCGTATTACCGGATATGGTAACTGACGCAGATCACATACGCACCGCCTCGCCTAAAATCTAATAATATTTTAAGAAATTGAATGAAATTTACCCAATAGCAACTTATCGATATAATATATCAATGGATATAGTTCAATATAGTTTAGGAATTTTCGGTAAATTGATGGTTCCCTTTGAAAATTTTCCAAAAATTCCACATATTCCAAAAGCTAAATAATTTACCGGGTCCATCGGCAACATTTAAAACAAGATGTGCCCAATCAAGATCCATGAAATCACTCTTGATTTGAAAATATTCAAACCTTGGTCGTCGTTCTGTTCTTCGAGGGCTTCGTCTTCTGTTAACGGCAGCAAAAATGAAAACGATTTGGACGGCACGTAAGCCCCTTTTCTAACTGAAGTCATGATACCTTGAGACTCGTCTTTATATCATTAGATTATGAGACAGATGAGATCAATATTCTACAAGATTTGACAAATGCAATTGATCATATCCTAATTAACCTATGCTATTACTTCATCAACGTCCGCAATATTTCATAATAATTTTCAGTTACAAGTAACACTTCATCGTAATCTATCACGGTGAATAAAATTTTGCTTCATTATAATTATGATATATGTCTCTTGAATCATATTACTTATGCATGATGTTATCAAGATAACTAAGACGCAGTGTTATCTGAAACTAGTATAGTTTATTTTATCGTTGTCACAGTCACAGTATTATGCAATTGTCATGTATACTTAATTATCCGTGCTACTATGTAAAATATTATTCCTACTTTGAGCGTTTTCTGTATATTTTATATAGTTATGTTCACTTATTCTCATAATCTTCGCTATTTTCATTTTAAATTTAAAATATACATTTTCTTTTTCTGAATTATGAAGTCTAGCCTGTATATCAAATGGGTCTTCCTCAAGTCCCAGTCCCCTCAAGTCCTCCACACTCTTTTCATTATATTTTTGCGACTCATTGTTTAAATATATACAGACCTATTGGGAGATTGCTATATTCCAACCCGGACATATAAAGAGTCATAATTCTAATGAAAAAATGTTATGACGGGGCATTATTTATCCTGATAATTTTATCATCAATCTACTATGGCTCAGTGATAATACCTCACTACTTGGTAGGTCGTCTATGATCTATACATAAAAAAAGATCGTTTTTGTTTGGAAAATTATTGTCGTCAGATATCTGTTGAATATCACTGTTCTTGGCATGGTGGATAATAATGTCCGATTCGCTATTTGGACCAAACATGGACGAAAGTTTCCGATCGTTAATACTGATCTCTAATAGCGAATTTGAGTCTTATTTGCAAAATAATGATGGGGCACTTCCGACCGTGCCGAACAATAGCTAGTGCTATTAAAGCGGCATATTATACTAGTAATATAAGGTTAAGAAGGTTAGATCGCGGCACAAAATGCGGCATAATGCCTTACAACCTTGGTATATTCACCTTGGTGTTATAGATGCACAGTATTTGATCTTGGGTGAAAATTAGGTCAATGATGGGATGTTTTACCGATATTGATTGAACTTTAGTGGCAACTGTTTTTCCCACAAAAGACTCATCGCTCGGCATTTCCGGAAAGCATATTTCGGTAGATAGGGAAAGTTATATATACTCATCATCCACTTTAATAGAGTAAATACAGGTCAACAAATTTGCCATCCAAACGATTATCACGTTCTCTACAAGAACCTTTAATGATCTCTCTTTTACGCTATGACTAGTTAAGCGTTACGCAAAACAAAGCTCAAAAATCTCTTCTCAAAGCTTCAAATTCTGCTCTTCATTCCAATCCTGCTGTTTACCATTTCATAGTTTAATCTCTGTAATAAATTTATAGGCTTTTCAAAATCTTTGCTCATAAGTACAGGTTATAATGCGGTTTGTGTTTATGCGGAAACGTCTGTAAGCTTACTTGCTCGAAATTCAATCTAGCATTTTTTCAATCATATACGAAAACAAATAATTCTCCGCTCAACAATCACTGAGTTATTTTTGTTGAAAGAACGATTACTTTTTAAATTCATATGTAAATCCTGCATAGACAATTTACACCGCATGAAGATGAGTAATATTGATGATGAAAGTACACATGTGCGTTATAGAAAGGATTTGGAGGAATTTCCGTTCTGAATCACTTTCTTAATATCCCTGCATACCGATAGAAAAATAGAATAAAAAGTACCAGTTATGAATCTTAAGGAAAAATTGTTTTCAGGGCGCATGAGAAATTTTTTGTTTTTTTTCAAGATGTCACACCATCAGGTCTGTCGGGCTATCAGACTCACCTACACAAGCACGATTAATAAACCAGTTACGACCAGTAATATCCAGTCTCAAAAGTGATTACCACAACATACAAAATTTTAGTAATATTTGAATGGGCGTTCAAATGAAAATTGAGGCTTGTATTCAACTCGATGTAACTGGGTGGTTACAAAACTAAGCCGGCCGAGGCACCAACGATTCTTAAAGCTTAAGAGCCGTATGGTTAAATAACCACATTAGCTTGTTGCTTCACACAGCTGCTTGTATCACGTTGCTCATAAGTTATTATTTACTTTAGTTTGATTAAATACATAATTTTTAACCATATGTGCAAATTATGTCACGAAATGAACAAAACTTTCGAATCCAGAATCTATATTTAGAAATATGATTTAACTCTGGGCGTTTATATACATTATCAATTCATTATATAACCCCAGAACGGCTGCGTTATAGCTTTCGTTTTTGTGAAACGGTAGTGCGCGGAGTTACCCGGTTCCAATTTCCAATTCCAATTATGACTCAGCGTTTCATAAACGCGAGATAATGATTCATCACTTTATGTTATATTTAGAAGCAGAGATGATTAGCAGCAAATTAGGTATTGAGCATTTCATTTCAATTCATTATACTGCAAACATTGCACAATAAGCAAAAATAGGAATGTTTCAAGAACAATCGAAAGAAAACTGATCTCATTAGACAGCTGTGTAAACCTGGATCCCAGGCTCAAATTCCACGTTATATCGTTAAAATGCCTCGCACTTGCCATACTATATTATCTGGATCTATTTCTGAACTAGCCAGCTATGGGCTATATATAATACGTACACTCAGCAGAATGATATCTTTCGCGGCCCGAACCTAAATTACAATAGCATAGACACAAATATTTTGCAAAAAAAAACATGGACATTACATGGCGGATAGGTAAACAGTGGTGATAGGATGATTGAAAAATAAGCTTTTTGTTTTTGTTTAAAAAAAAATAATTTGCTTCGCTGGTACAAAGGAAATGAGTGGTGGCGCCGATGCGTCAGTTGATGTTTTCACGTGAAATCCTGAGAATTACAGTGTTACAAAACAATTGAAAGTAAATATCCTGTTTGTCTGATTCCTAAATTTATTCACCTTCTAATGGAGAAAATTACATAACCTTCAGCCTGCGTGAGTTGACGTTGCCACGTGATCTCTCGAGAATATACAGTGTTACAAAACAATTAGAAGTGAATACCTTGTTTGTATTATTCTAAAAATACCCAATGGAAATTTGATTCTAATAGAGAAAACACGGCACTCAACGTGCGTGAGTTGACGTTTTTACGTGGAGTCGTACCAATATCCAGTGACAAAAAATAAATGAAATTAGGTATTTTGTTTGTCTCATTCTAAACTTAGTCACATCTGGAATTTTGATTCTATTAGAGAGAATGTACGGAAATCAGCGTGCGTGAGTTGGCGTTCTTACGCGGAGTCCTACTTAGTAACATCTAGAAATTTGATTCTAATAGAGAAAATGCACGGCACTCAGCGTGCGTGAGTTGACGTTTATACGCAAAACTAAAAAAACACCACATGTAATATATTAGCATTACTTTTTATATGCTTATAGTAAAATCCGATAGTTTCTGATGAAAATCTCGTATTCAACATTCATCAATTTATTTATAAATTTTTATTCATATACAAAGTTAATGGATTTTTCAGTATTGCTCAGAAACTTTTTTGTCATTGCTATTTAAACTCATCATACATAATTATGAATAGTTATTACGTTTTTCATAACCAGTTCAAACCAGAAATTTTTTTCTAAGCATTTGAATTTGGTGTGCTAAAGTCGAAAAAATTATTGCAACACTCTTTTATCCTCAATAACGAATATACAGTGTATATTGAATTAGAATCATCTTTTATAATAATCAACATATAATGTAGTCTTAAAACTGGTCACTTTTCATCTACCACTGATTCTGACGCTAAATTTAGTTCACAATGTCATTTTTAATTCAAAAAGTATAAAACAAGAATTATCAATACTCTTTATATACTCACCATAAATATCGTTCGGTTTGAAATTGAACATATCAGCAAAACTTGTACTCAAATAATCTTCAGGAATCTCTAATATGTCCGGACTTAACAAAATCTTGCTCATTGTGATTATGTGGATAAATTCCGTGTTTTATATATAAATCAAGTTTTCTATTTTGCTATATTAACCGGTAATTATTCTTCCCTCGGGCAATACTTACACGGACGTACGTTAAATCTACACTCTGCAAGGCAATACGGTTCGGATGACATCAGATCGTATTTCTAATATATGCTTACAATATCCTATAAGCTTATATTTTAATAATAACGAAAATACATTTTCACGATAGCAGAGTGGATCCATACAGCAATTGTAACTCAATTAACTAAGATGAATATAACAAAATAAGCTAATTATATTTAAAATATAGAAGGGAAAAATTCTCCATATCGCCTAAACGGTAAAAAACAACATCCCTCCACCAAGCACAATTATTTTCCATTCTCAGAGCTGCAGATACCAAATTTGTCGAATGAATCCATTAAAGAAAAGTGATAATTTTAGGTTTTT
Source organism: Styela clava (assembly GCF_013122585.1). Taxonomy (NCBI): domain Eukaryota; kingdom Metazoa; phylum Chordata; class Ascidiacea; order Stolidobranchia; family Styelidae; genus Styela; species Styela clava. Next base: position 7,227,547 of record NW_024102839.1, read on the forward strand.
TATCATTGCATTCTGGATGCCATCCCTCCCAAACGGACGAAATTACAGGTACTTCATCCTACAATTCAATACTAATTTCCGTACTTGCAACCGCGATTCCAAAAATATTAACCTGCTGAATATATCAGTAACTTCGTCATCTATTCAGTATGACTATAATGTACATAATGACTCTTTTGCGAACTTTCAACGCAAGTAAGAGTATGAATATCTTCATTACGTAATAAAATACCAATCATCCATAAGACATCGCATGCGCGAAACCGGAAGACATTAGATTTCTCCAATACACCGGGCAAACAATACCAAACGTCCACGCGTGTGATGATGCCATATTGTTATTCCCAGTTTGACAATTCAGAAGAAATGGTAATTAGTAAAATGTTCATAGTTTTCAATTATCGTTATGTAATCGGGCAATTCCGTCGATTCGCTGTTCCGATAGATCGAAACAGAGGGGTTGATATAGCGTAATAGCGACATTGTTGATAAAATCAATGAAAACATCAATAAAACCAAGTCGATTTTGATGAATCTTGTCTAAGCACGGATTAAGTACATTAGTTTTACTATAGTACAAATGGACAGACAGTACAGGATGAAAACGAGATAGACTCGCAGTGGGAAAATGTTGGATCGCGACATCAGCATTTAAATCAAGGGTTTATCCTTGGGGGCCAATTTTACGCCCGTTGAAGGTAAATTAGTCCACATAGCAGGCTGCAACGTTACCGGAATGACAACATTCTCTGTTGCGCAATAGCGGTTATTACGTTCTCTCCGCGTAGAGACGCCTAGTCTAGCGAGTGTCACTTTATCATATTTGACTTTACACACATTGGAAAAGACAGTTTCCATACACAGTTTAGGGTTAAATTTGTCGAGGAATAAACAATTAATTTCTCATGATTTAAACAAATTGTAAAACTAATTTGCTCATTCAATGTAAAGACTAGTAGAAAGTTCACTGATGAAAGATTCCAGAAATACAAAACGTTATAATAATGTTTTTCCACTTTCGGATTCAAACTAGTATCCGAAACTGGAAGTTCATTATGACAATGTCCAAGATTATTCTTGTGGGAAACTCCCTTTATGAATGCAGTTAATAATAAGGTAATAAGAACGAGTATGTTTAAAAAAATATAAAATTCCATCGTGGTATTAATACTCGTATCCTGAATAGTGAAGACGTATTCTCGAATCTTCCACCTTCGCCACGTAACGGCAATACGAAAGTTTTCAACTTTTTGTTTCACATCGACGCAGCCGCACATGACGTTGCACCATACTTACCCGAATGTATAATTTTATTTTTATGTTTTTATGAGGCCATCACACTAATTATCAGCTTTTTTTAAATAGCTGTTTTTGATTGAGACAAGCTACAGAGGTAACCCACAGCCAAAACGTGCGCCTTCATTTTGCCGTGTCATATTATTTAATTTATATGAGAAACGCACTTTAATTTATACGATAAGTCATCCTAAGACGTCATGGGAATTTCATGATTTCTCCAAAAACTAAATTTAGTTTGCTGTTATATCTAGAGAGACTATTTTTAAAATTTTATTTTTAAACATAATAAAAACATTTTGGCATTGCGTCATATTGTATTATTTCATCTATGAAAATTCTCCGTATGAATATTATTATAAATTTTATTTTATCACAACTCACGATTTTTATATTTGGATACGCGTAACACTATATGCGCATATACGCACGACAAATAGTTCGAAGCTGCAAATGCAATTCAGAAAACGAATGGGATATGTGCGGTAAAAGATTGGAAAACTATATTCCTTCGCGACAATTCTAAATAAATAAAAATTGAAATCATTTTGAATCATCAGTGTTTCAGATTTTTCAACCTTTTTCACATTTTCAGTATTCCTAAATCTTTCGACTATAAAGACGTTAATTTATATATATATATATATATATTAAATGCGCTACAGTACCGTCAGATACCATTTGAAGATGAAAATACTCGGATTAGGAAAATTATTCACGCTATGAAGCACACATTGAAATTCATTGATCCAGTAAATTGCGTATGACTAAGTATCTTCAGAGTGATGTACAACTAATCCTAAATTACAATCTACAGTACCTTACACAAAAGCGGTTTTGAAATGTCATAAACAAATCCAAACAAAGATTTTGAAGGAAATATGTAAAAGCTGATATCTATGTTTCGAGGATTAATTTATATAACTTTGGTAAAAATTTGTACGAAAAGTAAAAATCAGAGCATGAGGCTCAATAAAAGAATAAACCGTAAAGAATGAGTAATATGGGTATTCGATCCACGTAATCCTAATATAATACTATAGATATTTGGGTATTTTTGAAGATTGATACATTCACATATATTTTCCACTATTAATTATTTTATGTGCTTTTTTTAATTGCTTTGTTTTAACCAATCAAAAGTCATAATTATAATCAAAATATTGTATATATACATAGGCTATATATGAAATTCCGTCTGTACCTACGAAAAAACACATTTGTTGTCAATTTTTTATTGTCATTTTTTCGAAGAATAAGCTACTAATGAACTTTATATATGTTTTTTTGGAGGAGAAGGTGTGATTTTCCTCGTTTATCAAATGATTTAATAGCGAAGAACTATACCGGTTCCTTTATTCAATTCAAAATCACTTGATTTGAGAAGCACTTGGCAATATTGCAGTTTGGTTGTTATCGTGCATTGATTTGTGTATGAATTGTGTGCAAGTGCAAAAAACAAACTGTAATGAATATTAGAAATTTTTCAAATTCAAGTTCGTATTTTATTGATATGCATTACTATATAATATGAACTATACAATCTGTAGCGGACTCAACAATAATTAATCATGACAAAATTTAGTCATTGACAATTCATAGATGTGATTTTAAACATATTATATATTGATGATGACTAAGGTACTACTAGTTCGATTACAGCTTTCTGTTCGATTACAGTTCGATTACAGCAGAGTTATTGTGATATATTCATGAAGTCAATACAAACACGTACTTATATGTTTCATTAGCTCAATATTATTCGTGCCACTGTATATGTCCGTGATTGGGCCACAAGAATAATTGAACAATACCAATCATAAAATAAATTGGAAAAAATCGACATATAATATATATATATATATATATAGGCTGTAGAAACTACTATAAGAGTTGTAGCAATCTCCGTGAAAATGCATGGTAACGGCAATCACCACGACTGCGATAAAAGGAACGTGCAAACGTGCTAAAAATAAGTTTTAGGGAACAGAAATATATCAAGTATTTGTCGATGCTGACTGACGGGAGACCTAACGTGATTTTTCCTGCTGGTTGTCAAATGTACAATACAAGCGATAGTATATTTGCTATGTGTTTGCACTGTTATTTTCAAATGTACTCATTGTGATTAGCAACAACTTATTAGTCTGTTATTATGATTTCTATTTCTTAGTTTACAAAGCGGATACAACGTAAAAAATTGCAAATTCCATAAACTAATGATACAAACCTTTCGCAAACTTTTTGAGTCGTATGATAAACTGTTGCCGTTCTACGGGATCAGTAGGAAGCTCGTACTGCATTTTTTTCAATAAAGCCTGCTCTTGTGGTGTTAGTTCTTCCGTGACTTCATAGTTATTATTATTACTGTCATCAGCTTCCGCTTTGTTTATCCCGATCTTCTTACTTTCAGAAAAGTTTATGTTAGAAATACTGGCAACGCAGTCATGAAAATGTTCGTCCGTGTCCATCATAACGATTAGTTGAAACTAAAGCGGGATATATTTTCGGCTTGATTTACCTTGCACAATTAAATTAGCTTTTTGAAAAAAATATTCTGTGGAAACAAGCGAGTAATGTTATAAAATACTAAAGGTGCGTTGTCGAACAGAAGTATTTCCGAAATGCTGTTTCGATAAGCGTGGAAGTGTAACATAGGCTGCACCAGGGGTCACCAACCTTTTCGAAGCCGAGAGCTATATTTTGGGTACAGATTAAGCTGCGGGCTACCAGTTCAATGTACACTTCTAAAAAAACACTTGCTCGATTAAGCTTCAATTATTGATATAATTACTGGTATTTAGTGAAGTATAGACAATAATAAACATTAGGATTCTTCAGGAAATCAAACGATTATCACAACGTTGCAAGTAAATTTCTATCAATTACACTTGTATTTCAAAACTGAGTGTTTTCAAATTGATTTTCAACACTCTGCACAAGTCTAAGATAAAATGGACTTAACAGTTGTACTATCAAATGTTGCAGAGTATTATACTCCGACGTGTAACTTGACACTGTAACTCTGAGCGAGTCTTGCAGATTTTCATCAGTGAGGCGTGTTCCATGTTTGTTCCTGGTGGAGTGAGTTGCGTCGCTATGGCCCATCGTGTTAAGCGTTAGGTTCGCAGGTTAGAATCCCATGCGGGGATTGTTATGTGCAAAAGGATTGCTGGACTCCTCGCCGCCGTAGGGTGGTTGACGTAACCGCTGGTCGGTTAAGGCTTCCTTCGCCATCAAGTCCAGGCTTCCGGAAACAAATAACTAACTAATTCCATACCCGACATCAAATGGTAACTGGCGAGAAGCCGTGGTTTATCATATGGTTAAGCCGTCCTATCGCTATCTGCTATCTTCTCCCCCGGGATAAATATGTAAATCTCCTCCTATCCTGAATTTATGTCAAAAATGTTGATTCGAAAGGATAGGTTGAAACAAACGAGGGTCTCGTAAAATAGGATTGCTGTATGATTTGAATCGCGAGCTTTTTCTGTCCGTACTGTGCTGACCAGTGGGTAGTTAGCGCGGAAGATTACGTGACAAGATGTGAAATATCTCTCCGCTTTGCCGTCGCTAAAATCGCCCCACTAATGAGATACACGCAGGCTGTTTTCATGGTGGTATAAATATATCTACCTCCCATTCATCGTGAAAATGATGGGTTTTTCTTTGGAATCAATAATTGTATTATTACTGCTCCGCTAACCAACGGACAAGAAAAAGCGCGGGTTCGTGGAAAATTTCTCAGTGTGATGTCATAATTGGAAGAGTGTTAATTGACCCGTCACATTACTGAGGTCAAATAAAAAATAAGGTTGATGGTTACAATAATTAATATAGTGTCATTTCTAGTTCCCATATAAGTGTGATTTATACTAAAATAGCAGGACAAAATATAATTGATGTAGCTTACTTATAACAGCCGTTATTAAGCTTAGTTTGGAACAGACCTGCGGGCGACTAATATGGTCTTCGCGGGCGACTTGGTGCCCGCGGGCAACGCGTTGGTGACCCCTGGGCTACACAAAGAATACTACCGGTAACTGAAAGTCAAGAGCACTGAAGCATCAATATATACCGAGTTGTAGACTAATTAAACTTTTCAAAGGTTTCTCTTTATGTTAAATGTAAGACAACATTTCAGCACCATTAAGTTCAATAAACTATTCTTATCTCGATCCACAGAAAATCGAGAATCGTATATATCATTAAATGACCTATTCTGTCTATAGCTGTTTTCTTGACAGATATAAGCTGGTATTTTCTGCCAAGTCCAAGCGAAAATAACTTTACATAACTTTTATTATGTCTTTAGTCTATTTCAAACAAGTAATATTCCCACTCTTAGTTGATACTTGCGAATGTGCTGGGGCTAAACATATAAAAAAGACGCTTTCTTGCATATGCATCCCAATGCAAGCCTTCGTGTAAAATAACGAACAAGTTGACAAGCATGGCGAGTTTGTTAATTAGTTAATTACAACAGTTATTTTTGTTTCCCCTCGGGTTATTTCATATATATGGATAATAAACGCCGAATGAGTATTAGAGGGTCGCGCACATCAATAAACAGTTAACTTCGAATATGCATATACAGTACAACATATCTACATGGATATAAATATAAATAAATGCACAACGACCCCAGAATATATGCAACCAATGCACGTGGACCTATTTCCTTAAACATTTCCAGTAAGTGTAATGAAATGCCTTGATAGAAGTTTTGGGGTATATATATGTTAATATAGTTCTTGTACTTAAAACGGAAAATGGCGTTTGAATAATTCGTTGGGGTATATTTTTTCTGTGATTTTAATATGCATATCGGACAAAAATCTAATTGTTCAGTATGTACTAATGGGAAAATGCCGGATTAACACCTTGCTTGAAGCGTTACATGCATGTTAAAACATTTCATTAGATAAAATATGCCACAATAATGACAGGTCCCGTAAACTGCCAGTGAAAGGTAATCCCCAATTTTCCGCGCAACCAGGGTGGTTCATCCATAGATTATCATGAGCTGTGTAAATCCTGATATTGAAAATTTGCGAACTATAGATTGTTGGCCAATTGTGGTAACTCTATATTCCTTTAAAGCAGTCGTAAATGGAACATAGATGTAGGCTATATACGAAGATATACTTATGATTATCTAATTGCAAAATAAGTACATTATACACCGTTATATACTTTTCAAGCGTATACGATTGCCCTCAGAACCGATTAAATAAATTCCAGCAAATTGAGTTCATAAAGCTTCAACTTAAAAAATAATTTATATCGCCTCCGATAAGAGAGTTTCAGACAGAATAGTTCAAATTCTTCTAAATCACTCCACAATCTGTCTACCCTCAAATGTGTGCTGTTTACGCAGCTCCCCGAAACTTATATAACCCATCTCAAAGCGTTGAGTTTTGCATTTTTTCGCTGAAAAATTCCGATGTTTTTTTTCCCTCACGCATGAACCGCCGACTCAATTGAGAGCAAAATACGAGAGAAAATGATTACATAAGGGTGTTAGTAAATCGTAATTGCTAAATATGTAAAGAAATCACATAATGCACAGATTTTGCATTGGTTACCATCCGATCTGATTTCAAATTCTGTTACAAACATGTATGCGCTGCAGCGCTGATACTGATTTCATTCAATTTCACGTTTATGGTCATGTTGTAACCAGACGGAACCGCTTCCAAAACAAACATGTTTTTCCATAAATAAGCAATTACAGAAACCTCAAATTGAATTTTCCAAGAATTTTTGACAGATATTATCCATGCGTATATTCATTGAATTATTCTGGCAATAATGTAGATACCATAATACCACAAAAATAAGTAATTCAAGTGCATTTATAGCAATAAAAAAAAAATAATTTACTCTACTCTGAATTAAAATTATGAAAACGAAGTTAATTTTTCTAAATTTTAAAAGATGAGTTCCGTGAGAAACACATCATACAATTTAAGTTTTGAGAAACTTGTTTTTGTTCATAGCTAATATCAAATTAATATTCTTGCTTGCTAACTTGCTTTCCTCCTGGTACGACTCTTTCAATTACTTTAAAAATCGAATTACGATTTATTTATGATTCCGTTTTTTATATTTAGTTCACCGTTTGATTCAGTGTATCGATAGAAAGTTCTAAGATTGTATACTGTGTATGGTTTTTATTCTTAACGTCATTTTCGGAGAAGCATTTTTAAAAACAAATGATTTAAGAAAACACTTCGTTCCTGCTTCATTGAAAACTAAAGTGCCATTTACGTTTCTGAAGTGAACTACCGTAAGATGGTAGCTTTGGTTCCCTGCGGCTTCCCTTCCCCAGTGAAATGTGTATTCTATATTATTCGTCTTAATATTGCATGTTAATTTTTTTTTTTTTTTTACTGGATGGAAAAAATAAACTTGACTATGACTCTTCAACAACGTTTGGGGTATCCTACGGACTAGGAAAGTCGGTTGACGAGTTTGTAAACAAAACCTTCGTCAGCCAATAAAATCGAAACTCTGAAGTCTAGACAAGACGTTCACTTTGAAATCTCGAATATAAAATTTTAATCTTGACGCCATTTTCAAAGAAGCATTTTGGAAAACAAATGGTTTAAGTAAACACTTCGTTCCTGCTTCACTGCAAACTAAAGTGCCATTTACGTTTCTGAAGTTAAGTACCGTATATCGAGAAACTTAACACGTACTGAAATATCAGTCACGGCAGTATGACTTAGGTATTTAGTTTATTCTGATTTTCCGATATTGGACTTAATTCACGATGCGATTACATATCTATATATGCAAGTAGAAAATTATTAAATTACATTGCCTAAATAAAATGCAAATGAAGACGCTTCAATTTAATTACCAAGTTATATAAAAAAAAATATGGTTACGCAGAACCGCTTGTTCTGTTTTTCCGACGTTCGATCATTAGTTGCTTATTGGACACGAAATGTACATATATATCGTTTTGTTTCTATGTTGTTGTTGTTCATCGTGTTCATCTTGTTAGTATTCTCTCTCTTGTTGTTATAAAAATTGCCTTTCTCATTAACCCTCAGACCAATCGCATTGGAACTTTTAGTTGTTAAGATTGTATTTTTCGCTAGAAGGATTTTACTTGTTTTGTTTCAAAAATTTCTATGGAAATTTTTATACTCTCCTATGAGACTCGTTTTAAGTGTGCGATGGCATTATCAAAAATTGCGCACCTTGTGGCGGTTCCGCATACGGGTTAGTTGTTTTCTGGTGGTCAGGCGGAGTCGTGAAGACTGCGGTGCTGGTAGTCTATTGTGACAGACTGAATACCAGTAACACTTCATTTTGGTCTTCGTGTCTATATATTTGCGCCCCGCTCTCTTGTTTTTTTGTATATAATATACTTTTTTAAATAAAATAGATTAACTTATTTATAACATCAACTTATAATGCTTTTTACAACCCAGTATTGACACATGAGATACACGTAACGGGTGTGTTCGGGGAAACGCAGTTAATCATTCCGGATACTTGAGCTTTAGTGGCGAAACATTTTCTAATGCACGAGTAAATAATTTTAGTATTTGAAGATGAAAAAGGTCGCTGGTAAGTTATTACTTCCATTGATCCCATTTCTAGCGGTTCTTTTATAATCACGGGCACACCTTTATATGACATTCGGTACTATTTTTTCAATTTTTGTATACCATTTTGCTGATATTGCTGGTGATCATGTCACCTTCACCCCCACTTATTTTTAGCATTTCTATCTATCTATTAGCGCTTATGGACCTTTCCCAGACCTTTGACCCCCGGAAAATTCTTCCTATACTTTACCATTGCAAAATTTTCGGTGCTTATTTTAAGAGTTGTTCCGCGAGTTGGCGCCTGCAAAATGAGGTATGTGTTTCAAACCATCATTCTGATTCATAGCATTCAACAATCTGTTTTTTAAAAGTACCGGTAAAGAATTTTAGCTTAGTCTATCATAGCTATTTCTACACTAATTTTTGATTACTGCAATTAAACTGAAACTCCGAAGAAGACAAAGTGATCATTGAATTATTTGATTTTATATTTAAATTTCTGAAGCACAACTGAAAACTAACGAATAGAATTCAAAAACGCGAAAACGAGGTAATGTTTACACGATCACGCCTGAAAATCTGTCTGAGTGAGAAAAGTGTCTGAGCGGATGCGAAAAGGGTCATTGTTACGCCACTTTTTGCATCTTGCTGATTGGCCAATGTCACGAAGTAAACAATGAATTCGAGGCTCAGGGAAACATCCATTATGCTGGCTCGACAACAACCTTGCAAGACATTCGCGATATATTCATCAACAAAACATTCATGTATAACATATACCGGAAATTAGATATTGACTAATGCAATAATTTGAATCTGATTTCATATTCAATGATTTTTTGGGTATTTCAGTGATCAAAGTAGTGCAGTATATCAATGCATTAGGACAGTTCCAAATAATTCATGCTTAGTTTAATTTCCACCACAACGCGTTTGAAAAACCTGCAAGAGTTATTTATGGCATTAAATTAATCTATAATCTATATACGATTAAATTAATGAGACTGCAGCTCTGTTCTTAACACAGTCATAAATAAGTAGCCGTTACGGTCGTATAAAGAATGAGTTTATTTGGTTTATCAAATTGATAAACGATTGAATATATAAAATTAAGACATAATAAATGAATGGTACGAATATTTGGGGTCATCTGAGTCTGTTAATACCCAATATAAGTAATACATATGGCTCAAAATGGCTCCTTTGGGATTTTACAGCAACATCATGACGTGTCACAATCAAACACTTTTATATTTTTATATTATATTTTCTAATTTATCACAAAATAGATGGATAGACGGGAATTTAACTTGAATTCGAGTTTTCAACCAACAATATCAACATAACTAAACTACCAAATTAAGACGGTGGTTGATGGAGCTGCAGTCTCGAAAATTAGTACACGGATTTCAACCTACCACCAGACGCTCTTATAGTATAATATTTGATGAGAATCTAACTACAGTGAAACAATCCTAAATTGATTTATATATTATATCACTGAATAAATGTTTAATTTTATTTATTGTTTTAGCCATGAACCCATAGAAAAAGAACGACAGCGTCGACATTAATGTACGCATAATACATAATTCATACATTGAGTATTTGCCAAGATTTTCAATTTGACTTGAGCGCCATGTGTGTCCAAAAATTAATGGTCCGTAATGTGTCATGTAAATATCCCTATATTGAACCAACGAAAAGACTTAACATCATTTGAAATAGCATTTCTTTGAATATTCTCCCTAAAATTTTTTGTTTTTCTGTAATGAGACTTTATATTACTACTATTTATTTATTTTGTAGCCTCAATCATACATGTTCGTAGTTTTCAGGAAAGTTGTATGCAACTAACCATGAAAACCTCGTGCCGCATGCTTAAGCTTAAGACCATTGAATATTTTCGTAAATCTTGCCATAGATTTTTAGTGATTGCAGAAGTTGCTTGGCAGATCTGGAAGTTCGGATTTGTCGAAGATTGTTTCTACTGACCGATAAGCTCTTCTGAATTTCATTAAGAAAAATACCCTGCCTATCCTCAACAGCTTTGTCCAATAATGCACATATCCTACATTTTGATAGCCAAATGCGCATTCCTAATTTCATTCAAAACTGATGAAAGACAGGCTGACAAGGCCTTAATATCAAATATTCAGCATTCTACACAAAGATATTTGCGCATGCCAAAACTCGCATTAGTTCAAAACGTCCATCACCATTAAAGTATATTAGAAAGCATGCACATTCCTGACTCACGCACTGGAAGTTAATAAGATCAAAATTTTATTACAGAACTTTTGGGTATGCTTGAATGTGCCTGGTAACATGAGTCCATACCTGGTACAATATGAAAACTTTTATGAATGTTATTATCTTATAGTTTTCATTCTTAATAACTTACTGATACAAGTATTCATATCATGACTAAATAATAAAACCAACTTTATACATTTTATAAGATTACCTAATCAATTTTAATTTTTTTCAAGAATTATTTTTGTCCCCGCGAAATTTTAATAATACATTTTACGTGATGTCCTGGCTTCTGTCTCAAAACTTAATATATATTATATTAAAAAATAACAACAAAATAATGTTCGTCTCACCTCTTCTGGCGTGTTTCTTGAATTTATTTGTAAATGCCCCAATTTCTGGAAAACCAAAAATTTGATTGAGAGTATCCTTTGCTTCGTCTAGCGTTGATGTACGTCGCGTAGAATTGTAGGGATTTCCGAATATATCTTCTAATGGAACTTCTTGAGGGCCACCGTGTCTTGCAGAAATTTCTTTACCTATTTCAATCTTGTCATTTTCCGGAAACATTTTCAACTCCTTGTATTATTATCACAAAACTAGCAAATTTTTTATTTAAAAGCTGTTTGCAAAAAATATTTTTATAGGTTAGTTTAATAATCTCAATGAAGTAAGTTTAAAAGATGAAATAACTCAAATCTATCAATAATGTTAGTACCTGAGACAGCGAGTGTGGATATCTGGTAGGAAGGTATAATCGAGGACAAATTCAAAATAAAAGCTAACCAACCCAGAAAGTCTAGCTAAACGTAAGCACGACATTATTAGAATCCTATTCCACGTTTCAGCATTTACTCTTTCAAGTCATCACGTTTGACTATGATTATACCATACGTATATAACGTGCGTGCATTTTTCATTTACACCGAATATTACATTCATATATTGTGAACAATTTACCTATGTCGATATGACGTACAAATAATATAATTTTAATTTCTCATAAATACAGTTGCGTAAAAGCCGATTTAAAAATAAAAATTTTATCAACTGAAAAACACTCAAACTATTAATTGCAATGAGCCAATGACACTATGCAATAAATTATTGCCAAATTCACAATACATTATACAATTAAAATAAAATTCATTGAATCAGTCATGAACGAGTGCTACACTCATTTTTAATTTTATATTTGGTGCATTTGTACATTTATCGTAATTTTTACTCTCAACTTCAGTAACATTCATTGATCAAACATAAATTTTTTTTCGTTGTTTACTGAAAGATTTTCATCCAAATATTTGTGATCGCCAAAGAATAGATTCAACTACTCGTAAATTTTAGTGATTTTCACACATTTTTTATTACCGCATGATTAAATACAAATTTACTGCAACATATATTAAATCAGAATGAATTATTCTGTCCTATTTGTGAACCATGCTTGTCAAGTTCCGCCTTCACGTCATGTTCATACTTGATGAGTTATTATTAATAAAAGACGCAGCGGTCTGCGCTTCGCATCCAACAGTTTCCACAATTTTGTTATTGAATACTAAAAAGACTTATATAGACCATAAACTACAATTTCATAGTAAACTGTACTATAGTATCCCATGGTTACGAGTTTGTTTAAATTTATTTTTGTGGCATACGTCTTATCGTCGTACAAACTTCCGAACCTATCATGATAGTGCAAATTTGATAAACGATGTAGTCAAAAAGTATTGGCGCACTTCAAATACCTAATAGCGTTAACCATTTTTGGCATCGCTCTCATAAATGGTGAATCGGAAACATTTTAAAACACTGCATCCACCACCTTGGTCCTATAATGCAATAAAAGTAAAGGCAATGTTAGTAGGAAAAATTTCCGATAATATTAAGAATAGTTTCTCCGTTAGTATCAGTATATTATTGCCTAGTACCTGGCAAAGCTGTGTAAACACTCAATGTAATTCAATATTTGTTTCATAATTTCACCTTAAATTTTGAACCAGGAGACGCGAACCATCTTAACTTTTCCTTCTGGCAATCTTGCCAATGATGGAGATGTGCTATTTTAATTAAATGATACTTGTCTCCCCACAACATGAAATATGTAAAATAGCTCAGCTATATAGATGAATCATTCTTTAATATTTTATTTTATTTTTGCATTCATAGAAATATGAAATCAAATCATCAAAATATGTTCTGCTATACACCAAGTCGGGCAAACGCGCCAATAAAGTCTTACATTCAAATGTTCAAAGATCAGTACTATACGCTTGTTGACGCATTGTCTATACGCACGGTGAAGTAAGACAGAATTATCACGAAGTATTAGCGTAACGCCATAGACTATCTACGGGGATAAGTATATTTAATCACTCTTCAAAAACGTAGCCTACATCTAAGAGATTGTACCAAGAATAAATCAGGGTAGTCGTATAACTTGGCACTTATAATTAGGGATGTGAATTGCCAGAATTCTGACAGATTGAGCAAAATATTAAATGATAATTTTCGAATAAAGTTCTGTTTTTTGTACCCATATATCATTTAGATACCCGGAATAAGAAAACTTTTTATATTTTAGCAATAAAATTACAATTAAATCATATTTATCTCGAAGCAAAGTTCCTAACACTAAAACTAAATAAAAATTTAGTAACATCACTGGAGAAGTAACCTAAGGTATATCTACCACCATTGTACTGGAACCTTTGGATTTCTATAACGCTATTATAACATGCAGGCTGAAACGAAATTGTTTTACAAGAAAGTGAAACTAAATGGAAGGAAGTTATTATAATCATTTCCTGTGTGATCTTCATCTAGATTGGATATACCAATTTGTAATGCTAAATATCCTGTTCTAGCTACTCAGGCAAATTTTTATTGCCCGACATTACCCTGCACTGCGTTGATAGAAGTAAAATTATATTTCTGTAGGCTCAACCCAGACCACATACCAAAGAAAATCAATAATAACGTGGATCTTATAGTTATCTAAATAGAAAAATATCTAATACGCCACAATTTTTTTTCCCTTGATGCCGGGATATTATTTATAATCGTTTGTTGTTGTTTATCAACTGAGTTACCTGCACCTGAACTCAAAACATCTGAACACTAAAAATGTATTTCTACCGTTTATTGATATTTTTGAAAATTTCTAAATTTTGTCTTCAATTTTCAGAGAGTATTATCCGATTTTACGCAATTATATTTATTATCCGCTCAATTTAAATTCATTTTCGGGTGAACCAAAAGAACTATAACGAAAGCAATAAAAATACCGACACTTTACAAAATAGGGGTAAATTTTACGCACAATTCATATGTAATGCACGTATACTTCCGTACTCTGTATACCGTATGGAAAATTGTACGTTTTTGTTTACAGTTAATTTTCGTGAATTGACTATTCAAAGTAACATTCTATTGTGAAACTATATGTTTGTCATCGTTGCGTTTTGATTCATGATATTAACAATTCTACATACTGATATCAAATATATCCACGGAAAACCATGCAAGCAAATGTTACAAGAGAACTATACTGGTGAAAAAATTTAAAAGACAACATCGAAAATATAATACCTGACATATGCTGTTTTTGTTAAATTAAAATTAGCATGAAGTTAAATTTTACAACACCAAATCGCTTCTTTATACACATGAATTGATAACATTTTTAAAACAACCTGAAACGTGTTTGTCATGAAACTTTGTGTGGCTCCTCATACGCATAAATCCGAACTTGAACTCCAAGCCAATTTGCCATACCCCTTTTTAAATATTTGTACCGTGTTTTACCAACCACCAGGTGCACCATCAATGAATTGCTAAGATCAGGATTCTGTCCATCCCGATGTATAAGGCGCACTGGACTATGACACGCAACGTTTTTGCACTACCTAATCCATACATTAGGCGCACATGCTTATAAGCCGCACGATCGATTTCGAAGGACAAGTGGGATTTAAGTGCGCTTTATGGTCAGGTATTGTAACTTCCTGTAAATTAACTTTTGTCTTAATTGTAGGTCAGGAGTGTAGAAGTATTTTAATCAAGTTTGAGAATACAAATGCCCGCGAAAACCGACGGTTCCAATATGAAGGTAACTAATTTTGTTCGCCTACTTTACATCAAGTTGTGTAAAGCGACGGAAACCTATGGGTAGTGGGTATATTCACTTGGCTAACACAGACAGTAGAACTAAAATAAAAAAAATCGGAATAAAATTATGGCCTAACCCCAACCTGGTAAACACGCTACGGGAGTACTAGAAAACCACACATTTATGGAGTTTTTGATTAGTTCAGAATTTCCAGACAGTTTCAGTGTTTTCAATTCCGTCAATTCTGTTTCTGATTCTGTATACCTTCAACTTATTTGTCACTTACTCAAACCAATTACAAATAGTCTAGTCTAAAACTTTACTAAACGCAGGATTCAACAACAATCAAAAAATGACGATTTATGTATCTATTTCTGATTAGAAATTCAATGCCTTTTAAATCTCACCTTTAAATAAAATATAAAGCCGCAAACATGTCAATAAATTAACTTTATGCACACATGTCTTTCGAGTCAAAAACGTGAGTTATATCAATCTATTGCAAAGGTTACTTTTGAAATTCACTCTTAATAATCCATGGATATAATATCTGTATATATATATGAATAATGTTCGATTTACTTCTCACCGGAAATACAAATACAATAAAAGAAATTCATTTTTTTAACTTTAATAAATAATCAATTATAAAATAAATACAGTTATAAAATAAGTCAGATCAATCAAATATTGAAAACCAACGTGGAATTATAAGTTGGATTGGAATCAAGTAGGTTAATTCAGTCTGTCTTCAAATAATAAAAAACAAAGCTAGCATTTTTAATCAATAATAGATCATTGTTCGATGGAATATGACGTCATGATATGTTTTTGCTATACTATCAAAACATAAAATTAATGACGGCTCCTGAAACGATAAACGATATCAAATAATTTATGATAGTTGTGCTGCTAAAGTAATGTTGTATGTGACGAGATAACCTCTATCCCAGGCATAAATTTGCTCCGTTCTGAAATTATACTCCAGCATTGTATTCCACTCATATTTGTTGGAAAATGCAATCTGTAATTGAAAAAAATACTGTAAGTGTGTATCTTTTTTCTCTTTCGCAAAAATTCACGTAGATTTGAAGTTTTGAAAATGATTCATGTATATCTCCTAGTTCCCTTTTTTTAAAAAACATTGGCAAGAAGATTTCGTTTTCGATACTTCGAAAATTTGAATAAAAAAGGGTGTCCCTTATAAAAAGACGTGAGTATAAAAAATTGTGATTTTTGAGCCACAAATCCGCTCAAGACTCTTAGCATTAGGGTCGTCGCGCAATATTTCATTCGGAAAATATTCACATGTATATTTAAAATTGTTGATCAATGGCCTCCCACGTTTCCCCGTTTTCTATGAATGACTAATATTGAATAAAAAACAACCTTCGACAAATAAAAACTTTAAACACTTACATCTGTGCGGTTATATCGTTTCGTCCGTGTGTCGTAAACGTAGCTGAGTGAGGTGTGGTGTTCGTCGTATTTTCTGAGAACGTATAATACTCCACACACCATAAAAGCGTTGCCAGACCATCGTTTCCGCCAGTTTGTCTTCCAGGTCTTGAGAACCTGTGAATTAGAAATCAGTCGAAACTACTCACAAAAACAAGAAGATGCGTTTATGAGATAATAATAATTCCTGAGAGGATGGGGACTGTTATAACAATTTATGTTGAGTTATTTCCATAAAAATATTAAACATTTTTGTATCCCCTCGGTTAGATGCTTCGAAATACTGTGCAGCTAGCCAGAATGGACAAGGTATTTTTTAGTCTTTTCCGCTGCTTTTCAGTGACCTTGTCGAGCGCGAAAAGACTCTTTAATAAAAAAGCTATCAACTTTTAGATCGGTGGTTTATTTTCAATAATTAACTATCACACAAAGAATTAAAATTTTAATTATTGATTTATGTTCATCAAGTTGTCATAGTTACATTCAATTGAGAACACAACTGTGTCAAGATAAAAAAATAAAAATAAATTTATTGTGAGGACTGAAAAACATACCAAAGTTTAGTTGTGGTATGAAAATTTATTAAATCTATCACGGACAGAAATTTGGCAAATAAACTCATTGGTTAATTCACAAAAAATATTAACGATTTATTGATTATCATCATTCGAATCTTTCGAAATTTTATGTTAAATTTTGGCACGAAGGTAGTCTTCAATTAGTAATGAATCGTGAAATGTCAAACAAATGAAGCACCTAGAAAATTCTATGTTGGTGATATTGTTATTGAAATATATTTTCAAAAAAATACTTTTCGCAATTTACAAATTAACAAAGCACTGTACTTTTAATAGGGATTTTCTCATTTTTGACGATCTCTTGTTTATAATTATAAATATGAACGTGACAAACTAATTTAAAACATAGTATCGTAGAAATCTGTTTGCGTGTCTCAGATTCTATGGTAATCACTTCAATGTTGGATAAAGTTACGCTGTAATTACTGAATCACTCAGACATCAAAGCTATCTTATCAGGTTTCGGTAAAGATTTCAATGATTTGTAATAAAAAAAATACTACCTGGCAAGAGGATTAAAAAATTGAAGAAAAAAACAAACCAATGTTGTCTTCTAAGTGAAGATCCAATGCACTATTGCAATTTACTTATAGTGTAGTATAAAATGCATACAATAGAGCAAACATTTGAAAATGTGCTTGTATTATAGCAGATAACTCACTTAATATGGTAACAAAGTGTGCCAGACTTATTGTCGTGTAAGATAATCAACATACCACAATAAATAAAAATAATTAGGTCGTCGGTCAACTGATTACAAGTTATTTTTATTTGTGAGATGTTTAATTTGTCAATATAGATGAGGCAGCGCTTAGACCGCGAATATGCTGTATACAACTCAAAACCATGACAAGTGATAAATTTCCAGTCAGACGTGAAAGTTCTTTCAGGTCTATGGATTATTGAACGCACGAAGGAGATAATTCATGCATAGCGAAATAAATTACCGATTTGCGTGATAAGGAATATATTTCAGAGAGATGACTCTTTATTTTCGCTTGAAAAAGCAACAACAACCACATTTACATAAGCCACAAAATTTTTGTTACAGCGCAATTCGTTGTACAACCGGCCTCACTTAACGCTGGAATCACGTTTAACGATGACGTTTTACGACTAGTAAAACTGTATCAGCGGCGCCCCCATGCGACAGAAAAATTTTCGGCTCATATATAAATGTAGCTTATATGACAAGTTACATGCGTGTCCCTCACCTGAGAATCTCTAAAAAAGGTTGTAAGCAATTTATTTTATAGCTCGGTGTAGCACCCGCTTACCTCCAGAGTTTCTTGGTGAATTTTACTGAGCACAATATCGAGGGTGTTGTCATTCGTTGCATATATTACCCATATTCCGGATTCATCGGTCGAGAAATCGATGTCGGTCGATCCAGACCACTGAAAATGATGAATTTTGATAATAAAGCTGGCAGTTGTACGTATTTCTGCACTTGACTCTTATATGAATATCGGTGATTATTTAATGCTTTCATATCTATCCACACGTAAGCTCGTCCAATATCTATTCAACTGAAAATGTTGAATTGAATTCTTTCAAACCCCCGATACCTTTTCTGGCAGAAAAAACCTATAATTCTACAGCATCTGTGATTGCTTGTTCTGCTGTATCAATACACATTTCACTTTCAGTAGATGGTTTGCTGGTACGTTTTTGATTAAAGATATTTGCTACATTCACCTGTGGTATTCCTAAGATACTCGGTATATTGCCTTCTATGGCAGGCGTAAAATTAATCAGTGCGTGTGCTTAACTAAAAGCAAAATATTTCAGCGTGTATACCTGATATGGTGCCACATTTCCAGAAACTGCTCCGGGTAATTTTCGTTCACGTAGAACTGATCTTGTAGCAAATTCATATCTTACCATTTTAGTTGAATTGAAAACGACGAAATATAGCGATCCATTGTAAACTACGTGACCGGTCCCTGCAAATTTCAAACAATGCTTGAAGATGTTGAATGAAGAAATAGTATCCCCTATTGAATATACATTGAATGCTTGTGCATAGCAGGAACAAAACAGCATTAATTTATCTTCAATATTACAAGGTAGAAAAAAATCATCTTAATCGAATAAATCCCACAAGCGCAGATAAATCCAATTAAGTCTATATGTAATGATCAGTCAACGATGATATATATATAATATACCTATTTTATTCGAGTTTAATATCAAAATACCAAGCCGTTAGCATGTGAGATAAGTCAGAACAAAACAGGCGCAATTGTTGGTTTTGGTGTTCCATAGTGTTCGGCGGTGAAAAAGGCTGGCTAATTACTTGCCAAATTAATTAACTATCATCACTGTTTTTTGATGGAGTAAAATTCAATTCTATTGGCAAAATGGTAGGATAAAACGATTTTTTAAGCCCAACATGTACACGATTCAATTTAAAAACAAGCCATTAAACAGTCCGACAACTTTTCTTTGACTAAAAATTGTGTCACACACTTGAAAAAAACAACCCAATACCTGCCCATTCGTAGGGTACTTTATATGTAGTTCGTGATCTCTTAAATGACATTTCATGTACATTTGCATATTCTTCCACAACGTTGTTCTCATAAAAATGTGGTAATAACCATACGTAAGTGTCCCGAATTCCATCAGGAGACGGAATTGGGTCTTGCAGAAATGCTCCGAACATTTTTTTCGCCTGTCCCCTTGTAACTGGCTCTTTGACAGAACTTATGAATTCACAGCCTATTAAAAATGACAAAAAAATGATTAATCTGCGAAAACAAATTGAATCAAACGGTTTTTAATCAAATTATTCAAGCAGACGCCAAAATTGTTTTTCAAATTCTCTTAGGTTAATAATTTTTATAGTATTTTATAGTAAGTGTTTTATTTCGTCTAGCTAGAATAAAGATCTAGGAATATAAAATTCATAGTATAAACCCAATACAAACATCTGTACCGTCTCTTCGAAAGTTTGCAAGCTATGCAATTGTAAGTTTACCCAGTAAATGCACCAGGGGATTATTGTGAATGAATCAAAATGAATCTCCGATTAGTTTTAGTGCATCATGAACATGTAATACTACACAATGTTAACACCAAATTTGCCCTTTACCTTTCGTGAATCTTGTGTTTTCTACCGGCTTGAAAGCGTCAGGCATCATGTGATTTGTTACGTCATCTTGCATGGAGTATGGTGAGTTGTTTAGTGATGTTATTGATTGGCGCAGTAATCGAGTTTTCAGCTGGTTAGTGCAGATAAACAAAACCCCGATTATTCAAAACAACGTAAGTGTGAGACCTTAGTGTGGATATTAAGTTCGGTGCAAAATTTTGACAAAACGTCATTTATATATACAGAAGAGCGTGTTGCAAGTTAGTGGAAGATGCCAAAGATGAATCCATACATTGAGAAACCGAGGGTGTTCAGAAAAGACTAATCTTCCGGGTTTTGCCTGTTAAACCGTTTCGAATATTTATAATTTTTCGGTATATTGCACACACCAGAAAAAAACATTTTCATCATTTTATATTGGAGTTAATTTGAAAGTAGTGGATAGAGACAAACATATATGATTCTAACGTGATCCTACCTACTTATAGCATAGCACACAACCCAATAAATACTTCTACCTTGTTGTTTGATAATTCGAGAGCGATCACACGTGGAGCTGATGTATTTTTTGCAGTTTTAAGTCTAACCCGATTGACTCGATTAATATCATTTGGTAAGAGCTTGATTCCCATGTATTCTGCCAATTCAGTGATCTAAAAATATAAATTTATTGTAATTATCACCCATTCTAGAAGACTACATACACAGTCATCTAAGCAAAATATAACATTATTGCCTACGACAAAAGTACTGCATTGAAATAGCCAAGTAAATCATAATTACACATTCAAAAAATCTGTTGTGACTCACTTTTTCTTCCAGGTTTTCGCCATCTTTTTCCTCGATACCTTTGATTCGCAATGTATTGCTTTTAGTATATTCTGTTAGATCTTTTAATCTTGCATAATTATCTTTCAAGCTTTCTAAAACTTCAGATTCTGTTTCTGCTGCAAATCTTAGTTCTCCTTCAAGTTGTCTGTTCGAACGTTCCAAGACCTCAACATCTCTTGTTATTGAAGCAAATTGATTCGCTAGTTGGTGACGGCGAGTAGTAAAGTAAGCAGCAAGGACAAAATTTGCCAATAAGGCCAAGAGCAGTTGCAAACGACTTCTCATTAAAATGTTATAAATATATATATATAATGTCAATGTCTACGTTCTGTTTTCCAATACAGAATATTAAAAATTTTGATAAATTAGTTTTGTTGCTATTTATATTGATCCATGCAGCAAGTCCAGAACGGTGACAGCACCCGGAATATTTGCACCTGCTTACTTTTTTGCCGACATTGCACTCACGTACATTTGCACCCATACATTTCCACCCATGGATTTAAGCACCCGCATATAGATTGCACCCAATGAATCCATGTAATTTTGCACCCATGGACATTTGCACCAACGTACATTTGCGGTGTAAGTGGTGAACATTCAAAATTAAATAAGATTTAACGCAGCACGTTGAAATCCGCGATACCAGATGACGCATTTCACGATCTTCAAATTGGTTAGGCTTTTGGGACCGTCGGTTCTGATCTAAAGATTTCAAATTCATCTGCTGCCTATAAAATATAACCGTTCTTAAAATTGAAGAATACTTAGAATAACGATGTTACGAACAACTAATTATTACTTTTTTTCGTAGCTAGCGACGCATGGAACTGATATTACTATTGTTATTTTCTGCAATATAACCTATTTATACTGAAAGCTAACCTAAGCTAGATTTAAAATCAATTCATATCGTGTCTGAATTAATATATAGGACACAAGCTTACATCGCGTTATAGCCTCAGGCGCTAACGATACGACGTTAGTTATTTTGATGTGACAATTGCTACAACCGATTTTCGTTCCAGCATAGGAGTAGTGCGTGTACTAAATGGTTAAGAATTTGAAAACAAACAAAAAAAGAGAGCGGTGCTCAAATATATGGATATGAAGGCCAAAACGAGGTAGTACATTTATGTAATCTGTCACACAGTAGACTACAAGTACGGCAGTCTAATGCGAAAGCGGAACCTCCACAAGGTGCTCGATTTATGATGACGTCATCGCACATAAAAACGAATCGAATTTTGAAATAAATCGCCTTCTAGCAAAGAATTCAATCCTTAACCACGGAAAATTTCAAAGCAATTGACCCACTAGTTAATGAGAAGTCGAAAGAAGAAAAATACTAACAAGCACAACAATATAATAACAAAACGATTCAAAGTATATTTCGTCTCCAATAACTCTTCCGCTTCATTTACCAGTCTTTATCAATTTCAACGTCAGTCGCTACTTCCTATATTATCTGAAGAATGCCAACAATTTGACCTTATTTGATATATTTTGAATTAGTATGACAAAACAAATAGACAGCAAATGCAAAGGTTACCGAAAGTTCAAAATTAATTTGGGCTAACAGCAGTTGTTGATTGATAGTAAATCACAAGAAGGATTTTAATTCAAATTTACCATGAATTAGTGTAGCATTTATTTGATATTTTTTATCAAATTCAATTTCTGTAGTAAATGATATCTTGAGTGTTGAACAAACTTCCTTCCTGAAGATAATGTAGCAGAGTAAATTTACTTGCGGAAATCAGTAGGCGTAATAATTTGCCAGGTGAATATAAAGTAAATAAAAACAGTAGATTATGGTCAGTGACCGCGGAAAACAACATATCAGTTCAATCTTTTAGGGATGCAAGACTAGATAAACTAAAACAATGAAGGAAGTTCTTTTATTCGAAGTACATTTGGTAGTAGTTAAATCCATTTTACTCGGGGTATATACTCGATTGCATGTATATGTTCTGAAGATATTTGTTTCACATACGTAGTCTGATACTTTCTCGTGGCTGTTACCAACATGTCATATATATATTTTAATAGATACCAACTTTGTTTCTTATACAACAATCCTTCTATAATTTTATTGCACGAAACAAGATTTTTGTTTTTGAGTGGGGAGTCAGGAAAAATCTAAAACCTACCAAATTAAGAGAACTAGTCGGGATTTCTGAATTTGAATTTCAAGAATTGGGGTAAAAAGATTAAAAAATAAACAAACTGGGAAATGATTTCAAACTTTCAATTTTTTATTGTACAGTCAGAGGACTTAGTAGTCAAATTTTTTTTACCTACATATAGAGTCAAGATGGCTATTAAAATTTTTTGTAAATTGTTTTGAATAGAATTACTTCATTTTAAACAATAAAAAAGATTAATTAAAACAGGCAAACACGTCGTTGTAGACATTTTATAAATATATATTCACAAAGAATAAGAACGCAAACAGGACTGTATCATATGGAAGGAGACTTATAAGAGACAAATAAGCCACCACTTATAAAACCTTCGGAATTTTGAAAGTTTTAGAAAAAGAATCGACCAATGCCGCTACGGTAAAATTCACCAATGACGACTGTAAAAATAAAAATAACAAAAAACCAGAATAACCTACATTCATAGATGTTCTTCACCAAGTATGATCAATAGAATAATCTCTATTGAAAGTTGAAATCACTGTATGGGCCGAACTTGGTTATTTATAACAATAAATAACATATTTTACTGGGTATGATCGCGGTGATTACGACAAATATACAAACATATATCAGGTGCCGCGATAATAAACTGGTCGTAAACTCTGCAGTCGCATAAAAGCGAGTTTTATGTCCAAACGTAAAATGTTAAAATATTTGTATTATTGAAAATCATTAGCAGACGGATTCTGTTATTTCAAGGACGCTCTTTATATCGCTTAAAACAGAAGCTTTTGATGTCGTTATTGAGGGTCAACGCCCGCTTTATGTCTCGCAAATAAATCTAAAAATACGGCAGTTAATCTGGTGTGTGATCACTACTGATCTACAGGCAGACCATTACGAAATTTACGAGGAAATACTGCTTCCATCCCTCCTGTACGACAATCTCGTAAAATTGTAGACATCGTCTGGTTTATAACCTAAAATCGTAACATCAAGACGTTCTGGTTGAATGTAGGATATCAGAATCGGACTTTGAGAATATATGGTCCCTAGATATACGTCGAACATAAAAACATTTTCCCTAATTACCACGTTTATGTGCAAATATAGGAATTTATTATTAAATATTCGAATAAGCAAAATATTAAAATACAAATGGAAAATTTGTATTTTTTTTTCTAATGAATTTACATTTATAACACAATTGTATGAAATGGAACATTTTCTAGAATCGGAATATATGACACAATTAAGAAAGTACACAAACAGCGTATTATTCTTGGAAGTTTACGGATATAATTTGAAATTTTGCTCATAAAAACAGCATACATATCATTTCAATTCTATATACAACTCAAACTTTAAAATGACTTGTAAATATGATTTTACATGGACATTAGAATCAAAATAATTTTTTTTAATCAAGCTAAGTGACTTTTATCAAAAAAGGAATTATCGTTTTATAGTGAAAAATCAGTTATCTCAAGGTTAGGGTATAGGCTCAATATTTTAGGTTTTCTGTAACCCATTTAATATATTAGAAAAATAAAGACCCATAATCGTACCAGTACCTATATACTGCGAACATTTATAAAAATATTTCTGATATTAGTTAGCAATTGTACACGAGGTCATTCAACCCATAATTTTAATACGACAATTGAAATATTTTTACTGGTATTTGCTGTGATCATTGCCATCAAAACTTATATTGTTAAATTCTCGCTCGCAAATACATCGTTTACTTCGGAACATTGATGCATTTTATGTTCCTGTCAAGTTTTAAATACTACAGGAAATAGGAAATTTAGATTTGAAACAAGAAACAAACATTTTTTATTTATTTGATTTTGTATTAAAAAACATTAAATATACAATTTAAATTTGAGGTCAACATAAGCTAAGTCAAAAATATGGTAAAAATATAAGTGTGTTGAGAATAACAATTATCTAACGATAGTATGAATGAACATTTGATGTGGGATGTCAAAAATATCCCACTTTCAAAAATAGTTGGCAATCATTGTCCCATTAGTATGAATTCGTGAATTTTATTCTGTGAAATGAAAATAAATATTCATAAATCACAAAATTCTGTGTGCTACTATAATCGATGAATGTTACAAAAATATTTTCATTTTTTATTTAATATTACAATATAATATTTGCCATAAAAACGACTTGTTTATAGATGATTAATTCTCTTCTCTCTCAACGATTGCCCAACCTAGAATTAAATTTATGATATTCAGCTCCCGTATCGACGCTGACACACGAACTCATAAAACTTGTGTTGACAAAACAGTAAATTAAAATAAAATTTCAGCCGAGCTGATTTAATTTCCGCTCGGCACACTGGCATGACATGGTATTTGAATATTTAATTTGCTACCGATCATTTAAACAGATCTTGATTGTTTCGCAATAAATTACATCAGGCATGCATTTATAAAAGAGTAGCAGCTTAAATTAAAGATGAGTGCATGAACCAATAGAGGGATGTTTTTATGGTGGAAGTACGTAACATGAATGAAAATGTGCATCACGAATTTTAACTTACGATTATAACCTCATACTGAATGTAACGCGATCAAAAATTCATTTCAATTAAATCAAGCACCACGCAAAAACGGTGCATGTTTATACTATTTATTACGTTCGGGAAAATAAATTACTTCATTTCTTTCTAGTGGCATCGTTCAATATTGTCGCCGTGCAAGTGAAGAATCTGAATTGTTAATCACATTCAGGAAGTCACTTCTCAGTCTATACCCATTGGTAAGTCTACTGTAGCTGATTGTATTTTATTTCAAGCCTATAGGCATAGCACATTTTAAAAGCGTTCTCGTGTATAGGCTTATTTGGAGGTACGTCTCCTTCTATATAAAACAGTCTACTCATTCCATGCTGTTTCACCGAACTCAACTTTGAGGTATGTGTTGCTATATTCGAAGATTTAAATGATACTACCCGCGGTATTTTCACATAAGTATTCACATGTTATCGGTCCATATCCTATATAGCTGCCTGAGAAAAAACGTCGTCTAAATGGCTGCCTAATAGCTTGCTAAGGGAAAGTCAATCAGATGGTGATTGGGACCATATTGTACCCATCATTATTCCAAGCATTACCCAATACCTACTGGAGATAAGCAAAATGTTAATGTAAATACCAATTGTTACTTATCGATTTTAATCGGTAAGTATGTTGATAGGTTTTTGTCTGTTTGTCTGTCTGTCTGTCTGTTTGATGCACGCGATATCTCACGAAAGTGAGATTGGATCTGCTGCAGATTTTGCATGTGCATTCATCATATCTCGCACCAGTAGCCTATTGATTTTGGGCGAATTATGTCGTTTAATTAGCGATTAGCGTATTAATTAATTAGTGATGGGACACAAGGTGTCACTATGGAATAAGAGTGCTGTTTTGGGGATCCCCTAACTTTCGATCGAGAAGTCTTCGGTCTCTGACCGATATTCTCGTTTTAATATTACCGTGAATATAATCAGTGCCTTAACCAACTTACAGTAGAGAGTCACTGAAAAAGTGTGCAATATTACCAGCTGTTCCATATGTATATATATATATATATATATATATGGATGCTAGCTTTTCGCGAAGTAAGAATATGATCTGCCGCGTTTTATTCCGCAAGTTTAAACTCCGCACACGATGAAACGCACTTAGTCATTAGGAGATAACCCACACAAAATCATTCTGTAGTTACTTACCGTTTTAGGTTTTCGCTTACGTAGCTTGGCTACTCATAAGTTGGGTAAAAGGCTTTCTGTTATCTCAATTAATTAGTTCCGACTTTTGTTTGCTTTTTGGACTTATTTGCACACATTAGATATCACGTTAAAACAGATATTGTTATGCCAAACTACGGGAGAGCTCACTTCTAACATTCTTCATTGTGTTAACAAACAAAAAATTAAACATTCATGGTATTGTATTATATAGTAAAAGAAAAGAAAACGGGCTTCGATATAATACCGCGACTTTTGTGATGGAACATTCACTATGTGGAAATATCTACTGCGAAGCTATATTTTTTGACTGGTTTAGCTGTCTCTCGAAATCCAACTATTGGGTCGTTTGTGATAGCACCAATACTAAATAACTGATTTTCTTTGGCATGGCTGTGTGTTCTTGGACGTTGCTTTGAGAAAACATTCATGAAATATTCAGTTGTCGGTTTTATGCTCAAGTACAACAAGTTTTGGTATATTTAATCCAAAATGCACCGTATACCTACAATGACGTACAAGCAAATAAGTTGAACAATATTGAGTCCGCACCGGCTGACTAATCGGGTTCTTCACTAATCATTTGATATCCCGACATACGAAACTAATTTTATTGATAAGGTTTGAATCGGCACTTTTGATTAGTAATTTTTAACAAATATCCGACCCGTCGCTCCATCACCTTTTTAATTGGAATCCAAATATAAACATGTCATTCCACATTAGAAAATATACCGTGTATATAGTTAATATTCCAAAAGATGAAACAGTTTCTTATCAGTGTATAAGTGAATATTGGGAAGTGAATTATACGATGAATTGTTTAGATAGGTGACATAATGGAATATTAAGTTAAAAACAAATAAAACTAAATATCAAGTGGTTAGCAGCAGATGGACTGTCCGGTTCGGCGGTGAATGGATTTGGTTTGGCGTTTGTTTGTGCAAAAAAGCAAACGGGTGTCTTTTGAAGATTGCTGTTGTCATTTTTGATCGTTTGGGAGGTATTAGGAGATAATACATCCTAATATCTATTTAACGGATATTTGATAAAAGTTATTAATTTCGTAGTTGATAAATTAGAATTTCCGACTTATTTTTATTTAATTTCAATAGGTTTAAAATAATAAACTTGATAGAAAATGCACCATATTATATCATAATATTTCGTTTTCTTGAATAATCAAATTGTAATCATTTCAATCCATAGAAGTATTAGTATACATAATATGCTGCATTCTTTAAGTACAATGTAAGTATAATCTTCAAACATCATACGTTAAAAAGGTTAGAATGCACCGTACATTATGCATATTCTTATTATTCTATCTAGTACAACGTATAGTTTATCTCTTGTACATTTAATAAATAATAATATTCAAACAATAATTTTAATAAATATAGAAGACAGAGAAATACAAGGCCAGGCAATGAATTTGGTATGTTAGGGGATAAAATATACAGTACATCAATCTACAATGAATAAGAAAATTTGCATTATTTTACTTTTTATATATCATGGTTATTAAATTTTTTTCATATAATATCAGAATATTAGTTGTTAAAATGCCCAAGGAATAATTATTTTACTTTATATAATACAAAACCGGAATTTTTTATTCGCTATGATCTCTATTTTGAGAAATATATATGCTGTGTTTTCAGTATGTAATGTCAATGTACTTCATGTTGCTAATAAAATAGGGTTGCCTCCTAAAACCTCACGAATACAGGAAGGAAGTGCTCTATTTGTTTTAACGCATTGTTATCAAGAAATCTAAACACTTCTAAATACTGGACTTCCGTACTCAGTTTGTTTTCCGATAAGTAGCACTAACTGGGTATACCTAGCAAATGCGGCGCGAAGTGCTGATAATAGTAAATGTTAATACTACAAAATGGCTGATATTGGTTACTCAAGCGTAGTAAAATAGATTTATTTGGTTTATTTGAATGAAAAACAAAAATTTTCCTTGCTGAACACTTGTAATATTGATGTTTTAAAAATATAATACATTTCACTGCTATAGCAAAACTTATTTTAAAAGTGTTTCACTTCCAATTTCTTCATTAGAAATGTTAATAATATTTATAGCTAACAGGGTTATTAATATTCTCTGTTACTTTAGAAAACTATTTATATTCAAAGCATTTTACAATATCATGTTTAAAATATCCTAAAAAGGTGATGTTGATAGTAAAATAAATGTTAATGATTCAAGCCGGGGCCATATATATTCCAAACAAGTTGAGAACCACAGGACTGGAATATCCCCAACAGCATAATCCTTGTTTCGAATTATCTCATTTTAGGCCTGACAAACTCAGGTTAAATCAAACTTTAGAGAGACGAGTACTCCACTACAAATATAAATCAGATGCAATTCTAATTGTACAAAACGTCCCACTGGTATTAATATGAAAATACCTTAAAGGAAAAAAAAGGGAAATATTATAAAAAAAGAACATAAAAAAAAATTCAAACAAAAACTGTACGTTTAAGAATCTTTCTCTGATTTGCGTTGCACTCGAATATTTCCCTTATTCTTTATATTTTCCTGTGCTAGACCTATTAGGAAATTGTATATATTTTCAACATCAGTTATATATATTGTATTTATCTTCAACCCTTTTAACTTCCAAGTTTATTTATTTTAAACATAAATGTTTATTCAAAAGCTTCCTCTTCGCAATGTTAGACTCGCAAATTGCAATGTAATCTTGTGTAGCTTTTAGGCGCCGTGTATAACTGGTCGATCATTTTATCAGAACCTCATGTTCGGTTGCGCTTGAGCTTTTTCAATGTTTCTTGTAGATTCCAGTTCTAATTTGTGAACAAGTCCATGTCTTCGCAAATCACAATTTCGCCTGAAGACTTTCCCGCACGAAAGACAAGTATATGGTTTGAAATCGGTGTGAGTAAGCAGGTGGGTTTTCAAGTTGCTTCGTTGATTAAAAGATCGATCGCATGTTGGACACTTATGCATTGAATCCTGTAAATATATATAAAATACCATTTTTTTGAATTCTTATTTATGTGCTTTTCAATATTATATTTGAATTACATATCAAATTAAAATAAGCTCAATTAAAACTTCATATATCGTTAGCGCATATGATTCCGAAGAAGTTAATAATGAAGTTCTGTAAATATCCTCATATATATTAAAAATTACAAGTTCAACATGGCATGAGCGGAGCAAAATAATATTACTAATGCATTACCTGAGTATGCAAAGTCTTGTGAACTGCAAGTGTACGTGACTGACAAAAACCTTTACCACATTCTCCACATTTAAATGGTTTTTCCTTAGAATGGATGTATCTTAAATCAAATGTAAGTGCCATGTTATATAAAATATATCAAATGCATAAAACAGTCTTTTGGGGTTTCATATACTTTTCTTGAGTTATCCACACAAAATACACAATCTTAAAGTAAATTAACAAAACTGGAATGTTTTTTTTAGTAAAATGAAATTAACGCAAAATCGTTGAACTTACTTGTGATCTCTCAAATGATCTTGCCTCCGAAAGGCTTTTTTACAAATATCACAAATATAAGGACGTTCATCGGTGTGAGTCCGTTCATGAATAAGTAGATTATAACTCTTGCTGAAATGCCTGAGTTAATAATAAAAAATATTGTTTGATAAAAATGAAAAATAGGAACCTATCACAAATACAAATATATTTCTCGTACCTTCCACAATATTTGCATATAAATTGACGCTTTGGCCTTGCGGCTCTGCCTGATCGCTTAACTTTGACCATGCTAGGTAAAATTTTTCCACCCAGTAAAGGGGGTGAAAGATGTGATGTCCAATAGGGTGCAAATCTAGTCAATTGGGCTGGGGTATGTTGATGCCCATATTCCGAATGTGGCCCGAAACTTGGAAGAAATGATCTGTATGAAAAAGATGGTTAGAGGAATAAATTACATATGCATAAGTCGTAATTAAAGGTAGAGTGTTCCACCAGTTTTAGAAACAATCTCAATTGAGCAAAAAAGACATGTACCAGTCAAGTTAGCTGTATCTTGAATATGTACCCTACTTGGAGAATATATTTGGGTAAAAATTGGCATTTTCCTTTGTATTATTTTTTAAAGAAGATAATCCGTTAAATATCTATATTAGCTTTCAAAATTTCAACATTTATGTTTACAAACAGCCCTGCAAAGTACGAATCAGTCAGCCTATTAGGTAAAATTATATGATTGGATAATAAACTAATAACGTGTTTCCAATAAATTCGTTACCTCTTGAAATGTAAGTTTGCAGCGGATTCGAGAATTTGATTTTCCATCATGATAGTAGTATACATTTGATGCAATATTGTAGAATTGACATTTTTAGTTAGTATTTGATGATGATCAGAATGTTGCAAACATTCCAACTTTAGTTTTTGATATTCATTTGATGTTATGCATTTCTCTTTATCTGTATTTTGTGAGCTGATTGAATCGTCAACACAATCATTTTTGTAATTTGGTATGTCCAAAAATGATGTCACTTTTGATTTTTCATTTGAAATTATCTGTGGTATATTGCTTGAAGATGTAGGCAATATTTTATCTGTGATTACAAATAAAAAATTAGATTTGATAATATCACTATCTATCTTATATTGCGGATGTACTTTCATATACATCGTTAAATCTTGAAGACAAAGAATTTCACTTAAGATAACACATTTTAATAATATACAGTAAATTATATTCTAAAATGCATTTGATATTTGATGTTGAAAAGGCTGCTTTCCTAATTCTTATTTTTACAAAACGATTTGTTCGGACGTTGAAAACATATGGTAGTGAATAAAAATACGTAAACACACATGTACCTTCTACGCTGCTTTCGGTAATCGAATCCACGAGTTTATGAAAATTAAATCCTGTTTTATATGAAGACTTATTGTTGCTAGTGTGCTTTTTTTCGTCAAGCCTGCGAGAATTCGATTCAACCGCCATATTTGAGTTTGACATCGTATCGCATGCTGGATCGCGGCAAGGACTAAAGGCGTTATATTCAGGCGAACTCGACAATGTCCTTCCCGGATAAGAGTTCGATTTTTCCGCTACATCATATCTTCCCCTCATTTCGTCGTGAAAAGTCATAGGCATAACAGATATTGGAAATGGAAATTGAGGAGGCGAATAATTCATTGATGACATTATATTCGGTATTCCAAATGGAAATCCAAAATAACTCGGTTGATTATGATATATCGAATTCATATTTAAATACATAAACTGTAGAACACAGTAAGTTAAATGAAATGTAGAATAAATATCATAGCATAGTAACTGATCATTTGGACCTTGCAAAAATTGAGAATGTGATGAAGTTATTACATTTTTAAATTAAAAGCGATAGACTCGTTTATGTAGAAAATAGGATAAGTTCTTTAACGATAGCAGAACCCTTCAAGACAACTCAAAATTTTATAAATGTACAATAATACATGATAATATGTTATCAAATTGTACTGCTTTTCAAATCTATCCACATAAGATAGTTTTGCAATATACCAATTAAATAAACCCAGACATGTACCCTACCTAACTACCGCACAGAATGAGGCACTATTCGAACCTACCTTACAAAGCCAGGAACATTTCGGTGAGAATTTCTGAATATATTAAAATCTATTACTACAACAACAGTAGTATAAAAAAGCCCTAACTGATATCCTAAGGATTTTTTATTGCTCACTACAATACTGCAAAAAATTTACTATTGATTACTTCCCTCCATTTCTGAAATCGGAAGCGAAATTTTTTTTTATGCCACGAACCATATGATAGCGCAGCCAAACCAATATATTAAAACCGTGCTATTTTGTGACACTAAATACCTTAATAATTGGAAAGATTATTCGGTATCTATACTATCTAATGTCTAATTTTATACAAGCATATAATGTGTAGCTTTTGTCGTTTTAAATTATTTATTTTTCATATCACGATACCAAAGTCAACCAAAATTACCATTTCTTTTCCAATTCTTCTTTAAATTTAATTATATCTTTGAACACGAAAATTACGTGAATGAATACATACGAAGAGAGGTCTTTCTCCTGCGCTGAGGAAAATGGCGTCATATTTTGTTCTGTACACTGGGCCATTCACCCGCGCTGCCAATTTACAATCGTTTGTTAAATTTTTACTGACTATAGTTGTTAATTTTTATTGTAATATTTCGAAAATGTGGAAAATTCAACATAAAAAAACATTTGTCTAACTCAAATAAAAAACTTCCTGTAAACTATAGAATGTCGATGTTCATATCTCAGATAATTTTGCTGCTTATTATACTAAAAATAGCTCTTTAGTATGGAGAAATTATGTATAAAATGATTAGGTTCGATCAGTAGCTAAAATTCCATTTATTCAAATACATATTGTAGATAATAATTGATAAGATGCTCAAAAAAATATATTGGCGAAACAAATGAAACATGGGTTGCTAATTTAGTTTCCTAAATTTTCCACATCTTCATCAAGTATCAATATTACATATATAAGTTAGATTAAAATATCCAAATTCTGAACTACAATCTTTTTCATATACGTCACTACTTTTTGTTTATTAAAATCGCAGGAAAATTGTTAAATGAAGTTCTAAATAAAAAGATGCCTCACTTCACTTCTATAGAAAATGCACTGCAATAGCTGAAATTTGCGACAATTCATGAGAACGTGTTGATGCCTCCATATCAATTTTTACGACGTAACATTTCTTCTAATTTGGGATCATCTTCTGTATGTTAGCAATGCTTATTGCAATTGTCAGATAGTAATTCTAGCATATCGAATACATATCCCGAATATCGTGCATGAACTTGTGTGCAGTGCAGCATCACCTTGTAGTATCTATAACAAAATGGCTTACTAACACTCTCAAATGACGACTGAAGACACAATCGCCACGTATACGTCTGACGCAACGCAAACAATGTTGTCGGGTTTGTCAACTTACTAATGTTCGCTACTCTATGCACCCCTGGTATTATATGAATTTTTCCTAGTAAACAATGAGTAAATTACGTCAAGCAAAATCTCGTATACACTCAATTATTACATTTTCTATGAGTATATATAAAAGTAAATCTACATATTTCAACACAATAAATCACAATCCAAAGCAAAGATGCAGATTTTTTTAATTTACTGTTCTAGTGAATGACATTTATTGATATTAGGTTGTTGACTAAAATACGTGTGTGAACATTGTATGTGAAATGAAAGTCTTCACGTACATCAGGTGGGAAATGGAATTGACTGATGAAATCTCAGATAAACAGTGCCCAATCACTCATACGCACAAGGAGCATAGTTGGATAGGCCAAACATTTAAGTTCGCGTTATCGGGTGAGGACAAGTACTCAAAATCGTTGTTGGACTTTTCGTTGACGGACCAATTAAGACTGAAGCCTATAACAGCAATGTCTGTATCCCATATCATTACATTCAAAATGACAATGCATAAAAAATCACTTTACAACCTGGAATCAGAAAAATTAGTGCGATGGGAACGTCACCGCATAAATACCAAACAAATTTCTAGTTTCTGTAAAATGACGGTAGCCTAATCGAGGACTCCCTCAATGGTGTCACTGCTAAAGTTCTCAATAAACGTTGAAACCATGGGTGCAAATTTCGATTTGAATTGTTCAACAAAATCATTTTGAGTATATACAAAGAGTTTTGTTTCGGTAATTTTACCAGCGGTTATAGATATTTAGTGGTATAAAATAAGCGTAACGTTAGCACCGGTGGCCGCTGCTAGTCTAATCATTTCGTTTGCAGTTACGGTAGGTGTGATAGTAGTTTTGAAAAACGGTATTTAGAGAAATAATTTGTGCATTAGAATTGTGAAAAGATTGTGTGAAAAAGGGCATTATGTTTTTTAAGGGCAGAGCGACCTCTAAAAATATGAATTTAATTTAATCAAAAGAAGTTAGCGGATGTGAATCTCAAACAATTTGCTAAACAAATATGAATCCGACTTTTGTCAAAATATGATTGACATCTGCCGACTCCATTAGTCTAAAAGTCAAACCTTGTTCTAGCACAAAGGATATTATATTTGATCAAAGATATCATCAAAATCACAATAAGTTGAGCGGATAAGCATGAACTAAATTCGTATAGGCTGAAACTCATGTCTGATCAATTATAATAACATGATTCTCCGAGAGAAGTTGTGATGCAGTTTCCAGTTGGGAAGTTATTCGTAGTCTTCTATTATTCCAATGTTTTCTTTGTCGATGGCTACTTCCTGGATGATGTTTGCGCGTATGTGTGTATTAGGCAAAATGGAACGGAATTGTAGAACACAAAAACTTTGGGGCGGAACTCAGACTTTTTATTCGTCTGCCGCAAGCTTTGTTCCACCTATATGTGAGTTATGCTGCGACTGTGCAACAGGTGTGAGCAAACATCCGTTATCGTCATATAAGTGTGCTTCTGAACTGGTGTGCTTGGCTATTGATGCAACCGTAGTACGAATGGCGATTTGAAAATGCATCAATCAATTCTTTGACTTTTTAGTAACATGCATCCTTCCGCACTCGGAGATAAAATTTGGTAAAAGTCGTTGAGATAAAAGTGCGAATCAGTATGTTTGCTTTGACAAATTTAATGTCTTGTATTCTTTATTTCCGTAATAAATTAAGATTAGATGTAAGTTACTAACATGTAAAACAGGGGTTAAAATTATCCCACAATCTTATACAGTGTCATAAAAAGTCAAATAATTAATAATAGTCACAGCCGGCGTTCATCACTTGTTTTAGTTGTAATGTAATGAAAACTGGGTCTGTCCTTTTTCTGACCTCCTAGTTTTTACATAACAAATTTTTAGCAAGACATCACGTCAGTCATTGGTGTCATGTAAAAGTCATCATATTCGTAATATTAGTTTAGCAATTTACCCACGTAATGAACTCTTTTCCTAAACATAATTTTTGCACGGTTTCGGACTGAGACAAAAGAAACGTCATGAAGCAATTGATATTCGAACAAAAGAATTTATTTGCTCGAAAACATTTTCATGAAAATGAGGATACTATGTTGTCTTATTACAATTTGTTTTAGATGAGTCAATAAAATAATATCATTAGCTGATTGAATTTGTTGCTTCGTCAAGTCACAAGACTCAGAATAAGTTCGAAATTCCGACGAACTAACTTTAAGCGTTGCGACATCGATATATATATTATGTATGATTATCTTATTGCGATTCACTGAAATCTTTTTAAATGGGCAATACAAATACCTGACAATAACACGTGATCTTGGCGCCGCTTTAGCTCCAGCAAATGCAGAGTAATTTTTTGAATGTACCATTGCTTCAAGCTGAAAAACTTATCTGTTGGAAGTGCTGCGATCAATAACTGATAAGTTGGTTGCATTATTATGTACCTACACATGCGCCAGATTCAAGATAACGGTGTCATGGTAATTTTCAGTCAAAAGCAAATTGCAACCAGTATGAGTTTTCAGGAAAAAAGAATGGATTAACAAAAAAGCAACAGAGACCTATGTCCGAGGTTCACTCAAACTAATTGCAAATTTATTACACGAATATACCATTACATGATAGACAAAAGCACAAACGCAGGGTTCATTTAACTCATACTTGTGGACTCAAAATATATACTTATGCAAAACAAAATGGCGTTCTACTTTTTATGTGGTTAAGTAAATTACAAAACCAGTTTAAAAAATCTTTGTTAATAAAAAAATGAATATCTTAATAACGGCATCCTCCGGATGGGTCAATGATCTTAGTTACACAATTCGAGGCAACAGTTCCAATAACAATTAATGGTTACATTATAAGGAGAGGTCAGAAGAAGTCGTAGGCGGTCTGAGCGCTTCTTCGGTAAACGAATCAAGCGTTGCAAAGAAAGGCAAAAAATCATGTTTATCCTTCAATTCATGGTCCATATCTTTTTTTCTATTTTAAATCGTTCTATTACAATATTTCGCAACGTAGAAATAGTTACGAACAGCTTTAAAATAAGTGTGTTAGTTACAGTAAGTTCACTAGTAATTTTATAGTGTGATTATAAATCGTTTTTCTATAAATAATTAGAAATTATATTATCCTTCAATTGCCATAGAATTTGCTATACTTTATCATTTTGATTTGTTACTGGCAACTTATCACGCCTTACCACGTCCGTTGATCGGCTGTGCATACAAATATTATGTTTTATGATGAATAACATTAAGAGCAAATTAAATAATCCAAAAATCTTCAAAGAAGAGTTTTAAAATAATAAATATTCATACATTGGAAGTCCTTGAAATGTCAATTATTATATTTTTCTTTAAGTGGACGAGAGATGATTTATACAACGTGGTATATTTTGCTGCGTAATGTTGCGAGGGGCGTGGTTGAAGCTATTGGGTTTATTTCGTTTTATTTTTTATATTTTTGAAAATACTTACCTGTCAAATTTCCTTTTTATCAAATCTCTTCACCTTTTGAACTGAAACGTATGTGATGAAATCACGAATTGTGTTTTCCTATTGAATTTTTTATTTCAGTAAGCTCATAATCAAAAGTAATTTCATTGATCCAAGTTTAAATGCGTTGATATGGAATAGGACATCTACAGTACATATATTGAAACGCTTGAAATTCACTATGTTAATAGCTATTCCAATGGCTTCTTTTTAAGCATCGAATTTCTGAATCAAACAAACGGTGAACTAGAACTCAAAGTTTTCATGGAGTTACATCGTTTTTTTTTCTATATTAAAACTAAATGAGTATTATACAGTAAAAAATTCACTAAAAGCTAAACTACGATATCCCCATGTTCTTTTGTGGTCCGGGTGTGTGTTTGTTCCGCTAATTTTACAATTGTTATACAATGTTAGGGTAAATTAGACAATTAATTATTCAATCAAGCATCTTCTACAGAATATTTGCAATTCTCCAACTGTGCTGCTGTGAAACTTATAGGTTTCAATTAGCGAACATAACGATTGAAAGAACGTTGAACTCAAGGATAATATAGACAACAATGGGAGAAACATAAACCAATGTATAATATGTAATCTTATTCAAAATAAGAGGGCTTAAAATACCCAAAAAGACATCTTGAACAAATTAACATCTTTTGTTTTTATGATAGACAGCTACGACGGCAAATCTACACAAAGAATCAATTTTGACACGAAATTAGCTCGCACGGAATTTTTATTTGCTCTTCTTCTACTTCACGGAAGCGACAGCGGAGCGGAGAAGGCAACGCCCATTTGTAGACCCACGGACGGGGCGGTCGATTTCAGTGAGAAAAACATCTAACGACAGAAAGAAAAATATAGACCGCCATTTTGTTTTGAGAGTATAATTGAATGATATTTGAATTTGGGCACGGAGATAATTTCCATGCTCTTTTCTATATTATCTTGGGCTTAAATATTTTGCATTTTTTTTTTTGGGAGTTTTTCGATCTATATTTTGGGATATTTTCAACCGTATTTAAAATCGGATTATTGTATTTTAATCTAGTTTCATTTTGAAAGCAATACTGTGTCCAATTATTAATGCACAATTGTATAGTATTTGTATTATGATCAAAATTCACAACAATACAATACAATTCCTTATAATCTGAGATTTTGCTGAAGACATAACTTCTATAAGTAGTTCTTTAAATAAGACAAAGACAATCTTGTAATTTTTCAACTTCTTGTTGTTGTGGCCTAGACCAGGGCTACTCAACTATTTTTACCCAAGATCCGCATACAATACTTTCCAGAAATTATATTTCGGCATCCTTAAACGCGCACTTCCTCGGCCAACTAATGATTATTAGCTAATCAAAATTGCTTATAATGCTGTTATAGTTCTTTTCATATATATTCAAAACAATAAAAGTCATTCTATAAAATGAAGTGGGGCTAATGATTCAAAATAAAGAATTAGGTGTGGTTCGAATCAAATACTGTAAGGTCCGGATTCGGATCGCGGTCCGCCAGTTGAGTAGCCCTGGCCTAGGCTAGCAAAGAACACAATTCAATCTAAAACAACATACAAACGTTTAGTTATGTTGTGAAAACAAAATTTTGAGAGAATTTTCATATGCTCATAGTCTTAGTTCAATTCTAAAAATATACGACTTTATTAGTGATCAATATGATAAAAATCAACTAGTAGGAAGTCGGACCACAGTCTCTGATCTCGAGTTTGACTTCAATACTTCTTGAAGTGAAAGATTTCGAGATATGATTGTTGAATAACAATGAAGCTTAGATCTGTCGCGCTACCGCAAAGAAACCAACGTGGCATTGATGGATGACTAACACCATGACATAAACGTTTATTAAAAACGGGCCATTTTAGTCAGAATGGTGGTTAGAAATAAGCGTTTTTATCACAGGAATCTGGCATGTAACTTGTGACATGTAACCGTGTATTCTTGAATATTCGACTGATTGGATGCAACTTTTTCTCGTTTTCTCGTAAAATTATTATTTTTCCAAAGCGTGTAATTCTGATATGAAGGTAGAATAAGTAGAAATTACAAGGCATATTTTAAAGAATAGAGATATTTGATAGCTGTTTGAAAATCTAATTACCATTAAATATAAGCAAAAATTTGAATATACATGAGGAAAGTTGCACATTAATAACGAATAAATTAAGATGCTAAGCATTAATCCACCGATATTTCAAACTAATAAGATTTTAATAATAATTATTATTTTTTTATGTACGATTAAAAAATTGTACGTCCGATGAATGACAAAATCTGAAAACAAACAATCGCTGACATTCGGAATAAATTCACGTCGGTCTCTTTTGTCCAGATTGAAACTCAACAAATATTATTTTTGCTTTGGATATTATATAGAATCAATAAGCGATGATGATTTTCTATTTTAACCACTTCCACATTCTATATTTCATTTTATATATATTCCCGATAGAGCTATAACCGCGGGAATAGTGTCACACAGGACAAAAATGGATGACCGACCAATTAGTGCAAACATTGGCTATTATGGAAATTTGAATAGTTTGCCCGCCCGGTTGTCATATTGAATGCAACCGTTTAGAATTCGAGGTATCGTACAAAAATCAGCCACACTTTAGCACTTTAAACTGTTCTTCTCAAGAAAGAATACTAATGGTTGATATAATGGTAAAATGGGCAACTGACTCAAAGTGGATCTGTAAATTTAATTATTTTCAATTGTATTTTCATAAATCTTGTTTGATACTGCTAATGTTGATCAGACTTCGATATGTGTTCATCAAAATGAGGAGTTTTATTTTTATCAACTACTCACTTAAAAAATCAACATCTTAAATTTTTAAAAAGATCCAAATTGTAGGCAAACTAATTGATGTATTATTACGATAACATTATAATTCCCATTCAACACAATTTTCTATCTTTCCATCAATATTTTCATCATTACCTGAAGTGGATATTGCAAATAATATCTATCGCTACATCTCAACACAGCAAACGCTTGAATTATTGAACTATTTTTTAGATGTATGAAATAATTTACCAGAAATTTCTCATATAAATTTCTACCTAGTTATCAAATTAAAGTCGGTGTATTTTACTTAATTACAGCATATCTATATAAAACAGTGTGGATCGGAAGATTGGTATTTGCCGACATTACCTTTTATTGGGTGCCATGCAACAACGGAAAGATATCGGAACTTGTTGAAACATGTTTTTGAATCTGTTTTAATAAACGAACTATTTAACATTGCTTTGTGTTCTTTTAGCAAACATATGATTGCGAATCATCGGAAGTAATGCCTCTCTTCATAATGTGATAGTATTTGACTTCCGAAATGACGAACCCTAAATTTTTCATGAATTAAAATGCTTGAGATGTCAATGACATTGATATCGTTACGATTGTCACGTAGATGATAAATTCCAGATTTATTGCTGAGCATAGATTATGCACATCTTTTAATATAATGTTTTAATGAACTAATGGTTTTTAATCCGTTACGAATTTATTCGATTTATTATGATGGGCTTCATTTTTGTGATACAATATTGTTTAGAAACTTTAGAGGATGAAGAGGAAGGTAACGAGGTGTCACTATGTCAGCTGTGCATTGTGTTGCAATAAGCGTTGTTGGGCAGTGAAAAACTAGACGTCAATGACTGATCGAGTCGTTTGTTATTCAAAAAAATTTTTTGGGCTGTGTGGGAAAATGAGTAAGATTTTTTTTAAGAGTTGTAAATTATTTCTTTAAAATATTACCTTTTTTTCCGATTGCAACTCGTGGATACGAAACCCTGAAAATCGCATGTTTCACAATCACGCGAACAGTGAGAGGTCGTTGACTTGTGACCAACGAAGTGAATAATTTGAGAAATGGCCCGTATTCAGGTAAATGAAAAAAACATATATTGAGATTTTTTGAAAGGTTTAAATAATCCTTCTCCAATATTTCTTATACATCTCAGCCAAAAAACTTATATCAATAAATTTCTTGTTTCAGGCAAGATATTCATCGTCTATAGAAAAACCGTTGAAGGAGCAGTAAAATGGGTTATCTATTATAGTGAAAATTATTTCAAAACTTAGGCTATTGACCTTAGATCGATGCTTTCCAATGAATCATCAGTAAATTTCACGTAGAAAACGGTAGTTAATTGTGGAAAGAATAAAAATGCTTAGTCAGTTTCGTGTGAAGCAAACTGTCAAATGCGGGCGACCAATAACAACAAAAATCAACTAAAATAACAGAAATGAAACAATAAATTACCAAGATTGTTACATGCTTAATGTTGTATTGACAAGAGCCTCGTTTTAGTAACACATCATGTTTGAT
Organism: Styela clava; assembly: GCF_013122585.1. NCBI lineage: Eukaryota > Metazoa > Chordata > Ascidiacea > Stolidobranchia > Styelidae > Styela > Styela clava. Next base: position 7,269,490 of record NW_024102839.1, read on the forward strand.
AAAATATTACCATATTAAACAAAATAATGAGAATCGAACAGTGTTTACTCTTTAACTTTATCTAAATGATGAGACTCTCCCTTTAAAGATAGGCAGTATATAAGCAGATGGGACAACTAGCTTTGTAACACTCTCACATTAGTCGATTAAATTGAGAGTTAATAGATGTCTTTGTTTTAGGTAGCTTTCTAGTAGAACATATGCCATTAGCATGGGATTTGTTGAGTTAAAATGGCGGATACCTGTGTGGCCATAGAATGGATATTACCCACGCGTCGATAACGGCAGCCCTATTGTTCCTAATATATTAGCTCCTTTAGAAAAGGATATACAATCGCCATTTAAAGATGCTGATACCTAACTATATATTCGAGCTTCTGTCGTGGCAACCATTTTTGTACTTTAGAGTTGCATTGTTATATATATAAATTTTTTTTATTCTGTACCAAAAAAATTCTATGATGTGAAACGACAGTTCAGCAGCACGACATCTGTTATGGGCTTATGAGATTACATGCATCCTAAATTGATATTATATGATTCTGGTTCATAAAATAGCAATCAAATTAGCGCTTTTACTAATATTCATATATAATTATATTCAACATGATGTAATTCATGTTTTCTATTACTTCCCTTTTTCGTATGCAAAAAAATTCAAATTTTAACTGAAAATTGGCATATTGTGTACAAAATTGAAGTGGTGCAACGTACACAAAAGATTTCTAACGTTATATAAATTTTGGCACAATGTTATTATACTAATACATATATATGCAATTCAGTTTCTTAATGTAGGGGCACAAAGCGTAAAAATAACATCTGAATTAGCAATAGGAAATTCGTAGGTGACTTGATTTTACTATAAAAAAAAAAGTTGAATAATTAATCAACATTCGTACAGCCCAGATGGCCTTGTTTTATATTTTAATTTAGATCACAAAATTTGACGAGATAGATTGACCTACATAAACAAACCATTCTCTATGAGTGTAATTTTTTTTTTCGTAAACAGTGCACAATAAAAGTTTTATTGCATTTTTTCATTGATTGCTGGCCTGTCGATTAGTAGTCAGATTAGAAAATACGACCAAGAAAGGAATAATAAAAATCGACAGTTTGTGTCGTAAAATTTCATTTATGTTTGCCAAAAGTTCATAAAATTGTGGCCGGTACACAAACAGTAATAGCGATTTCTCATCAAAATGAATTTTGATTTTTATAACCTAGAAAATCTTTACTGCTTAGTTTTACATTACAATGATGATCACGTGAAAGAGAATTGCTCTAACTTTCCGCTTGTCGTGATTTTTGTAGATCTAACATCTAATTCTTTGTTCTAAGTCGTGCTATTTTGTAATTGGACGAACATTTTCCATATCACGAGTTATCAGCAACGATCCAACTTTTTGTATAAATCGGAAACTATAATTTCGATATTACAGCTGAAAAATCACTACGAAACTTTAGCTCGCGTCGTTCTTAGTAATGCACCATTATTGGTTTGGTGAAGATAAATCGTCCAACTGTCCAGTGCTATTCTTATCCAACTAAAACATCGTATGATCATATTTAACGACATAGTAAAACATCTTGTGGGTGAATGGCCTTCTGCGCGCACACTAGTAGAAAATACGCCAAACGTATACCCTCTAATCACGCAAAACAATTTGAATTTTATTCCTTTGAAAAATGATCATTACCATATTATGCCGTTAGTCTAATTTGTCAACGAATAAAGATTGAAATTCTTAGAATAACATATGTACGCAAGTACAGCGGCTGAAATTTTACTTTCCAGTACAATAGCAATAATATTATGACCGATCATTTTATTGCATGTTATAGCCATGTTGACCAGTAGGTTAAACAATCCAGGTGTTGTTTCTCTGCCAAATAAAACAAGCAATAAAATGAAATAGCTTACTATTTAGCTTATTGCCTTGTACCGAAAACAAATTTTGAGCTTTTATGATACTAAAAAATGAAAAAACCAAAAAAAAAAATAATAATGCGCTATAAATTTATTCGTTGTGAGCTTCAGTACTGATTTCTAAAAATTTCATTCAACTTTGCTTTTATAACTACCGATTTCCGTACAATCAAATTTAAAAAAAATTAAATAGTTGATTTAAAGATATATTTTCAAAATTGAAGTCGAAAATATTAAAGCTATAATGTTTATGGGCGAATGAACTCTTGGTCTATTCAAGTTCTGAAATCATAATAACAATTTTGTAGAATCTGGTTTCGAACTTATATTGGTAAATTGGATATCACTTGCATATATCTTGTTTTGCATCGTTCAGTTTCTTATCAATAGCATTTAATTGAATATCGCGCGTTTTCTTTGGCTATTTTTGTTGAACATGGCTTCAGCATTCAGTCCAATCGGACTTTTCGGAACCAGTCGCCAAAGTGATATTCAAAAAAATGAATCAGGGCCGCGGACTCGACTTTCTTCCTTTTCGTCAACTGATGACAACAAACGAAACAAATTTTCGCCATCATCAACCTCTTCGCATAGCGAAGCATACAGCTGCTCAAGTACTCCAGGAGAAAAGTTTAAAGACTTCCAAAGCTTCAAACATGATACACAACGTAACACCGGATTTGTTCCTCCCGGTTACCCAGATCTGAAGCACTTAGGATCCCGCGAAGATCCCCAGCCTACCTCGACATTAAATCTAAAAATGGCAGCTGACTTGACATGTGATTTCACCAAAGATAACGATCGAACTTCGGTGAATTCGTCGTTGCTGAATCTCAGTATTCCGCGAAAGTCGAGTGTGAACTTTCACAAACTTGCAGATTCGATAACAACACCAAGCGAACAAGGTAATCCATCAAATCGATAAATAACGTGATTAAAGAACATCAACTTTTACAAAATAATTTTACTTTTTTGGTAGATAATTCAATTTTGGAAGTATGACAGATTGTAGATTAGACTCATTATTATCAATTGATTCTAATTATGAACTGCGTTTCAAATTTGTTTGCAGTATAAGCTTCGATTCTTTGTATTGGGAACAACAACTGTTGAATTTATTTGCAGAGGACGTATGAGCCTCAACCATGTAATATTAGCTCATTGTACTCTGTATATGCAAAATTGTATCTTTAATTTTAGATCCGAAAATTGAAAAACAAAGATCTTCTGAAGCCGATACAATTGCATTCAAGAATGTTCATAAATATCACTCTGATTTTAATTTGAATCTGGCTAACTACCCACCGTCGTTTCTTCCATTCGATAAAAATATAACTCCGAATCTTCTTCACACAAATCCTAATGCTATAGCAAATGAATTATTTCAACTTCAATTGAGAAATGCATATGCTGCTATTTTACAACAAATTTACACAAGTTATTTTATTCGAAATTCACCTATACCTTCGGCAATACCGGACGTGCAACGTAATGGATTTCTACCACAGTAAGTGGATGTATATTTGAATGACTAATTGAGTATATATTTGAGTAACTTTTGAATGAATTTGCCAGTGCGATAAAGTACGGTAATTGAAAAACAAACGTTTGTCTGGCTTCAGGTATACAAAGAAATAATTCAACAATCAAAAAAATTAAAATAAATAAAGACATATAAACTCACATGCTATATTGAAATAAAAAATAGACTTATTCTACAGGCCTCAGCCATCGCACATGAACGCTGCTTTCAACAATGGATTAAAATCATTTTCCTCAGTTAGACCTGAACAGATAAGTCGTTTCAGTCCGTATTGGGTTCCAACAATTCCTAATCTTCCGCATCGCCAGGTGGGGGAAATAAAAAGCAAACGTCCAGGAAGAACGCCAAAGCCGAAGAGAGAATTCATTTGCAAATACTGTGGAAGGTGAAAATTTTGTGAAGTGAAACTAAAATTCAAGTTTATGTTATGAAAAAAAATTGTGGAGAAAATATATTAGTTTTCTCCATAAGATCTAATTTCAATATTGTGAAAGCAATCAAAATATTAATAAACTGGGTAACTGCATTCTCCATATGCAAAACTTGCGTGACAATTATATATTTTCAATTAGGCAATACGTAATTTTTACATTAAAAAATATGCAATATCTTCTGTTTGAATTTATGTTTTTTTTTTATCTCCAATTCTAAACAGACATTTCACCAAAAGTTATAACTTATTGATTCATGAAAGGACACATACAGATGAAAGACCGTATGTTTGCGATATTTGTAAGAAAGCTTTCAGGAGACAAGATCATTTAAGAGATCACAGGTTTGTTAATTTTAATATCATGACGGTAAAAAGTTTTTGTCAGTATTTTTTAATTTTCCATAAAATGCCAAAAAGATTATACCAATAAGCTGGATTCAATAGCTATAATGCTCTACAAAAATTGTTCAAATAGTAGATTTTGTATAAAAAAATTTCTTCAAATCGTTGATTGATCGTTGAAATCAATGATTCCCATTGCTTAATTTTTATTGCTTGATCATTATATAAATATAAGTAAGTCAACTTTCTCTGGCGCAATTGTTCTTGGTCAACTTTTTGTTTTGTGGTAATGTATAAATTAAAAACGTTCATAAAATTGTTTTCAGATATATACACTCAAAGGAAAAACCATTCAAGTGTGAAGAATGTGGCAAAGGATTTTGTCAATCTCGCACTCTTGCAGTTCACAGGACATTGCATACGCAGGTGTGATTTTCATCGTTGTCACTTAGTAGTTGAAGTCAATCTAAAACAAACGACGAATATAATGAATAAATAAAAACTTCAGGATTCAATTCACAAATGTCCAACATGTGATCGGTCATTCAACCAGCGAAGCAACTTGAAAACTCACCTGCTTACTCACACCGACTTCAAACCATATACCTGTCTTTCGTGCGGAAAAGTCTTCAGGCGAAATTGTGATTTGCGAAGACACAGTCTCACACACACATTGGGTTGGGACTCAAATACAAACTCAGGAGGAATATGAAGGCTCAATACAGCCCGTGGACAACAAGCTGTTCAACAGTCCCATACCACGTCACAATTGTGATTTCATATTTACGTCGATGAAACAAATTTTTCTTTCCTTTTTCAAATTTTAAATAGTTTTGGCTTCTTCTAGCAAAGGTCTGAAATCAAATTATGCAAATACTGTTTTTGAAATCTAATTTAGACAAATTATCATTAATTAAATAATCGTATTTCGAATATGTATGCTATTGTTTAATTCTCAATTAAAGTTTAAAAATTTCTGGTACTGTAATGTATCTAATACAATGTCATTCCTCTTTTAAAATACGTATTTATTTTTCTGTACTTTTGTTTGAATCAATCTGTTCATATTTTCACGTAAGCCATTTTCATGTATTTTTTATTATTTTGTTGTTAAATATTTATATTACCACTCTTTTGTTAATTTGCTAAATAAATTCACAAATAAACTAGCTTCATATAATTAATTCATATCTTCTGCAACCTTTAGCACATAAGTTTATTTTGTTGTATATTTCTGATTTGACATAGACATAAAGTTTCGGGACCTATTCAATTATAGTTGGATTGGCATAAAATAAATCAAATTTTATTTGACAGAAAGAAAGGTATTGATGGTAGTTTAGAAAAATTGATAAAAGGTCTAGAAACATAGCCTGGGTTGAATACACTTACATAAGTGTGAGTAAGAATGCCTTTTTCATAGTGTGAAACGATTGTTTCACAACTAAATTTTGTCTGACAAAAATGAATAAACTGTAGGAACGGGTTGAAATGTGTAAAAACTGCGCATTTATAATAATAAAAATAAGAGTGTTTTACAGATGGCTTTAATAATGTTTATTGAAATCCTCGGTTGGTTTAGATCTGCCCGACATGAATAGGGCTTTGATGTATGACTTTTGTGTGAGAGACATGAAAATCCTCGTTTGTGGACGACAGTTATTTTATAATGAGCAGGAGACGTTTTGTCGTATCATTTTATTGTTACACGGAACTAAATTTCCACTTGCTCATAAAGAATTTCGGAGAATATCCACACTTTTAAAAATCCAGCGGCAGATCTTTCTGACTTCAATTAGGAAAAACAGATAAATTTCGGAAATTTTTACAAGAATAGGCTGAAATTATGGGCAGCTTATTTACAAATACACCAGTGTTGACTTCCGGACACTCATAATAGGGCATAAATTTATTTATTTGTCATACAAAAGAGTAATGATTGCAACAAGAAGTACGGAAGTCAGATTACTCGGAGTGCTTACTCTTGAGATAAAATTGTGTTACATTATCGTTGATTGTTGATATATCATCGCTTGCTGAACATTCACCAGAATATTAGAATACAGTAATGTACCTTCCGCTCCTTCTGTTCCAGTTTCGGGTCATATTCCTGCAATAAACATCTCCAATATTTAGGAATAAAAATAATTCAAATAATTGAATGAAATTCATTTCCATCACGAGATGGCAAATACGTGGAATAGGAACGTTGTTCCAAAAACCCACCCATGGAAACCCCGCCCATAAAAAATCAACCCAGATAACTCTTCCCCGAAAGCCTGTTGGAACAGGTTTGGATTTCGTTGGGCGGTATGATCCACGAAGAAAGGTGGTAAGAAAGTCAACCCATGAAAAATTTCGCACATCGAAAATTCACTCATTGAAATGATGGAATTTCCATGACAGACTTTTTAATCACCTGTTTTTCCAATTATTTAAATTTTATGAAACGAATTATTATCATTCATGAAATTCGTAATTTGAGTTTGCTAAAGAGCGCCTAACATTAATATTGAATTCCTATAGAAAACTAATCATTGCTACGGGCGATGTGACGAATGTATTTTACGTCTCGCCATTCACTGCCACATTTGGGGTCTGAGTCAGTATACCGCCATGGCTTGCCAAGTCAATTCACCTAGTTCAGTCTGAAACGAGGGACAAGGGCGCCCACATGTGGAAGGTTTTGTTATCATCTTGTTGGAACGCGAGAACATTTCTAAATCAAAGCCGGGGATCGAAGTCATTGTTTTTGGAGGTGCTCGGAATCGGGACTTGCTGAAATTAAAATCTGAGAATATTTAGTGTTGGATGCTCAAATCTCAAGTCAAATTACCGAAAAGTGACGCACCGCAATGAGGGGACGAAAAGGGGACTAATTTATTAAGATTAAAAATCGGATAGATGTGTAGGGATAAATATTTTATAAGATGTTTTTTCACTCAGATTTGAGCAAGCATCTTCAAAGAGGTGATACTAAAGCACACCTTAGTCATTTAAATTCCTTCACAATCATAAATGTGTCGCAGATGAAATATGATGAAAATTCAGACAAAAATTACAATGTTTAGAAGAACACTGTCCGTTATAATAGCTGTATAACATGATAACAGCGACGCAACATTAGGTCGACGGAAAAGAGAAATTCGGTTATACATGGCTTATACGATCACATGAGCGCCAGACCAAATATGCAATACACCACGTGTGGGCGAACCATTTGACATGTGTAGGGGAAGGACAAATATCGGCGAGAACGGCGAATAAATTTTTATATCTTTATATATATATATATTTATTCCAGCTCAGATTTTTGGTATGTCTAACCAGACGAAATTTAAACGATTCGCCAAGGACAGTAGTTACCGGAATGGAGGTAATCATCCCAAAAGTAAAATCCCTTGGAATTTAGGGTAATTTAGACGTTCCCAGTCCCGCTAGTCAGAAACCGATTCATTATTTTAACGAAAATCTCAGATTTGAACAATTTCGCTTTGATTCAAGGCGAATGTGGGCACCTCAAACCAAAGCAGCATTGGAGGCATCCATAGGCGTAGCCAGGGGGGGGGCCAGAGGGGCCATGGCCCCCCCCAAAATTTTCAAGAATTCCATTCCTAATCCACCAGTTTTGTGGCATATTGTCTCGTCACGCTTGCTGATTGTCATTGTTACGTCACAAAGACTTGACCGTTCGCTCTTATGAGCAGTATGGGAAAGACTGTTTCGCAAGCTTTCGGTCAGTTACTCGGTCTTGATTTGTTCTCGCCGGATTTTTATTCGAAACGCTTGGATTTTGATGACCAAATTACTTCGATGGATAAATTTAAACAGGCGAAATTCGATAGTTTTTTTCAGCGAAATAAAGACTCGCTTTCCTCAAATACATCAATAAGCGCTTCTCAGGCTGTGGATGCACCGGTTACGTCTATCTCTTCTATTCCCGAAGATGAACTAATAATCAACGAAGGGAAAACAAACGATCTTGGATTTATTCTTAAGAAACATACACAGCTTACCGATGCGGAGAGATACAGGCTTCTAACTTCGGATGGTCCGAAAAACGTGACGATTCTGGATACTGTTAGACAAAGTCGTCGTAAATTTCTCAAAAAATGGCTTGACGATAACAGATTTTGCAGTTGGTTAGTTTACACCCAACTCTCTGATGGGGGTGGTTTGTGTAAGATATGCATAGTCATGCAAGAACGTTTGAAGCATGGAACTCTCAGGGACACTGCCTTTGTTACAAGACCATGCATTGACTACAAAAAATTTATGGAAAAGGCTGTAGCACACCGAGACACAAATTACCACCGAGAATTAAATATAGCTGCGAAAAATTTTGTCAAAAACATGGAAACTGGTCAAAATGTGCGTGCAAACATGGAGACCCAATATGCTACGCAAACAAAAGAAAACAGACGAATAATGACTTCCATTGTCAAGACTGTCATGTTCTGTGCTTCGGGTAACATACCCTTGCGCGGACATTCCGGGGATAGTGGAAATTTTGTGAACCTTCTTCTATTTCGTATCGACGCAAGGGATGAAGATTTGAAAAGGAATTTCGCTCGAATGGCCGGAAACGCTAAGTATACAAGCCCGATGATACAAAATGAAATTCTCAAGGTAGCAAGCAACATGATAGTGCAAGATATCGTTATGGAGGCTAATAAATCGTTTGTGTCCGTAATAGCCGACGAATCATGTGATATTTCTGGGAAAGAACAACTAAGCATCGTTTTGAGGTATGTGAAAGGTGGTGAAGTGTGCGAGCGCTTCACAGGATTAGTGGAAATGGATTCTGTTTCTGCCGAATCAATTTCCTCAAATATTTTGACCCACCTCTCTGATATAAGAGTGGATTTGCAAAAACTTGTGGGGCAAGGTTATGAGGGTGCAACGACAATGGCAGGTCACGTCAGCGGTGTGCAAAAACGCATTCGTGATAAATACCCGTGCGCAATATTTGTGCACTGCGCTCCTCATTGTTTGAATTTGGTCATAAATGACCAAAGTAAAGTTGCAATCATCAGAAGCACCTGTGATATCATTCGTGAGACTATTCGTTTTTTCAGGGAGAGCCCTAAAAGGCGCGCGGGTTTAGGAATTAACATCCCTTTGTTCTGCCCCACCAGATGGTCTGAGAAGTACAAGAGCATCCGAATCTTCAAATGCAACTTCAAACGAGTACTTGAGGCTCTTGATTCTTTGGCGAGAGATGCTAACAGTGAGACGCGGGCGAAGGCTTTTTCTCTGAAATCTGCTCTAGAAAAGTCGTCGGTTATCTACGCCGTATGTTTGATTGGTCGATATTCGGCACTAATGGAGCCACTAGCGCGCGCACTTCAGGCGGTCGGAGTCAGTGTGCCGTCAGTAAAGAACCTCACATCCTCTCTTCAGAGCGTTATCGCTGAAGAACGCAATGACTGTGGGATCGCATTGAATATTTACAAAGAAGCTTGTGAAATAGCTGGCTTGAAAGAGTTGACAATACCCAGAGTAGTCGAAGTACAAGTTTATCGCGATAATGTCTGTGCTGATTCAGCATCCCTGTATTTTGAACGTTCCGTATATCTCCCATACGTCGACGGCTTGAGCTGCTCTATTCGGGAACGCTTCATTGACAACCCATTATTTTTTTCATTGCTATCAATTCTTCCACCGAACAAACCAGTTCACGTGGATGAGGTAGAGCGTCTGTATTTATTGGATAACCTCCAGAATGAAGTGAGACTGTGGAGAACTTCTTTAAGTTCCGACGTTAACGACGAATGTTTGGAGGGGCTTTTTCTGAGCGCTCGAGACTATCCAAGCGTGTACACCGCAATACAGATCGTTATGACGCTACCAGCAACCACCGTTGAGGCTGAGCGGTCTTTCTCATGCATGAAACGGGTGAAGACATGGCTGCGCTCATCAATGACGTCCAATCGCCTTTCTGATTTGTGTGTGCTTTACTGTCACCGTGAAATGGTCACCGAGGAGAAAACTAATTGAGTTGTGTCGAGCATAGTTGGCGGGAAGTGAAGGATGGACTTTTAATCGGGGCGATGTATTTTACTTATTCAAATTGCGTTGTTAATATTTGTTATTTCAAATAAAAAATTGTTTATTAATGGATTTTGTATTCACAAAAATCAAGCTGAGTAATTGAATCAGTTTGCTTATTGACCAACTGTTGTTGTTTTGCGCTTGAAGAACGGGTGTTTTAAACCCAATAAAATTTTCAAATTTGGCCCCCCCCAAAATTTTGGGCTGGCTACGCCACTGGAGGCATCCTATCGCATTGGCTTTTGGAAGATCCAGGGCCAGAAAAAAAAAACACCTTCGGCGATAAACGAATGAAGCCTTGTATTGTTGAAGCAAATTTGATTTGGGAAACGCAGCATTGAAGGAAATCGATTGGAAACAACTTGTTGGCATCTGTACAAATGGTGCATTTTTATGATTTACTATTATTCTGGTTTCAAAGCACTAATCTGCAACGTATCTCCTCGGGAATTGCTACCAGATGTTGTATAAATTGTAAACCACGTTCGTGCAAATGCAACAACGTCAGGCGGTGACAGACAAAGCCCACGTAAATTGAACCCAGGACATTTGTACCTTTAAGATTTTGTACCCACGACATTTGAACCCATAGATTTTAGCATAAATTGCACCCGCGGACGTTTGCAACCATGTACATATGAACGAACCCACGTACATTTGCACCCGCAGATAGGGATTTGCTCAAAAAGCATTGTTTTAAAACAATTGTTTTAAATCGATTTTTTTTTGCCTGTTTTGTTCAAAATGGCTGTACTATTTGATTTTTTTGTATTAAATAGGTTGAAGAAAAATGGATGTAAAAACTTGCCAAGAGCTTCTTATTTGCATTAAATCTTTCAAAACGCCACGAATATCGATGGAGGCTCATGTACACCTCTTCAAGCTGTGGTTCAGTGGTTGGCGCAGTAAGACGCAACCGATGAGCCATTACGTGAACGACCCTGCTGCGATGAAACCACCTTGCGAAAATTGAAATGTGATCGAATAAATGAGTTTGTATAACCTTGAAAAACTCACTTCAACCTTAAAAAACAAAGTATGCTAAGCATGAATTATTCGAACAGTATTAATCGTAACAATGACTTCATTTTATGAGAGAAATGTCAATACATGAACTCGAATCATCAATCAATCATCAATCATCATTTATTCGTCAACACAATTTAAACATGGTATGATATATAAAAAAAATAATTACAAATACAAGTGGAAACTAACTTAAATTGTGTGACAGGAGTCGCGAGGGACCTCAAGAGGTCTTCAGGCAGCGACACCTAAAACGCTTGTTGATTCAGGTTAATAGCTTAAAAAGTTAATGAAACACCAAAACATTTCAAAATAAATATTTTGAAGAAAAAAAGAACATTTACAAAAAACAAAAAATACCAAATATCCATCACAAGTATTTAAAATAAAAAAAACATAACATCCTGGTTACGAGCATGTTTTTTTATTATTTAAATCAGTGACCAAATTCATAAAAGATGAAATGCACCGTAGAATTAAACGGTTGCACGAAAAGACATAAAATATGTTATATATCGATGTGGGGTAAAAAATATAAATAAAAAATATAACGATTAACTATAATTCCCTTTAGACTGAATCTTTCAGTATCCCCTGACATGATGTACGCAAGGTCTTTAACCAAAATTTGGTTTTCAAAAATTACGACTCCACGCACATCTGATTCGTTCGCAGAGCTGCGCTTTGTTTGACAGAGTAGAATAACGGTACGTTATTGATACGTTGCGACCAAAGTGACTATAACACTTTATAGTCAATTTGGCTGCGACAGAGTAAAGGGACAGGATTCGAATATTTAACCCAGCGGACAGGTAAGCCGATGACATGGCTTAATAATATAGACTTAATCAAGTACTCGGGTCAGTTGCAAAGAAGCGCAGTACCGTATCGTATAGGTACCGGTAGGTGATTTTTTGGTGATCAATTCAAAGAAAGGTAATCATCAATGTATTTCTTTTTTAGTTCCCTTTTAAAACCATGATAGGATAGTGATCTCATTTCACCTGATATATTATTCCATAACTTTACACCCACGTATTTGATGGAATTCTGCGTTCTACATGACGTGTATCTCGGTACATGAAAGGACCGAAATCCATATTATGGCGTCATAACAGATTAGTTGTGGCGGCTTTGCATCAGAGGACTCTTACAAATAACATAGGCTAGGCTAGGGTGTCTCATCGTTCATATCAGTAGATTACCGCCGATATAAGCATATTCTTCATTATCGCAATCCACTCGTTTTGCCGAAGGGCTGCACTTGATCGAATTGCTTTTGTAGTAGGCTCGTGAGCTAATTTTCATTATTTTCGATTTTTCTTACTTAAAACGCTTGTCTGATATCTCGGCTAAACATTCCGGGTAAAATCTTATGAATTTAGTGGAGATACAAAGTGGCAATAAATGTACGCAATAGTGGTAAAGTCAAAATAAAAATTTTTACTTACATTTTTGAAATTAAAATTCCGGCTGCGTCTGCAGCTGCCAGAATGCAACGTTTTGGCGTAGTTTCGCGGCGATGCAAGGGGTATTTCAATGAAAAATACAATAAACAGAAAAAAATTGATTTAAAACAAGCCCTTTTTTTTAAAACACGATGTTTTTTTTAGAATTGATAAAAAAAGGTTTAATCATTTGGTATTGCAGAAACAGTACCAGTCTTCTCACTGAGACCAGGATGTTGTTGTTCTTGTGTGAACTATTGCGTTATTGTTGCTTTTTGAATTACACAAATTGATAGCTGAATTTTTTTTTTAAAGGGATAAGCAAATTGAGCATTTGGTAGTTGTATTTAGGAGTAACGATTCTATAAAAAGTTTGGGACCACTGGTCTAAGGTTTTCTCCGACATTGGATTGTACCCGCATCAAGATTAATACAGCAATTGATTGACAAGCCTTTTTTGTTCCCGTTCAGAGGCCTGCCACTGCTTCCCCCAATCGGAAACCCGAAGCAAGCCATTTTCAAAGATTTAATAAATTCTAAAGTGTAGGTACGATGTAGGTCAATGAATAGAACCGTGAATGCCTCCAGAAAAGATTGGTTGTGTAGGGGAGGCGAGACAGTATACCTGCCGTGGTTCTACAAATGTTCTTCTAACTTTATCCCTGAATAGCCGCTAACAAGAGTAGGGAAGGCAGATCAGCCGTTGTCCAGGGTTACCTGGGGGTTCGTGATGACTGCACATGGGATCCGCAACGATATGGAAAAAACGTCTGATCGATTTTTAATGATTTATTTCAAGAAAAAGGTTTGGTTGAGCGATGCGAACGAATGTCCATTGTTGTCATTAACATAGTGGTCACAAAAGTTAGCTGAAGGTGCACTTTTTGAAGGAATCATTGATATTGAATATAATTAGATTGCATATATATATATATAACTATATATATATTCATAACTAACAGCCAACAGTTTATTTAATCTGAAATGCAAGCACATCCAGTTTTCGAATTCTATCTTGTTTATCAATATGTATACGTATACCCTCGCCGTTGACCGCGATACTCCCAGGCCAGTAGTGAGTTTTGTTCACGTCTACATCAGTTTTAGAAGGGCACTACATATATTGTACGTATATATACTGCGTTGAATACTGTTTTATTTTTACATCATTATTTTTTTTATATCAAATTTATGTAATGCATCAGCTCGTTTATGACATCTCAAACAATAATTCAACCACAATGAATAATCAATAATATATGTGAATTAATTGGGAATAGTTTAATTTTTTTTTTCCTTTTTATTGATTTTGGTAATAAATAAGGCGGAACCGGTTGAATACGATAATATACCAACAAACTGATTCCTACATACTGGAAGCCAAAAGGGTTGTTTTTCCCAATGGCGCTGTTTTCTGATAAATGCCTGCAAGACAAAGGTTGTTTGTAGTCGAACCTCGAATCCATGACCTGGTATTCAGCGTAGTAATAATTCTTGCAAGTTGGATCGGATTTTCTGAAAAGAATAAAGATTAAATTGAGATTTATTGAAAATTGGGACCTCCAGAAGTATGCGCACCAAGATGGCGCCCAACCTGAACATAGTATGTGTGTACTGGTTAGTATTCAGGTTGTGCAACATCTTGGTGCGCATACTTCTGGTGCACCAAAAATTGTTTAAAGGTGTCTTCTATGTATAACATTTCAGTACGTCTTCGAATATAATTTGCGATATTTAATTTCTCTTGAACTTTTGGTTCTAAGAGTTTTTTAGTGAGTAGTCAAGCACTCAATGGACGCCAGTGCTTATCAACGACCTGTAAATCGGTATTTGTGATACCCAGCAAAACTGTATATATAACAAATTTTCAAAACATAAAAGTTCAGTTTTATAAAAACTTATATAGAAAATGAATTTCGTTCGGTTCCGCTATCATTTATTCTTTTTGAGTTGTCTTGTTAGCAATTAAATGAAGGAAATTTTCAAAATATCTTGCCGAACTTAACTCCCTATCCATTTTCACGGCATATGACTATAAGTCAGATTTAAAGGTGTTTCCCGTTGACTAATTACTATATTTTCTGTGTATAATGACGCAATAAATATCACAATCAACGGGTTTATAATTTATTCATTTTCAGCCATTCAAATCATCTCGCCACTCAAAAACGAAAACAGTGTCTTTGATGATCGTAATAGCCTGGACGATATCATTTTTAATCGCCATTCTACCGCTTTCTCCATCTTTGTCTGGAATGTTTCTCAGTCACGCAGAATTTGAATATTCTCCATAATCTTCAAACGCAACAGTCACATTGGATGAGACTAAAATCACTTTTTACGAAGCTGCTGACATATGATCTCAAGCCTAACATGACGTTTCCATGTAAGTTAGGGCCTTGTTGCTCCACCAAGCGAACAAGCTTACTTTTGGAATTTAAGCTAATAATGTCACAGTTCAACATGAAAATGAGGTTTTGAAGTCTAGTAACCTATACGGGACATGCCTTTCTGAGTGACGAATATTTAAAGTCATATAAGGCTATACATAAGTAATACATTCACATTATTCTACTGATTCGGTAGGAAGTTTTGTATATTATGCCCTGATTGAATTTCGTCATGCATGAGGCCTACATTATCTTGCGGACTTGTACAACATCTTTGTTATGACAAATTCCCTTATTGCGATATTTGGTGTCAGATTGTTATTGGAAGCATCGTCCATCTTGGCAATGGTGGGTAGTACCTCCAATTTTTATTGTACAAAAATCTTCAAAAAATACGTGGACTTGAACATTCCAATTTTCTTCAACTAGCATTAGAATGCACATTTACCCTTATTCTGCGACAGAGAACATGAGTATGCGAGTTTAATTAAAGTTGATGTTGTGTAAAATCTTTGCTTTAATAAAATCAGCGTTATCGTGAAAATTCTGTTCTTTTGAAATGTGACAGATAAATTTTCAGTGAACAATTTCCAGTCATGGCGAGATATTCAGTCGCAATCAACCAAATATTTCCTTCATGAACATTTCAAGATTAAAAAAGAAATTCGGGTAAATGTGTTCTTGATATCTCGTTTTTGTCTGTTTCTCATTAACTCCCAAAAAACGGCTCTCACACAAACGTGATATTTGCGTGAAAAAAATCAAATGGTTGGTTTCTCTTTTCTTGTTTCACTTTCAATGATCCACCCACTCTATTGGGTATATGGGAGCATTCCTCCTACTCATCGTAATCATATCTATTGATATTATATGATATTTCAGGTTTATTAGAAGAACTTGACATATTTACATCTGTACGAGCGGATTTAAATAATTATGTTTCATGTGTATTTTGATTCAAATTTCTCACAGAAAAAACTTGATGACGTGAATATTTTACTTTTTTCTTATGCGATCACCTGAATTGTACTTGCTACTTAGACGTAGTGAGTTAATTAAATTTGAAATGTTCAGACTATTCCAGATCAGACATAGACTATACTATGGTATATACCAAATTTGTTACAGCGTCTTGAAGCCTAGAGCTTTGGCCCGACTTACCTAACCACTAGAAAAGCTCACTAGAACCATAATGTGTGCAATTCGTTTTTACGATTTTCAACTATTTTGATCCCGAGCATAGCCTCTTGGAAAGAAAAAATCATGATATTATGAATTAATTTTCAATATCCGACCTTTTTGCAAACAGTTTTTACAATTTTTCTTGGCCAACCAAGAACGATGGACGTTATCAATTGGTCTTGCGCCGTTTCGCAATCACTTCCATGCGTTTATTTATCAAATAAATGATTTAGGACATTGAATAATTAGGATATAAAATAATTTTTTCTTTTATTCTGACTTTTTTCTAGATATTATAGTGTCGACAGCGTTTGTATTCCAAAATTTTTCGTAACCAAAGATGATCAGGCTTGGCCCTTTTCTTTCTTTGTTAACCTTTTCAACTTTTGTGCGTTCGTCTTCGTTGCATCATCTTACGTTGCAATTTATATCAAATCGAGGGAAGGATCAAAGTTTAGAAGAACTGCATCACGTGCGGAGAATGACGATGGAAATAGATGTATGCATTCATTTGAGTTTCTTTTCATTTGATTGTTAATCACAAATATTTTTATTGAATTTTTTTACTGTTTTTTTAGCCTTGCAACAAAAAATTATCCGACTCATTATAACAGATTTCTGTTGCTGGATACCAATCTGTGTCATGGCCTTCTGTAAACTGGGAGGCGCAAATGTTTCAAAAACGGCATATGTCGTCGCAGCAATCGTGCTTCTACCGATGAACAGTGCACTTAATCCAGTTTTGTATTCAAACCTGCCAGATGCTTTATTTGAAAAACTGAGCCCAAAATTTAATGAAATTGTAAGCTTGCCCAGTTCTCGTTCCACTGTGTCGACCGCCGTAAGTGGACAAATAGACATGAAAGAAAGCAAATTGTAAAATCACTGCTGGTGTTATCTATAATGGTTTCAAAACGCAGACTTGAAAGTCAGCGCATAAACAGAAACGTTTATTGTTATGCGACTGATTTTGTCATATACTTTTTATCCATATGATATTGTTTTGCACCTTATTACTTTTTTTCTCACAAAGTTGATCCTGCATATTCTCTTGATAACACATCTACCTCTACTTTTGATAATTAATTATTTGCTAAGCTCTATGACCAACCGCCGAATGGTCTTATTCGGCAAAATATTGTTACTTCAAAACATTGACGATCCACTCACTATACACGGCGTGAAACAAAACTCAATTTGATTGGCAAGTCAGGATCCAGGTCGTATCGTATCGTATCTGCTGTGAATCAAAAATGTTACCGAATCACCAAGCAACTGGAACCGCATTATACATAAAAGGAGTTAACAGAAAAAATTGAGTGGTGTGGCCTCCACAATGATATGAATTTTCAAAGGCAAAATGAAACTATATTTGAACTTTTTTATATCCTATACTTTATCACCGTGGGTATGATTTTTATTTTATTATATTCATGCAACTTTCATGTCCTACTAATTTAAATCATAATTTCCCAAGTTCTTTTAATAATCTATTTCCTATCATAAACCATGGTGTAGTCCAGGGGTCGGGAACCCATGGCTCGCAAGCCATATATGGCTCTTTTGGTGACGGCATATGGCTCCCAGAAAAATCTAATATTCTAAGACTAAGCTTACTATTGTTACGAGATCCCAACCTCTTTTATAGCCAAATTTGGCAGGAAATTCCCAATACGTTTCAAAACACGCGTCCAGCACATGTCTATGTTATGTGAGATATTTACTAGACAGGCATTGTGACAAACAAGGGGATTCTGGAACATATATTGTGACATCACAAAGCGATATAGTTTCAAAAACACTACGGAGATGTCTAAACGAAATGAGTATCGTAGATCAGTGATTCCCAAAGTGGGCGATATCGCCCCCCAGTGGGCGAAAACGATACAGAGGGGGGCGAAAAAGTCCAAGGGGGCGATAGGGGGGCGATTTCGCGAAAGCTGTTTTATGTTCGGCGCACTTAATTCTGTACTCTGTGTGCATTCGCAGGCTTGAGTCATGTGGGCGATATTCACACGCGAAAGGATTTCTGGCCTCGTCTTTGCAGTAAGGTAAGGTAGTTTGCGTATCCCAGTGGTCGGCAAAATACTGCCGAAGTAAAATAATCTGGTCCGGGACGATTCACTGAATGGACCTTTCCCCGACCTTTGACCGCGGAAAATTCTTTCCATACTTTACCATTTTAAAATTTTCGGGGCTTATTTTAAGAGTGGTTTCGCGAGCTGTGGCCTGTAAAATGGGGTATTTGATTCAAACTATCATTCTAATACACACCATTCAACAATCTGTTTTTTAAAAGTAGCGATAAAGAATTTTAGCCTAGTCTATCACAGCTATTTCTACACTAATTTTTGATTGCTGTATTTAAACTGAAACTCATAGAAAGACAAAGTAATCATTGACTTATTTGATTTATATTTAAATTTCCGAAAAACAACTAAATACTAACGAATATAATTCAAAAACGCGAAAATGAGGTAATGCTCACGACCACCCCTGAAAAATCTGTCCGAGTGAGAGTGTCTGAGCGCCTGCGAAAGGGGGCATTGTTACGTTTTTTGCATCTTGCTGATTGGCCAATGTCACGAAGTAAACAAGGAAGTCTATGCCCGGGGAAATATCCAAACGGCGGTTTTGACGATGAAATTTATTTATAATCTACGCTCGAGGAGTAAATTACATTTTTTTACGTAACAGAATTTATCGTGAGACACGTTTAGAGTAAATTATACTATACCCTAACAATTTAGTGAACAGCCACTCGTTTAACGAGCCTACAATTTAATTATAATTAGACAAATGGAAACGCGCAGAAAAGTTGATGCTGAGTGCAGGGGTTCAATAGCGCAGTAAATATTCGAATATATTGCAAAGCAATAAGGAAATAAAATTCATATTCTATTCAAGAGATTCATCACTGCTTGATTTTTGTAACAATGTATCTTCTTAAAGAAAATATATATTTATCAAAATTTCACAAATCGTGCAAAAATATTCACTTCGATGTTTGGAAGTACATATTTGTGCAAACCATTATTTTCGAAAATGAACATTACAAAGAACAAGCAAAGAAGTGGGTTTGGTGATGCACATTTAGAAAATGTTTCAATCTTGGCGTCGTAAAGCTATCCAGCGCGATGCAGCAACAAGACAGTGTCACATTAAATGTCATTGTAATATTTTTTTAATAAGACGACTGAGTTGAGTTCACGATTGTCGCAGTTTTCGCGTGTGTTCCGTTTTTAACTCTCAAAAAATAGATCCGACCCGCAAAAGACTAGCAACCCTGAATTTTGTCCTGCGAGCGACATAAAATTTGCCGACCCCTGGGCCGTAGCCGATAGTCAGTCACGGCTTCTTCCACATCCGAGTCCATGAATCCAAAAAAATGGCTGGTTAATTATGGACTGGAGGCCGTGATAGGATGAGGAATCGGAGATGGGTTTTTCCGAAGTATTTTGGTGCAGGTCATCAGGCTGGCTGTACGAATGAATGAAAAGTACGAAAATCATTATTATAAGTTTGGGAAAATTAACTTTGTTCTTATTATTTTAATGTGAAATGGGGTGAATTTAGGAAGTGAAATGCTATAAGGCAAGAGTACACGGCGGTTTTTGAGGATGTAGGACCCTGGATTCTTTCATTTCCGACCTATTATATGGTGAAAAAGGGGTTTTCAGCCGTGCTACTATTGCTATTACAACAATGAAATCACCTTTCCATCAGTAAATGGGGTAATTTTAGATATAATAAAAAACTCGCTGAAGAACACCAAGCTCATCTATCTCATTAAAAAACACTATAAACTATGATTTGTCTTCTTATTTGGTCTGTAATAAATTCGTTTCTGACTTTATATTTTTTTGTAGTGCAGGGGGGCGATGAAGTTGTATAAACTACTTTAGTTTAGGGGGGCGATGGTCAAAAAAGTTTGGGAACCACTGTCGTAGACCATAGGTTCGCCCCAGGGCTCCGCGAGAGAAACCCAAGGGCTCCGCGAGCTATTCGATTACTCTCCAAAATACTGACTCAAAATTTTGTAACCGTTCAAAGAAGCAATAACAACTTTGATAAAATCTGACAAATATGGTAAAGAGGCGGAATTAAAAAATGACATTATTTATAAGCAGGAGCGTAGCCAGGATTCTTAAGAGGGAGGTGGTTCAAAATCGGAATCGGAAATTTCCGCGCAACATTCTTAGCAATTAAAAAAACGGATAACGAGATTTCTGTTGCGTAAAATATTCAATCCAATTTCCGATGCGAGCATTTAACGTGTCTCGTCGTTATAATGTAATTGTGCTCATCGTTACTCACGTTTGATTCGAGATTACTAAAATGAAAGTATACTATTCTAAAATAACATAAAATATGTGATAAACTGCCAACTATAAATAAATTGGAGTCGTATTTTGGCGATTTCGGGATTTGTCAAACTTGATTTGTTCCTTTGCCCTTGAGATTATTTTTAAGCAAGATATCGCCGTTCAAAAAATCACAATGACTGGGCAAAATACGGACAATTGAAATTTATTTTATTGCATTCGGCTCCGTCGGTAGTTTCAGAATGAAAAAAAGGTACATCGCGGATCGCGCGCACAATTGATTGCGTGCGGCTGCGTCGGTAGTTTCAGAATGAGAAAAAAAGGTACATCGCGCGCACAACTGACTGTGTTTCGATTTCGCAGTTACTACGATGAAAACCTAACATAAAACCAAATTGTGAGATTTACAATGTCTATAAAAGCGTTTTGAATCTGAGGTGAGTCTGCTGAAACAAAACGTGTGATCTTCCTTTTAAAGTTTCAGTTTTAATATTTTAGAATGCCGTTTTTCAATCAAGAAATTTGAGTTGTGGATTTACCTCTTTATTAATTATTATTTTTAGCATTCCGTCGCCGATGACTATAATATGGTAACATGTTTTTCACATTGAACTCATAATTCCCCACGAGAACAAAAAAGCAATTAACGTCGTCATTGTGTAACAATACATGTATATGCAGAGGGAAATTTTTGATTTAGGGAGAATAAACACCGGCGTAAAGATGTTTAAAACACGCCATGCTGACGAAAAAAATCGGTGATTGTAACAAAATGAAATCGCGCACGTTATTAGCGGCCTTTTAAATCTTCCAAAAATGTCAAAAGGGAAAAGATTCGACCCCTAATTTATTAATATATATGTTTGTCAAATGTCAAATTTACAGCTTTAGTATAAACTTTAGATTTATTTATGACTTGTGTTAACCCTAAGGTTCAGCATTTAAAATAAGTAAAGTACTTTTACTTTGCTCAGGAATATTAATCTAAAAGTAACAATTTTAACATTTATTTTGGGGCTCCGCGAATAATATTCAACTTTTCAAGGGCTCCGCAACACCAAGAGTTTGAGAACCACTGTACGTAGATTTCCACATTGCGCTGCAGGTGAGCAACCGTTCAAGGCCCGCAGCGCCTACACGCAGCATCAGAAATCACATTAAATGTATATTGACATTGTATGTGTTGACTTTCGAGTAAACATTTCAGGTCTGATTAATTGAAGAAATGTTATATGGCTCGCACGGAAATGCAATTGAAAATATGTATATTTTATGGCTCTCTTGACCAAAAAGGTTCCCGACCCCTGCATTAATTGAAAAAGGTTCGCCATCCCTGGCCTATATCATGAGCACTGCGCAATGAATGCATTTTGTGCAGAGCACATATTAATCACACTTTATATAAATATAAGATGTAAATACATTTAGTATCCAGTATATAGCGCAAATATTTATTGCAAAATGATGAGCCGCACGACGGTTCCTCGTGCACCTTTTCAAGTGGTTACCATGAAGGCAACAAACGTCAAGAGGGATAACTTTGGTCGAAACCGGAAGGTAAGTAAGGCGTAGTGAAAGTAGTTTGGTGCGTATTCTGAATTACCGGTAACATACAGATTAATATTTGTAACACAATATTTACTCAATTGGAAAATGTAAAAAAGTACATACTGACATAGGCTATGTTAAAGTACCGCATTGAGATAGGATATGTATAACTATTTAACTAGGGACACGTAAGGCTCGTAGATTAGGCTCGTAACAAAATCAATAAATTATGGTACGTTGCATATTCTTTACGATGTGGACTCTTTAGCCCGTGTTAACAGCATTGACATAATACAATGAAACTAGCAATTTCCTTCCTAGTTTACTTGAATAATGAATAACTTGAGTTATTTAGTATACGTCACATACCTCTTCGACTTTGATGCTAAAGTCCGGATCGCCTAGATGGTTTCTCTCATAGTATGCAAACTTCATTGCTTCCACAATTCGGTGATATGTTAGAATTTTGTCTTCGCTTAAATCTTTAGACGTAAACTTGTATCCTTAAAATAGGCATTGCAACTTTGTTGTGATCAACTTGATCTTTGGAACCCCCAGTGGGTTGCTTTTTACGCATTGATTTTATATTTCGAGTCTAGCGTAGGTGTGAATGTTTTGGTCTGATTACTTTACCAGACACTTGTAATCATTGTGACATTACTTGTTGTTACTTAGTAATTATTACTTGTTTACATTGTTGTGTGAGGGTGCTGCTTTGGTGATCGTGTATTATAGTTTGTAACAGACCTGGATATAAAGGACCTGTATATATAAATGTGTGTATCTGCTTCGAGTGCAAATAAACTTTTCATGGTAGCAGAAGATGGGTACTGCTCTTTGAGATGACTTCATCAGTAACAAGACAAAACCCTCCTGAATTTAGGGATGATATACCTTATAATGCATGGAGGAATAAAGTTGAAATGTGGCAAATGGTCACACCTATTAATAAGAACGAGCAAGCTATTGTAGTTGTCCTAAGTGCTCTTGAAGGAAATCAAAGAGCTGAACTTCATAGCTATGATGGTATGACAACCTTGTTTGAAAGCTCGGACAGGGTTTTCAAATATGATAAAGTAGATGATGCTTACACAGCTTATACTGCTTTCAACTCATTCAATAAATCTTTCAACATGGATATGAAAGACTATATTATAGAATTTGAACACCTGTATCATAAAATGTCGGAATTTGATATTAAATTACCTGATGCTATATTAACATTCAAAATATTAAAGAGTGCAAATTTATCTTAATCAGAAAGATAATTAGCTTTAACTGTGGCTAGTGACCTGAAATTTGAAGGAATGAAATCAGCGTTGAAAAGGGTTTTCACAAAATCTTCTGATGGTAGTGTCACGGATGACAGTGTACCTGCTTCCATTAAAGAAGAAGCCTTTGTTTCAAAATTGACACATTTTCGTCAAAGAAAATCTACTCTAATGCACCAAGGTAAAAACAATACATTAAATGCCTTGAATGAATTTGGACAGATTTCAAGGTGTGCCATATGTGATTCAAAGATGCATTGGGCTAATAAATGCCCACATAACACAAACAAAGTTAATACGGCAGAAGCTGAAATTAGAAGTTTCAGTGACAAAGAAACAGAAGATGAAGTTGTTAATTTTGTTTTTATGACAAAAAGCTCCGATTGCGAAGCTGTGATTTGTGAAACAGTTGGATCCGCAATAATTGACACAGCTTGTACTAAAACTGTATGTGGACGGAAGTGGTTGAATACCTACATAGCCAGGTTACCTAGAAATCTGAGAAGGACTGTCAAGTTTTCTCAAGGAGGTACAGGATTCAAATTTGGCGATGGAAGAAAAGTCATGTCGACTCAAGGTGTAATAATTCCTGCTAGAGTTGCTGGAATAAATTGTCAAATTCGAACAGAAATTGTTGAATACAATATACCCTTGCTACTAAGTAAGTCATCACTTAAACGAGCAGGAACAGTTCTTGACATGGAAAAGGATGTGGTTACAATCTTTGGTATTCCAGTCAATCTTCAATTTACTGAAAGTGGACATTATTGCATAGCAATAGTACCACACAAGATGTGCAAGACTTATGATGTGTGTGTGATTAAGTGTACTTGTGCTCAAAGATATGACAAATAGTGATCAGAAAGTTGCTATCCAAAAGCTCCATAAACAATTCGGTCATGCGTCTGAAGAAAACATGAAGAGATTGCTTGGAAACGCAAATATTGTGAATGACAAATTATCCGATATCTTCACCACGTTCTGCTGTAGGTTTACCAAGGGCATCACAATTTAATGAGCCTGCAGCAATTGATTTGCATTCATTAGAACAGGGGTCTGGAACCCATGGCACGCGAGCCATATATAGCTCTTTTGGTGACGGTATATGGCTTCCAGAAAAATCTTAAGGCTAAACTTACTATTGTTACCAGACCTCAAACTATAAAGTTATTATCAAATTTGGCAGAACATTTGCCAATACTTTTGAGAACACGCGATCAACGCCTGTCTATGTTACGGTTAGAGAAGTGCCAGACAGGCATTGTGACAAAACTAGGGGATTTTGGAACATACTTTGCGATATCACGAAGCGATAGAATTGCGGAGCAATAAAGAAAAGCCGTCGATTTCAACATGTGAGCAGTCGTTCAAAGCGCTCAGCGACAACATGCAGTATCAGAAGTTACATTAAATGTATATTGACATCATATATGTGTTGACTTTTGAGTAAAAATTTCAGGTCTGATTAAGTTAAGAAATGTAATATGGCTCGCACGGAAATGCAATTAAAAATATGTACTTTTTATGGCTCTCTTGACCAAAAAGGTTCCCGACCTCTGGTGTAGTCCAATGTTCAGTCCACGGGAACATTTGCTGCCGAACCTCAACCATACGTTTACAATAATATTTAAGAGTAAATCTAAGCGTATCTTGGATAAAAAAAATATTGTGTTTCACACTATTGCAACGCACTTTTACACCAAAATCACGCAATCGAAGCATATTATTAGCTTGTTGGAACAGAAACAAGGGTTCTGCTAGGCCTACGACAAATTCGACAGTTACAAAAAATTGAAGAAATGTATTTTACCCAAGTAAATGAACGCTTTAATACTTTATTTTTATCGACCCTCAAGTCGAAACTTTTCGAGCTTACGTGCAGTGAAATTACGGAGAAAAAGGCACAGGCAGGCTTAAAGTCAACTAGAGTCGCTGAAAAGCGGTTTGAAAAAGCAGCAAAATGGTTTTCTTAGTCCAACCTTTTACAAAAATCAAAAACAACATTTTTGTTTAAATCTTCCATTTTTCTAAAAATTGTCAAATATCTCTGACTAATTATGTGGGACAGCATTAAAAATTCGGCAATAAAAAGTGTGAAAATAACATTCAAAATCAGGTTTCGATATAGATGAAAAATAAACCTCCATGCAGGTCATATTATTGCTTGAGTTGAAACCATTCGTTGTCCTTCCTATTCCCCAAAATTAAAGTGAAATTCATGTGGTATAACATGTTTTTAATGTGTGACCCGCGGCTAAACTGAAATGTAATTTGCGACTCCGGAAGGCATTTGGGTTGGGCATAACTGCCCTGGAGTAATGACACAATTTGTTACATTGCGGTTTACATCGTTTACACACTATCGTTGCACACCATTTTGTTTTATTGAAAATCATTATTGCTTACTCATGAAATTTATAAAAGTGTTATGACGAAAATATAAAAGACAGAAATGCTCATGCAAACTGATACAAAAGTTAATTGTCACCGTTTTTTCTTGTACATCAGAGGCAGGTTATCTATATTCAAAAACAAACAGCAAACTTATGGATCGTTTTGACATTATGTTGTTGTTCTTATTGATGTTCTTCTCCTTCGTCATAATAAAATCGCTTTTCTCCTTGAATACTGGACCAATGGCTTTGAAATTTTCAGTGGTTAACGATTGATATTTTTTCCAGAAAGCTATTATTTTTATTTATTCCTAAATTTTCTATGAATCTTATGAGATCTGATATTTCATCCAAAATTGCGCTGTATTACTTTTTAATTATAGAAACACGGTCTTAAATTCACCAAGCGTGACGGCTGACTGTGAAAATGTTTGCGACTGGAAACTCGAAAGTTTTTTGAGGGTACGGTATCGGTAACGTCAAAGGTAAGGACTGCTTTGCTCTGTTCCACGTGTCCATATATTTGAGCGTTGCTCTCTTGTTTACTGTTCTGATTATGCTTGCTGCTAAAACCGGAAATTCGGAACACGGTTCAATAATGAAAAAGGGAAGAAACTAGTCGATTTAGTGTTGAATAATGAGACAAAAGTTGGTTTAATCGAAGAAAGTCAGAGGTTTGGGGAACATGTTGTGTTTCCAACAAAGACCTAGAGAAAAAATCGTCTTTTTGCAAAATACGACAAACGTTAAATATTACAATATTTTGAATATTGAAAACAGTGCACTAATTGAACATAAAAAACAACTACAAATTGTACTTTGGTTTCAAGTTTAATATTCCTTGTAGACTATACGAGAAACCCCGTGGATGTATAGAATTCACATATTCATCCTCGGGGAAGAAGAAAAGTCGATAAGACGGCTTAATCGAAGCATATGGAAAACCACGGCCTCTGGTCCGACTATCAGTTCATTTATTTGTTTCAGATGCATGCAAGTGGAAGCGGAGGAACCCGTAACCGATCAGTGGTTAGCACCCTACGGCGGCAAGGATTTCAGCATTGTGATTCAAACTTGCGAACGCACTCATAATAATCAGAGGTGCAATAGCGGGCGAATTCTAATCGCGATGCGCTACACCACCGAAAACTTATTAATTTAAAAAACAAACGTAAATCTTACTAAAATAACAAGATTATCCCTATAGTGCTTCAATCTAGACAAAGAGACCGAAGTAAATTTATTCCGAATGTCAGAGATTGTTTGTTTTCTGATTTTGTCATTCATCGAACATTCAATTTGTCCTATCATACATAAAAAATAATATATGTATATATTAATTTTTATTAAAATTTTGTTAGTTCGAAGTACCAGTGGCTTAATGCTTAGCATTTTAATTTAGTCGTTAATAATGTGTAACTTTCTTCGTGTATATTCAAATTTTTGCTCAGATTTATTGTTATACTTACATTTTCAAACAGCTATTAAATATTTCTATTCTCACAAATATGCTTTGTAATTTTTACCAATTTCACCTTCATAACAGGCACACCAATACGCTTTGGGCATGCTATTTTACATTGTTGGTAGAAGATTAAAAAGTTGCATTCATTCAGTCGCGAGTCATGCCAGTTTCCTGTGATGAACCAACTTGATTTTTCAAAGACTAAGCATAACTTTCAATCTCGTTCTTTGCTTCTACCTGTTCTTTAGCCTGAGAACAAATTAGTAAGTACAATTACTCTCAACAACCTGATAGGCATCACCAATAAAGTACTGAAAAATTATTGTTTCCCCAATAGAAAAGGACGCAAAGTTAAAAATTCGTAAAAAAGCTACCAGTATCTGCATCTTGACGACAACATTATAGTCATATTACTAGCCTCATTATAACACTTGATACGTAAACTTTGGTAACATTTGATACGGAACTTTAATATCCTATATTGCCACACTAACTGAATTATTTTTTAGAAAACTTGAGAGGTTTAGGAATTGGGGATATAAAGCTACATGAACATGCAATATTTACCAACCTTTTGATCATCGCTTGCATGAGTCTCTGCATCTTTAATCATACGTTCAATATATTCTTTTGAAAATCTATTATCATCGTTTTTAATGGTAATCATTTTCTTGTTACCAGTTTCCTTGTCTTCAGCAGATATTCTCAAGAAACCGTTCACATCAATCTCAAAGGTTACCTCAATTTGAGGCACCCCTCTCGGCGCGGGCGGGATTCCAGTCAAGTCAAATTTTCCAAGATGATGGTTGTCTTTAACCATTGGCCGTTCACCTTAGAAATTAATCATTCAGTTAGGATTGAGTCTTGAAATTATATTCCTATGATGAAAAATTTACTTGCCTTCCAGAACGTTGATTGTCACAGTGGGTTGGTTGTCCGAAGCAGTTGAGAAAATCTGAGATTTTTTGGTAGGGACGACAGTGTTACGAGGGATGAGCTTGGTCATGACGCCTCCAACTGTTTCAATACCGAGAGTGAGAGGGCAGACATCAAGCAGGACAAGATCACCTGAATGAAACAAACAACAAAAAATTATATATTGACATGTAGTTAGTCAAAAGTATAACACAATAATGCTTTATCGAAAATATCCAACTAAAATGTAGAAATTTTAGAATCAAATGACCATGTAATTATTGTTGCCACAAAAACCGTCTTACCAGTGTTTTCCTCTTCTCTTCCCAATACTTCAGCTTGTACAGCAGCACCGAAAGCGACAACCTCATCAGGATTGATACCGCGGTTTGGTTCTTTTCCGTTGAAAAATTCTTTAACAAGTTGTTGGATTTTAGGAATACGAGTAGATCCCCCCACCAATACAACTTCATGGACTTCCTTCTTTTGCAAGTCTGAATCTTCCAAGACTTTTTGAACTGCTTTCATAGTGGAACGGAAAAGATCCTGGCAAAATAAAACAATTAACGTTAGGTTAAATATTTTTGTGAAACACCCTACAGTGAACTGGTGATCAAAAAGGATTACTCCTACAAGAATTCATTTTTGAAAAACAAGATTTGCGCCAAACATGTAAATCGGAAACATCTTAACCAGTGTTGCAACCAAATGATGAAAAAATTGACATGCCAGATCTTACCATATTCAATTCTTCAAATATAGTTCTGGTCAATGTCTCCGAGAAGTCTTCGCCATCGTGGAAACTTTCAATTTCAACTCTGGCGATCTGTTGGGTTAAAAGACTACGTGTTGCTCTTTCCACTTCTCTTCTGAGTTTATGTACAGCTCTGTTATTTTTTCTTGCATCTTTTCCCTTCTTTTTCTTGTATAATTGCAAGAAGTAGTCCATAACACGTTGAACAAAATATTCACTACCTGTGAGCAAAATAGTTATTGGTAAACTAGTAACACTAAACTATGTGTCATTAACGAGAGCGGTCCCTATAGCCAACTGATCGAGTTGAATCAATTTATTGGAAGTAATGTTAGCATGCCCAATGAAGTATAATTTCATAAACCTACCCAAGTGAGTGTCTCCATTAGTGGCAACTACTTCAAAAACACCATTGTCGATTGTCAGCAAAGATACATCCAAAGTTCCACCACCCAAATCAAAGACCAGGATATTCTTCTCTCCCTCTCTTTTATCAAGACCGTATGCAATGGCAGCGGCAATTCTGCATAAAAAACACTATTGGAAAAAATTGTCTAAATCATAGAGACTTTTCTATAATTACAAAACCAGGACTTACGGCTCGTTAATGATTCTCATGACTGTCAGACCAGAAATAACTCCTGCATCTTTTGTTGCTTGTCTTTGAGAATCATTAAAATAAACTGGTACTGTAAGAACAGCATGAGTGACCTCGTTTCCCAAGTATGCCTCTGCGATTTCTTTCATTTTGCCCAAAACCATGGCACTGATTTCCTCAGCTGCAAATGTCTGAAAAGCAAAGTCAATTATTTCATTAGAGATAAATAAGATACTAGGGAGTGAGATAAGCCATGAAGAAAGGAAATGGAGAATATATATATCCAATTCATAAGATAACACCTAGTTTGTAAGCAAGTAGAAATTGGCCACTGTCATATCAGCAAAATGCTAGCAAAACCCGCATCAAAATATACAATGCCATAAAACAGTGTTTCCTCTTTGCGAAATATTTTTAATTGATTGACACGAAATGTAAACTTGTAAATTGAACGTCGTTATGTAGCATCTGATCAGACAAGCATTTTATGACTAAAGGAGAGGTTCAACAAAATATATTTATTAGAACAAAATAACGTAAATTTCACAAAAAAAGTCGAAAAATTGTGAAATTGAATTAGGTATGTTAACTTATTTTTTTTAATATAAGAAACGAGAATATCGGTCGGAGACCGGAGACTTATCGATCGAAGGTTAGGGGATCCCTCAAACAAAAACTGCGGTTTCGATTGATCCGCTCTTACTCTATAGTGACACCCTGTGTCCCATCACTAATTAATTAATAACTCGCTAATTATACGACATAATTCATTTAAAATCAATAGGCTCCTGATCCGAGATATTATGAATGCACATGCAAAATTTGAAGCAGATTCAACCTCGCTTTCGTGGGATATCGCATGTATTTAACAGACAGACAAACAAACAAGCAAGCAAACGAACAAACAGACAAATACCTATCCACATACCTACCGATCTTAAGATCAAAAGTAATTAGAGAAAAAAATTGATCCATATTTCAATAAAATATTTTTAATATAGCATAACAACGTGAATTTCTCAAAAATGTGAAAAATTGTTAAATTGGCCGACAATTTTGAACAAGATCTGCCTTTGGGGCTTAAAATAAATTTCAGGTATGATTACAGGCTGGTTCCAACACCTTTTCAATCAATTAAAGACCTTGGCGAAAACTTCGATCAGTTTTCCAACAAAATACTTTTAATACAACGCAATTACGTAAATTTCACGATAATACTAAAATTCGTAAAAATTGACCCAAAATTTGAACAAGATCCGTCTTTGGAGCTTGAAAAATATTTTGTGTATGTATAGCTGGTTCCATCATCTTTCCAATCAAATAAAGAAAATTAGTGAAAACTTCCATCAGTTTCCCTAAAAAAATACTTTTAATACAACGCAATAACGTAAATTTCACGACAATATAAAAAATCGTAAAAAATGACCCAAAATTTAAACTAGATCCGTCTTTGGGGCTCAAAAAATATTTTGTGTGCAGATAGCTGCTTTCATCGTCTTTCCAATCAGATAAAGAAATTAGCAAAAGCCTGAACAAGTTTTCTAACAAAATACTATTAATACAACGCAATAACGTAAATTTCACGATAATACAAAAAATCGTAAAAATTGACCCTAAATTTGAACTAGATCCTTCTTTGGGGCTTGAAAAATATTTTGTGTATAGATAGCTGGTTCCATCATCTTTACAATCAAATAAAGAAATTGGCAACAATTTTGATCAGTTTCTCAACAAAATACTTTTAATACAACGCAATAAAACTGAATTTCACAAAAATTAAAAAAAATGTTAAAATTTACCTGAAATTTGAACTAGACCAGATCCGTTTTTGGGGCTTAAATAATAATTTATGTATGAATAGCTGATTTCAACATCTTTCCAACCAATTAAAAATATTGTCGAAAACTTTGATCAGTTTCCTAACAAAATACTTTTAATAGAACGCAATTACGTAAATTTCGCAAAAATCCGAAATATTGTTAAAGTTGATCTAAAATTTGAACTAGATCGGTCTTTGAGGTTTCAAAAATATCCTGTGTATGGATGGCTGGTTCAATCATATTTCCAATGAAATAAAGAAATTGGCAAAACATTGATCTGTTTTTCTAACAAAATACTTCTAATACTACGCAATAAACTTAATTTCAAGTTTAGTGAGCTTGGTGATTTTTTTATCATTGGATGTCTGAAATCCTGACTTTAACGATCGAATTCGAAGTCTTGAAGTTTAATTTTAAGCCTCCAGATCTAGCGTTGTAATAAAATATTTTGTCAGAAAAACAATCTAGTTTTTTTCCAATTCCGAAAAATATGTTGAAGGTATAAGTTCATGGTTAAAATTTTTTTTTTAACCCCCTAAAGGCGGATCTCGTTCATTTCTGGCATTTAGAAAATTGATTTAGTTTTTGACAGGTATACAAATACTTTATTGCGATACTCACATAATATTATCAAAGCATATAATTTGATTTTATTCACATCAGACTGTATACTATATTTATAATGTTTGACCGCATTCCCAGAGTACGATTCAATTCATATTTGAACATAAATTTTTTAGTGAAACACTTTTTATGAAACCGTGTTTTTGAGTAGCACGATTTTGCTAGCGTGATAAAGGTGGAAATTGCCATAGGGTATCCCCAACCAGACATGGGAATTTTTTCTAAAGAACATTTTGATTACCACAAATTTTAGGAATTATCCACAGACATAACATTTGATTGACATTTATAAATTCAAAATAGTCGAGAACAACATTGCAATACAAACCTTTTCAACTCCAATTGTGTTGACTTTGACATATGGCTTCTTGTTTTTCTCAACTACTTTGAAAGGGAAGAATTTGATATCGCTCTGAACAGATTCCCAAGAACGACCAATAAGACGTTTCGCACCAAAAACTGTATTTTCAGGATTGGACGTCTGCTGATCTTTCGCAGCATCACCAATGAGCCTTTCGCCATCCGCAGTGAATGCAACGTATGATGGTGTGATACGATTACCTTGATCATTAGCAATAATTTCTACACGACCATTCTTGAAAACTCCGACACTGAAATAAATAAAAGTTGAATAATTAACATTAATGTTTAAAAGTTATTATAGCAGCAAGCTTATTTCTCATACTCACCAAGAATATGTTGTTCCCAAGTCGATACCAATGACAGTTCCCACAGCCGCAGATTCTTTGGTCTCTTCAGCAGAAGTACAAACGACACAGAGCACAACCAACAATAATGACAATTTCATCTTAAAACAGTGTGGGTCTGGTATAGTTTAGTACCACATATACTTCTAGTGGTCCTGCGACTATGTTAATAAAGTTATTGTGATACGCAAGTACACCCATGTCAATGTAAATTAATATGCCCATTTGTATGTATATAATATATGTATGTTTATTTGCCTCAAAAATGTAACAGTATATGCATAATAATTAAACGGTATAAAAAAGACGGGATACATGTTCAAGACGTGCATTTCTGCTTGTCTATAGCCTTAATTAAAGTGAAAACGTGTAAAACCTATTTATTAATAAAATGTGCCACAATATATGGAATATGTCCGTTTCTGCTTGTCTAAAGCTTTTGTTAGAGTTAGCATATAAAATAATAGGGATTTATATGTGTTGTACCCAACTACATCCATTGCGTGAACGTAAATTGATATATCCATGCACAAAATCACACAGTTGCTCAGATGAGGCATTTGTGTAAAACTTTGAGTTTATTGGATATTGTTTAAGATTTTAGTTGAATGTTTGGGAATCCATTTTCGTGAAAATTAAAAAAAACTATTTATCAAAGGGAACATTCCTTACGCATGGGACCAGATTCATAGTATATAAGCATAGTTTACTGATATAGCGACATCGCAATGTGATACCCAGAGTATTTTTGTTTTTTCTGTTCCGGGTCGAGAGATTGTATTAACTGTATAAATAGTGTATTAACTTAATCCAGATGTAACAAGGGTGAAAGAAAAAATTAAAAGGGGGTTGAAACACAGACTTAATTTAGAAAGGCATAGGAATGATAACAAATATGTTAATATTAAATATATTATGCCAATGATAACTGCACACACGCATACAAAAAATTCGCAAAATCGACACAAAATTTGTATTTTTTATGTTACCCTAAAGTTATTGAATATTTTATTGTACCCGGAGTAAATGTTTCGATATTTAGTTAAGCTTTATTTAATTCATACAACTCAGATGAAGGACGTGCCTAATTTTTATTCGTAAGTGTTGAAAATTATTCAAGAAACCTTGCCAAGAATTATCTAAACAGCGTAAAATAAATATTCTCAAACCATGAATGTTACATGACTGCTCAAACTTCAGTATCTAATTTACAATTTCCTCCAAATGCAATTCCTCGCTATGCTTAGAACTAAAACAAATTGAGCATTTTGATGCCACTGCTACCATTGCGAATAAAATTTATCACACTCCTCTCGTAGTAACTTTCGCATACTGCGGAAGTTAATATAGGACCGTTTGTCAGTCTAGACCAGAGTTGCCAGATTCCAGTGATGAAAAAAAGCCAAATCACGACAGAAAAAAGCCAACAATTTTAACAAGTACAAAAACCTTATGATTTGACAAATTTGAAACTCCTAGCACAATTGTGGATTTGCACAGTTTGCAAATATGCTAATTTAGAGGCATCAGTTGATTTAGTGAGCCAGCACATCAATGCTAAATCCTACTAAAATTTGTAGTTTTGGTTGCTATCATGACGATTTTCACTTCGGCACGATCAAGGATTTACAACTGAGAAGGATTATTAAATGGCAGAATTAGAATGTATATCCGACATGATACAGTCAAGCTGACATCTGCATAAAAAATTTAAAAACATCAAAAAGTCGAAAAAGAATAATATTAAGCGGACAGCACTATTTTTTCAATACAGATATATACAATACTCCACGTATACAGCTTTAGGATGGATAAATGTACATGTTTCTAGTAAAACTTGCGAGATATATACCTCAGAAAATTCTCCCGATATTTTACTATTGAAAATTGTCTTATGATTGTTCTGAAGTGTTGGCGATTATAAACTGGTTCACATGTTTGAAGGCATCAAGTGCCGCTTGCACAGATAGTCTACTGATAGATGATTTTAGCCTAGATAATCATGTCGTTTGCGGGAATTTTGATTACCGCAACCAAACTAAATCTCCTCGGAAGGCGAAATGACATTTACTGAATTAAGACATACAACCATTTTCTTGAAAACATAAATAAAAACTGACAAATAAACACAGTAACGCGCAAAACTATAAAAACGAAGCCTGCTTGAACATCTGTCTGAGCGACTGCAAAAACTGTAATTGTTATGTCATTCAAAATCTAAATGATTCAATACACAAATATATTTCTGTAACGTTTCGTCTGACCAAGGTCAGACTTTCTCAGGCATACATAGTTCAACCTAATCGATAGCACATGTTATGTCATTGTTGGCTTATTTTTGATTGGTTGTGGTTAAGGGAAAATCTAAATGTTGAGTAGCTGAGCTTGTTATTGTTGCACAATGTATACCGGTATTGTATTTTAAATGATTTTAATAATAAACAGACAGTAAAATGGAGATCAAAAAAAGCCAAACGGAAATTCTCACGCCAAACGTGTTTCAAAAAAGCCAAAATCGTGAAATTTGACGTTAAAAAAGCCAATATGGCAACATTAGTCTAGACACGCGATAAGATAGAATTTTCATATTTATCCCTTGGGCAGAGTCATCAGAGGTGCGGTGGCGAGCGTATTTCTAACGCTTAGCACGATGAGCCACACCGCCGGCCACGATATTCGGCACTTCATTTTCAACCTTGACAGCGGAAAAACTTGCATTTATTACGTGATAGTATGCATTATCGGGGCTTGCCCAGACTTAAATACTGTATGTGTATTTTGCGCATGTAAAGTACTGTATTCTTCCAGTTGCAAAACTTTCGCAATTTTTGAGGGTATTTCAATAAAATTCACTCACCATCAGACGCCATCGACCGACTGCTCGAGACGTGGCGATTGACCGGTCGATCGCGATCGACGTGTTGGTCACCTCTGCCCTATAAGAATTGATGTATCCCGCATATGCATTATCAGCTCTATTAAGCGATTGTGACGTTTAGTGACGTAATTTTTGAATGACGTTGTCAAGTGGGAGTCAGGAATGATATAGGCAAAAATTGTTACGCAACATCCACTAGAGCAGCGGGGCCACAGTGGAGTTGGAGAGGGGCCACAAGGTTAGGCTGAAATCTGAATTTACTTTTCACTTTAAAAGAAATCTCACAGTTTTTCCTAGTTTGCTGGTCAACAAGGTTATTTCGCAGGGTGTTTTCGCTCTCTTTTGTGCAAATTGTTTCAACATAATGGGATTTGGAATCTATCAATGAAAATAACCCTATTAATACCTCTGGAATATTAAAGTGGGGGCCATGAGTGCTAAAAGCCTCCGGAAGGGGGCCACGAGTCATAAAAGGTTGAGAACCACTGCACTAGAGGTTTCTGTGGTGCGAAACTACACACATGTGAATGTAAACTAATATGTCCATTCATGCTTGACTAAAGCCTTGCTTAAAGTGAAAATGTATAAAGCATATTTATTATTAAATGGTGGCACAACACATGTATACCCCAGACATAAAATAGCAAGTTTTCAGGTGCAAGGTACCCAACTACACCCACTACGTAAACGTCAATTAATATCTCAGTTTCTGCTTGTATAAAGCTTTTGTTGGAGTTGACGTATAAAAAATAAAATAGTAGGGCTTTACATATTGTTTTGTACCCACTACATCCATTGCGGGAACGTAAATTAATATATCCACCCACAAAATCACGTAGTGGCTCAGATAAGGCATTTTGAACGTTCGTTGGTGGAAATTGACGTCTCTCTTGAGTTACATATTTTTTTTGATATCTGCGGAGCGATCACAGAGATATATAAATGGAGTGCGCTTCTCTCTCATTTCCGCCGGGTAATTTGGAGCCTCTCTTGTTTTGGCGATAGACTTCCGACTTCTACGAGGCGCGCAATGCATTTCTTATGGGATTTGACAGAAATCAATTATTGCCGTCGATATTTCTTGCATATTCTCCTGATCTTGATTCGTTTCACATTATGTATCAAACGCCAATATATCCCAGCCCACCATACGGTGCTAATTTTAGCTGTTTTATCAATTTGCGTTATTAAGTCGTGGATTGATAATATTGCCGCATCAGACAGAAGCGTACAACAACGACCACAGACAATTAACCAACATGGCTTATCGCAATCGCTCCCCCATTTGTCTTATTTGGCCATATCATATCGCCTTAAGTATTTTGACCTGTGATCGCAATATCATTGCGTCGCCTGGCTCCGCAGTACCTGAGCTATTCGTATAGTAGAACTAAAGGGAGCTCTAGAAGTGTGTGTACCAATATGGAGGTAACTAATTTTGTTCGTCTACTTCCATATTCATTTTGAGCTCTACGGAGCGACCCTGAAACGAGAGAGGTCGCTGGCATTAGGGAGTTTATTAACGTAGTCGCAGGCGCCATTACGAGCGACGTCATTCTACTTTGGCAAGCTACATTTCGTGATTGTGGCGTAGCCGTGACGTGATTTTTGGATGACGTAGTCAGGTGGGGGTAAGGAGTGACATAGAAATAAATTTTCAGCCCCAACCACTAGAAGTATATGTGGTAATAAACTATACCAGACCCCAGAATTAACGTTAATTCTCATTTCAGTACCGGTTCTTATAACTATCCCACTGGTACTGTTGTTTATGCTTAGTTCTGTTGTTACAAATCAATCCTAAGTTCCTATAGCTAAAACTCCCAAATTTCTTCCAAAAAAGTGGTAACTAGTGGCCGTTACCAAAGCCTGTAAAACAATTTAGAACGAGTGCGTTCTCCGCGGTTGTAGCTCATATTCCAGCACATGTCGTGTGTTGATCTCGAATTGGTCGATTGAAATATCTGTGGTGCATTGTGATTAGTTCAAATATGAATCGTCATGCATTAGCTGTTACTGTATATGATGGAATATGAATCAGCCGTCTCTCGCAACAACAATCACACTACTACTAAAATCACTTCTGGGATACAACGAAACGGATTTCTTACAATGCATACGTGGCATACTGCACAAGTTATTATAGGACCGTTTGTCGGACTAGACCAGGTTTGCCAGATCCCAGTGA
Source organism: Styela clava (assembly GCF_013122585.1). Taxonomy (NCBI): domain Eukaryota; kingdom Metazoa; phylum Chordata; class Ascidiacea; order Stolidobranchia; family Styelidae; genus Styela; species Styela clava. The sequence continues at coordinate 7,307,327 of NW_024102839.1, forward strand.
TGAAAAAAAAAAATCACGACAGAAAAAGCCAACAATTTTAACCAGTACAAAAACCTCCTGATTTGACAGATTTGAAACTTCCCGCGAGAGACAGCTGATTCATATTCTATCATATAACAGCCAATGCATGACAATTCATATTTGTTCTAATCACAATGCACCACAGATATTTCAATCGACCAACTCGAGATCAACACAAGAGCCATGTGCCGGAATATAAGCTACAACCGCGGTGAACGCACACACGCACAAAATATTTTCCATCCAGGCACTTCGGAATGTTCGACCATCAACGCGAACTTTTCTCCGTTCCCGGATGGCAAAACGAATTTCATTTTTATATTTTAAAAATTAATTTATTTTGAAAGTACAAACGACATCAAATAAACGAGTATAACTCAGAACTGACGCCGCAGAAAAAAGAGCCAGCAATCCAGAAAACAGCTGCATTCTTCACCGCACAAATCCATGTGAAGACAACGATAAATTTATGATCATTTTTTGTGTAATGCATTTAAAGTCGGGACGTTCGAGGGCCGCAAAAAATTAGTTCGCGGGCCGCAGTTTGCCGACCCCTGCCCTATATGAATCAATGTATCGCGCATATTCATTATCAGCTTTATTAAGCGATTGTGACGTGGTGGTGACGTAATTTTTGAATAGCGTTGTCAGGGATGATATAAGCAAAAATTGCTACGACACATCCACTAAAAGTTATTGTGGAGCGAAACTACACACATGTGAATGTAAATTACACACATGTGAATATCCATTCCTGCTTGTCTAAAGCCTTACTTAAAGTGAAAACGTATGAAGCAGCGGTTCTGACTGTTTTTGATTAATATCAAGCTGGTGGTATTCCACTAGGCTCAACCGTCACAATATACTAATGATAAATGGAGAATAAAGTTGCTTTGAGTTTTTGTCAGGGGAGCGTTTGCTAGTTAAAAAGTCGTCCAGGTGCGCTGGCAGAAAAAAGTTTGAGAAACACTGGTATAAAGCATATTTATTATTAAATGGTGGAACAATACAGGTCGCATACATATCGCAGGACATAAAATAGAAAGATTTCAGGTGCAAGGTACATCAACTACACCCATTAATGAAACGTTAATTAATATCTCAGTTTCTGCTTCTGCTTGGGTACAAATAACGATACAGGGACTGTCATGACTCTTCCATGTCCTGTGGTAATGATTTATGTTGTTTACTTCAGAACTGTAATGAAAAGATGAGAGCGTAATTCACAGTGGTACCGTACAGTACCTTTTGCTGTACTGTAGGCCTGCTATTCGATCGTGAACGGTTCTGCTCTGGCATATAAAAACTCAATTCAATTTGCTCCTATTAAAATTAACATATACGGTAGGCTAGATTTGCAAGAAAACCTACATTTGACATTACTGCAATAGTAGGATCGCGAACGGAATAAGTGGTACGGTAACTGAGCAGTACCGTACCCGCAGGCTCGATCACGCAACCGCTTGAAATAAGTTTAAAACAGTGTTCCCATGAGTAAATTTTAGAACAGCGAAATTTTGAATGAAATATCAGATCTCATAGAAAATTTAGGAATGAATAAATAAATCAAACTTTAACCACTGAAAATGTCGAAGCAATTGGTCCAGTATTCGAAGAGAAAAGCGATTTTATAATAATGATGGTAACGAAGAAAAATATAAACAACATGATATTGAAACAATCGTTATGTCCACTAAAGTGTCCAATACTAGGTCTTTCTATGTGTTGCCTATTGTAATACAGGTTGACAAAAGTTACCCTAGCAGACATCTCTTCCGTTTTTGAACGCACCGATCGCCTTTGCCATAACTCAGTTTTCAACTGAGTGATGCGAGAGACGAGAAAAAGGCATCGATGTAAAATCAGCTGATGCTTAATGGGTTGCCAGATTAATGATATGAATTGTGAATAAATGCCAAAAAATCATAGTTCTCGACGAATATAGGGGGTCTTACAAATATGCCCACGTCCTGAGTGCTTGAAACAAGAAGTAAACACAAAGAGTTTGACAAAGATTGTATCGGTGGAAGATGTACATAATCACGTATAAACCAGCCCCGATCGTTAATTTGAAAAAAATCGACAAAAAGATATACTTCGCCCCCAAAATAAGTGTATTACAATGACGGTCCCCCATTTTACACAAAACCAGTAAAAGTAAACATATCAAAGTTTGTGTAGGGGACGATATATTTATTTTTGTTCAAACCTGCCCTGATTGTCATTTTTTTTTTAAACGACAAAAAGACATATGTCTTACAATTGATTGTCCCCCAATTTACACAAAACAGGTTTAAGTATTCATATTAGGGCGCTTATACAACGAGTTTGGGAAATATTGTATGGATGGAAGATATAGGCCTATGTATTGTCGTTTAAACCTGGCCCAGTCGGCAATTTATAAAAAAAAATGGCAAAAAGACATATTTCACCTCCAAAATAGGTGTTTTACAATTAGGATGTAAAAACTATGCGTTAACAATAATAAAAACAACAGCGCTTCAATAATGACTATTGAAATCCTCGTTGCATTCAAATCTGCCCCAACATGAATAGGGCTTAGGTGTATGAAGCCTCCACGTATCATTTCATTGTTACGTGGAATTGACTTTCCACTTGCCTTCGAGGAATTTCCAAATCTTTAAAAACCCGGCGATCTTTCAGACATGAATTAGGAGAACCAGATATTTATTATTAAATTTTCATCAAAAATACGCTGATGTGCAGCTTCTTTACAAATAAACCAGTGTCGACTCCCGAACACTCATATTGGAGCATAAATTTATTTATTTGTCATATAAACAGTAATGATTGCACAAAGAAGTACGGAAGTCAGATTACTCAAAGTGTTTACTTTTAAGATAAAATTTGGTTACATTATCGTTGATTGTTCATATATCATTGTTTGCGATATGCATCCTCGCTAAACATTTGCTGGAAAATTAGAATACAGTTATGTGTTATTAATATATGCAAGTACCGCTTCTTCTGTTCCAGTGTCGGGTCGTGGTCCTGCAATAAACATCTCTAATTTTAAAAGTAAAAATTATTTAAACAATCAAATGAATTCCATTTCCACCACGAGATGGCAAATACATGGAATAGGAACGTTGTTCCAAAAATCCCACCCATGAAAACTCCACGAACGAAAAATCAACCAGGATTACTTCCTCCGAAAGGCTGTTGAAAGCGGTTTAGATTTCGTTGGGCGGTATGCTCCACAAAGGAAACTATCATAGAAATTCCATCATTTCTATGAGTGAATTTTCGATGTGCGAAATTGTAATGGGTTGACTTTCCTACCACCTGTAATTCCATTTAAGATAATAAAACGAATTATTCACCATTCACAAAATTTGTAATTTAAGGTGAACAAGTTTGCGTACGAGCACCTAACATTAATATTGAATTCCCATTGAAAACAAATCATCGACACACGACGACTTTATTTTACGTCTCATCACCCACTGCCATATTTAGAGGCCGAGTCAGTAAACCACCATGGCATGCTAAATCAATTCACTTAGATCAGTGGTTCTCAACCTTTCACTGACCGCGTACCACTTCAGTGTTTTTTACTCTGGCCGCGTACCACCGACAAAACCGCTTTTGTGTCGGGGAACAATGGCACAAGAAATTCGCTATGTAGTATTTTATGTGGCACTGCATCCATTTTTAGATCTATGTGTAAAGTTTCAACGTATTAATTATATCCAGTAACAATCTATTAATTGCGTGCAAAATCACGAGAGAATTTGCGTCGTCTACTCCCTCCGTCGACCACTCCCTCCGAAATCCGAACGCTCCCTTCGTTGCCGAATTCTCAATGCAGATGCATTGTAACACGTAAAACGGGCGAAAATATGTCCGTATCGTTTTCTTTTAGGTGGGAAGTAACGAGCGAGGCCGCTCTAAAAAAAGGAGGACTGGTAACGCTATTCAGCGAATACATTCAGTAATGGAGGCAAAGAGATAGCATTTCTGTCATATTTTAGCCACCTCAAAAGTCGGTTGTTGCAATAATTCAAAGCTTCTCGCGTACCACTTGAAAGCCCCCGCGAACCACTGACTTAGAGCATCGGGAGCGCTGTTCAAATCGTGGGGAAAGACCGCCTACATGTGGACACATTTGTTTCTGACAAAGTCGGAAGGCGTAGTATTTTTTTAACCCAAAGGCGGGGACCGGAGCCATTGCTTTTGAAATGCTCGAAATCGAAACTTGCTGAAATTAAAATCCAGGAATATTTAGTGTTGGATGCGTTAACCTCAACTCAAATTGCCGAATATGGACAAACCACTAGGAGGGGACATGGATAGGTAACTAAATTATAAAGATTGAAAATCGGATAGAATAAAAATGCTTTTCAAATATTGATAAGATGTTCTTTACTCAGATTTAACCAAGGAAGAACACTGCTCATTATAATATATGTATAACAATGAGCACACCGACACGACATTTTGTCGATGAGAAAGAGAGTTTGCAGTTCAGACGCCAATCCTATTAGCTATTCTTTTTTAAATTCGGTCAAGCAGCGTTTGTACAATCACACGAGCGCCAGACCAGATATGCAATACACCACGTATGGACGTATCATTTGAATTATGTGAGCAAAGTATGCACTCGTGGGACGAATATCGGAGATACGGCGTATAGATTCAACTTCCATAGACGCTTTTAGAGCCACTGACGTTATTTATTCAAGCTCAAATTCTTGGTGTGGCCAACCAGAAAAATAATCGGATCATTCGTCAGAGGCAGTGGTTCGCAAACTGGGGGTAATTTAGACTTTCACTGTCCCTCTAGCTATAGAACTAGACCAGAGGTGACGAACCTGCGGTCCGCCAAAGAATTCCGTGCGGCCCGCGAAACATTCAGGCGATTCAGTGTATGTTTGGCTTCAAGTCATAAACGTTTAAGGACTGTACAGAGAAAACGAGAGCGCCAGTATTATAGAAAATAGAAAGGTTATAACTTCAGCTCAATGATTACAATAATAGTAGATCTTGAAAAAATGCCTACGTTTCAAAAAAATGGATAATCGTCACATGATGTATTCGTTTATAATTTTTGGATATTTCGTACAAAGCCACTAATGCAAAATTCTAGAAAAGCAAAACGTTCTAAAATAAAAATCAGTAATTATTCAGTTGCGGTTCTGGTCAAGATTGATTTGAGAAAATTTTGGCGCAATTTGCATTTCTAGCCCTCACCCTAAAAACGTAACTGGATTATTTCTATTTTTTTTTCATATTGAGCGGGGGCGGTGGTGTGTTTCATTGCGGGGATTTGTACAAACGATCCCGAAATACCTTTCTGAGGCATTAGTAACTAGAATTTTGCATATTGACCCGACACAAAATGTCATAGAGGAAGGTTCGATACGAGGTAGATTGCAATAGGTTCAAGGGCGCAGCCAGAAATATCAAAGAGGGTGAGTGAATCGAAAGAAATCTGGAAATTTGCATCTAACGGTCGCTGCAATCAGGCTGGCTACTTGTGGAAAAAAAAACTTTTTCGAAGGAAAATATTCTTCTGTTATATAAAGTATTTGATCCACCGCCGATATGAACATTTAGATTTTAGAGCTCCTTGTCATAGTAATTTATTGGTATCTCCCCGTTGCGAGATATCGGTTTTCAAGACATCGCTGTGAGAAATATCCGAAAGTGAGAAAAATCTGCAATAAAATCTCAGACTGTATCATTTATTTGGGTCAATTAATGACTAATTGGACATTGATTAGCAGTCAGGATTCAAAAATACATATTCAACGCCTCTAAATCCCCACGGAACGGCTTTTGACGCTACCTGAAACCGAACCTAATCGATACAGGTCAGGACTGACAGAAAAAAAATCGTAGTCTGCAGTTGAGAGTTTCCAAATTGTCAGTTTGTACTCAAATAAAGCGCTTAGGAAAGCAAAAAAGTTTCTAAAAATCTCCCTAAGCAAAAAATTCACTAAATTCCCTTTTTTAATTTTTTTTATCACTTTATGTTACAATATATATATTATTAAATAACTTCAGCTGTATGTATGCACTATGCAGTTGTTCGTTTTTGTTAATGAAAATTAACAGGTATCATAATATGACTAAAACGTTGTGAGGTCCGCTTACCCAGCGGTGAAATAGCAATAGGTTTGTCACCCCTGAACTAGACGAACACGGTTGATCATTCTCACCGAAAATCTCAGATTTTGAAAAGTCGTCGTTTAGATTTGAGTGGAATATATGCGCGTCAAAGCAATGAAGAATTGGGGGCATCGTATTGCATTGCCATCCGAATTTCCAGGGCGAAACACTCACATCATCGGCGAAGAACTAATAAAACTCTGTATTATTGAAGTAATTTTGATTTTGGAGAAGCAGCAATCTACAAAACTGAAGGAAATTTCAATCAATACGATCAAAAATCGTGTTTCAAAAATTAGTGACGACATCTTACAGCTAGTAGTAAAAGATTTATGAAACAGTACATTGTTTTCCTTGGATACAAGTGAACGAATACACAGATGTTTACTACTGTGCCCAATTACGAATTTACGCACGATGCATTTCCGAAAACGACATCAAAGAGCAATATTTATTTTCCGAACCTCTCCCAACCTTTTATAAAAGGAAAGATGTCTTCAAAATTGTTCGTACATGTAATCGATTGCAAACAACTTGTTGGCATTTCTACAGATGGTGCCCTTCTTAGGATTGACTACAAGTCTGGTTTCAAACTAGGCCTGACTACATGTCCGCTGGAACCGGTCTAGCAGACCACATATTCACGCTTCAGTGGTTCACCTGCGATTCAAATCCGTGCTATCGTCCTACCGAGGAGGTCTGAAAGTGAGCTGCACTGCACTGTCTTGCTCGGTTGCTTCGCCGTGCTACTCGCGAAATCGGAATCGCCGTGATCGAAGGGGTACGGAAGTTTTTTTCTATTTCATCTCTGGTAAGTGAGTTCTTTTTTTCAGCAAATAAAAATTTAGCTAGATAGTGCAAGTTTAATTTAAATCTATTCCGCATTTTTTGTGTCGCTGTTGAACACAAATTTGAAATATCGGTACTGGCGGGATCCCGGTGTGGAGTATTGACATGACAGGTTGTTGTTTTGAAACAGAGAATTGATTCTTAATGTCCAAAGATTTATTGATATAAACTGAGCGCAGTACGACTTCTGTTGATAAACTTCAGTTTGCATTGTGAATTTTACCATACAGCCATACCCTGACACCGGTACCCTTACAGTACAGTACATAGGCCTACCGGCACAAATTCAAACTTTACTGTCGGTAACGTCGCAGTAGTAGGGCAATATTAAATAATGAAAGCGCTTCTGTTTACATATGATGAGCTCACTTCACACAAAGTGTTTGATTGATAAAATGCAACTGTTTTAATTTGGTTTCCAGTAGACTACCGTAATTTTTTGAATGGGTCGTGTGGCAATACTGTACTCTGCAACGTTGAACGCTGAATAGTCGGCCAAAATGATCTAACCCGTCTATCTTTTATGCCCCTAATTAATTTGTCGTTTTGTTTTTAGATTATGGGCAAATTTCAACGGGAAAGCAACCTTTCATCCTATTCTGCAAATACCTTCACAGAACTTCAATCAAGAACGTGCATTTAATTTTGATACTTTAATTAACATTTGTATTGAATTTGTTGAAAATAAAATATATGGTTCCATTACATTTGAACCCATGACAATTGCACCTGTATGCTATTGCATCTATGGAATTTTTTTTGTTTCACGGATAGTTAAACTCATACTAACCCTAACCCATGGGTTTTAGCACCCGCATATAGATTGAACCCGTGGATATACGCATGGTTCAAATGTACGGTCACCAAAATATATATATGCAGTGTTTGCAAATTATGACTCATTTGCTTTAGTCATAGAACCCTAAAACTGTTCTCATCTTGTTGGTTTGGACATGTAATCGAGGGCGCTAAGTGGTCTCCGAGACTACTTTGACTTTTCTAAACCGAACCGGTTTGCTGGGCTAATTTTGATGGACATGTAATCAGGCCTAATTGTAGCTCTCCCCTAGAAGTAGTAAAAAATTGAAATCACATTTTTCAAATGCAACAACGTCAAGGATATTTGCGGCGCTTTGTGAAGAATTCAATGTTGAAGTGCTTTTTTCCACACAAAAGTGAGATGGCGTTCTCATGGAAAATTCTGAATCGTTTGCTCCTGCTGTGAGATGAGGTAACTATGATACTCGAAAGCAGAGGGAGTAGCAGATATATGCGATCAAATGAAAAACAAAGATCCTTTGCTAAACATGGCTTACTTGGGTGATTTAGTGCCTAAATGATCTCCCTGAATTCGAGGTTTTAGAAGGGTTTTCAATGGTTGCACACGACTCGCAACGAAATAGCAGCTCTCAAAAGTAAAATTTAACTGTATGAGAGAATGGCATGACAAAGCAATGGCAGCATGTCCTGGAACATGACAATGAATGAAATCTGATATAAACATGGAATGTAACTTCGCGCATAATATTTCCGACCATTTAAATGCATTAATCAGTGCTATCGAAGTATCGATCAGTAGGCTACTTTTCTGCAATTGAATAACGGCATGAGGACGTGTGGATAGCCAAGCCTTTTTTGGTTGAAGAAAGTACAATTGGTGATGACGATATAGCTGCGGAAGTGGAATTTCTTGGGCTGCGTAAGACTTTGCAATGACATATATTGAAAAATTTCAGGTTGCCTCTCAACATGAATATATTATATCCCATTCTTTCTAAGAAGTAATATTTTTGATTCAGTGCCTTTTAACTTATTGCTGTGAAGTACGATTCTCTGCAATGACAGACATTGACACAAAATATCGAGACAAGCTTATGATTGACGATGGTATGAGACACTCTTTTCACTGAGATTATATCAGGACGTCATTGTTTTATGAAAGGGGTAATTGAGCTTTTGGTAATGGGATTTTGCGATAATAATACTAAAAAGTGTCACAGTCTGAAGATGTTTGTCACAGTTTTTTAAAAGATGTTGCTACTGTGTGTTGAATGAATCAGAAGACTCAGATTCCGGATTTGTGGTTTATTATGAGGCAGCTTCACACTTAAAACAGAGGACACAACAAAACACAGCCGACCTTCAGCGCCGAAAAAAGAGAGAAAGATATAGTTTTCCTCTCACATGTAGTGAGTGGTCGGAGTCCAGATCACTGCACTGAACAAGGGTCAACACCACTGTCCACAAACAAAAATATATATATACACAATATAAACGCGGACGCTATGGTCCGCGAACAAAGTTTGGGAACAACTTGTCTAGAATTTCCTCCGACGTTGGAATTGTGCCTGTGATAGGATCAATATAACGATTGATCGTTAAGTCTTTTTTGTCTAGTTCAAAGAGTCCCGTCACTGCTTCCCCCATTCGGAAACCCTAAGCAAGCTGTTTCCAAAAATAAAGCAAATTTCAAAGTGTAGGTGCGGTGTAGGTCTAAGAATTGGGCCTTGGGGAACTCCAGAAAAGATTGCATGTGTCCGGGAGCGATGGCCATTAAGAATAACAACTCCAATTTGGCGATCAGTGAAAATATGGTTTAATGATGGAAAAAATCTGACCAGGTATATCATAGGATCGAACGTGCAGGCGCCGTTCCGTCACGGATGTAAAGCGATACAACAACAACAACATTGCTAAATAATGTATATTAAATCGGAGACGGTCCAAGAGAACATTTTTTAGAACCAAGGCGAGTATACTGTCCAAGATGGAAGCAGTCGAGAAGCTGGACTTGGTAATTGCGTGAGAAATCATGCCAGGTGTTTACCGAATGTTCATTCAAATTGATACCGGTAAGTTAAAAAAAATTAGAAGTATTATACTGATTTGAAGTAAGACAGCAGTTTCCCGAAAATGATTTGCTCAGATTTTTTATTGAATTCTCTTTGGCCTATAAATGCTTCAATATGATTAAACAACGAAATATGAGTAAATATTTCGTTTTTAAATACAAGAATCATTTTTTACAGAAATTCCAAGTATCCCAAAAAAATACAACTGGTGTTTCCAAAATCCCAGGAATAGCAGAAGTAATCAACAGAATTGCGAGAGATTCTATAGCAAATGGCGTAGGGTAAACAATATACACAACCATTTAATTAATACTTTACAGCCTAGGATAAAACAAACATTGACCCGCGGCCACACGAACACGCATGAGTGAAAACAAATCACGAGCAATTAGCATAAAATTTTAATTGTTCGGTTTACTCGCATACTCATATACTATTAGTACAGAAACAGGGAAATAGATTCTCGGGGAAATATCATGTGGGAACCAATCCGCGGCTGTTAAAACTGGTAAATAGTTTCCAAATAGCTGCATCTTGAAATCCACCAAATAGGTTTCGTGTTTATTTTCGGGATCAAAAATAGACCACAAAGCACTGGTAAAATACGAACGATATAAACAGGGCAACGGTTCGGTCAATAACTTGACAATGGAAATGTTCCATCAATATTTTAATCATTATGGAATTCCTCGTGACACAATTCACGTTATCTTGACTTACTGACTGAATTTCACAAGGGTCATCACTTTGAGGCTTTAAATTCTGGTACTTCTTATGATTAGGATATTAGCGTATCGCTCCGGGTGAGTGGTCGTTGCTGCTAGCGCCCGTTCATAATTCAGGAAAATAAGCAGAAAAGTCCAACTTCGCGGTATCTACCGAGACATCTCGGAAGCACGTTCAACTTATCATAACTGACACGAGTGAAACGTGTCTTTTCATTGTTACTTGAAGGCGGAGTAATACGCTTGAGTAATCTTGTTAACGTTTCGCCCATTGCGAAATTGTTTTTTCATAAGACTTACCTGATGTTGGGCACATTTATAAACACTTTGCACATTTGTTTACTTAACAATCTTCTAAGCCACGTATGCATTAAAAGAAATCCGTTTCGTCGTATCCCAGAAGTGATTTTAGTAGTACTGTGTTGCATTGTTGTCGCAAGAGACAGCTGATTCATATTCTATCACATAACAGCTAATGCATGACGATTCATATTTGAACCAATCACAATGCACCACAGATATTTCATTCGACCAATCAGAGATCAACACACGAGCCATGTGCCGAAATATGAGCTACAACCGCGGTGAACGCACTCGTTCTAAATTATTTTACTGGCTTGGACATCGGCCGTATGCATTGAAGGTTTTTTGAACGAAATTTGGGAGTTTTAGTATATTAACATCAGACTGCTTTGTAACTGCAGAATTAAGCATAAAGACGCAGTACCAGTATAGTTATAAGTACCGGTACTGAAATGTAACTAACGTTAATTCTTTGTGGTTTGTTTTGAATGTAGCCTAATTAATTTGTCTTCTGACATTGATATTCTGTTACGGTATCGGTCCGCTCAAGTTTGTATATATATACAGAGTTGAAGTACAGATGCACGTCTATCATACGTCCTGTACATACAGGCATATTAAACCTGTAAACTATAAAACTACAGAACTAAACTTGAATTTCTGAATTCATGTAAATTTTTCAGTTCATTTAGAGTAAATAAATTCTACTATTCCACTGATTCGAGACGTCATCTGGTAGTCAATTTGTACATTTCTTGTTTTCATCTGTTGGTAAAAATTCTTCATAAAAGTCATCTTCAACCGATTGAAATCTCAAGTACCGGTAAATATTCAATGGTGAGCAGAAAAAGAAAATGTGTCAAGTTTTATTCCTGTACCGTATTCATTCTAGTATCCGAATACAAGAATATTGTATTCAATCATTAAGTCTGGTAGTTGAAGTGTCCCACATGAAGTTCTGATTATTTTGAAATTTATTATTTTAATTCAGTAATTGTAGTAAGGTAACTATCTTAGACCTAGATCAACTTAAGTTTCATTGTAGACAAAAGTTCATTACGTTTTCATCTCCTAATACTGTAATATGTGACTGTTTTACCATGTTTCAGATGAAATTGTCATTACTGTTGGTGGCGCTCTGTGCCGTTTGTACATTTGCTGCTGAAGAGCAGAAGAAAGAAACTACTAAAGAATTAAATTATGGAACTGTCATTGGTATCGACTTGGGAACAACATATTCTTGGTGAGTATAAGAAATATGTTGCTCGCTCTAATAATTATTAATAATGTTGATCATTCAACTTTTATTTCTTATAAAATATATATATAACTTATACCTTTTTCAGTGTCGGAGTTTTCAAGAATGGTCGTGTAGAAATTATTGCTAATGATCAAGGTAATCGTATCACACCATCATATGTTGCATTCACTGAGGAAGACAGGCTCATTGGTGATGCTGCGAAAAATCAGCTGACGTCCAATCCTGAAAATACAGTTTTTGATGCAAAACGTCTTATTGGTCGTTCTTGGGATGAAAAATCTGTTCAGAGTGATATCAAATTCTTCCCTTTTAAAGTAGTTGAGAAAAACAAGAAGCCACATATCAAAGTCAACACAAAAACTGGTGAAAAGGTTTGTATTGCAATATTGTTCTCGGCTATCTTGAATATATGAATGTGAATAAAATATTATGTCTGTGACTAATGCTTAAAATTTGTGTTAGTCAAAATGTTCTTTAAAAAAAATGCTCTGGTCTGGTTGTGGATACTTTATGACAATTTCTTCTTGTTTACAAACTAGGCGTTATCTTATGAATTGGATATGCATATTATCCATTTCAATTTTTAAGTGGCTCATCTTTCTTCCTAGTAATTCCGTCTTTCGAATTAAATAGTTGACTTTGTTTTCTAGACATTTGCATCTGAAGAAATCAGTGCCATGGTTTTGGGCAAAATGAAAGAAATCGCAGAGGCATATTTGGGAAAGAAGGTTACTCATGCTGTTGTTACAGTACCAGCTTATTTTAATGATGCTCAAAGACAAGCAACAAAAGATGCAGGAGTTATTTCTGGTCTGAAAGTCTTGAGAATCATTAACGAGCCGTAAGTTCTGGTTTTGTGTATATAAGTCCCATGCTCTTTATGATTTGGACATTTTTTTAGAAAATTTTTTTTATATGCAGAACTGCAGCTGCCATTGCATACGGTCTTGATAAAAGAGAGGGAGAGAAGAATATCCTGGTCTTTGATTTGGGTGGTGGAACTTTTGATGTATCTTTGCTTACAATCGACAATGGTGTTTTTGAAGTAGTTGCCACAAATGGAGACACTCACTTGGGTAGGTTTCATGAGATATAGTCTGATGGGTGTAAAAACTTTACTCTCAAGGAACTTGAATCAACTTAATCAGTATGAGTCTGCCTTTGTTGATGAAACAGCTCAATCAATCATGCTTTTGATCCAACCGTTTTTGTGATCCTGATATAAGAGCACCCTGAGCTGCTTTACCTTCACATATTTCTGTGGAAAATATGTATGAAAATACTCTAAAGCAGGGGTGGGCAAGGTTTTTGAACCAGGGGCCAAAAATTTTGCACACCTACACTGGCGGGCCATGTGAGTGTGGTGGCATAAAAAAAAATACATTTTAGGATTATGAACAATATTTACAGTGTTACAAAAGCAAAAGTGGGAACCGGTATGAATGCCTTGTGCCAAAACTAAATTCAACCACAATCTCAACAAATACATGAGCTATATTTAGCTAAAACATCAAAATGTTTGTCGGATGTCGGTTTGGTTGTGGCAGCATCGGGCGGGCCAGATTGAATTACCCAATGGGCCGTACTTTGCCCATGTCTGCTTTTAAGGCAAAATTTTGTCGAATGATTCGCGAGTCTCTTATTGAATATCACTTGTGTATTTATAGTAACCAATGCCTATTTTATATAAAGGTGGCGAAGATTTTGATCAACGTGTTATGGACTACTTTTTGAAATTGTACAAGAAAAAGAAGGGAAAAGATGTAAGAAAGGATAACAGGGCTGTACAGAAACTCAGAAGAGAAGTGGAAAAAGCAAAACGTACTCTTTCAACCCAACATAGCGCCACAGTTGAAATTGAAAGTTTCTATGAAGGCGAAGACTTCTCAGAGACATTGACCAGAGCTAAATTTGAAGAATTGAATATGGTAAGCCCTGGCATGTCAATTTTTTCATCATTTGGTTACAACACTGGTTAAGATGTTTCCGATTTACCTGTTTGGCGCAAATCTTGTTTTTCGAGAATGAATTCTTGTAGGGGTAATCCTTTTTGATAATATCACTTGTTCACTGTAGGGTGTTTCACAAAAATATTTAACCTAACGTTAATTGTTTTATTTTGCCAGGATCTTTTCCGTTCCACTATGAAACCAGTTCAAAAAGTCTTGGAAGATTCAGACTTGCAAAAGAAGGAAGTCCATGAAGTTGTATTGGTGGGAGGATCTACTCGTATTCCTAAAATCCAACAACTTGTTAAAGAATTCTTCAACGGAAAAGAACCAAACCGTGGTATCAATCCTGATGAGGCTATCGCTTTCGGTGCTGCTGTACAAGCTGGAGTATTGGGCGGAGAGGAAAACACTGGTAAGAAGGTTTTTGTGGCAACCATAATTACATGGTCATTTGATTCTAAAATTTCTACATTTTAGTTGGATATTTTCGATAAAGCATTATTGTGTTATACTTTTGACTAACTACATGTCAGTATATAATTTTTTGTTGTTTGTTTCATTCAGGTGATCTTGTCCTGCTTGATGTCTGCCCTCTCACTCTCGGTATTGAAACAGTTGGAGGCGTCATGACCAAGCTCATCCCTCGTAACACTGTCGTCCCTACCAAAAAATCTCAGATTTTCTCAACTGCTTCAGACAACCAACCCACTGTGACAATTAACGTTCTGGAAGGTAAGCAATTTAATAAGCATTAAGAAGAGTTCGTCTTCAAGACTTGACGATATGACTCTCATTGAAAAAGAATTTCCGTTGGTATATTTTCTAACTTTTTGATTAAATTCTTAGGTGAACGTCCAATGGTTAAAGATAACCATCATCTTGGTAAATTTGACTTGACTGGAATCCCACCTGCACCGAGAGGAGTACCTCAAATCGAGGTAACCTTCGAGATTGATGTGAACGGTATCTTGAGAGTATCTGCTGAAGACAAGGGAACTGGTAACAAAGAAAAGATTACCATTAAAAACGATGATAATAGACTTTCAAAAGAAGATATTGAACGTATGATTAAAGATGCAGAGACTTATGCAAGCGATGATCAGAAGGTTGGTAAATAGAACATGTTTATATACTTTCTTTCCCAAATTCCTAAAACTCCAGTTTTCTGAAAATAAGTCGTTGAGTGGGGAAATATAGGATATTAAAGTTCCATGCCAAAAGTTGCTGTCGTGGCTTTTTGCTCATGTGATGAGACTAGTAATACGACAAGTGGTCATCAAGATGCACTACTTTTTGTTTGAGATTTTAATCTCATATTTGTCTCTATTTTACTGGAGGAGAACTTATTGGTGATGCCTATTGGGTTATTGAGAGTAGCTTCACTTACTAAATTTTTCTCAGGTGAAAGAAAAGGTAGAAGCAAAGAACGAGATTGAAAGTTATGCTTATTCTTTGAAAAATCAAGTTGGCGATAAAGAAAAGCTTGGCGGTAAACTCTCTGATGAAGACAAGGAAAAGGTAACAACTGCTATCGATGAAACTATCAAGTGGATTGATGAACATCAAGAGGCTGAAAAGGAAGAATTTGAAGCGCAGAAGAAAAAATTAGAAGAAATTGTTCAACCCATTGTTTCTAAGATTTATCAAGGTGCTGGTGGTGCAGAAGGTGAACAACAACAACAACAGCAAGAAGAAAAGGACGAGTTGTAATAAGACTCTCAAAAAAAACTGAAAAAAAATATAGGATTAATCGGACTTCCGCTCTGGGTATTGGGAGTCCAACGTATGCAAAAAGAGATCGTATATAATGCACTTGTGAAATCAAGTGGTTAATCAGGACGACTACTGGTTTTTTCCATTGTTAATTTTCAATTAGCGATCTTTCCGTACTGTGTATTTAGACGTGAATAACGGCATCTTCCGTTAACACCCTTGCAGTCGACTTTTCTTGTGGCTACTGCTTTACGTTGTCGCGATATTTGGATTTTGTTCTCTAGACATTATTTATTTGTTAGAAAATATTATGCGTTGACTTTCATAACATGGTCTATTTTGGAGATTGTGCACAATATGAGCGAGTTTTGATAAAATTGCTGGTTTCAGTTTAGTTGTATGTCCTAGTCAGATTAGTTACTAGTATTTACCCCTGCCATGGTTATTTAATTCTTCTGCCAGGTTAATGTTCTGACAGTAGCGACTTGGAATTGTTCCATCTCCTACCAACCACTGTGTGAAGTGGATATCTCCCATGTCATGTACTGCCTTTACCGGGTTGGTTGTCGCCTGATTGGCGCGAGTCAAGTATATACTTTATGAAGGGTTTCCGAATCCAGGAGTCTGACTTTGCCAGGTCACAGACCGTAAAAGTCTGCCTATTTGTTTATAGCTTCTGACGTCCTATTAATGCCCTTAAACATTGTAATTCTACTGCGGAAATATGCATCTAAAATGAAGAAATAATCGCCTTCTGCATGGTGAGTTCTGAAGCAATTTAAAACGTTTATGACTTGTAGAATTTGCGGAGCGCCTGCTAAACAGTCAGTACAGAAAATTCCAAACAAGGAAATTTTTAGTATCCTGAATCCGAAAAGATTAAATCCGCATCAAGTAATCGGTATTTATTCCATCGTCTTAAAGAAACTACGTTTTATGTGAACAGTAGAAAGAGATTTGAATATGGCATTTCAGGGTGAAATGTGGCTCGAGATACCAAAACTGGTTAACGAGCAGCGGCACCAAAGTTACTTTAAAAAGACATACCTATCACACATTAAGGATGTAAACACATCTCAGTAGTCCATAGTTGTGATAGGCGCATCTAGAAATCGAATCCGATTCGAAAATACGAATGCAAATCATAAAAAGCTAAGCATAGTTTAACGATACACAGCGATTACTATGAGCATATGCCATATTCTACTTTTAATTTGGACAGATCACTTTCCCGTCCATATTTTTTATAATCCTTTATTCAATATTTATGACAGGGGCCGGCAACCTACCCGCGACGCTTCACTACATGATAGTAACAAAACATCCGTTTTGACGAATATATTCTTTAGACTAAATTAGATTATAACCTAACAATTATATAATTCACAATTACTCGTTTAATAAGCATATAATTTAACTATAATTAAGCAAATGGCAACAAAACGCAGAAAGTTGATGCTAAGTGCAAAGGGTTCAATGGCGCTGAAAATATTCAAATGGAATTTTATAAGATGCAATGAGGATATAAATCTATATTCTATTCGAGAGATGTATCACTGCTTGGTTTTTATTATAAAAAGTACCATCCGTTCGGTTTTTCAACTTTCTTAAAATATCTGCGGCCCGCCAATGACTTACAACCTTAATTTTGGCCCGCGAGCGACAAAAGGTTGCCAGCCCCCAAATTTATGACATTGTCTGAATATTTAGGATTCAATTCTTGCACCTTAAGAAGGCCTACACCCCGCTATAAAAACCAGCCCTTTATTTTTGTTTATACCCTGTAGGCCAGGGTACAGGGTCACCAACCCGTTGCCCGCGGGCACCAAGTCGCCCGTGAAGACCACATGAGTCGCCCGCAGGTCTGTTCCGAAACAAGCTTAATAACGGCGCTTATCAGTAAGCTACATTAATCAATTGTTGTCCTCCTATTCTTGTACTAATCACACATATATGGGAACTGGGAATGGCACTATATTGATTATTGTAACAATCACCCTGATTTGACCTCAGCAATGTGATGGGTTATTTTTTAATAGTCTTCCGATTATGACTTCACACAGATTACCCCTTTCCACTAATCCGCGTTTTTTCACGTTCAGTTCTAATTATTCTATGCCGTCTAAAGCTGCCGCAAAACCACGGCGGTATTCCCGAACCATGGCCCACAATGGCCAAGCGAAGACTCACGGTGACAGACTTTTTTGCTGCCACATACCAATAGAGAGCTGCCGTTATCGCGGCAGCAAATTGAAAACCAATGGCATGTAAAATTTTCCTGCCGGTCGGCCGTAAAGACAGAACTGCCCCTGACGGTGACAAATATTGAGACTACTGTTTGGTTCAACTGTTCAACCTATCTTTGTGAATCAACAATTTTTCATATGTACTTCACCAGGAACAAACTCGGAACACGCCTTTCTGATGATCTGCAAGTCTCGCTCAGTGTTAAAGTGTCAAGTTACGCGCCGCAGTACAACACTCTGTAACATTTGATAGTACAACTGTTGAGTCCATTTTATCCTAGGCTTGTGCAGAGTGTTTGTCAATAACCCAATTTGAAAACACTCAGTTTCAAAATGCAACGCAAGTGTCATTGATAGAAATTATTTCAACGTTGTGATAATCGTTTGATTTCCTGAAGAATCCAAGAGTTTATCAGTGGTCTACTTGACTAAATACCAGTAATTAATAATAATTTAGGCTTAATCGAGCAAACTGACTTTTTTAAAAGTGTACATTGAACTGGTAGCCCTCGGCTTAATCTGTACCCAGAAATTAGCCCTCGGATTCGAAAAGGTTGGTGACCCCTGCTGTAGGCTATACAGTGTACAGTTTACCAAGGGTTCGTAACTCTTGCAACTTTGCGAGCCTGCTAAACTCTTCGCTATTCCGTAATCTCCCGTCGAACTCAATCGTGGTTGAAACTAGGAGCGAGAGCATACCTTTATAAAGGGGGGAGGGCTGATCTTCTGCAAGGTTATAGCAACTGATCTTTGTTGTGTAACTGTAACAGATCCCAATACCGGCATGGAAGTAAATATTAATGTATCACAATGGTGTCGGCGACAAGAAAGCGGGAGAAACAGGTAGTTTTGTTGTATATGCGGGGGAACATGCAGGGAATATGACGGCGCGGCGGTGTGGCTCATCGTGCTAAGCGTTAGGAATACGCTCGCCACCGCACCTCTGATTACTCTGCGTGGGTTCGCAGGTCCGAATCCCATGCGGGATCGTTATGTGCGACAGGATTACTGGACTTCTCGCCGCCGTAGGGTGGTTCACGTAACCGCTGGTCGGTTACGGCTTCCTCTACCATCAAGTCCATGCTTCCGGAAACAAATAATCAACTAATCCCATACCCGACATGGAATGGTAACCGGACGAGAGGCCGTGGTTCCCCATATGGTTATTGGTTAAGCCGTTTTATCGGCTTTCTTCTCCTCTGGGATTAATACGTAAATCCATATCTATATCCAACACGCGAAAAACTTATAAAGCGAAAATTGGTGATCCAAAAGATGACAAGCTAGGCCAGTGGTTCCCAAACTATGGGAAACTAAAGGAATCTTAGTGGGACGTGGAAAGATGTAGAAAGCATTAAAAAAATATAATGGTTATTAGGATTGGTGGCGACTCGAATACGTAAATCTTCGAAAAAACAAAATACCGTAAATTAAATTCTAATCTGTCAAATTTTCCTTTTTTACGCATAGCAGTTTTGTGCACTGTACAGCACTTCTTACCGTTCAGGCCAGGTCTTATTTTCGAGGAAACACGGTAGTTTTACGATGATTAGCCATTGCTGTGTTCTGTACGGTATGTTAGTCGTTTGTTCTGTATTATGTCCTAAAAAATTTAAATGGGTCGCCATAAGCTGTGGTAATAAATAGTGGGTCGCAACCCTAAAAAGTTTGGGAACCACTGAGCTAGGCTATTTTATGAGTTGTACGTGTAAGTTCATATATCTGCGATGAACCATAGTTATTTTTGCATAATCAGTAGGTTGGGTAATAGAAGGTTTACATTATATACGGTAGTAGTACATATTTACTGTACAACTGTTTAAGAAGACGTCGAACCCCTGGTTAAAAAAAACATCAAAATACGTCATTCCTATCCTGAGCGCAAGAGGTCAGGGGTGATACAAGTCTGTTAGCGACCTCGGCTCTGACGCTTGGTGAGATAGATAGTGTTTGCTGTTTGGGTGGAAAACCTAATAATGCTTGACAAGGACCAGGAAATGGCTCAAGAAGAAACGTTTAGATGGAAGTCAATATCTTATACACATGTTGAATATGAAGAAGGTGAGCTGTGTTCTTTTGTAAAATATATGCTAATTTTGCAATTAATATACCGGTACCTAACTTATACCGGTACGGTACCGGTAATGTTAAACGTGAGCTTTGGAGCATGCTAATAGTAATACTTTAATAACACACTCCAGCACTCTGATTTTAGAAGCAAACCCGGAGTCAAGATATTTTTAATTAAATATCCCAGATACTAAACTTTTTTATTAATTTACCTGATTTGGGATACCGGTATGCTTCAACATTTGTCTGCAGAAGTTGACAGATTTATCTACGACTCAATGTCTTCCCATATGCACAATATACCGGTATTATTCCGTCCAAGTTTGCATCTAAGATAGTAAAAGTAATATCCATAGCAAAACAATAACATTTTGATTGAGTGTATACATACAGACATATTTCAAATGTCTGAATGTTGTAGTAATTTCCATACTCAGAATCCATTATATTTCTTTGTGATTAAATAGATCATAATATTCTTATTTCCTGGTATAATTTCCAGTTTCTCATGATTATTTTGAATATTTTGTTAAAATTCTTGAAAATTTTACTGAGTTTCATTTTCAAAGAGCAAACATTTTGTGTTCAGGTGATTTATTCGGAAAACTATTGGCATGGACAAGTCTTACTCCAATATTTATTATGGTTGGATTTGCCACCCACATATATTTTCGAAGAGAAGTGCATACAGTAAGTGGTAATAATACTACCTGTATGCAGTAATAGTATTACCAGTATGTAGTAATGGTAACCCCTTATGTTTTATGTAACTTGATTGATATAATTCTGCTTACTCTCTACACGATTCTGACATAAAACTGCCTTCCGTCACAAGGTAGCAAATTTTTACATTATTATGTCATTTCTCTAATTATCCATGTTTTTTTATTTTATTATTTCGCCATTAATAGAATTTAGTATGTATTTATTAGTTAATAAAATATTTTACAGATAACGTACATGATCGGTCAAGTGTTAAATGAATTATTCAACTCCGTACTGAAGAATGTTATCAAAGAACCTCGACCACCCAGCTCACATGGGGGAAATCTGAATATATATGGGTGGCCTTCTGCTCATTCCCAATTTATTTGGTTTTTCATTACTTATTTATTGCTTTTTATATATATCAGGTGAGTATTTGTTTGACTAGATATATAGAAATATTACGATGACATCTGTTCCATCTAAAACTGTACTTCTATGCACATCCCCTCAATAAAACGTCTGTTATATTGACAGCTCAATTGGGTATACAGCTCTGATTTTCAATGGCTTCACTTTCCCAGTAGAGTTTATGTATTTCATGCAAATCATATATTTGGTGTCTTAATAAAAATAGAGTACCATTAAATATCTATGCCTTGTACGGGAACAACAAACAACATGTGTTATATCCTGTTTTCACTGACTGTTGAAATTCTGTGTGTTTTTGGCCTAAATTGCTGATGCTATTGATTGATCTATATATATGAATATTACATTGTTCATTCCACATATTCACATTTTTCTAGGTCACAGAGCAATAACAGCACACTAGACACACTGTGGAAACATGCCATGTTCTTCTTATGCATTTCATTCGCTATTTGTGTATCATATAGTCGTGTGTATCTTGTGTATCACACGACTTGGCAGGTGTTTTGCGGGGGTGTGCTAGGCTCTACTGGAGGTTTCATTTGGTTCATATTGACACAGGTAATTTCATGCATTTTATTTTGTTAGTTTTTTTCCAAGTTTATGGTATATGAATCAAACTTCATTTTTTCAGACATTATTCACTCCGTTGTACCCAGATATTGTTAATTTAAAACTATCTGAAGTACTTTTGTTGAGAGATTCTACTTTGATCCCGAACATTATGTGGTTTGAGTACACGACGTCAAGACAGGAGTCCAGGTTACTAGAATCTTATGCATTTTTATAAAATTTATCAATAAGTATTTTTTCTGGAATTTTACATCAATTCAATGTCATCAAAAGCTAGTTCGCAATGTCAATTCCATCAGTGATCAAACATAAAGCTCATATTAACTTTTGCAACCTGGGGTGTTTGACCTATAATAGCGAACTTATTGGGACACTGCACTAACTCCATGTGCGCATGCTCAGCTATACAGTGCAATTACATGAAAACTGGCAATATCAATAGGCTGGTATCTCCTCCCTGACTTTATGGAATATTTATTATCCATAACTGTTTACTTTCATCTCAAGTTACAAATCCATCCTACCCATCTTACATATTGCATTGGCTTATTCAATTGTTTATTATTAGTTTAAATTAAAAGCTTTGTGTTCGAATGGTATTTTTTATTCAGATCAAGACTGAGAAAGATGCCAAACAAAGTCCAGTGAAAATGTGCAATTTGTTGGACTTGGCAAAAAGTGGAGTTCAAAGATTATCAGAAGAATGGTTGAAATATTAGTAGAATATGTATGAAGATGGTGCCTACGTTGTTGCTTGATTTTATAAATAATTTTTCTAATTTCCTGGACCAAATATGAACAATTTTATTTCATTGCGATACGGGTACAAATTAGTGTTTACCTCTAACAAAAAAAAATTTGCACGTTTGCTGCCATTTGTATCATTTTATAATCACGTTTTGAGTAAATTAATCTAATAACAATGTTTTCACTAAGCTGTCTCACATTTTGTTTGAGTAGTGTACAAGCATATTACTATTAGGGAGGGCGCTGAAATAGGGTACACATCATTTTGTCCAGTCCTTGGATTATGTTTTTAAAAACTGATATTTCTGTATGAACATACATAGGCAATGTGTTACAAGCTTCTTCAAATTTATCTCCCTCTTGCCAACGGCTACACAGGACGATTCCCAGAAAATAGTAACGTTGACGCGCGCTCCTCTGGTGTGATTTTACCTTTCGGTGCATGAAACAAAATCAAACTCCTCCACCAATAGATTGTCCCCTCACGTCTTTTGAAGCATTTCAGTTCCGGTTGTTCTTACAAAAGAAAAAGTTGGTGTATGGTGAAACTTATTTGCAAGAGCGGATAATTTAGAGTTTAGACTTGTAGTTTGCTTTTTAGATTATTATGAAATCATTTCGACATTGCTGCGACGCTACAGTGACATCTGTGAGGCTCTAAATGTAAGAAACGTGTTCCGCAAGAAAACCAGCCCTGAGGAAGGAGACTGATGAGGTTTAAATCAATGGTTCCCAATCAAGGTCCATGGACCACCAGAGAGTAACAATAAAATTTTGGATGCTCATGAGCAATGTTCCCTCTAATTTTTTGTAGTACGTGTGCGCAGAAATTTTGGTGTGTGCGCAGAAATTTTGGTGTGTGCACACTTTTTTGGAAATGAATAATATTTGTGCAAAAACCAATGAAGAAATTTTGGCGTTCTAACCGGGTAATGGGTGGGCCAACAACAAACTTTCTCAACCTGCCAACCGAGAACATTGTTACATTACATCGAAATACGTCTGTGCGCAGTAAATCTATGCGTGTGCGCAGCCCCTGAAAGTTGTGTGCACGCGCACACCTTAGAGGGAACACTGCTCATGAGTTTTGAATGCATATTGCATTGAATAGTAATATGCAGTGGCGGCGCGTGGTCATTTTGACAACCGGGGCAAGCTACTGCGGGACCAAGTCACCCCAATCTACGGGGATAGGATGAGCGCTGTAAGTTCTCCCATCATTTTATGAGTATAAAAACCATTCCATCGGTAACAACCAATCGGCAAAAGCGACAATTTTTAACGATAAGAAAGTGTCTTTAAAACCGGTCCAAGTCAAGGGATTAATAAATATAGACATAGTTTATTTTGAAACCTCTTTCAAAAGGAAAGGCAATATTTACCCAGATAAACAAAATGACATATTAACAGAAACTTCGGGAAAGCAGACAAAACCTAAAATAAGGTTTAAAACGTTACTATGAAGAAAGGAAAGGTAATGCAAAGATAAGGACATGCGTCGCTCACTCATAGATATATATGCTGCTAGACTTCTACTGCTTGAACATATATGCAACACGCCGCGGTTTCTTGGAAGCAAAATGCTCAATAACGCGCTGATTAAAGTCATGCATCCCAGAAATAACGTCTCTGTGAATGGATAAAACAGCTAAGGAATTTAATTTATCTTGCTTCATTGTGTTTCTGAGATACGTTTTAATACGCTTCAGCGTGCTAAATGTTCGCTCTGCGTCGGCGGAAGAAATAGGCGTCGTCAAAATGATGTCCAGAAATTTTGCAGACGCCGCAAAGGTAGTTACTAGAGTGTTATCTATGAGGAACCCATAGAGCGCGCAAGTTGATGTGATGCTCAAAAAAGTTTGATTGGTGTATATACATCGCAATTCATTTCCCAATTTACCCACGTTTATCATGGGGTAAAATTTGGCGAAAACGGAGTGCGAAGTAGTGCATCAACCTTATTCATTATGAGGTCTAAGGCTAAGAAATGGGAAGCCGGAAAGAAGTGAGGAGCTCAAAAGGAATGTGGAAAATCGAAAGCAAATGGACTAAAGGTCTCTAACTGATTCAAATAGCGAAACAAGCGACAAAAACGAAGGCGAGGAAACTATCAACTCTTCAAGCAACCAACGAACGAGAAGGAATGCGTGAATATGTCAACACGTTGCTGTAAGAAACGTCGACATTGTGTCGTCATAATTTCGGGGCTAGCCCCGATGATTTAGTAAAAGAAACAGAAAATAAACGAGACAAACGCGGCGAGTGGAAGATAAAAGAGAGAATACGATATACAATGAGCAACCGGGGCAAAATCGGCGTCGCCCCGTCGACGTTCGGCGAAGGCTTTGCGAGCGAAAAATGAACCATGTCGGGAGAATATGGCTAGTGTAGACAGTCTGTGCAACCGATATTGAGGTATTTTTCGAATATTTTTTATTATACCGAAAAAACAACCGGGGCATTGCCCCGGTTGGCCATATTGACGCGCCGCCACTGGTAATATGGATGTACCCCAATTGCGGTCAGATCACCAAAAGGCGACAAATCAAGGCTGTTGCCTATTAATACCGTACATGAAAAGGTTTCTGATAGAGCACATTTTATATTATTCCCCTTCAGAGCAATTTCTGTGTGCATTTTCATTGGAAAGCTTTGTTTCCAGTGGGTGTCACTTGTGGAGATCAATAATGTCCGTTCTATTATACTTTCATGCAAATTATCGTTCAATGGCATTGAAATAGTTGGAACCCACTGCTATAAATCGTATGGCTTCTAGTACGGTTTTCGATCTTTATTCTTGTATAATTTTTATATAAACAAAAATGCTTAATTCGCAAAACTCACCCTTTCTTATAAAAACGGCGGCAATAATTTGCAAAAAAAAAACGAAAACTAAAGTGAAAATTTTGAAGAAACGAGATAGAAAGACGGAGTGGCAGCGACAACAAAATGTTCAGAAAGACAGATATATATGTCAATAGAAACGTGTAACGAATCTCGAAATTGGGGACGAAATATAGCGCCGTGTTGGACGCAATCGAAAACAAAAGGCAAATGTACCGCAATGAAATTTGGCTATCGTTTTGTCCGATGAACCCTAACCTTTTTATTTTATGACTCTTTTTTATACCCCAATTTAGCCCAACGTTCCCCGGTTCACTTACATTGGGGAATTTCCCCGCTATCAGTATGTTCCCCAGCTTTTCTCTTTAGGGGGGGGGGGGGGGGGGGGTTCAAAATTGAGGGGGTGGTAAATAATTTGCTATTAGAGATAAAACTAGGCTATTTGCATTCTTAAAAAAATGGTATGTATTTAAGAAACGATGTACATGGGGGCCCCCCGAGTTGATTGCCGGCGAGCCAAAATCCACAGCAGAATGAAATTGTAGGGCCAGAAAAGGGGAGCGAGGAAAAGTGCGGGACGACACGGCTGGGGTTCAGGGCGCGCTTAAGCGCCCTGAGAAAATTTTGAGAAATAGGCACCAAAATAGGCTCTAAGCTTGATTTTAGATACACCTAGCATCGAAGTTTGTTATGTAATAAAATCAATAATTATAATATTTACCTGATAGAATTATCAGGGAATAGATAACAAGCACGGCTTTCAACCGAAAATATATACTACTACGTTTCAACAAGTAATTTGCAACTGATAGTGACTAATGAAGTTACTTGCTCATCTGGCATTGTATGAATGGCTACTTATGGCTTGTTTTGTTACACATTTCTAATTTTTTTGAACATGTTTGTTTGACTTTTGTATGAATTAAATTTTGAAATACGCTCGTCAACTGATCATGATGTCGCATAATGTTGTATTCTTTCAGAACTGAAATATTTTGTAAGGAGTCAAATCGCTGAAGTTTGATTCTTTTCAATAAAGAAATAAAAACGCTGTCATTCATCTAAAAAACGTCTGTTTTCAGTTCCTAGTTTTCGTTTTGTGACATCTTTAAGCTTTCTTAATATATGGCTGATATCTAAAATACTGCAGTGTGTAATCATAATACCCATACCTATACATAAGATACCGGAATAATTCAATTGTTACGAAATAAACGTGCTTAAACTGTGATAATGATGTAACAATAGACGGTATCTAAAACTCAAAAGGTACCAGGCCACATGAAGGGTTAAACTATTTCACTCAAGTTCGGCGGGCCATTTTAAATCGTCACGCGGGCGTAATTGACCCGCAGACTGCGGTTTAGAACCCCTCAGTGTTGAATCGCACCTCAAAATTAGGGGGGTGTTTGAAATTTTAGGGGGAGTGTTCACCCCCTATAGGGGGTGGGGGGGGGGGGGGGTGTAGGGAAATCACTGCCCGCTATAAAGTGTGAAACAGATGACAATGTATTCGAATGAATGCGAGCGCTGTTTTGTCACATCGACCATATCAACTAAAACTGTATTGTTAATGAATCTTCATTGATTTAATAATACAGCGTGGTTGAATTTGCGATCATTCTCCTGCATAGTTTTCGACAAAGATCACAGGTCTTTCCGGAAAGTGGAAAAAATCGTCTCAAGTTTTTGTTTAATTTTTGCTTCTCTACTACAAAACATGAAAACACTCAACTAGAAGGAGTGAAACATAAAACACGAACGCTAATAATAATCAACATTCGGGCGGTCCTTCTGAATATGAATACGAAACGTGCCGAGTACAACCATCAACTCAACCAAATTGACCAACTGGTGTCCGGTTCCGGCTTCGTTCACCATCAAGTTCGTGTATCTGAAACGAGTAACTAGCTATAACTAATCCCACCCATACCCGACATGTACATGGTAACCGGACAAAAATGCGTGGTATGCCATATGATTAAGGCACATATGATACGATAACGGCTTTCCTCTCATCTGGGATAAATATGAAAATCCTATTTTTGCGAGTGGCTGAGCATCGATATTTGATGTTCATTGGAGCGTGGAATATTGCCCTAGGTCACGACGCCGAGTTTCGTAACTAACCACTGAATTGACGTGTATTTATAAGTTTTTATCACTGGCCCACGTGAGTGTGATGATTAATCTCGGCAAATTATCTCTCAGTCTGTAATAGAGGCTTTGCAGTGTTGCGATCCGCAGACGCTAGCCGCGATTGTGAAGAATATTCTACTGGGACAGTTATCAAAACAAAACAAACTGATACTGTGATAAATGAATTGTAGTGGGAGCAAGGTGGTTACCGGTAGGTTGTTGAGAAGTGAAAGGTCCTTATGACCCTATAGTGATCTAATCAGATTGCCATACTGCTTCTTACGTACGGTAAGTTAATTAGTGTACATGTACAGATGTATGATTATCAATTATCGTCTATTAACATACAGTAGACGTGACTGGGTTTGTCAGTTTGCTGGTTTGTGGTTGGACTTGGAATACTTTCGGTCATGTCTGTATGGATAAATTGATAAAATTATTGATAGATTTATCATCGCAGCACTGGTTTTTGCTTGTCAGTGTCAGGTTTTTCATATAATTAGTTGCCCATCAATACAATCCAGCACTCACTGGCCACATATTTAAAGTGAATAAATTGATATAATTGTTTCATTTCTTTATTTGTTATTGTTACTCTGACAAAAACCTTATTCTAATGTCCTAACTTATGCACTGTGTCATGGGATTTTATATTCAGTTTGTATTTCTGGTAATTCTGTATATACATCTTTATATTGAGGTCTGGTCCTTTGCATAGGATATGCAGGAATGTGATCACTCGACCTATTTATCCCAATGTTGTAAGTTCATTGACTTTAGTCAGTAAGTACTAGACTATTCGATTCAACATCTTAACATGAGGTTTATTGGATTAGATTACAATCATGTTAGGATTAAATTCTTTCGTCATCTTTAAATTCACCCCTCAAAAGCTGCAACTCGTATTGTATCAAGATACAGTGAACATGGGAATTTTTCTACTTCCATTGAATCGTTGCACTCTTATCAAAGGGTTCAATTTGGCTAACAAGTTCACATTTATTTAAAGTATCAGAAAATAAAGCGAGTGATGTGCTAAACACTAACATAATAGAAAGAATAATGGGAAAATTTGCCTTGTAAAGCCTTTGATACAATGGTTACCTTGAAAAAGTTCGGTTTCAGTTTTATGAAGTTATTCGAATACCTTTAGTCATGTTGCTATTGTATTACCCTGCTAGTCAGATTCATAATCATGTTTAACGTTAATATAAATATAATCTCTAGAACACTGTTTACAATTTACAGCTAATTCAATAAACTGCCATAATCTAGTGTGAAATTTTCTATATTTTATTATCTTGTGTTTTGATTTAACAATTGTGAAACACCATGAGTTTGGACACAGAGCTCATAGTTACCATGCCACCATGGAAAAGAGAATTCATGGAAAAGAAACGAAAAAAAGAAAAGATGGAAGAGTTAAAGGTATTTTGAATTCATTTTTTGAATTATTTGTTTATTATGAAATAGTGGAATTAAAATGTTTATGAAGAGAAGAGGTTTGCCCATTTATTAACCTTTGGTATTATCCAAATTTACAATCCTAGAATACTAACATAAAACTTGTTTGCTTTGAGATAACAGTCAAATTGCTTATGCAATATTTGTTTAATTTCAATCAATGCAAATGCTACCATATTACGTTCCAGTAAGTCACAGTTTGGAATGGGATAAAGACATAACATAATAGATTGGCTTCTAATATAACCTTTTATTCTAAATAAAGTGACTGTTTGTTGCCAGAAATAGTGCAAAAAACTATAATTGTTATTGAAAATAAAATCCTTAAGACACGATATTTAATTGAATGAAAAAAATTTACGTATGTCATGTAGTAGGCAGTCAATATTGCCATGATTCCATCTGAAAGTTCGAGTGATTAAAATATATATATCAATGAGGACAATGAATAAATATTTTGTTTTGAGCTTTTGAAATATACCTTTGAAATAGTGTTGTATGTTTATAATTACCTCGAAATTTTATTTATGGCATTGTGCCATGCATTAATCTCGTTTCTGTGAATTGTGTTTTATCTACTTAAAAACACATTGGTAAATTATAATATGCGAATAATGCGACTCAAACATAAATCCAATTACAGTGCTTATTTTAGTTCTGGTACGAAGCATAAACTCTTATTTGGACTTTTGGAAATTTTGTTCAAACAAATTACAAGTCTGTGAATTCACATTACTTTTATTGCTATGGGATCATGTTTATAAAATAAAAGTCATTTTTGTACTATCTACATATGGATATCTTTATTTTCCATATGTCCTAACGATTAATAAGCTATTAAGAAAACCAGATATTTGCGAGTAATATGGGGAAAACTCCAATCACAGCACCACGCTTTTTGTCAGGAAATAATGTGTGATGGATGAAAACAGTAGGAAATCCGTTATTATGTTGGTATTTTATTATACTGTACTAATTCTCTTATAGTAACACTGTCAGAATTTAATAAGCATCAGCTTTCAGCAACAGCCCAACACTTTATCTAATCTTATTTAAATAGAAATTAAGTTTGACTTTCGTGATCAAATAGATCCTCTATTTATTTTGAGTATTTACATTCCCAGTTTATTTTAAAGATTGCGAAGTAGATATATTTGAATGAAACCAATTCTTCACGATTTTGTGTACAGGCCTAGTTCTGTGAAATGTGGTAGACATGACGTAAATGGCACAGTTTGACGGTGAAGTGTCACTGATTGTTTCATAAATTGTTTTAAAAGTTTAGATATTGATTATGGCTAGGTGGTTGTGCTGTATAGTTTTAACCAGTGTGGCGTGATTATTGATAGGCAAGTTACTCGAAAGTTGTTGACTATTGTAATGTAAGCATTGAAGTGCTATAATAAAGTTATAAAGTGGGTATAGTTGGATATTAAAAGTATTGTTTTCAGGTTTAGAGTCATTGAAAGGCATTTTTGAACAAACGACATGGAGATAATAGTTTTGTCAGCATCAACACTTGACTGTCTGATTACTAATATTAGTAATTTGACATTGCATCCACATTTATATTACCCAATATGTAATATAATACCATCAGATCGCCTGAGGGGTTTTTATTCACTGTAAGACGTCGTCGTTTATTCCTAATCAAAACTAATCTACTAAACATAGTCGAATTGCTCTTCCATTTACATACATTCACATCATCTAATTTAATGTAAAATTTATTCACATTTTTACAAGCATATTCGATAACGAAAACGGAACGTTTAAAAAAATGCATTCATTTTCATTCACTAGATGTCATTATATCATACTGTACCTTGTACTCCTTATATTTGTCATAAGAATAGAGCTTGGCTCATCTATTATGGATAATATTTATTCCCATGCTTATAGCTTAAATTGCCTGGTACGTTGGTTTTGCTGGGTTCGTTGCGCTTATTTCCCAGTTCGGGGAATAATTTGCTTAATCAATGGCAACTGAACATTGGAAATAGAAGCATTAGCGTCAGTGCTTCTATAAATTCCATTTATGATAGAACAAAAACAACGAGGTTAGAAAAATACACTAACCACCGGAAATCCTTATATCACGCATTTTTGCGTTAGGAACCTTTAGATATTATTAGTCATTTTTAGCCATTTGCCATGCCAGCTGTAGTTTTGTAATAGTTTTGTTGCTTTTATAATCAGCAACCATTACAGTTATAGTATTAAATTTAAATAATCTGGTCTTATCGAGTCTATTGTCTGATAATAGTTAATTCGTTGGTAAGAGAATAAATTAGTTATAATTTCAAATTGAGCCAAAGCACTAAAGGCGACAATGCTTGGAACCGAACACCACCTTGAAGAGCAGGTATGTTTTAAAACGAGTCTATTTGTTTTACGAGCTGTACAAATTAAGTGATAATAGAAGGTAAGTCAGAAACTGTCGTCGTCAAGATACTTTATGGGCGTACGGGGAATTTTTATGATTCAGGGAACGGATGTTTGCTGTACGATTGAAAAGTTTTATTCAGTGCTATATTATGTCGATCAATTATAAACAAAAAACTCGCTCCAGTTCTGCCTTTTGGCTTGAATATATGAAAATGACTTTTATGTGAAAAGAATGCTGTTCTTGAATTTGACATGTCGTTCAGCACTCATTCAAAACATGGTCTGACATTGCTTGTGGCGCATGGTATTGGCTATATATATATTTTCACGAATTTTGCAATCAGTGGCACAACATTAGTATGTGATAAATTGGCTTTCTGAATAACACAAGGCTGTGTGTATTACATCATTTGGTATTCGGAGTATTTTGACAGCTTGTATAGTATACTGAATTACATTTATTGACTTATAACATTCCTCACAGTCGTCAATGTTCGAGTATTTCCCGCAAATTGCTTGCTTGTATGATACAATTATTTATAAATGATGCATTGATCTGCTAGTTTGGAGGGTAAGCCCGCGAAGTTGTTAATTTTCCATGCAACATTCAAGGTTGCCTTTTATTATACTATCAAAGGATCATTCAGGCTCCAATTTTCAACATTTGACATGCCTTTAATAAGCGGAAATTTAACGACCTTCGGATATAATTGTAATGCTAATCAGTAATCTGTAAAATACATTAAAACCGTGTCATTGTTCGCCTGATCTCCATGCTGTACGGATATAGGGAAGGGTAAAGGACCATCGAACATTTTTCATAAATTGATTTCATATTATTACTTACTATCAAATATCAATGTGTTAAACGAGTTCGACACGTTTATTATCGTTTTTTCTGAAACAGTTTTCGACAATAAACAAAAAGGAATTATAAAATAGCCTGCAGCTAGAAATTTCGTTGATGTAGGCTACAATATGAAACTTCCTACTCGTCAACAGCGTCATTGTCTGAATATAATTTATAATTTAGGTCATAAGTTCCGCATGTAAAGGAATTTTGAAAACAACAAATCGATTGGTCTAAGTTACTGACTGCCCATTCGTTATAAAAGGTCATAAAATCGCTGTTCACTATCCATGAATAATATCTACATGTCTTTAAAGTGAGCGATAAACTTTTATTAAGGCTTTAATTTGGGAATAGTCAGTAATTTAAATATACAAAAGTCCGGTATGAATATATGGATAAAAAATAATTCTGTGACCTGTTGGTATAGGCTTGGTAACTGTATGTAGGATGTGTATCAACAAATCAATGACCTTCGTAATCGTAACAAACTCACGCGTTCGTGTTGATACTTCTAACGAAAGCATCATCATATCTCGTCTTAATTAAAATCGACCACTCACCCTGACTTAGCGTCGATGCTTTATTGTGTCTTTCCCCCTTGAGACCCGACTCCCTTCCGTCAATACTAAGATTAAAAAGAAAATAATATCTTGTCGATGGTACTTGCCTCGTGGGACACTACTTCAGACGAAGCTTTTCTTACAGACTAGACATATTAAATTTTACTGTATAACACAATATATGGAACTTATTTCGACTTTGTTTGGTTTTCCCAAAATTGTCAAGTGTTAAAAATACCTTCTTATGATGAAACGTTTATCATTATGACTTCATTTTCAATGTACGCATGACATATGTTGCTAGGTACTTAATTATTTATAGATACAGAGAATTACGCAAGCTAGCAAAAATTAAACAAGTAATCTAAACGCCTCATCCGACACAAAAGTGAAAACTATTGTGAATTTTAATGTCACAAACGGCATTCGCAAGAAAATGAGCTAGCGCCAATTCTCGGTGTGTGTGGTCTTAGCATTGTCAGAGACGAATATCGTTACATCCGCAAATCGAATGATATGAAATAAGAATTTTTAATAAAAACATTGTTTATAATTGAAATAGCAAATTAAATTACCCTTATCAGACTTTGGAAATCGTGGGAAAACAACTTATTACACCAACAAGACTCCTTGCCGATTACTATTTAATTAAAAAAAACACGTCATCTACGATTTTCCTCCCTGTCACGTACACCAAATGTTTTGAAATAGCAAATCCAGTTTTCTGACGTGAGATGTTTATCGGAAAAAAATGCGATTATGCTTGCCTATCTGCATTACGAATATGCACCAACGAGACAGCTGGTCCCTCGAGGTGGCGTAAGTCGCCTCGAAGTCTTAGCATCTGACCCCAAATTGGCGGCAAAGTTGATAGACCGTGACTCAAAAGCCAATTTTCAGCAGTTGTTTGATTCATAGCCATACCGCGTTGACTTCAATGTACTCTTAAATTCTTGTGTCCTATCCTGATGCGAAACAGAATTGGAGTCTTTCGTATTTTCATTTCATTGTTATATTTTATTTTTCAATTTTCGTAACTCGGACCAGCGTAAACTTATTTTCTGATCCACTTGTGTGGTGCCACAATACTAATGTTTTTTTTCACCAATTTTTTAAAGTTTTGTGTTGAAATATATATATATCATTTTTCTCCTGTCGTTCGGTTACTTTCGCCAATTCTCTATCAAATACCTTTGGAAATTGTAGTAGGCTATATGAGACATGGTTTGGGTGTGCCCACTTAGCAAACAACCATCTACTGCTTCCATAATACGTAGTATAAGGTGTGTTTTATTTGTACTTTGTGAGTATTTGAACGCTGTATATTCTTGTTCAATGTTTATGTTCTATTTAAGCTAATCGGGTGCACCTGTGTATCGTGATTGAAAGTCAAACTCGGCTTAATAATCGCTACATTCTGTTGATTACGGCCTTTTGTTTATTCAGTTACTTTCTTTGTTTTGTTGATGATGGTTGTGTGCCAGATTTTTGTCTTCGCCGTGCATGGCCTATAATTACCCTTACCTAAATATCGAAATTTATATGTGGTTCATTGTCAAACTAATACTATACTTCTTTCTCATTGGGTAGACATTTTTGTATTTATAAATCTCTCTTGTTGAAATAAACGAGTCTGTTATTTTTGTATTTCTGGTGACATGAATGAAAGTCTGGAAGGAAGGTTAATAATTTCGACCAAATTTTGATGGTATAGAAAAACTAATTTGAGAAATTTTTTTAAAGGTAGTATATAGTTGAATTGTTATCTTGCAAAGTGGCCCGCGTTAACCAGATATGGAATGCTGCAGTTATTTTCCACTCTTTTCACTTTTAGTTCCCACGATCTATTGCAGTTATAAGCCGTATGAAGATTGTCTTTTCCGTGTTCAAGATGTTTCATGATCACCTTTTTATCAAGCTTACTTAAGCACTTCAATCCGTGCGTTGTCGTCATCTCATATACCTTCGATTTTTGATGTTTCTGATTGAGTAATTTAGCAAACAGGCCCTAGTCACATATAAATATATTCTCACTTGATTCGCGCTAGCGCTGATTTCAGCAACACCAATCAAATAACGCATTGGATTTTGGATCAGTGGGATTAAGAGATAAAAACCAAAGCTTAGCAATTATCGTGTAACACCGTCGCGACACGATAGTTTCCGAGTGCTTCAAACTTCGGGTATTTAAGTTCCAATTTGAACGGCTTTATTCGACAAACCTGTAATTAATAACTTAATTTGCACTCTTAAATAACTAGGAGATTACAATCGCTTCAGTCACTCCACAGAGTTAGAGATGGGCTGGAATGGTTAGGCATTTAGGTATTCGTGAATTGTTTGTGTTTGATAACAAGACTGGTGTATTTGATAACAAGATTGGTGTATTGCTTGTTCACTTTCGGTATTTCTCTCATACCGATGTTATGCCATCGGTTTATTTGATTCTAATGGCTTGAAAGTATACCAGGAATGTTAGCATGTCAACGGGCTCTCAGACCTCATTATTTGGTTGTTTGTTTACTAAAGCACACTTTCATTTTGTTTTATTAGGTAAATACGCAACGATTTACGCACCAAACAACCTTATCATACCCGCACTCAACCCCGTCCCAAAAAAGGTTTCATTTTAGCATACCTGAGCGATAAGCTATACTCTATGAAAATACGTGTCATTTACTATTATTGTACGGTTAACGTGGTATAGCATTGTCAACAGCGTGTAGAGCGATCCTATTTGATGTTAACTATGCAATGCGGAATATTTTACATGTAGTTTTAACCAGTACATTTCCAGCTATATTTGGATTTGATATTGCGAGTATTTTGATTTGATATTGCGAGTACCGGCAGATGGCTTAGCCGATAAATATGCTGTTTCTATTTTGCCGAGTGCTTAATTACTAGCTTGGGAGAAAAACCAAGGGGAAAGCCATTATTAGACTAGACGAAAACGACGGAGGCGGTTATTTAACGTACCGGTACTTACAAAACAGTGATTTCGATGACGAAAAAGGTTTGCTGGACAAAGCGAAAGGAAAAAACGACGTTTTGGGTAATTGCGGGTGTCGGCTCTTCGCGTGAGTAATACTGTTAGAAAGGAATTGTGCTCGGCTAGTGAAGTAGGAAGAGGGTTTTCCTATTTTTACGAAGAGATGGATTTTTTCAAATCGAACAGCGATCGGTAAGCTTAATTGTACATGCTATTCAATGTTTGTAATCCCGGAAAAAACTTCATCTCTGAAAGATACTTGGGATATCATAATTTTTTTTTGTCCGGTTTTATATTGTCGCGGTTGCCAGTCTTGTGAAATTGGTAGACACCGATGAAATAGTTTGCCCCGACAATGTCCACCGCAAAAGCGTGTTACAGTACTCGAGGCCTCGCTTCCGGCAAATATTATTTTTGACAGGATATAATTTTCAATCTGATATGACTTTCTGTGGGTAGTCGTCGATTTGTCCTGGATCAGGTTGTACTTTAGTTTCTGAACAAAACTCTTTGGTAGGCTAGCCATGGAAATATTGGACGGCGTACTTTCATTGATTGTTTTGATTGTCGATGTTTCAAAGGAAATTTAAGCTCATTTTAAAATTTTTTCAAATTACTACCAATTAATGGTGGTGTTGTCGTGATTCATTTTTACGCTTTCCTGTTGGCTATAGCGGCTTGAACAGCCAGGTATCCTAAAAGTGTTGCGATAGATTGTATATTGCTTTGATTGGCCGTCATTTATTTTCTTTTGCATGCTATGCAAACTCATTTAGCACTGATTATATATTCAATACAATTCGCTTCCCTTTCTCCTAGTCTGGCAATTTCGATTTTTATTAACGTCACACCCGTGATCAAGGCTATCAAGTTCCGTGGTCCGTAAAATTGACTGCTTTGAGCTCTCGTTCACGTGTTATCCTGAATAGTTTGGTCGTCTCTGGGGGCGATTTATTTCCCCAACTCTCTAGCTAGCTCTAGCTCGTCTTAAAAGTATCCAGGTTACAGCAAAGTCAAAACGAAAATCAAGACCTCCTTATTTATCACGTGAAATTTTAGGCGTCTGAGCAATAAATTATTTAGGAATTCTCAAATTTCTAACTCTAAAAATGCCACGCAATCTCTTTCGCTATATTCATTTCATTGAATAAGAAGATTTTAATCACGAAGCGCAGTATAGCTTATACGAAAGGGCATGAGGTACAGTAATTTGCAATTGGTATATGTTGAAGATATATTAGATTTTCGCGGATTTAAATACCATGCTTTTATTGTGTATTTATTAGACACGAAATGGACCTATGGATTGTTTTGCTGTAATGTTGTTATTCATCTTGTTTGTATTTCTTTTCTTTTTCATGTTGTAAAAAATCTCTCATCAACTACAGGGTCAACTGCTGTAAAATGTGCAGTCGTTAAAGATTGTTGCCAGAAGCCTATTACTTTATGTCAAAAATTTCTGTTGGCTCTGTGGGGTTTGTTTTTTTGTGTGTGATGACGTAATCAAACTTAAAACTTGTGGCGGCTCCGCGTTTGTTGCGTTCTGGTGGTCAGGCGAAGTCGCGGAGACTGGTACCGGTAGTCTACCGTGGCAGATTTCATACCGTACTATTTCGTTTGATCTTCGTGCCCATATATTTGAATATTACTCTCTTGTTTATACTGAGGACTTTTAAATGTCCTTTGTGCAACGAAATTAAAATAACAAGAATATGAAAATGAAATTTGTCATTATTATACTTTATGCAAAGGACTGGGAGAATTGCGTGATTCACGAAACAAGCAAAAATAGTGCTTTTTCAGTTATAATAATCTTCGACTAAACTAAGATGTTCACATTTATTTTTCGAGTAAGCATTACACAAATAAACGAGGCAGGAAGTCCAACCTATCACTAAATTTTATATATCCTTCCTGTATTGTCCGTGTCTCGGTCTCAATCGAATCGTGCTTTGCTTTCGTAATATGGTAACAACTTGTAT
The DNA here is from genome assembly GCF_013122585.1 of Styela clava. Lineage (NCBI taxonomy): Eukaryota > Metazoa > Chordata > Ascidiacea > Stolidobranchia > Styelidae > Styela > Styela clava. The sequence continues at coordinate 7,345,133 of NW_024102839.1, forward strand.
GTGCGAAGATTTATACATTCGCCAGATATGGCCAATTGGTATGACATTTACTACGACCAATCCTGTTCTGAATAGCGTACTTATTTAAAGTTAAAAACCAGATAAATATAACTTTGGCAGACGTATCTTGCGGCAGTGCCAAATGGGATAATTAAGATGCTTATTGTGTATAGGTCATATCGCATTCGGAAATACTTGTAATTCAAGTGAAATTTATGTGTGCATAGTCCTTGAAATACATTTTAAAGTTTTGAATTACGCTGTATATCAATGAGATTTACGAATCTTTTTAAATGTATATAGCTGAAGACGAGGATAAAAATCACCTCATGATATAGTAGCGTGGTAGTTTCCGGCTTGATTGTTCATGTCTTTCATACGCCTTTTGGATAGCGTTTGTATTATTTGCAAGCAGAAAGATAATGATACTGTGTTTGTATAATTTGCAAACAGGAAGATAAAGACATTTAACTATTTTTCAATTCAAGTTAGCAAGGTATCTATTATTTTATAGTTTAATTGTCAGACGAATGTGGAATCCGAAATAAGAAATTCGTCTACTTTAATTTGCTATTTTTGTCTTTCAAACGCCTAGCGAAGCATAGTTTTATTCGTATGCTTGCAATGCATTTGTATGTTGTTGTTTTTTTGCGAGCGATGATATAATTCTCGTATTCCACTGTCAACGTGCATAATGAGGTCAACGTTTGCATGCAATTAAATTAATGATTTTTCATAATCGTTATTGTTCGCTGTGTCGTTTTCGTACTTTGACACTATAAGAATTTCATTCTTAACGCCGCAAACGCATGAATTGTGATTCATAATAGCTGAAGACGTCAAATTCTCATCTTAAATCTTTTCAAAACGGTGATTAAATGAACCTACCGTCGTTGTCTTGGTGGTTTCGCCTCACGTAGAGATAAATTTAGCGCATCATGGTCAGGGATGGCCAATACCGAATAGTTCACTATTTCGAATACATTCGAAATTATTATTTTCGAATATGAAATTTCGAATACTTCGAAAATAAAATCCAGTAATAGAATCTAAGTGTATGAAGGAATTTTCATACAATAAACAATGGAATAACTTCTATCTACAACCTGGCTATATTACCAGGCATTTCATGTTTGCAGATTATTGCGATATATATTTTATATAACATGAGTTGTGTTAATTAACAGAATTAAAATAATACGACAAGGCATTTTAAATAGTGGTATCGGTGATGGATTTGAATGCTTGCGCAACACAAAATCATCCTAGTATAACGCCCATACTTTTAAATACCAACCATTATCCAAATTATTTGTCAAAAAGCGGGATAAAGTAGAGTTCTTTTTCAGACGTGTGACAATTTTTTCGTGAGTACAAAAATACGGATCAAAAAGTAAATATATTCGGGAACTTTACCACACATTTTAAGTCCGCAGATCGCCGTTGTATGTTTGTGTAATAATACTTTTATTATTTTATAAATACGAAAATAGGGTTCAAAAACTATTTATAATCGGGTAGTTTACCACACATTCAATGTCCACAGATCACCGTTGTATTTTGTAAATACGAAAATAGGAATCAAAAATTAATATCAATCGCGAGTTTGCCTCACAATTTATGTCCACAGAATGCCGTGATATTGTGCCCGAATATAATTAATTTTTGATTCTTATTTTCGTACTCGAAAAAATTGTCACAAGTCGGAAAAATAATTTATACTTTATTACACATTCAAGTCCACAAAACGCCGTTGTATTTTTGAGTTATAATAGTTTTAATATTTTGTAAATACGAATCCGAAATTAATTATAATTGGGCAGTTTACCACACATTTCATGCCCACAAATACCCGTGGTATTTGGTATTAATACTTTCATTATCGATACTTTTGACCATCATTATCAAAATTATTTCCCAGAAAGCGGGTGAAAGTATTTTTCTAATAAATCAACTTGTTTCCCAACTTGTGACAATTTATTGGATACCGTAACAATTACGGCTATAAATACCGTATTTCCCGGCTAATAAGTCTACATGGCAAATAGGACGATGTATATTTTTAGCACTCAAAAAAGGGGGTTTTCCATATAGGCCTCCAAGAAGACGGGTAGAAAAATTATTCCCTGTTGTTCAGTTATGCTAATATGCGCTAATAATAATGTTTAGAACCAGATCACGTTTGTTTAGTAGAATCATACTCACAGAATTAACTATTTTTAACAATAAAGCGGTAATTTTAAGTTAAAAATCACAATCATTTTGAACAATCTATAATTTTATAGGGTCAGAACAGAACCAGATCATGTTTGTTTGGTAGAACCATACTCACGGAATTAACTATTCTCAACAACGAAGCGGTAAATTTAAATTATAAAGCGGCAATCATTTTGGACAACCTATCAACCCGAATGTTGAAATAATTTTGGAATGTGATAAGTACCACACGGTACGTCCACGGGTTATTTCACAGCTGTGTTTCATGTCCCTGTCGTTTTCTGCTGAATCGGCAAAACCAAAAATCACTTACTTTATCTTGGTGGCGGTGGCCGTGTTTTATCTCGGTGGCGGTGGCCGTGTTTTCTCTTTTAAGTAACGATAACCGGCCTACGATTAAATATCATGATTGGCAGACCCATAAGAACCAAATATAAGGTTTAACACAAATTATGCTTGAGAAGACTAATACGAAAAATAAGCAGGCCACATAGAAATAAAATAAACTTGCTTTCTCAATAAGGCGCCCCTTCCCCCAAAAAATCAAGCCAAAATTGGGTCTAGAAAAGCGACTTATTAGCCGAGAAATAGGAAATACGGGGATTGTCGATTTTTCGACTAATAGAAATGATTTTGTGAATTAAAAGACGAATGTCGGCAATGTCCACCAACGCAAACGTGCAAATGTGTCGCAACACTATGCGACGTACATTCGCGCTGAATATAAACAATCAAAATGCCGACTCTATTTCATCGTCATTACAATACGTGAGAAAGCGTAGAAAGTCGTTTGAAGATTCCGGTAAAACGAAACACCGTGTTTACGGCGAAAAGTGACTACTATTCGTAATTATTCGGAAATGAGCCGAAAAGGTATTCGAATATCTTGATATTCGAATAATTTCGAATATTCGATTCGTTTTGGACAACCCTGATCATGGTGTCCTAGTGTGAGTATTCCATGTTACATTGTATCCAATTATGATTGTGACCCATATCGAAGAGAATTTGACTAATCTTTTTCATACATGGTATCATAGCCCACTGTGATAATATTTCCGGAACGAATAGGATTTCCATTCATTTTTAAAATTAAATCACCAACAGTAAGTCAGCAGGTGTTTCAAAGTTAAGAAATTGTCAATTCACTCTCGATATTGATTTGTCGTATAGCCAATTTAAAGGCTTGTTAATTTCGCCCGTCGTATCGATTTGACGCACACAATTCGTCCTTGGTGAATTAACTCATTCGTCGTCTAGGTTTCTGGGGTGCAGAATTAATTTCGTTGTTGATGTGTCGAGGTAATTTTGACGGTTTTAACTTCTGATAAACTTGTTTGCTCTTCTCTGCCGTTTTTTAATGTTTCGGCTGTGTTGCGGATAATATAAAGACTTTCTTTTGAAATATACAGTACTCAGGCGAATTATTTGTTTATGTCTACTTCTGAGAATATTCGGGGAACTGACTTGGGAGCAGTGGATGTGTTTATCATTGAATTGTTTTGGTTTTGATTGAACATAATAATATTTCCTTAAATTTAATTGTTGAAAGTTGGCTTCCAAAATATAGGATGCAATATGCGATGTTAATACTCTCTCAGTAAGTTAGGGACCTGATGATAGAGGGTAGTTCTACTGAAAAGTTACCACTATCTGGACCTCCTCTTATCTTGACAGTGCCAGTTTAGTTAGTCTCTTATTATTATACCAGGTATTTACAGTCATATTTACACATGTTTTTGCTCCGAACAAGGCTCCGGTTACCAACAAAATGTAGTCTACTTGAAAAGTTATTGTTATTGTTACATTCTCACGATTTGATTAGTGTCTAACATAAAGTATAATTAATTGTAATTAGCCCGACGCCCTTCTTATTCTTTCTCTTATTCTTTCTCGCATTTTCAATTACTATTAAAAACATGATCTGTGTAATCATGTGATGTTTTTGTTCCTTGTAATTTTTATTTCTATTCCAATACTTTCGGGGAATTGATTTCTGGGGCCTCTTAACCGGGCTTAAAACTCAAAAATTTATATTTCTTCTATTGTAATTATGATGCCTGCTTTAGAGTGTCCTGTCTTGGTAGAATCTTACCTTAGGGGTCGGTTGACCTTGGAAGTCTTGCCTGTCCCCTTCCCCATACATTTTTATGCTTATTGTTGTTTGCTCATGCTTATTGTATTATGTACTTGTATCGGAAATAAATCATTATCTATCTATCTGAAATATTTCCAAAAGTTGTGCATATTTACTCAGTTGAGCTACACCAATGTGATTCAATCATAAGTTCCGAAACTTGTAACTCTAAATAAAATATATATAGATATTTATTCAACTAAATTGTTAAGGGTATTGTTTTTATAAAGCTGAAAGCCATGATATCTTTAGTCCCAAAGTTATTAGGATGTTTACTAAATCAACTTGACTTAGAAGACAGGCACCCTGTCCTAATTGTAATAAATGAGGGTGAAACATGATTACATGAACTATTTATGGTTTACTGTCTGAGACTTATTACTGCTTCATAAATTTTAGCTGTTTATGGTACATATAAGGATGTTTAGTAACATTTATCAATTACTCATGCATGGCAGTGTATATGCATATAAATTCAAATAAAAACCCAAGGTTTCTCTGAGTAAATTGCCTATATGTATTAATCTATCTTTTGGGCGTAAAATGCATTATCGATTGTGGATTTTTGAATTGTAATTGGAGTCATTAGGACTATTTAAAAATAAAATGTCAGTGACTATCGGTATATTTAAAAACAGCCCAGATAATTTTCTTATTTACACTCCAGAATATTTAAATGTTAATATAATGAATTGGGTGGGCTATGTATCGTAATACCAGTAAAATCCGGTAAAATCCAGATCATTCCATAAATCTGCTTATATGTATTGTGAAAATTTTTTAAAAATATTCCACAGAACCATGAGTAGGTGCAATTGTTTCATTTAATCATATTTCTTTTTCAAACAATCATGTGCGAAAACATGAACAACCCTGTCGACCAAGCGCTCAAAATTTATTTATTCTATTATTTTAAAACCACCAAAGCAATATTATGTATATCATTACGCAATCAATGTTAATATATTATTGAATGGTATGCAGGCCAATTTCCTTCTCAGCTTCTTGCTATAGCAAAAAGTAATTACCATGTGGGATGATATAATATCATATTTGCGTGGATATAAGAACATATAATGAACCCTTTATGCCTTTAATATACCGGTACTTTTTAGTTTAGATACATCAGATTTGTCAGACCTAATATAGCTTTGTCAAAAATATAATATAAATAAATAAACAAGCTAATATAAAATGGTGTTTGTAATTTAACATTTGGCTTCTATTGGGCATCAAATGATTACCTGTGTATCAAAGGGTTAATTTTTTTTATCAGTCAGTCGCTTAAATCATCCAACCTTTAATAGAGATGCATCATTCTATATTGTTCCTTATTGCAGGCTTAAATGTGTATTGTATCTTCTTTGTAACACAGGTTCCCTTGTGGAAACGAGAGCTTTTGAAAAGAATCCATTCTAAGAATCAGAGAATGAATGAAGATCAGACTGATATTTTAGAAGAACACATACCTAAAGTAAGTTTATATTATATGTATGTAGTATATATATGGTTGAAAAATGAAAATAAAAATTATTTGATTGTAACCTAAAAAGAGTGAACGGTTCTGTTTAATATTACCAGTATTTGAAATACCGTACTTTGCTGATGTTTATCAATTTTCGTTCACTTGGAAAAGGCCAAGTATTTAATGTAGTTGGGAGTCGGAACTGGGAGATTCATTATGAACAATAAATCTTTGTGGGTTTCTAATAACAACATCATTCATGATTTGTCTCATTGGATGTAATACATTCTTAACAGATTACTGATAAGGCAATAAAGTTGTCATGTTGATTTACAACTTTCTTTTATTTCGGTAATTCAATCAAGTGAATTCTTTACAATCAAGGCTATATGTGAATTATACAGGGTGACCCTCGTAAAAAAACAAAATCTATAAATTTCTTAATTACTTCTGCGAAAATTTATTTAGCACTCGAACTTCTATTTGTGTATGATTACACCAAATAGTTTCGGTAATCTAGGACGCTTCGCACAAAAGTTATTTTCAAAATAAAGAACGGTAGGTCTCTTTTTATGGTCATCTTGTTTTTGAATCTGATGATTGTATAAAATACTTTGCAACATTGTCAAATCTGCTGATGCGACCATTTTTACAATAATTTACATTGAAGCATAGCTGTGATCGTGAATTTTTTTTTTTTTAGCTATGATTGTGATTTTTTTATAAAACTAGTGCTAATCCTTTATAACTTTATTTTGTCCAGGTCTCAGACAATATATTCTTAGTACACGAGAAGCAGCATCGACCGAAATATTCATCAACTCCTCCCAACAAATCTTTGTCTCCAGAAATAGCAACAACTAATCCAATCAACATAACTTCTGTTGACAATATAATTATTATTGAGAATGAGGATAAGGTATTGTTTTAATTTCATATTACCTGGTCTCCATGATATTTCAAATTCAGATAAATATATTCATGACTTGATAAACATTGTATGATTGAATAAAAAAGAATATAACTAATTTGATCAAATTTATATTGTCTACGATTTTTCAACTGTTACTGACAAAAGGTCTGTTTTTATTAAATCTATCACACATGATTAGGCAGAGATAATGCTGTAGTTGACCCAGATCATTTGTCATTTCGCTATTATGTAATGGTTAGCTACTGAACTAGATATCATTTATTCACTCTTGTTTATTAATATTTGGTGTAGATGGCATCAATTTTCTTGAATGAAATTATCCTAAAATTACAAACAATATTGAACAAAACAAAAAAAAACAGATTTACAATCTACAATAGATATCTTCAATCTTGCTATAGCCTCCTTGCATTATTTGCATACAGATCCACCGGCTCAAAACATAGAAGAAGGATAAGTAGTTAGTCCAACAGAAACCAAATCAGTAGCGCTACTTTAGATTTCTCATAATAAAACTGAATAAGCTCAGCAATTATTTTGTTTATATTTAAATGCAGCCCTACTTTTATTTTCTTGAAGTTACTCTAATGTTATTGTTGTAATTTTCAGTCTGTCAACAATGAAGTAACATCTAACAACAATTCTGAATCTGTTTTTGCAACGGACGAAACAAAGGAATATCCAAAAGTGGGAATCGTACATAAACTTTTGGGACGCTTTCAAACTGATAAATCTGACCAACAACAAAAGACTAAAACCTATCACATTCCAACTTATCAAAGATCAAAAAGTACTGAAGTTGTTAAATCACCAACAACATTGACACATATTGAACCTTACCCAACAGTGATTGTTGAAAAGAAAACACAAAATTTAGAATCACAGGACGCACAGGATACTGTAAAATCCACAATGCCAACAGATATGCTATCACCACTTCTTATATCCTCCGCCAAGCCATTTTCCAAGCAAGCTATGTCAAGTACTGATCACGGTTTTCATCATGTCAATGTCCCCATTCGTAAAGTAGCAGCGCCGACCAGTCCAAAGCATGTTGTATCGCCAACAAAAGCTGAACCAGCGGCTTCTAAACCAGATGTTTCAAATGAAATTGAAACAAAAAATAAAGACACCAGCTCATTCAATGACGATTTATCAAAGCTACACAGCGCTAGAGAGGATAACACAAATTTTGTACGAACCACTGTCAAAACAGAACCACAGCATGCTCCATACAGTGTCACTTCTGTAAAAAAACACACAGATTTGAAAAATGGTGAAACTCTACATTCTAGTGGAAGTACTGTAGAGCAGACTAGTAATGCAAAGGAAATTCAGAAACCAAAACTGCAAGATAAAAGCAACTTTACATCATATCGTCAAAGTGCCAAAACGCAGGCAAATGAAGCTCATAAGCCAGAGAATATGCAAACAATCCCGAAATATGAGCCTCCTAAAAAAGAGATTATTATAAAGCCATCTGTAGAAAGCCAAAAACCAAAAGTTCAAATTAAGCCCTCAACAATGAAAGAAAATAATAGCTCTGTACAAAGTCATCCACCGTATGTAAAAAAGTATGGCAAAGGGGAAAATGAATTCATGAAAATTGTACACGAATCTCTCGATGAATCAACATTGAAAAGTAAATTGGCAATTAAAGCTAATAAACTCATGATGACTTCAAAAACTTTAAAAATTACCCCGTCAAGGGCTAGAAAACAGTTTCCTCAAAATGAACCAGAATTAGCTACGGCCACACCCACCAGAACTATGACAAAAGTTTCAACAGCATCAGAAAAAAATCATAAACCAATCCCTGCAAAAAGATTGAGCGTTGAAAAGGAAATTCATATTATGGAAAATAAAGAGTCAACACCAGAACCTACAAAGTCTTGGGTAACAAATAAACCCAGGGATGAATTGCCATCACAAGAACCTGTGAAGTCTCACACGAAAGCCCCACCCTTACAAGAACCCGTCAAACCTTGGGTGAAAAGTCCCACCCAATACGATCTACCATCACCAGAACCAGTTAATAAGTCATGGGTTAAGGATTCACCCAAAAAGGATTTGCCATCACAAGAACCTGTTGGGGGTTATGTGAAGGCCCCACCTGAAGGTGATCTGCCTTCAACATCAATTGACGATATTCTTAACGAAACGAATCTCGTTATCACACCTGTGGCATCATTACCAATTTCACCAACCGAACCAAAGAAGGATATTGTAATTTTTAAGGAAGAGAAGAAAAAATCAATCGTTACCATTCCATCACCATCTAATTCGAATGATATTCATAAACCTTCGACTATGTTTACAAACAGGACTAATGCCAATACAATATCCGTTATCCCTAAAACAGAATCTGTGCAAAAGCCAGCGTCATTTGGTTCTAGATTTCCTTCGTCAACATCGGGATCAAGTCGTGGAAAAAGTTTCACAATTGATCCAAGCAAATTTCGTAAATCTGCTGCTGCACCTGTTCCACCACCAACCAATATTGTAAAGGTGTGTATGGCATGGTTTTATAATATTTGACACTGCAGAACAAAAATTTGATGGGCGCACGGTACAAAATTATAAGTTTGTCAGCAAGTCTTTTCATACATATTTCCCAGGCGGTATGATTGTTCTGATAATGTAACTTACAGAAAGTGATTATGAATTGAAAAAATGTTATTCAATTTTGAAAAAAGCATTAATTTGGTGAAAATTTTAACATATTTCTCATTTCTGTAAAAATCATGTACTATTAATACAACTTAAAATTACAGCAATAAGTTTTAAAAAAAAATATTTTTTCAATACTTTCTAGTAATCTTCCTCAATGCCTCACTTCAGTTTTAGATCCTGTTATTTCTAAAAAATTTAATGTACATGTAGTCAACAATACACCCTCATATCTATCACTTTATTCAATTTTCTAAACAGAATTACTTCGATCCCGAAACTAGTCCTTAGCATAAGATTTACCTTTTAATAAAATGTTGTTCAATCCCTTTTCACCCAAATTTCCATTATAGTTGTACCTTAAGCTGTAGCTGTCTTGTTGATGAACTGCAAACACATATGTTATGTACAATAGTACTTAAAGTATGTGGCACGTGGTGCCAACCACTGATAACATGATATCAAACAAATGGGGTTAACCATAAATTAGTTAATTATTTAGCAAAAGAGCATATAGATTTTGTATCGGACAGCAGTATACTAGTTATACATTGGTTGTGATAGGTAGTGCTGTGATCAGAAACCAGAATGTCCGTCAACAATATGTGTTTTGCTGTTGTGAGTCTGTTGGAAAAGTAATTTTGCACTGGGTTATTATCAGTAGCTAACTAGTAACCCACAATTGCGAGTCTCGTAGAAAAAATTCATCAAATATTCATGGTTTGAATTGTGAATATACGTCTCTTAGTCAAATTTTCACTTGTGGAGTTAGTTATGTTGATTGTTGATTATATTTTAGGGCTACCACTACCAGGATAGACAGGCATTTTGTGAGGATAACTTGGCTTTTTAGATGTGAAGACAATTTAACAAGCTTTAATCATATCACAGTGAATGAGAGAATATTTGTATATAAATGAGAAGTTATATAGCCTGTTGTTTTATAAAATATATTGTAATTTTATATTAATTGTGGACTGGATAAATTTTACATCAAAGCAAATCATTCTCAAATTAGGCAACTTTTTTTTTAGTTACCACTCTAATATGTACAATGTATATAATAAATGTTATTCTATACCTGGCATGGGCAAACTACAGCCAAATCCAGCCTGTTGGGTAATTTAATCTGGCATGTCTGATGCTGCCACAATCAAACTAAAACCAAATTTTGCTGATTTAGTTAAAAAAGAGCTCAAGGAATTTGTTGAGATTGCTATTAAATTCAGTTTTGGCGCGAGGCTCATTGTTTTCTACTTTTGCTTTTGTAACACTGTAAATATTGTTCATAAAATGTAACGTTTCATGTCACACTTGCATGGCCCGCCAGTCTGGATGGGCAAAATTTTTGGCACCTGATTACATAACGTGTTTAAAATTTGTCTTCTTACTTTATTTCACACAGGGATCTGGCAACACTCGTATGATAGTTCCTGGAAATAAGCCTAACGTTGCAGAAACTGATTCCATTGAATCAGCAAAATCTGGAAAAAGGAAACTCACAGTGGATCAAATCACAGTTATCGGTGGGTACATCTCTCTTGAGAGATCATGCCTCATCAAGAATACAAAGAGAAAAAAATCGGTAAGATTAATTAATCTGGGCATTATTACCTTCTACCAAAATGAAAGTAGGCTATATAAAATTTCACTACTATCAAGACAAAATTTGCTGTTTGCCAACTTTTACGTCGGGCGGAAAATGTTTACTCGTACATCTTATTATATGTATTATATAATTTATATATACATTCATATTTGTTCTTTTTTGCAAATATTGACAATCAGAAAATTAAACTCTTCCTTTTTCAACTCCAACTGCCAAAATCTCTGGTTCTGTGGTTGGTGCATCGTGCTAAGCTTTTACCATTGCACTCCTGTCGTAGGGTGGCTTAGATAGCCACTGGCTGGTTATGGGACGCAGCCAGGATTTTGTGAGCGTGGAGTTTCAAAAATCGGAATGGGAAATTTCTGAAACAGACATTGCGATTACGCCACCTGTTAAAATAGCTGACTTTTTCAGAGGATAACCAGTTTTCTGTCATGTAGAGGGAGGGTGCCATATGAGTAAATCGTATTATCGACTTTCATCTACCCTATGATAAATATGAAAATCCTATCTTATCCTCATGGTCAAGACTCAAGAATAATACAATCCTACAGATGGGTTTTTAAGCAGACGTATGTAAATTATTCTATCTGAGCCAAAAAAAACAATGGTGTATTTGTTGATACTTCTGGTCTGAAAAGAAGTTTGTCCATGATATATGTCCATGATGTAATCGGTAAAAAATAAAAATAAGCATTGGCTCATAGTCAATTTCTGAAACAATCATACAATGATTCCATGCAGCCACCATGGCTTTATGAACAGCTTTCAGATGGGTTTTTAAGCAGGCGTTCGTAAATTATTCTATATGAGCCAAAAAAAACAATGGTGTATTTGTTGATACTTCTGGTCTGAAAAGAAGTTTGTCCATGATATACGTCCATGATGTAATCGGTAAAAAATAAAAATAAGCATTGGCTCATAGTCAATTTCTAAAACAATCATACAATGATTCCATGCAGCCACCATGGCTTTATGAACCATTCGATGTTAAATAAAAGAAACCATTCAACAAATTTAAAAAAATGAGAGATGAAAGGTCAGAAACAAAATAAAAGACAGTGTTCTAAGCACTGTGTAATCCACATGATATGCGAAGAATTTGATGAAATTTGTTAAGCGAGTAGATTAATAATTTACCAAGGTTTGTTTATCTGTTCTTGTCCATAAGTCACACGTATTTCTGTTCAATTATAAGTTGTATTACTAAGAAATTCATTACGTGATTGAAGGGCACCATTGGGTCGTTCGTGTGTAATATTTGCATTGCTGTAGTTTGGACTTTTTCCCTAGCATAAATTTCCTTGATTATGCCTCTCATATTGACCATGTCGTAAGCGCATCTCGCAAAAAGGGGACTCAAAATAAGCATCCGAACTTTTACAATGGTAAAGTTTAGGACGTTTATTTGGGGGTGATTGGTTGGGGAAATGTCCACCATGTTATGTGTTGAATATCTTGACTGCTCATGTATAAAGTCTGGCAACTATAAAAGTTACTTTTCATATGCTTCCATGGAAGGATAGCTGTGGTCGACTGCCAATTTTGTTAGTCCGTTTTGGCCCATACTTTTTTTCCGTGTATGCTTGATTTATTCTGTTTCAATACCTTTTTATATTTCCAGGTTTCATCAATATCTTTTTGTGAAGATAAAGACCTTGAGAAAACATTTACTTATGCATCAGAAAGATCATTGTTGGCTCTTGAAACAAAAGCAACAGTGAATACTGTTACGAAATCACCAGGATTTGGAAGTAAGAAATCTGAATATATATGAATGGAACATAAGTTCACATTGCCCAGTGGGCATGTGTTGGTTTCTTTAAATCAAATTGATTTGTTGTTGATAGGGTTCTGTAATACAGTCTATATTGATATGTAAAAATGCCGAGATATGGTTCCTATCAATATTTTAATCAGGGGTGAGATTGGAGAAAAAATGATTAGCACTCCATTCTACGTTTTATCAAGTTCCATTCCATATTTTTGTTCAGTTTAAATGACATTGTGTTAAGATATAGCTTATAACGACATATAACACAAGAGTTTCATACAATTCCTGATTCAACTGAAATTTCGGAATGATTGTAATTGCATTTGAATTAAATGTAATATACCGACTATTTTGGACGCTCTCCATATGTTAGTCTAATCTTAGATGGGTTTTAATAAGTAATTGTCTCTTTCCTATATTTTTTCTCTCTCTCTCTCTCCATTTCTTCACTCTTCTTCTATCCAACTCTTACATCGATAGAACTTGTACCTGTGTATCGAAGACGACAAGGCGAGTGTGCATTATGTTTTATTTCTCATAGTAATTGTGTTTTATTTTCCTTTTGTCATCATTTGTTTGGTCAATTTAGCCACACGGAATCTTCGCATAAGATGTTTGTTCTCTGTTATAAACTGTTACCTTCTTCCTGATTCTATCATTAAATAATACAGCTTTTCCAACTTTGAATGCTTCTTTTTGATAATAGTATGTTTGGGTATGTAAATATACTCCCAATGATATTCAAGAATATGTGTTTGCTGGTTTAAATGGCGTACTGTGGCATGTTAAAATTGTACTACTAAAATTGTAAATATAACTACTCTGAAATTTAAATCCTGTAATAAATTTGTTCAAATATTTGTATCTACAGAAGATAGCACCATAGGAAAATACACACCAAAATATCTTTTGTCAATGAAATCTGAGGAACTTGATGATGAAGATACAAGTGATTCGAAATCAGTGTCAACAACATCTTCAGAAAAAGAAATATCGACTTCTAATGATGCCACACCAGATGATAATGCTGCAACATGGGACGACGTGACCAATTCAAGTTCAACAACAGACATCCTATTTTAAGTTTGAAGTTTTTTCTTCTCTGTGCACTTACTCGGTTATATTTGTTGCATCATAATTTGTTTTCAGGTATCCATTCACAACAATAATATAACGAGAATATCGGTTGGAAACCGAAGACTTATCGATCGATAGTTAGGGGATCCCCCAAAACAGAAACTGCAGTTTCGATTCATCCGCTCTTTTAACTTGCGCACTGCGCATCGCACACACACACTCGGCGGGTTTCAAAATTCTCTCGCTTTACAAAAATCTAGATCACTATATCAATAATTGATTGATAACTCGCTAATTATACGACACAATTTGCCCAAAATCAATAGGCTACTGGTCCGAGATAAGATGAATGCACATGCAAAATCTGGAGCAGATTCAATCTCGCTTTCGTGAGATATCGCGTGCATCTAACAGACACACACACAGACACACAGACAGACAAATACCTATCAATATACTTACCGATCTTAAGATCGATAAGTAATTACTGCCTACCCAGGGCAAGATACAATGATAAGCTACAATATAAAAAGCCATTTAAAATATCATACTCAAGCTTCATACTTTAATTTTTTGTGTTATTTGCATCTATTTGCCATGTCTTATGCTCTTGGCATGTGTTAGCGTTGAAAGTTTTAATTTAAATGAATTTATATTGTGTTGCACTATTAGTATTAGAAAAATACTTACTTCACTATTCAAGGCAGGACATTTTATTATCAGTATAACTTATACCAATCAATTTAAACATGATCTGACCGAATCATCGATACTTATATTTAACTGGAAGCCCACTTGTTTTCGTGTTACACAATACACTGAATCAGGGATGTCCAAAGCGAATCGAATACATTCCAATTTAATTATATTCGATTCAAAAAAATGGAGTTTAGGAATAATTTAGAATATTTTTATTTGAAAATTAGAAAATTTCGAGCCACCAGAAAAGCAGATATATATTTCCACATGAACTTGCCCGTAATTTAGAATGTATTCGATATTCTATATTCAAAAATATTTTTTTCAGAATGAATTGATATAGTGAAATATTTGGTTTTGGCCATCCCTGCGAGCGAACAATATCGGTGTCCGCTTAATATTCTTGCCTTGGCTAAACTGTATACATTTCTTTCAATTTTGAGCGAGTGTTCCTTGTTTCATATTTTTAACTTTAATTATTATGTTAATTATGTTTTATTCTAATTATATTACAAATTCTAGATAAGAGACATTTTTTTATGTGGTGTGCAATTTTTTTAAAACCTTGCGACATAGGTCAATACGGTTTGAAAAATATATTTTGTTCAAGACATTTGCGGCAGATTGTATTCCATACAATTTGAGCTAATTTTTATGCTTCTTTCTTCATTATGTTAATACAGTGGTTTTCAACAACTTTGGTAGAGCAGGACCCCTGTGTAATAGTTTAAATTTGTTTCATTGTTTAAATTGTATAAATTATAAATATACATAAAAGCTTAATAATGGAATAAAATGATCTTTATAGTGTAACAAGTTTAATGAAAGTGTCAAACCAAATAGGTATTTGATTACATTTAAACAGTATACAAATATTGGTATTCCCGTAGTATGTGTACCAGGTTAGGGTTAGGCCATAATTTCAGGTACAAATACTATGGGAGTCACTTGGCTAGTCCCCGAACTCGTAAAAGAACTAAAAATAAGGAAAATTGGAATAAAATTATGGCCTAACCCTAACCTGGTACACACTCTATGTTCAGGTGCCTGCCATCTTGGTTCACATACTGCAGGAGCACCCAAATAATAATATATGGACTCTTAGATTGGAATGGAAACTTGCCGAACCCCTGGACTGTACTGGCGGAATCCTAGGGTTCTGCGGAACACCAGTTGAAAACCACTTT
Organism: Styela clava; assembly: GCF_013122585.1. Taxonomy (NCBI): domain Eukaryota; kingdom Metazoa; phylum Chordata; class Ascidiacea; order Stolidobranchia; family Styelidae; genus Styela; species Styela clava. Next base: position 7,360,902 of record NW_024102839.1, read on the forward strand.
ATTAACATATTATTCTCCTTCTAAAGTGTATGATTTTCTAACGGATGTGAACACTGGTTGTATTTATCCAGTTATGAGTATCATTACTAATGGTAGGAACTTATCTGCTAATAAGTAATTATTTTCCAACATTATTCAATTTTCATATCAGTCCTAGTTATACCATCCCTAACCGACTTTTCTTATAACTCTGTATTAAATTTACTCAAGATTCCTATTTCTGAAATTTTATTAATTTATGATTAATTATTAAAAAATTAAGTAACAAATTTCTTCATGTAGCAAAGGCAAATTTTTGCTATTTATACCCTTCATATTACAGTATTTACTATCTTACATTATTCATCCACTATCTGAAAAATCATCATAGGATGCGATAAAGTGGGGTCATCAATCCCGACTACGTGGCCAAGGTATCATAATTTTTTTACACATCCAAGTTCAACGTGAAAATCAAATTTTTTAAGGACAGATCAAATATTTAATATAATTAACATGCCATCTCGAAATCCTCTTAAGAGCAATCAATTCTAAAATGTAATTTTTACATCAAGATTCTGGTGATGCTGACATTATTTTTTTTTTCGCATGAGCTGTGCAACTTAACCTGTTTTCGTCTGTTTCAAAAGATTTTTTGATTTGGCTTCATTCATTAGGAGCTGCCATTTGCTTGGAGTTTTAGTTTCATAGTTCATTACTATAGTTTGCGCATTTTCTTTTTCGCTTTGTTGAACAGCATTTTCCATCCTAAAGAGTTTTATATTCAGTTTATTGTGCTGTAAGGGTTTTACCTTGATTTTTATTTAATTTTCCCATTTATATCAGTGATCTGACCACTCAGAGCTGTTTAGTCATAACTTTCTATTTGCGTTGTCATGGAGTGTGGGAAATCAAGAAAGTTTTCAACTAGAAAATTACCATTTCTTATCCTTGGAATAAATGCTGGATAGTCGTGCACGGTTTGTCTATACATGGTAAATTAAAATTTCTTATCTTGGTATCGTCTCATTATCAAAATAGTGCTGTTATCTAAGAATCAGCTTATGTATGCAAGAAATAAATTATGAAAATATATTCCAGTCTGCATTTTTTTTAGTAAGCGTAACTGGTGCTCGATTCGGTCGCTGGTACCACAATCTTTTCATTGTGCTCGACGGCTGGCATATCGTGCTATCGCCTTTTTATCTCCGGGTTTAGGATTTACCTATTGATCCCGGGGAAGAGGAAAGTGGGCTTAATCATATGCCGAACCAACGTCTCTTGTCCGGTTACCAGTCCATGCCGTTATGGTTATAGTTAGTCAGTTGTTTTTTTAGATGCGTGGTGGAGGAAGTCCTAACCGACCAGCGGTAACGTGAACCACCCTACGGGAGTTAAACAATCCTCTCGCACATAATTACCACCACGGGATTCAAACTTACAAATCCACACAGGGTAATCAGAGATGTGGTGGCAAGCGTATTCCTAACGCTTAGCACGACAGATGACACAGCCGAGCCGATCTGGTGACCGTACATTAGAACCCATGTGTATATCCTCTGGTTCAATCTATATGCGGGTGCTAAAACCCATGGGTTAGGGTTAGTATGGGTTCGAATATCCGTAAAATAAAAAAAATTCCATAGGTGCAATTGTCGTGGGTGTACGTGGTTCAAATGTACACGGGTTCAAATGTAATGGAACCAGCCGATCCTAAATGAGAAGAAGCGTTAAACGATCTCATCATCCACGAGGCAGTTCAGGCAAGACGCTGATCGACCGAATTTATAGTAACCGATCTGAACTGCGAGAAGACCCGATCCCTGGTATTCGTAAGCATGATTACCGTTTTGATTAGGCACTTCAAGAGCTGTATATGCCTCCAGTCTAAACGTGAATCGAAATACCAAAGGATACCAGTCACAATTGTAGTTTGCAACTTTCCCGGTATCTAGTAGTCCACCTCGGGATGGTTCAAGATTGCTAGGTTGAAGGACCGCAAAAACTTTTGAGGAGGTCTCGCGGGCCGCAAGTCGGAGAAAACCCAAAAGTGATCGAAATATCGCGAGTTTACTTACTTTAAATTTAATAAACAACGAGAGTTTACCGTTCTAATCAGACTATTATTATGTTGCCTGGTTGAAAGAAGATATATAGGCCCTATATATATATATATATATATAAAGCCTTCAGTTATTCTAAAATTTATTCCCGAGAATTATCGCTGTATTTTCCCCATCTCGCGTTTAATGTCGCTTCAAATTATATTCTTGACAGATATTACTTGAAATCAGACCAGACACTGTGATGCGCAAGGAAATACACTTCCGCCGTGTTTTCCTTATGTCACCTTGTGACACTCATTTTATTACGAATTGTTATATTTGAGTAATTTAAAAACCAGCAGCATGAGCAAGTTTGGTGCCATCGTCAAATAACAACCAAGTCCGTCTAAGTTGGTATTTCGGGACCTAGCTAAAAAAAAATGGATTGCGCGGCGTTGAGTCGGCTCTGCGTTTTGTCACACTTTGGAATAGACATGGTGAGAACGCTGAAGAAGAAAAGATGAGAACTGAAATGAAAGAGACATTTGTGATAGGTGTTCAAAAGGGCGTGGGCGGCATTGGAAGGAGATGTAATAGATTAATATACCTTTGAGAGTGTTAAAAGTGAGAGTTTAAGGAAAAATGTAATAGTAGGTAACGGCAAAAGCGTATTTCTAACATATTTTAAAGAATTTGCTACAATCGGCGAAAATTTGAACCAATCAAATCGCCGCATCTACCAAATCTAAACATGATATATAGTAATTTTCCAGAATATTATAGGGCACAGACGGCGTATATGGCATTAATAATAAATAATGGTTTTGTTATGCGTTACTCCGATTAATATTAAATGCACCACAATTTGTAACAAATGTGCAAATAGTTCCAACCTCTAATTAATCGTTTCATCATTTTGTCTTCACATGAATTGTTTCCCCAAGTGCGGCTGAATACTTGAACACAATACAATTTTAACAAAGGGGTGCTCCACCTACATTTTGCTGCCAAGTTAAATTGATCGCGTTACCGAAATAGCTCTTCTCTTCTGGCCAAAATAGCCCTTCATGGCGTCGCAAAAATTGCTCACAACAGGGCAAACTGCATTAGTAAGCGCAATTCGGATAACACTCAGTTCGTATTTGTTGAGTAAATTATATGAAACACATATGATGTCAGAGTAGTGTTATTGTTAGCGTAGAAAATGGATTGGTATTTCCAATATGCATTTTATATATATATGCATGCAGGTACAGAGAAGTGGCCATTTTCACAAAGTGAAAAAATCATTGACACTTAGCTGTTTCAAATATAAATATTAAAGTTGCCTGTATGTAAAAGTATTATAAACATTATTGAGTTATTAGAAAGTTGGAAAATGAGGTATTGACTCCGAATCGGTACTTTTACACAAACAAATGTCTATATCTCGAGACAATTGCAACGATAGAATATTATAATTTGTTTCTATTTTTACGTTCAAGCTCGGGTGTATCATGTTACTCTTTTCGTACAAAGCTCAAATTGATTTCAAATCCATATTTAGAAGTAACGCATTTAGTTATCCAAGTAACTACGCAATGTCGCCTTGTAACATTCATGTCTAACTAATGACGTATCTTGCGTGTAAACACATTAGTTATCTGGAAACATTCACAAAAGCGTCAATTCATTCACTAACAAGACAGATGATGTATCATCTTTAAGGTAATCAAATATTGCAGAGCTGGGTTGATAGAGTCCGTGTGTTGGGTATACACGGATACAAACATCAGGTCATTAGAACCGTTATCAAGCATGTCTAAAGGATAACTACAGTTTGTAACTTTAAAATGTTGAAAAAGTTTGCACGGGTCAGACTGAATAAACTGGAATGACTGATTGCGTCTCGTAATATATACAGAGTGCTGAAGAGAAATTGCTGTGCTTAGATAAGATGGATTGGTTCAAGTGCACGCGTACCATTCGGTATAACATGACGTGCATTTGAGTTGAGAGCGATAGCCAACGTCATTTCGTGATCGCTTTACGTGCTGAAATGAAATTAAGGCCCGTGAGGTACAACGAAAACTTCAAGAAAAGAAAAAGATTTCTGGTAGTTACAGGCACAAAAAGTTTGGTTATTGATCTTATGATATGTGTTGTTCTCTTTGCACAGGCCAGCTGTTAGGGCATTGTGACGTCATAGGCGTGGATAATAAATTGGACTCAGGTATAGGCTTTGCAACGCGAAGATATTTGAATTACTCGCACGACTGAAATAAAAACTCGTTTCGCGGGCCGCACACCATTCAAAATTTGCACTTCTCCGCGGGCCGCACTATTTTTCCTTGTCGGTCGCATTTTCCCCGCGGTCCGCAGGTTGCACATCCCTGCCATAGAAGTTATTATTTGTTGGGATTCAGGACGGTATACTGTAGCGTTAACGAACTACTTTCAACGTTCAGTTCGGGATGGATACTTCAAAGTTCAAGTATATGTATATATTTGAATGCTTATTTACTAATTAATTTTTTGATACGTACCAGAAGTATCAATATGCCGTATTCTCAGGCTGTAATTCGCCTAACTTGAAAACGAGTATACAGTACATATTAAAACTTTTACTTATAAAAATTGTATCCGCTACTTTTCAGACGATATTTCCTAGTAATAATTTTTTAAGTGCCACAGGAAAGATTGACAATGAATCGTATGTACGGATAGAAATTATTTCTTGTCTACCACACGTGTAAACAACGCAAAATATTCGTTCTCAGTATCATGTTTATACTTCTCATTGACCAGCAATCAGAATGGTCATTTATTTCACTCATGAAAAATTTAATTTCGTACGCTGGGAATGTTTACATAATTTGGTCACTTAGTCGTCGAATATCGAATTTGAAATGAAAACTGACTATGTTTTAACAACTCACATTAATAAGCTGCTGTAGCCTTATGAAGAGATTATAGCATCCATGACAACATAGCGCAAAAACAAATACACTTAGGATGGGATAGATGTTAATATTTTACATTTTATTTCGCAAGGGAGAGGGACTTTGACGCACCCTTTTTCCGCAATCGAGATATCAATCAGAGAACAAATCAAACTTGACAATTTGATTTTTTGCTCATACTTGGTAGACTTTTATTTGAAACTCCACAGTCAATAAAAAAGTACTTTGCAATATTTATCTTCCAATCTTATGTCTTCACCAGTCGCGTTAAAAATATTAAATCGGCACGCAATGAGGAGTATTATGTAAGTGTTGAAATAAGATATTTCATTTTAATACGAATGCAGTATGTATCTATTGTATTTATTTAAACTGTTTTGATAGCGTCAAAAGTTGCCCTGAAAAGCCGACCAACAAAGGAATGTCCGCTTAAAAACTAAAATCGGACAACGGCGGAGTCAAGGCCGCGTTGTATTATTATACTATCCGCTGTAAAAATAGTAATCACGAATTGAAACTATTCTTTGTACTCTATTTATATAAGACTTATCCGCGATAAGTAATAGAGCATTCAGGTTGAGATATCAGTCTCACGATGTTATACGCTCTGTCGTGACTGATGGACATGATACCATTTGGATGGATAAGTTGATCCGGGGAAGTTATCCCAAGATATCAATCGAATCGGGTTCACAATAATTTGATCTCAGAACTTTGGCGTCGCTATTCTGCTGTGGAAGTGTGTTGTATTAGCTGGCAATAGTTACTGAAATAAGAAGATTATTCAAAGTGAGTGTGTCATCAATTTTAGATGAATACTTTTTTTTTAAAGAGGTATAATTTTTGACGCGTCTCCCGCTGTTGTTTCGAAAATCTAGCGGATGTTTGAAAGTACGTAGATAGTAGGTTTGAAAATGTCACCTAATTCCTAATATATATTTTGCAGTTATATCTTACCAAAATGGCTGCTGTCATTAATGTAGAACAAAGAAAACTTACCAGATCGTCAAAACTCGAGCAAACTATTTTATCAAATCGAGGAATGAATATTCACCTAAAAAGATGTTTGAACGTGATTGAAGTCGACAGGAAACGAATGTTAAAATTTGTTGCAAGAAGGCAGAGAGAATTACAAGCCGATCTTAAAGCAAAGAAAGATGAGAAATTCAATGTGATGTTAAGATATCAAATGCAAAAAACGCAAAATGAAGGTAAGACTAATTGAATTGAAATTCGATTAACCATTGCTTTAGCTTGAAAAAATATATGAATAAATCTTCCAACGGCGCAAATTTATCGGCTTTACAGAAGTCGCGTCAGTCTATTTTTATCGGCGTCTCTGTCAAGTAGAAACGTGTATTCAAATCTATGTACGCCGATGATATCTATCTATCTATTCTATCGGCAGATTTTGGAATTTTTGCGCTTTAGAGCCTGATTTAGTCTATATAATAATTAAATAGAAGCGGTTGTATAACCCACCATCTTCCGTAACCCTTATTAAATAGCGCACCCAAAATTAGATGAACAAAAATACCGATTATATGGCTTCTGATATATCTGGAATTGACGATTTTACGGTTACGTTTCTAATGGCATGGTCGGGTAATAATTGTGCGCAATATAATAGTATTGCTTTGAACTGGACGGAAAAAATGTGGGAGTTGTTTCCATATTTATCTATAGATAACTTTTGTGGTTATGACTGAATAAAATCAAATACAAACACGCGTCTTGCGGACTCCGAAAGAATTGTATGTGGGATTAACTAAATCGGTGGTGTATTGAGCTCGAGTCATAGATATCCACACGTAAATAAGGACAGAATCGGGTGAAGTATTGTCTAACTAAACTCTAAACAAACACCGCCAACAGATATTCGAATGCGCACAACAATGTTACTATTTAAAATCGCTAAAACCTATAAATGTTATAAATATATATACACAAAGCGGAAAGCTAAAATACAAATTTATTTCCAATACGGAAAGATTTTAGCAAAACAATATATGTCATCCGTATTTTTACGTATTAATTCCCTAGCAAAATCGGACTGTCATGGAGCCAAAGGAATTTTGGGACAATTACTCAGTTAACTAGAAAATAGTTTAAAAAAATTTGCGCCGGGTTTAATTTTAAGAAAAATAAACATAAAGTTATCCAACTTATTGATCAATTGCAATTAAAAACGTTTCTCATCCCAGATTAGAGATCTCGGTTACAAACTGAATTAGACAAATACCCTATGTGTAAGAAAGTCGCGTATCAGCGTTCATTTGTTCACAGCCATATTCAAGGCTAAATATGTTGCATCTGATGAAAAATGCTGAATTTTCAACATTTATTTTAATATGTACACGCCCCTTTCACACCCATAACACAAAATCATGCAAAACCGGAAAGAATTATCTTTCATATAAAATCTGGAGTGGGGTTAACCGGATCAAATTCAAGTATCATTGTGATATTTTTGTCTGCGAATGTTCTGTCACTTTAGATACCCACTTACGCTGCTGAACGTACTATACAACAGCTTATAAAGTGTTTACCAAGTATGGGACATGAAAAACTCCTCCATACAAAAGCTTCTTATCTGCGTGCCATATTATTACCGAGCGTTCCAATTTAAAAATACTTTGCCTCAGTTAAGCCCATTGTAACAAGTGTTTGTTTAATTGAGGTATTTTCTTCGGTAACCCACTCGATCACTCGAACGAACGGTCGCTTGTCATTAAAAATATCGAAATAATAAGCTGTCCAGCCCGGCACGATTTATCGTCCCATGATATGATGAAGGAGGTATTGGAGTGTTCTCGGGACATAATCCTGGTTAATTCAAAAAGGTACATTCGGACGGTTTCGAAAGCCGAACAAAATATTACATCCATAAAAACTATAGTCGTTATTCCAAAAGCCCCAAGTGAATGAACACTTTGGTGGGTCGGATCGGGCCCGTGGGTCGTAATTTGCCCACCCCTGGTCTAAAGTCTAAACAAAAATTTATTCGGTCATTTACCAAGTTTAGTCATGACAAAGTAACAATTTTTGACCCATTTGACCTACTTGTCACATCGGACGTTTCGTACCAACACTGACTGCTTTGATGCATACATTACGTAAAATCATGTAAACAGCTTACCAACGTAATTATAAATATGTTTCTCTCGTGGAATACATTCGTTAAGTAGGTCTAACTACGAAAAAGAGATGTAATCGGTAACAAATTTGTCATTGTGGTCTTGAAATTAAGTCGTGCAAAATAACATGTGCCTAAATATGTTACCTATACGACTCGAATGAATTACATCTGTCGCAAACACAAGGTATTTCTACTATATGTAATTACTTTAAGCTCAAGTTTTGCTGACAAAAATTAGTCAAAATATTGGGCAATCCTCGTACTTTGAACTACAATTTTCATATCCCAATAGGAAAGCTAATATGTACGAAACAACAGCAAACTATAAGCGGTGATTTTACGGACGGCCAAAACCAAGCGAATACTAAATTATTGCTCAACTTTATCACCTTCTAGTCCAGTGTTTCTCAAACTTTTTAACCCGCGCCCCCTTTTTAGAATTTGTCAAGTCTCGCACCTCACCTCAAAAATAACTAGCTAACAATAAGCTACAAACAACAGATGAGTAACAACAGTAAGACGAAAGTATGTTTTATTAAGAAAAAACGTTGAAAGCACATGGATGCAACGTAAATAATGAAATAAATATATATAAAGTTTTGAAATTTTCAAAATAAGGCGGGCAAGATCAAATCTAACAAATATTTTTATTTTCAATTAGTTTCTCGCCTCCTCAAAAAATTGTCTACGCCCCAACGTTTGAGAAACACTGTTCTAGTGATTAATGCACTTGAAAAGCTGATTTTATATTTGGATATATACTTATCCCATGCCAATTTAGTCTTGTAGTAATGGGTAACATCAGTGATTATGATATATATCGCATTATTTACTGTAAAAGTACGTACTACTTTTTGTCTGTAATCCATCTAAAAACAGATATTTTAACTTTTAAACAACAACTATCACGCCTAAATTAGTTATTTTAGTCAGACGATACCGCCGTAAGAAAAAATTTTTTTTAACGTTTGCACGGTGATGTGACTTTTATATGAACGCCGCTGAAGAGTTACAAACACAAGCTGGTAATATCTCTTTATTTTTCCATTTGAAGGCAAAAAGAAAAATACCCGCCGACCTTCTGTCGCCGCTGACATCGAAGGCGCTCTTTTCACTGATGGCTTAATGAATGCACCCGGTGTTAATCACAGAATGAAAAGACTTGACACTCGACGAAGAATACTTCCTGATTTTGAAGATGATATGGAGGATGGTGCAGAAAATTTAGACGAAGATAATGTTCAAATAGCTGCTGTCGAAGGAAGCCAGAGACGGAATGCTGATGAGTCCGCCTTGACCTCTACTATGAGAGTCCAAAATCGTGTTTCAGTCACTGACAAAGCGAAATGTTCTGAAGGCAATAATCATCACGCGTCACATCCTAACAGTGATGATGCCAAGTCAGAAGCAATGATATGGATGACGTCCGGCGTATGTTCCGTTATAAATCAAGATGCAGAACTGAAGCAAATTACACCTAAACATGACGAAATACGAGAACCTGAGCCAAAGGGTGTACGATCTCCACCCATTACCGGATTTAGCATGTCGTCGCAAATGCGAGCCCCGAACCAACGGACGGCTCATACGTCACCTGCAACAAGGTATTTAACATTATATAAGTTTTATACTGTGAGCAGGGCTGGACTTAGACCATGGAGGCCCCAGATCAGTCTTTTTTCCTTTCGTTCCACAAAAATTCTGTGGTCCATTAACTTTCTCATTCAAGGAAAAAAACAGTAACGGAAAACAGCATCATCATTCATTGCTACTGCAATCAAAATTGATTGATTTATCAATCAATAACTCCAGCAATTTTTAGTAGGTTCGTGGCCCACCTGAAAATGTTTCTGTTACCCAGCAGTGGGCCATGGCCCACTGGTTGAGTAACGGTGCCCTAGGCTAAGCCATTTGTGAGGCTCCTTTTCAACTATAGAATCGTGGCATCCATTATGTCGTCATAGAAAGTATAGGTGAAGTATGACATCATGAATAAATTTTAAATGGAGTGAAATACGAAATTCACCGCTAATAGATTGATGGTAAGTTAAATTTAAAAACCTCAAATCTGTAACAAAACATATTGGTACCAGCAGGGCCGGATTTAGACGGTGATATGCTATAGTGAGGCCCCCTTTCAACAAGAACGTCATAACTTATCCGTTTGTACGTCATAACATGCCCCGTAAAAGGTATTATGACTTCAATTTATAGATTGAAATGCAAAATTTAAGTTTTAGGCAAGATAGAACCCTAATCATTCCAGTGAAGCGGTGTTCCAATTATTGGGTGAATTTGACAGTACTGAAAAATATTTTAAAATTTCAAACTTTTTTAACCGAATTCATTTTTCAATGTATATAGTATATTATTTCATTTTCTAACCTGTCAAATGGTAAATATTTGAAACAAAGATTATCAATCAGATTAAAATATTTCAAAGATTTTACAATTCAAAAACGACTTGAAATAAAATCAGCATAGCAGGCGATGAATAATTGATAAAAACAAATAAACAAAAACTAATTAAAGAATCACGATAGTTATAAATTGGATGTCGGGGCCTGGTAAATCTGACCCTGACTGTGGGCGAGTCTTCACTTTATTTGTTATTCAAATATATTTTTGCCAATGCAATACTTGCAATATTACTCTCTAATATAAGTGCATAGGCAAGGAGTGAATATCACCTGCCTCCGAGCTTCGTTTATAGTCTAAACAGGCTACCAACAGCAAAATACCGCGGTAGGAAATATATATAATTTGTAACCAGCAGGGTAGACGCGAAGTCGTCATTGAGCTTAGAATTTGAGGATATTCGAAATTGAATGTTGTCATTGCTGGTGACTTCATTTGTTTAATAAACTAATTTATATAGTTTGTTTCAGTCTTTATACTGCATTTGAGGATAGAGCATATTTACAATTTATCTTATCACCGCAATATTTCCATTTACAGACCTGATCAAAAACGAGGTTCCAGAAAGTCAAATGAAACTTTGAAATCTGTGAGATTCTCTCGGCATCGAGGATCGTTGGATGGCATAGAAAATCTTTTAACCAATTTTGCGGAGGACGAAAAATCAGCCAATAAAATCCAAGATAAACAGGGACAGTCGCGTCTCTCTGTGGTCAAGTCTAAATTAGAATCAAATGAAAAAGAATTTCTCTTAAAACTTAGAATTCAGAATCAAAAGTTGGAGAATGAAGACGTTGCAAGAAAAGTGTGGGATTTTATTGGCAAGAGGCCAATAAGCATGTCCGGGGAAAGAGTTTCCAACGATAATACACAACTGTCAGATGACGACACTTTATCAGACGGCGAAGAGGAGCGAAATCTTTCAAAATATTTGGCGGCAGCAAGCGTCACTTCGCGTAGACGTGGGAAAGTAGGGTGAAGGATAGCTGTTTTACGTATTTGTTGCACAGATATATTTCGTCAGGAAATTGAATCCACAAGGTCAACGACTGAAATAAATTTCAGTAAAATGCACAGATGAAATATATATAATAAATATAACACATGTGGATAAACTGTACAATAACAATATCCCGCGATGGCTGTATTGTCTGACAGGCCTTGTGCTCAAAATTTGGGGATATGTAGCCAACACAAGTGACCCTCAGCTTACTTGAGCCACATATATATATATATGCATATATATCATATTTTCTTTATAATGTATTTTAGTTTTCGATGCTTTAAATGTTATGAAAATAAATTAAGCCCAGAGCGTAATTGCAATGGTAAAATAATATTTACACGATCGTTATACCCATGGATATTTGAACTTATCGGTATGTACATTTGCATTCGAGGTTATTTCAAAATATCTACTATAGGCTATGGAAGCGGTTCCCAAAGGGAGTGCCACGGCGATTTGATAGGTGCGTCCCGAAAGTTAACAGAATTGCGTTAATTAAATAACTAATATATGATTGAATATTTACATATTGTATTTATTATAAATGTTTTATTGTTTCTTATTTTAAATGCTGTGTATATGAATCAATAAATTCATTTCATCTTTCCATGTCTTTCACTTTCTGTTACGTAGTGTCGGTCTTCCGTGTTACGTAACAATAGAGAGTTAGACATTACTTGCTGCACTTTCATGAGCTGCAGTTTGTTCATCTTCTGAACCGAGTTTAGCGAACACGAGCGTTTTTTTTTGATATTTTGAAGGAAAATCAGGTAGAGGAGTGTTGACATTGATTTTATTCTCTAGGCCAGGCCTGCCCAACCTTTTTCATCTCGCGGCCACTTTCACATAAGAAAATTCGTTGCGGGCCGCAAACGTTTGTACCAAACTTTAATACCAACCAAGTCCTGATTTCGTTAGAATTTATATAATACATAAAAGGCAAATATATTAACATAAAATCAATCACGTTAATAATTATGTACTGCATGGTTACTCATCAGTGCTGGGCTGCTGGCGAAATATTCGTCGAATATCTGGTAACCCAAGGCGTGGACATTGACACTCGCGGGCCGCTGAATCAAAAAAATCAATCATTACACAACGCAATTGTGAATTTATGACAACCACACGAGAATCTGCACAGAGTTACTAACAAACAAAGACGTAAAAATTGAGTCTTATATTTGAGTCATGGAGTTTAATTATTTATTTATTTTCAGTGGCTTTGATATTGTCTCAATGAGCGTAATGTGCGCCAATGTCGCGGGAGCATCAAGTTTTGGTGGGCCGTTTCGTGAAATTTGAAACATCAATACAAGTATTCAGTGAAAAAAAACATTACAATAACTTTTGGACGAATATACCGTATCTACTAATTTGAATATGTAGAATTGTCATTAAGTCAATTTTATCAGAATTGTTGACGGATACGCAGGGATAATATTTCCGGCATTTTGTTTAACGCAAACATATCATAAACAAAAATACAAACATAAAAAAAAAACGAGTCCCGGAGCCAGAAGCAAAGAATATTGTTGACTATTTATTTTACGTTGGCGATAAAAACGATCAAAGCCTACACGAGAAAAGCAATCAGAATGAAACGAATTTGAAAATTTAGGTTCCAAATTCATTCCCACAATTGCGCTCAGCGTTCGTCGCCTATGATCACACAACATCTTTCGAGATCGTCGAACAGAACGCACAGTTCTGCGAAAAAAAAACGAACGTCGATGTCCACCAGGACGCAAGACTTGATACATAATAATAGGAAACGGCATCTGGATGTAGATAGAAGGCGGGAATAATCACACCAAAACCACGAAACATACTTAAGCCTATTTGTAACATAGTAAAAAAATGGAAAGTCTGCTTAAAAATATTTATTGGTCGGGCCGCGAAAAACAGTCAGGCGGGCCGCGGGTTGGGCACCCTTGCTCTAGGCCTTCATGTTTTCAAACTTTGAAAAGCATAAAGTACACACTAACGATCACAAAATTGAGTTTTATTTGATGGCAGCAATTTTTTCGTGTAAGTGCGCCGTGAGTCTATTCCCTTATAATTGTCGCCTCGAACCGCTGGGCTATGGAACAAAAACACGGAAGTATATTTTATGGAACTTTGCTGCTACAAATATGCCGCTGGTCGGACGCATCTGGCCCGCGGGTACTACATAACACCACGTCAGTCAAAATAAATGTATTCCAAATCCATACATTGATCTCAGCAATATCTGCTTCATCGCTATTTCAGTGGAATGTTTCTGGCAATTTCAATCAGCCATAGTCATTGTTTCACCGGTCTTAATTCCTGCGCTGCCCAGATGAGGTACGAGACTTAACATCTCAGTTTAAAACCGATCAGCCATAAACAAAGTTTACGAATCGTTAAGTATGGAGTTCTTATCACTCAAGATATTCAGATTACCGAGCTTAAATAAACCCGACAACCTAATCCCTTGTATGAAATATAATACTTGCAGTCTCAGTTTGACAAAGAAATATCCCCAAAAATCGTATTTTTACTTCCGCCCAGTGAAATGCACAAATAGGTAGGCCCGGTATATAATTTAAAAGTGTTCACAATTCACATATTTTAAATTTAAATTTTTACAAAATGCGAAAGCAAAATATATATTTCATTTCTCAAGTATAGTCCAGGCATGAATGTAATAAGAAAATCATTCACGTAAAATGAATACTTTTAATGATTGCCGATAAGAGCTGAAATAAATAGGCAACACAATCAAGGCATCTGTGGTGCATAGATATGGTCAGCTAACATCCTCATTTATTAAAAATCCTTTTCTTGGAGGCATTCCTTTCATCAACGCTTCTCTCCAATTCTTAGTGCAATAGTAGGACAACAAGATGTCAAATACTAAATAAAAACGGGGCATTAGAAGGAATCCCCATCGCTGTTAATATAGATAATATTATAACATATACCGGTATATATGCATTAGGTTAAATAAGTATTTGAGTATAGATATTCTTTTTTGAGTGACAAGTACATTTAGAGCAACTAAATATTAGTATATAAATAAAAAAAACATTTGTGTTTTGTTCAAAAAAAAACATACATTTGGTTTAAGAAACATACTAAAAATGACTTTTCACAGAAATAATATGGACTTAATATAAAGTGTCCTACTCATAAACAATGGTTTGGAATCTATTGTCAGAAACGATATACATTACGAAACGAGCTGGAAAAGTAAAAACACAAACCCCCTTGTGTGTATCAATATGAAGGTAACTAATTGTGCTCGCCTACTTTACATCAATTTGTGCAAATGGACTGAAACCTATGACCAGGGGGATTTTCACTTGGCTAACACAGACAGTCCCCAAACTCGTAATAGAACTAAAATGAGGAAAATCGGAATAAAATTATGGCCTAACTAACCCTAACCTGGTACACATACTACGAATCTACGATAGTACCATATAGATTTTGATCAGTAACGAACACACCATTGAAGCAAGCAAATAAATATCTTAGCGTCAGAAATGCAAACATTTCTTTTTCCCATACCTTGATTAATAGCAAGCACAGTTGAATAACTGTGATGGTGACCAGATCGGTGCATATATGTATGTATGGGAAGACGTCGACAAGATATTCTTATTTCAGAAGCTCGATCATTGGTCAGTTGTTTGCGGACAGTTTCATCAACTAATCCACCGAGTATATAAATATGAGATGCATCGACAGCGTCTAATTCTGTAATTTTAAACATTTGGAGAATGAAAAAAATTATAATTTATGAACTATTGTTTGATCAAGTGATGTTACAACTTCGCAAACTGTACCCCACTTGGAAGAAGATCAAACATTGAAAAAGTGTTTGAACGAAGACCGCATTCTTGGCAACGACATCACATAATTTATTGAACTTTTATTCTATGATATAAAGGGAGCATTGGTTTTCAACCAGGGTGCCGTTCAGGGTTCCGGCAGCGCAGTCCAGGGGTTGCGCAAGGTTACACTTGAATACGAGAGTCTATATTATTATTCTATGTATATTGAACAAATATACTCTAATACACGGTTCTAATGAACAAATAGTAACTGTTTCGTGTTCCGTGACATATTTTATAATGACAATTACAATCAATTTCACAGGGGTTTCCAGAGCCTAAAGAAATTTTCTATCGTTCCACCATAAAGGTTGAAAACTACTGATATAGAGTTTCATAGTGTTTTGCATTGAAATACAGCAATGTACTTCATTGTTCATCAACATTGCTGGAACAGGGCTTCTGTGTACTTAAAGAGTTTGGTATGTTTTCAATAACATCGAAAACTCTTTGCAGTCAAAATTCTGAATTTCCCAGAAATGTCAGTCGGAATTACAAACTTTTAATGGTGTTGATCGAAATCAAAATTTCTGACAATACCTCAGAATTGGGTCAACAAGGCATTTCCAAAAAGACAATTAAAGAACACCTGAAATCTTGAGTAAGAAATATTTTTCAATTCGAGGAGGTGCCAAAAGTACTTAAGCAGTGATCTACTAAATCAGAATCTTCATTCATAACATCTTACCTATCTTTGCATCCGGTGATAAATAGATAAGATTTTCTTTATCAAACAAAGATAAAAAACTATTTTCTGTCACAGTTATTTTATAATTCTCAAATCCATTGTGTTTTCGAGTACATTCCTGATACAGGTGGGAATCCGAAGAAAAACCTGGAAATTCAAACAAAAATATTGTTTTTTCTTATAACGGAAACATTTTCAGCTAAAAAGAAATATTAATTGCATTTAACTCATATAAATGCACAAATACTTTGAAAGACATTTGATTTCAAATTTTTCTTAAATTCCGTTCTCTTGAAATCAAAATTATGAAGACAGATTTATTTGCAATTGACTGCAATACATGAAAACCTTTATTTCCACAATGCTTTGGATACTAGACTTTGAAATTAGCATGATTACAACATGGATATTATGCAAAGGGATGAAGTTACTACATGTGAATATTTACAGCAGATGTCAACAATTCAAATGTTTGTATGAACAGCCATTCAAAATTACAGCAAACACAAATATTCCTTAGCATTTTCAACAGGGTTATGGAGTCAGGGTTTAAATATTGCATGTTTTTATTGTTGTTGGAATCTGGGCCATAGTCACATTTCAAACTCCCAGGAAATGAGAGTTGAAATTTGAATTCTAATAGTCGAGAGACTGAATTTAAGACCTAATGCTGATAATTACCATGGTTACAATCAACGTAAAAAATTTTGAAAGAAACTCAAAAAACATCAAGTTGAATATGTATTCTCAATTAAAAAAAGAATGAGCACGTCAAAGTTCAGCTTATCAAAATTTTGTTGCCACGGAGTTGGGAGTGCAGTTTTTAAATCGAGCCGCAGTCCAAATACGGGATAACACTGATTTTTAAAAACAACGTTCAGTTTTCACAGTTACAGGCAACTTTAAACAAATTGCAATGATAAAAGTTGCAGCACTGTATTTTTAGGGGACAGAATTTTAAAAAATGCACAGTTGAAATGGAGAAAATGAAACAAACCAGTAAAATACAAAGAAGCAGGAGAAGATGCTTTTCTGTTAGATCCATATAACCTTCCTATTTGACCTGCTAACTTTGATACCTCCTGTACAGATATGATATAATTTACAAATAGTAAATAAGTGACAGAGAATTTGGATTATCAGAGGAAAAAAAATTCATAAATCTTAAGCATTGAATATTTATATAAATTACCCAAATTGAATTTGCTTTTTCAAAGAAAGAGTTAGGAAGCATATTATTATATTTTTCTTCCATTTACAAGATATTTGGATTACATTGAAACTGAAATTTGTTCTTCAAAAAATCATGAAGAATCCGCATAGATTAACATACCCAGAAAGCACAGTTGGTGGTCCACGAAGTTCACAAATTTTGATACCATAATGAAAAAATAAACAATAATCGAAAAAGTTTTTGAATTATAAAAATGTGATGAAACAACTATTAAAACTACCTTGTTATTCATACTATTAGTCCACGACAGATCAACACAAACTTTAAGAGAATCAATACATTGCATAGCTTCTTTTAATCGACAGTTTATTAATGATTTAGCAAGTTTACTTGTAGAATGTGTTCTTGGTGATGGACATGATTCCAGGGTTAAGTCATTGAGCTGTAAAAATTAAACAATAGTTCATGACTGAACAAAAAAGTCAGTATCATGGAGTAGGTGACATAGGTAGCTGGATTTTTCCGTCTATCCCTAACCCATTCAAGTACCTTTGACTGCACAGCTTGCTTTATGCTTCACCTTATAATTCGCTGCATCTTCAATACATATATGCCGTAATGCAGGTCTATAGATCAATGAGTAATTGTTTTTCAAAACGTTAAAAAGTTGGCGTTATTGTTAAAAATCAAACCTTTTCTACTGCTCTTTTTTCCTTTCTGCGTTCCCTTTCAGATTTTCGTTTAAACTTTAATGTTTCAACTTTACGCTGATAACGTAAAAGACGTCTTTGCTGATTACGCTGTTAAAAGTTAATATAATCAAGAGAATAATTCAGCCATAGGTTTATTGTGCAATATTGCAATTTCAAATATTAATATCCTGAAAAGTAGAATGAAAGTGAAAATATGCAAAGTATCCCCCGAACAAGAGTGAAAATAACAAATATCTCTATCATAAAATTATATATTGAATATGGATACTTATAGCAAGGTTGCAAGCCTAAATTTGCAATGACTTCTAGATAGAGGAAAGGATAGGAATAGGACCACTGAAAGAGCAACGTGTGTATTCTGTTACGAGAATTTTCATTGGATACTGGTTCACACAGAGCTTCCATGTCAATATCTGGAGCGGAACTTCTTGGAAGCTGATATAAATAATTCCTGGCTTTGAGAATCGCTACAGTAAGCATAAATGGAGTTTTGTTCCCAATCTAGTATACAAAAGTATTACGATTGTCTTAGAAGAACTACATAAGCCAGAAACCATACTCACAGACAACTCTCTTTCAGTTTTATTTTCACTTTCATCTTGTTCTTCTTTATGCTTTCGAGTTCTAAAAATAACATACCGGTAGTTTTAAAACAGAGAAAAAATGTAAAAGCAAAAAGTGTTTGATCAAAGATCTGAGTTGTGCAATGGTATTTCACAGATTCTGCAGATTTTTTCAAATAATCTCACAGCAATAATTGACATAATGGCATTGTTGTGAGATTGAAACATTAACCGGTTAACCAGAAAAATATTGTATCAACTCTATCAGCCCCTGACATTGTGACCATGAATCCCCCAAGCAATAATAATAAGCAATGTATCAGGTAAGGATGATACATATATCTGACATAAACGTAATACCTACCTTACATAGGGTTGACAAACATAGTGAGGAAAACCATTTACAGTGATTGGACAAGCTTCATCATCCTCCTATTGAAAATTAAAGTTATAAAAAATTTGGAAATTAAGGTGAACGATATTGAACATTTTCAGTTTTTTCTTACGTGAACTTCTGAACAAATTGTGAATTAATACAAACCTGACAAGCTTGGTTGATCTCTTCATTTATATTTTCCATGTCATCAAGATTTTGTGCCCTACCGAGTGCTAATTGGAAGTCGGGATAGACCTGTAGAAAAAAAGTTTTAATGAAGTTGAAAATGTCACATATCAAGTCTGACATGACTGAAGCAGAATCATATACTATTCCAAATACATCCTAAATATTTTTTAATATCGAAAATTTCCAAAATTGGGTCATATTCAACGAAGGATGCACAGATCATTTAGTATTCATAGAAACTGAATTTCATAACAAAAATGGTTAAAATATCCATTATTCATTTCAATTGATTTCCTAATTTTGGTCAAAGTCAAATTAAGTCAAACTTTTGTCAAATAATCAGATATCAAATGTTATATATGACAAATGTTCAAATGAAAATATTTCTACCATCAAAAATTTACAATCACAAATATAGTCAAGTTTTATTCACAGTTTTTGAGTGAATGCAATAAGGAAGTCGATACAACTTTACAGACCAATTTGTTTGAGGCAGAATATAAAGGTATTCCACATAAGATAATACAGATATATAAATATTACTTTCAAAGTATGAACCCATAGCTTGAAAAGATGGGATCTCACAAAACTGATGGGACATTGATGGATCCGAACAAGGGCAAGATACTCTTTTGTCATCTTATACACACTAGGATTTTCTCCTGTAAACGAAAAGAAAAAATGAACATAAATGAATCTAGTTAGAGCATGAACATATGCTAAAATTTTAGTTCAAATAATGTTCAAAGTTTCACATCAACTCTTGTCTGATAGATGAATGAAAAACCTCGATAGCAATAAATATTACTTTAAATTTAAACCACGTTAACAGGAAATGTTAGAAATACGATATAACTGATTAAAATTTGCTTGCTGAACATTGAGAATAACATCTTTCAAAAGTCAATATTGAACTATATTCTTGGAATTAAATTGAACAACATAAAAACGCTGAACTTACCAATAAATATACAAGGATTGGATAAATGGGACTCCGCCACCATAACACCATCTACTCCTGTTTGTTCAATACATTGATGTATGTCTTCTAAATTTTGGATGTTTCCATTTGATATCACAGGAATTTGTAAATTTTTCCTGGAATATTTGAAAAAATAAATTGCAATTTAGAAAAGTATCTGGGGTATGAATGACATTTGTGAAAAAAATTTGTGTCATAATTCATCTTGATTGATTGTATAACCAATGAGAAATTGATAGGAAAACTACTTTTGTAGATCCATAGCTAAAGATAAAAACTTACTTCACTTCTTTCACTTGATTCCAATCGGCCAAACCAGTCATTATTCCTTTCTGCTCAATAGTTCTACCATGTACTGATAACATACTACATCCGGCAGATTCCAACATTTTTGCATAAGCTACAGTTTTCTCCACCTTCGGTATCAAAGAAATTTATGAGAATTCAAAATAGTTTAAAAAAATCGTATTTTACAAAACCGAAAGCTCGACACTTCTAATAAATTTTCTACACTTTAGAGATCATTTTGTTTTGTGATTATTAGATTTGCTCTTATATAGATTCATAGTCTGTACAATTTAGACAATTGAACTATTGTACAGGGGGTTCCTAAAGTCTTTGAAATCTTACATAGTGTTTGTTACTCCACCAAAAAGGTTGAAAACCACTGTTGTATGCTATCATGCCAAAAGTTAATAGTACAGGACAATGTTCAGAGTGAACTGCATGAATACCAGTCATATTAAATATATCTTACATACCGTACCACAGACACTTAAAGTAGATATTCTTTTTCTCAAACACAAGGCTAACAGATTAAAAGCAAACTAGCTTGAACTTTGACAATTTTTTAAATTAAATCATGCTTTGTCAATTTCCACTGACCTCTGGGAAGATTCTGATTTTTGCTGTAACCGGGATATCAAGCACATCGTTAGCAGCATAAATCATTTTGTGTAGCAACTCCCAACTGTCTTGTAAGAACGCACCAAAATGACCTGTTGTATATAAATAGAATATGCAATAATATTGAATCTAGAAAAAGGGATTGAGAAGGATTTAGCTGGTTTGGTTAAGGTGAAAAAATAGGATATATCTACTGTTTTAGCTATATCCCACACATTCAAAATCAATGACAGGTTGCTTTGACTGTGCAAAATTTTTGATAAGAAGGATTTTGCGATAAAAAGCAAACATATATTATAAAGATTAAATTATAGTGTCATTACATAACAATAAAATCGAGCTATATTAAGCTATTTTTGATACAAAAAATGCAAATAAAAATGTAAACGTGGACTATTTTTTTTTACAAAACATGTAGTTTTTTTCCGAAAACAAAAATGTCTTTGAGAATTACAGCCATTGAATCAGACAGTGAACTTCAACCTGATTTAACCCTGCTATTAAATCAATTTCTACTCACCGCGTCTTGCAATGTGTTGAGGACAACCAAGGTTGAGATCAATTGCATCACAGAAAGGTTGAACTATTTTTGCGGCTTTCAATAGCTGTTCTGGGGTATTTGCACAAAATTGGACTATCAATGGCCGGTCTTCTTCACAGGAAAGGTCCTTCAACACCTAAATACAGCAAACTTTAAAAGTTGATTGTTTATCATCGGCTAATAAAACAAATCAAATATGTCTCACCTTTTTGCGATATGTTAAGTCTTTTAATATTACATTTGCATTAAACATTGGTGTAAAACATAATTGTGCTCCATATTTTCTCGCTAAAATTCGCCATGCCAGCTCACTCTGGTCAACCATAGGAGCCAGAATATATTTCGATTCTCCAAGAACATGTTTTATAGATTTTGTTTTTTTGCTACTTGCTGAGCTGATGAGCATTCCACAAATAGTATAAAAAATACTTCAAGAAAGTTGAATAGTAATCGAGAAGTAAAAAACTGAAGAACTAAATTTTAAAAAAATCATAGAAGAATGTTATAAGCATGAAATGGAAATATTGAGAAAGACAGGTTCGATCGGAAAACACAATTAAGGTATTAGAAGTTTATTCATTATTTAATCCTCAAGAGATTAATGACAGCATGTAAACATTCTGATGTAACACCAACAAGACTGCATGACCCTGGAAATAAAGCATGGTTGTGCATAATAATCCTGTTCAAATAACAGGCCAATAATGTTATCAATTTTATTTCATCTCAGCCGTTGCAAGTGACTACTGGTGCCCTAAAAGCTGATATTTACATATAAGTTATATACTTCAGATAACTCAATAAATAGCAGACAACATAAGGCTTGGCATCCAAATAAATATTACCATTCACAGCACTATTTACCAATTCCAAATTAAACAGACTTTTGATATCTATTGGAACTCACCATGCACAAATTAAAATACCGGGTCAAAATTTAATTTGACTTACAGCAGCGCTCAAAAATTCCTACAGTCATTTGAGCTTAATATTAAAGATGTCAAAAGCAGCTTAGCCCAACAAAACAGCAAAATGCTGAAACACAATACCGCATTACTGATCTAACTTCGCAGTTCGATTATTTCAGTACACTATATTCTGATAAGGGTCAATGCAACAAGAAACAAGATCCAAAGTACTTTCAACTAATGCATGAGGTACAGGGTTGCAACTCTTCCAATCTGCCAGACAGTATAGTGATGACTGTAAATGCAAGGGTGTCACTCATGTTGAACAAAGGGATTGGGAATTGCTTCCATGCCATCCTGTGGACATATCAAAACAACATTTGTTCCTCGACATACAGTCAGTCCAAGCTGTCTTGTATCTTCTGTGAGTTTGTATGGATCATCTGGATCCCGAAGAAACTCTGTGGTACTGTCCAGTACAAGATTTAAAAGTGGGTCAAATCCTTTCAAAACTCCTGTTGCCTCTCGTCCGCCGTGAAATTTAACCCTTATAGGTCGATCCAAATATTTTGAAAGGTCTAAAATGCTCTCCTTTTTCTTCCTTTCTGCCATAGTGGTGTTTTATTTTCGAAATATTCAACTGAGCCAACGCGCCAAGCCAACAGAATACAGGAATAGGTGTCAGAACAACCAAACAACTGGAACACCAAGTCTCGAAACACGCGCTGAAAATGGCTGTGACGCTAGCACTAATTTCGGCCTGTGGTAAGTAAATTTTATGTTAAGTTTGCTCAAATCAATGTTCTTATATGTTGAGTTATGCGAACTTTTCACAGATCTACAGATAATTACTCAAGTGTACATTTGGTTCATTGGTCAATCAATATATGCAATATACCGTGAAAGCTACGTGAATTCTCGTTTGTACAAAGTGTTGCCCTGTCCTTTTGATCAGTGTTCTGTATGTATGTTAATTCGTCTCACAATAATAAGCAATATAAACACGTTGGGCATCAATTAAATCGATTTAAAAGTTATTGCCGATATTTTTATCGTGTGTTCAATTTTATGTTAGTTATGCTCGTCTTCCGGGAAATCTCTGTTTTTGTTTGTTTGTCCGTTTGTTGTTGCCTAATGTACTAGATCACAATGTAGCACTGGTATTATATATATTTTACACATGTCCTCTAAACTCTATCACAATGTGCTTTTAGTGTGTGATCGTGGAACTAAAATATCTGCCGACTCATTCTCCGTCTTTTTTATATTTATATTGTAACAATTAATTCCGACTTCTTAATCAATAACAGTGTTAAATTGGTCAGGAGCCTTGATGACCTTCAACGGTCTGGCATACTGGCCAACACAAAACAATGTGTAAATTGGACTACTTCTATAAAAATCATCGATATTGTTTTATACTGTTTTCATTATAGGCTAACTCTATATAAAGAAACCGATATTATTTATTATTGTTTTTTCATTGTTTGTGGAAATAAATCTCTCTCTCTCTCTCTGCCTCGTTTTATGCCAGAGCGACCAAAATAAAATTGATTGGTACTGCAGTAGTAGCCTACTGCCTACTACAGAGCAATGTGACTATAAACCTAGTGCCTAACGCGGGACTGTCCCGCCTAAAGCGGGACGTATGGTAAGCCTACCGATGTCACATATAGAAAAGGTAGACCGTCACAGTAATTAATATATTGCCATTTCTCACATCATAAAATTAATAGATGTAGCTTACTGATAATCGCCGTTATTTGAGTTATTTTAAAACAGACCTGGGGGCGATTCATATGGTCTCTGCGGGCGACTTGGTTCCCGCGGGCAACGGGCTGGTGAGCCCTGCTGTAAAGTAACCTTAACGCCACAAATTCTTCTGACTGGTGTTCTCTTCGATAGTTTTGAGGTTTTTTCTTCTTGAAATAATGCACGTTTGAAATAGAGATGTACCGATGTATCGATATCGGCCATTTTTTCGGTATCGGCCATGTATCGGTATCGGTTAGATTAAGGCCGATATTTCCGATACATTTATCTTTTTGATACGGTCCAGAATGTTTTAAAAGTTAAGTAAGAATACTAATTTTTATTTTTTGTCTGGAGAGATCGTGAGCTATGAGCCATACATGTCCCCACCCCCGTGAGGGAATAGGATTCACCTGTTTTTAGCTATTTATCAGCAAAACTAGCTAGACTAATTTGGCTATTTTCGCTGTCAAATTTTTATACTGACATTTTTTAATATTACATAGTAATTATGAAGAAATATATCAACACGGCACATAACAAAAAGCAACTAGGCGCCCAGTTTATTAAATCATATAGTGGAGTTGGAGTCCTTATTAACGGCACATGCACTTTGGGCACGGCTTTGAATTCTGACTGTTCGTCGTCAATTACGAGTGTCACTTAGTCCGTCGACGTCGATAAACTAAATTCCGACACAATTATCCCTCTACGCAGGTATTAATTTTAATTTTGTTTAACTACACAATTTCTTTATAGATATATTGACATGACCGCATAAAGCCCTAGACTAGTAGACTGTCTCAAAATATATGATAGCAATTGTAAAATATTATAAAAAAGTGAAGTGAAAAAACATCTTCGACGGTTATAGGTAGGCCCTCTTCTTGTCGGTGCCGATTGATATTCTTTAATGTTGGCTTTGATTTATTGCGGCGACGATTACGATTAACCACAAAATAAAATATTTGTAAAATGCTTTTAATTTGAACAAAAGACGGCAGCGCTACAATGTGTGGGCGATATTCGATATTCTTTCGAACACGAATAACGAGATTCGAAGGTCGTGATATTAACATTAAATTCGAATTGGACATCCCGCTTATGAGTTTTCTAATTGAACACCGAGATTACTAGCGTCACTAATCAAAAGCATCTGGATACCAAACATCAATTTCATATTATGTGATATCTCTTTTTCCGATCTGAAATAATGTGTACTATGAACAATGCTCAAAGACCATTGTTTTAACCCGTCTGCCCTACACAGCACACCTAATTGAGTAATAATTACATAGTATCGGAATATCGGCCTTTTTGTAGTATCGGTATCGGCGTTTTTAACTGGTATCGATATCGGTATCGGCGACAAAAGTGGTACCGGTACATCTCGAATGTGTACCAGGTTAGGGTTCAGGTTATGCGACATCTTGGTGCACATACTTCAGGAGCACCGTTAATTGTACCATGTACAATTATTACTCTATTTCATTGGAGGTATGTAAAATCCGTCATTTTCCCATTCATTTAATAAAAATCAAAAAATGACTGAGTGGAGTATAAATCGCCATCATGGGGTTTCGATTTTATATTTTCAATTTATATAACATATGTGAAGCAAGTTAGGCTTCGAGCTTTCAAAAGGTTCTACGTCGTTCAATTGCTAAATGCTTCTCTAATGTAACGTTAAAGTCCAGTTTTCTGCAGAGCAATTTATATATATAACATTACTTGATGGTTTAGTGAAAATTGTAGTTATGAAAGCTCGACTTGCGCATTTTTACATGAGTTTTCTCAAGTTTTTAACTGAAGCTATAGTGAGATCGATTGCTTTTTCCGACCTGTTTCCGCTTACTTGTGGTGAGGATTGCAGGAAATCATTCTGAGATATTGCTCAACGAGAAACGATATGAATAAAGTATGTTACAGCTAAGTAACCAGCAGTTTAGTCTGAAAGAATTATTAATCGGCAAATTTTGTGACTTAGTTTGCACCAGAATCGCGTCACTTACGAGTTTGCGATGTTTTCATCTCTGTTGACTTTTAAGTTAGTGATACACATAAACAGTCATATACACTTCGAAGGAGTATAATATATGTCAACAAATTATTGTTTAAGTACTAGTTGTGATGTGATTGCGAAATGTGATTTCCGATTGAATAACTAGGCTACTTATCCCTAGCACATGGTGCGTTTGTTGTTAGTTTGGTGGCTGTTATATTTATCGAACATGTTTTAAACGTCTTTTTCCATGAATGTTGTCTGTGAAGACTGGAGTTGCACCAGTAATCCGCAAAATATATGTGGATAAGCTATTCACGAGTAAATACAAATAGGTCATTTACAATAAATTCTTTGTAAAAAAAAATTATTTTAAATAAATAGGCTTTAGTAAAAAAGAACTCGACTTAACAAGCAAATTGTACTCGAACTATTTTTAGACTGTATTTTGAAGGCAATACGTCTCATTATACTGTGAAAGAGCATTCTTGAAAAGGGGCTATAAATGTACTGGCTAAAGAAAAACAAATTAAATTATTTTATACGAGCAGTGAATACAACACTTTTCAAAATATGCAAGAAACATATTCATATTTGAATTCACGTACCTGCAGACCAACAAAATTGAAAAGTGCGCCATTGCTCAGATTATATTTCATACCTAAAGACGTTGATAAATGCTTGGCTGCGTTATGTGAGTTATGGTTTTCATACAGACACTATATTAATGAAAGGTTTACCTACAAAATACTTTTACGCTTGAAATATTAGCAAAAGAATTTCTCGTATCAAAATCAACAACCAAGTTCATTTTTCAGTCTGTTCGCGAGGTTGTACAAAAGCTATAAAGAGACAGAAGACAATAACTACAATATGATTATGTTATGTTCATTATGCTGCTTTCATTTTATTGTAGAAATAATCATTCTAAATATTTGTGACTGCGGTTGTCTGTTTTACAAGAGCTAACGAACTACTTACGAAATGGGCAAACGGTTAAATGGCAAAGATGGAAGCGCCGAAAAAAGAGTTATCACCTGGAAAAAACACTTCGACTACCTATTTAGTTTACTGGGACTCATGATTTTGTAAATGTATGGAGATTTCCGTATCTGTGCTACAAAAATGGCGGAGGTGAGAATTGCACTGCAGAGTTGACTTACTTATAATAATATTGGCCGGGCAATGTTGTCATCTTGTATTTAGTGAATTTATGAAGTTGAGGCACTGGTCGGTCTAGCCTCCATCTCAGTGTATGTGGATGACACCTTTTCGCGATCGTTTGATATGAACATTGCCCACACAGATAAATATGATTTAGGTCTTAGTTTCTGTCCTGTTGACTTTCAGGTGATGGATATTATTTTCTGCCCTGATAACTTCCGGATTGCTATTTGAAGTAGAGTGGTTATGATTCTGACGTGAAAACAAATATTTCTTGACCAATATTGACTACAGTTATTGGACACGTAGTGGACATAACGATCGTTTCAATATTATGTTGTTGTTGTTGTTGTTCTTTGACACGTTTTTAAAAAGTCGCTTTTCTCTTCGAATACTGGACCAATTGCTTTGAAATTTTCAGTGGTTAAAGATAAAAATTTTCTCCAGAAGGCTATTACTTTTTTTTTCGCTATGACGTCATCAAAATTATGTGACTCTACGTGTCCATATATTTGAGCATAGCTCTCTAGTTATTCTAACGAACATAAATGATTCCTATCGGGTTATTGCATTGGTTCCAAACCTTTTTCGTTAATTACTTTCCTTTGCCTATTTTGGTATCCTTTATTCCCCCCGGTGCATAAAAACTACTCTGTTTTTTCAATCTTTAATGAATACTTATCTAGTGTCATGCGCAAGAATATTAGTAATATTGGAGCAAATAGCCTACAAGGTCAAATTCCTCCTCAAGAACGACAAACCTCCTAACTGGGGAGGAGTACTTCTCCGGTTTGCAAACATTGGGTTAAAGAGTTAATTTTATAAACTTTTGACTCAGGACCAGTATGTTCCCCAGCTTTACTTTTTAGGGGGGGGGGTGTTTCAAAATTTAGGGGGTGGTAAATAACTTGCTGTTAGATATAAAACTAGGCTATTTGTATTCTTAAAAAAATGGTATGTATTTAAGAAACGATGTAGGCTACATGGGGGCCCCCCAAGTTGATTGACGCGAGCCAAAATCCACAGCAGAATGTAATTGTAGGGCCAGAAAAGGGGAGCGAGGAAAAGTGCGGGACGACACGGCTGGGGTTCAGGGCGCGCTCAAGCGCCCTGAGAAAATTTTGAGAAATAGGCACCAAAATAGGCTCTAAGCTTGATTTTAGATAACCTAACATCGCAGTTTGTTATGTAATGAAATCAATAATTATAATATTTAGCTGATAGAATTCCCGGGGAATAGATAACAAGCACGGCTTTCAACCGTAAATAAATACTACTACGTTTCAACAAGTAATTTGCAAGTTGCAACTGATAGTGACTAATGAAGTTACTTGCTCATCTGGCATTGTATGAATGGCTACTTATGGCTTGTTTTGTTACACATTTCTAATTTTTTTGAACATGTTTGTTTGACTTTTGTATGAATTAAATTTTGGAATAAGCTCGTCAACTGATCATAATGTCGCATAATGTTGTATTCAGAACTGAAATATTTTGTTGGTAAGAAGACAAATCGCTCAAGTTTGATTCTTTTCAATAAAGAAATAAACAACGCTGTCATTCATCTAAAAAAAGTCTGTTTTCAGTGCCTAGTTTTCGTTTTGTGACATCTTTAAGCTTTCTTAATATACGGCTGATATCTAATATACTGCAGTGTGTAATCCTAATACCCATACGTATACATAAGATACCGGAATAATTCAATTGTTACGAAATAAACGTGCTTAAACTGTGATAATGATGTAACAATAGACGGTATCTAAAACTCAAAAGGTACCACATGAAGGGTTAAACTATTTCACTCAAGTTCGGCGGGCCATTTTAAATCGTCACGCGGGCCGTAATTGGCCCGCAGACTGCGGTTTAGAACCCCTCAGTGTGGAATCGCACCTCAAAATTAGGGGGGGTGTTTGAAATTTTAGGGGGGGTGTTCACCCCCTATAGGGGGGGTGTAGGGAAATCACTGCTCAGGACATATATATATCAATGTGATCTGATAAAGAAATCCGCTTCCTTTTGCGCATAGGTTAATGTGATGACAACTTTTAGTATTACGTTCAGCAAAGGGCAAGAGAAATCGCGTAAATTTATTCTTAATATAACTTTTATTACAGGTATGCGTTCAATATTTAATGTCTAACCCTTTTTTCATTATTTTATTTAGGTGCATTTTTGATCGCATACTGGGTGTTTATTATTGTGATTATGTGATTTTTTAGAACTTTGCTTATTAAGACAAAGTTTCACTATATACACGAATGTACGTGGGTTCAAATGTACGGTCACCTTTTTTTGTAATGGTATGCTCATTGACAGGCATTTCAATGTGATCAATAAATATACACACTGCACGAAAACTTCTTTGAGCGCAACAGAATGTTTGAACGTAAACAAAGCCATATCAGCTTATGCAATGAAAAATTCCAGATCAAATTCCTTCTATCGCATGCCAAAATAAGAAAGCCGCAGGAGACCATTCTTCAAATTGCAAGTGACACACATTAGACCGAAAATTTGGTTGGATTGGTAATATCAAACACCCTGGTTAAGAGCCGTGTTCAGATGAATGTGCTGTTCCAAGTCAGGAAGGTCATGGGTGATCTTGTAAATATCGTTTTCTTTTATGTCAATCGGAGTTTAAAATGCTACAGCCGGTAAATGTACCGTTTGTGGATTCTCTCGGCGGGCCGGAGTCTTCGGTCTCCGAAGTGTTGCCCTTGCATGAGATACAACATTATCAATATTTTGTGATATTACGCGTCACAGTAAGAAAAATTCGAAGTGAAAAAATGCAAGGATTACTGAGAGAATTGCCATTCCCTAATGTCAAATATTTACAAAAAATTGTAAACACCTTAAATTTAGGGCCTTCAATGATAGCTACGATGGAAACTGTCAAAGATAACTTCGAAACTTGCTGGTATACATTGAATCAAATATGATTTAATTTATACTTGAAAAAAACTTCTAGTTTTATCGTTTTACCAGCCTTGACTTCTGATACAACCAACTCTCTTTCGTCGACCACTGTGTCAGTTAGATTCCTAATATTGAAATATAAATAAATTTAGCTGGAAACTGAATTTATTTGTTACATTTAACAATCAAGTTCCCTCAAATGAATGCGTTTTCACTGCGTCCAATATTGGTAATCCAAGATATTTGTCATTCCGAAATAAATATGATAAGGGATAAATTCCATCAATTTTGTTACCTGATGGAATCAACAACAAAGATTAGAAAAAGTGAAATTATTTATGCTTAATTCAATATCTGAAAGGAAAAATCTATTAAAACAGATTTAATAAAATATACCACACCATCTTGTTTTAACAATTTCTTTCGTAATTGCGTACTTGTGACTAGTTTGTGGAAAAGCTTTAAATGCAGTTCTTGCGTCAATGAGATCAGTCATCTAGTCACGAAGCTTGTGGGAGATAATGTTACTTCGCCATACATTATTGTGGGCAAAAATGCTGAGTTTGCACAAGTTTAGTCTTAAAGTTGGATCGGGAGAAGCAATGGGTGTTAGTGTTATCGCCATTTTGGTCAAATGTAAATGGCTAACGATATGACTATTGTATTGTTATGAAAGGGGTAATTGAACTATTGGTAATTCGATCTAGGGGTAACAAATTAACAATACTAAAAATTTTGGCAACCACTGGTCTAATACAAAACATAACACTTTAAATAAAAGTATTTTTTTCAAATATAAACGCTTTATTATTAAAAGATAAATTTTCGTATCAACCTCAGATTGAAAAAATAGCGATACAGTATGATGACTCATATTGAAATGTAGATTTTTGGTTTTTGTATTTCTTCCAGGATTTGGCCAAATTTCTCATCACTCACAGAAAATTTTAATGATTGATCGTCATGATTCTTTTTCGAATCTTTCCATGTCCAAAAGCAGTCGAAGCAAATCTGTAAAATATACAGAGTGTTAAAAAAATAACGCACATTTTATTCCTCAAAAGTGGAAAAAGTAACGCAAAATTCGGCACCGTCTTGTCAAAAAAATAGGGACCGATTATTCCCACAAAAGAAATGCCACACCAAACAGTCAATCCAGGCAAATTAACGTTATTTCAGATAGATCATGTGATGCGAGTTTGTAGCATTTTAATAAACGCAATTATGCTGATTCAAATGACTATTTAACTCCAAATGGCCTCGCCTGGCAGATGATCTTATCGATTCGTGAAGGCTCTGCTATAAATATTTCTTCAAAAATTCCACAACTCTGCTTTCGCCTGTCTGTATCATCTTCGAATAATGTGAGATCTATAGCCAAGCTCTTTCAATGTGTTGAACACAGTAACGTGAGACACATCGTAATCTGAGGCAACGGATATTTATATTGTAGCGAATGTGCATTGTGTAACTATGGATTATAATGTATTTAACCCTTTCATATTAATAGCATGTAATATTTCACAAAATAGTTCACGTTATGTTTCGCAACAGCGATAATGCATTCGTTCCATGTATTGCCTTTCTCGTTTCGACCAATTTGATGACGTATCGTTTCCGGTTTGTCGAGAGGACTGTATAATATCGTGCCCTTTGTTTCACTTGTAATCTGACTGTAATCGTACTGCATTAGAATTAAGTGTGTTACAATTTTATCTGTATTTGGAATTTGGATCGTGCATCTTTTCAATAATATACAACAATTCGGCATTCAACATTGTGTGCTTATGCTTATTATCGTCTGAGGGAATCCAGATTGGAGTCACATCACATAACACGTGTCAATTTAATAACGTGGGAATCGAACTTTTGAATATTAGGGTGATCAGTCTTTATCCCTAAGACTTGCATCGCTTCTCCCTATAATATCAATATATTGTAAGACAACAGAAAATGAATACGTGCTTGCAAAGTGAATTGAACGCGTATGGTAACTATAGGCGTAAAAGAAAAGATTCTAAAACTGAGTGTGTTGAACGTCAAGTATGATGAATTAGCTTTATATGTCATAAGTTTAATTATCGTTATCTATGACGTGATTTGTTGCAATGACAGAAATTTTTCATTTTTTAACTTTTAACACGCTAATTCTCCATTAGTGATTACAAGCGGTACTGGACATTTTCGTATATATATCTGATGATCTCAGAATTGAATTGAATATTTTTTGAAACGAATCGAGAATATTTGGGAGATATGTGATTGTATGTGACTTTTTTATTGTAATGGGTCCTCCAAACACAGGAATTATTTAAGAAAAAAACATAGAATTCTTCACTCATACAATTTGCAGAGCGTTCACACACAATAAAATACATGTTTTATCAATAACTTTCTTTCAGGCAGATATTATCATTTGGAGCGAGGAGTCAGTCTCACAAATAAGAACCAATTTTCACGAATGTCCAATTAGTGTACACTATGCATACAATATTGTAACAGCAAGCGCTTCCATACTTTGAGCAGATCAAAGCGAGTATGTGACTGAAGCATATACTTTGCTTACCTGTCTTGGATACGTCACAAATTCTATGTTGCCACAACAGAGGATTTGCACATACTACGTGATTTTTCTGCAAGGCGGACTGATCCAGAGACACAAGTTAAGCGTATATATCCTCTTTCAGACTAAGAGATAGCTAAATAGGAGGCCGAGACACTGATGGCAGAGTTTCCATTAGTATACAATCTAAGTCTTCCGAGGTTTAATGGAATTGCTGGTTATATTTTCATCGTTTTGCTAATATCTCACATTTCATTTGAAGTCACGACACAAGGCAGGCCTGGCGTAATAAATGAGCATCGCGTTTGAGTTTGGTAAATCTACAAAACCGGAGCTTGGGCCTGCAAACAGTCATTTAGCTTTAGCAGTTTTTTCTAGAATAGTTTTGAGTTGCTATGAGGTTCACATCGTCATTTCGTGTAAGGTTCGATTTTTCCAGGAAAAGTAGGCAAGGAAGAAGCAGTGCTATACAGGTATCTCGATACATCTGTATTTAACTTTTGATAGGGAATTACAGATAAAACAAGAAACGCCAGGCACTGGGGCTGGCCAGGATTTCCGAAAGGGGGTCAAAATCGTGATCCGAAATTCCGATGCAACGGCTTTCGAAACGGTCTCGCGATTACGAGTTCATTAAAAGAGCTTTTTCAGGTATAATGACTTTTTCTGTTGCGTAATATTCAATCCATGACAACTGCGAGAATTTAAAATGCTTTTCTATATTAATTTAATTGTGTTTAAGGTAACTCGTGGTTGCGTCGCCCCACGGCAAAATTAAAGCATTACTACTCTAAAAGTCTAAAGCACCACGGCAATCTGCGGACGGAATATTGTGTGGTAAACTGTCCAATTATATTTAGTTTGGATACGTATTTATGCGATCTTGCGAATTCGTTATTGCCGTTAAAAAAATCCCAAGATCTGCTATAATCTCAGAGAGTACAATTGAACTGTGTACAATAAAAACAAATATTATTATATCAAAATAGGGGCTCCCGAAGTATGCGAACCAAGATGGCGGACATCGGAAAGTAATATGTGTACTAGGTTAGGGTTAGGCCATATTTTAGGTATAAATACTACGGGAGACTCTTGGCTAGTCTTCGAACTGATAATAGGACTAAAATAAGGAAAATTAGAAAAAAATTATCGCCTAACCCTAACCTGTTACCCATGTTACGTTCCGATGTCCGCCATCTTGGTTCGCATACTTCGGGAGCACCTCAAAATCTCTCCTCGAAATTCCTGCGGAGATGTTTCTGAAACGGTCGACGCGATACGGGCATATTTAAAATGTTTAGCTTTGTTAATTTAGTTGTGTTTAATTTAACCTGCGGTTGCGTCAACAACTACTCTGAAATACCACGACAATCCGCGGACGTAAAAATCGTCTTGTTGCGATTCGTATTTTTGCGAATTCAAAAAATCTGAGATGTTCTAGCAACACTGACTTGACTCTACTCTGCCGCAATGCTGCCATTCAAATTATTTTAAATATATATATCACCGTTAAATCCCCAAGTCTGCAATATTTTGGGGAATGAAATTTATTTCAAAAAATTAATTGAATATACAATAATTATCTAAAATCATCATATTCCGGGCCGCGTGGGTAGTTTCAGAATTGATAAAAAGGTACTTCTCGCACACAATGGACTGCTTAATAATGTATGCCGTACGCACACGAAATTTTGCGATTCACAATGTCTAAAGAAGCGTTTTAATCTGTCGCGGGCCTCCTAAAACAACACTTGCGTGTTCTTCGTTTTATTTTTAGTATTTTATACGGCCGCTTTTCAATCTAGAAAATTTGGGCTGCGGATTCAATCCTTTATTTATCTTTGGCATCTCGTTGCTGAAGATTAAAGTATAGATATGAAAGAATATTTGATCGAGAATATCGATCAGAGACCGAAGACTTATCGATCGAAAGTTAGGGGATCCCTCAAAACAGCGCTCTTACTTCATAGTGACACCTTGTGTCCCATCACCAATTAATTAATAACTAATAACTCGCTAATTATACGACATAATTCATCCAAAATCAATAGGCTTCTGGTACGACATATGATGAATGCACATGCAAAATCTGGAGCAGATTCAATCTCGCTTTCGTGAGATATCGCGTGCATCTAACAGACAAACAAACAGACAAGCCGGTAGGCGCCCAGTTGGATCTCTATGGTGGCGCATCGTTGTCACGCGTAAAATTTAAAAAAAAATGAAAAAATAAAATGAAAAAGCGAAAATAAAAAAATAGTTGTGAAAAAACATAAAAATAATTGAAAAAAAAGGAAATGAAAAAAAAAAATTAAAAAAAAAAAACGAAAAAAAAACAAAAAATTAAAAAAAAAAATTAGATAAAAAGAAAATAAAAAGGTTGACAACGATGGTTCGCCTCGTGGCCCATCGTTGTCACGCGTTTTTATTTTTAGAAAATTTGATGTTGCTTGGGACCAACGTTGTCAGGCTTAATCCTACACGCACAAATGTGTTTCCTGGGTTTCTAACTCACTACTGATTTTCATGAGCAATATTTAATAAATTCAACATGAAAATGTTCTATAAATTCTTCATGCTACAAGTTCAACCACAAGCAATATAATTATAATAATGATAAGAGAATATAAAATTGAATACGAAAATTTGTTTTTACGTAGAAGGTAATTTAATTGGAAAATGCTGCTTAACTGCTCAGTTGTCTGGACACTCGTGCGATGCCGGTACGGTCTGACCATGCAATCACTCATGAAAGAATGGGAGATACGGATAGTCTCGTAGAATATAGACTACTGAAACACTCTCTGCGCCTGCCCCATACCGTACAGCCGTAACGTACCGATCCAGACAAATGATAAATCGCCCTTGCTCAACCATTTATTTCAATTCATACCTCGACTCACTATATTCTACTAGGATCGAGGTATGGATTGAAATAAATGGTTGAGCACGGGCGATTTATCATTTGTCTGGATCGGTACTGTACGGTATGGGGCAGGCGCAGAGAGTGTCTCAGTAGTCTATATTCTACGAGACTATCCGTATCTCCCATTCTTTCATGAGTGATTGCATGGCTACCGGTACGGTCAGACGCAAAGGAACTATAACCGACTACCGGTATTTGGTAAGACGGTACCGGCATCGCGAGTGTCCAGACAACTGAGTAGTTAAGCAGCATTCTCCAATTCAATTACCTTCTACACGCGAAAACAAATTTTTCGAATTTTCGTATTCAATTCTATATTCTCTTATCATTATTATAAATATATTACGTCTTGTTGAACTTGTAGCATGGAGAATTTATAGAACATTTTCATATTGAATATTGCTCAAGAAAATCAGTAGTGAGTTGGAAACCCAGGGAACACATTTGTGCGCGTAGGATTATGCCTGACAACGTTGGTCCGAAGCAGAAGCAAATTTTCTAAAAATAAAAACGCGTGACAAGGATGGGCCACGAGGCGGACCATCGTTGTCAACCTTTTTATTTTCTTTTTATTCAATTTTTTTTTTTTAATTTTTTTTTCCATTCTTTTTTTTTCGTTTTTATTTTCAAATTTTTTTTTTTTAATTTTAATTTTTTTTTTCAATTATTTTTATGTTTTTTCACAACAATTTTTTTATTTTCGGTATTTTATTCTTTATTTTCAATTTTACGCGTGACAACGATGGGCCACCATAGATCTCCGCCATTGCTTTGAGGCCCGCATCGTTTCAGTTTACTAACTGATTAGGAGACACTACTAAAAACGCCAGTTCATTTAATTGAACGCTGCGCGTTCCGCTGAGTTCATTTCAAGCGCTGCGCGTTTCGTAGTCTTACTTGCGTGACTGGTATATTGTGACTGAAAATTAAAAAATAATCTCCACTAAAATCCCTGAGGCTTTTCCAGTTTATGGAGTATTGAGACCAAAAACAACCTATTGGAAAGAGTACTTTGCTATGCGGAAGGTAGCGTTCTTGGAATTTTAATTTTCGACTTGGTTGGCGAGTCAAATCTCAAGCAAATAATAATTCCGTATATCAAGAACACCTGCACCGGCTCACCAGTTCCGTTGAGTTCATTTTGAACGCTGCGCGTTCCGTTGACATACTCACGTGACTGATATACTGTGACTGAATGAGAAAATGATGTTCACTGAAATCCCCTAGGCATTATGATTACAACTTAAGCTGAAGGAACATATATACATGCAAGACTCAACATTTTCCCGGTACTTTACGGTCCAATAGGATTATTTATTTATCATATTTATACAACGATGTCTGCTTACCAGTTTGATTCGGATATAGCAATCCTAATTTATAGACTTAAATAGTTAAAGAAACTGTAGCCAGCGTTTAGGTGAACCACCCACTAACAGCGAGAAGTACATCAAATCTCAGGCAAATAATAATTCCGTATATCAAGAACACCTGCACCGGCTCACCAGTTCCGTTGAGTTAATTTCAAACGCTGCGCGTTCCGTTGACATACTCACGTGACTGATATACTGTGACTAAATGGGGAAATTATGTTCACTGAAATCCCTAAGGCTTCTCCAGTTTATGAAGTATCGAGACCAAAGACGACTTATTGGAAAGAGTACTTCGCCATGCGGAAGGAAGCGCTCTTGGAATTTTAATTTTCGATTTGGTTGGCGAGAAAACGGCGATAAACTGTGAAAAAAATAGAAATTTCATAACGATCGGAGCATTTTTCGTTGTTACCATGGAAACGAAACATTTATCTGGACTTTCTATAAAACGCGCATTACTAGGGTGACAGGATAACCCATGTGAAAAATTTCATCCAGATTGGTCCAGCCATTAAGACGCTACATCTAAACAGATACACAGACAGACAGAACGACTGATAATAAGGGTCTCCTATAGAGCGGAGATCCAACAGAACACTGATAATAAGGGTCTCCTATAGAGCGGAGATCCAACAGACACCTATCAACATACTTACCGATTAAAATCGATAAGTAAAAAGTGTGTTCCTTAAAATATAACAACTCGTTTTCTCTCAGGAGTCACAGTTCCGTGCTAGTACAAAGGAAGTAATTGTCATCGTCCTCGTGGCACAAGACATATATATATATGAATAAAGTATGTGATTTAGGGAGAATAAACATGAAACAAAGTGTTTACGGCTTGAATAACACGTCACGCCAACAAAAACAATCGGCGGTTTTAACAAAATGCAATTTCACGCGTTATTAGCGACCTTTCCATTCTTCCCAAAATTTCGGGTTCGAAACTGGCTGCGACACTGAGTCGCCACACATGTCTGAAT
The DNA here is from genome assembly GCF_013122585.1 of Styela clava. NCBI lineage: Eukaryota > Metazoa > Chordata > Ascidiacea > Stolidobranchia > Styelidae > Styela > Styela clava. Next base: position 7,399,016 of record NW_024102839.1, read on the forward strand.
TGCTAATTTACTAATATCTAATAACATACTCAGTGTATAAAAATATTTTTATCGGGATTGACTGAGATATATACAACAAATATAAAATGCTATGCGCTGGGAAGTCAGGAAAAATATGAACATCGTCACGCTAATAACCGAATTGCGTAAGTCATTTTAGCAGTTTTGAGAAAAACGTAAAAAACTTCCTAATGATATTGTTATGCCATTGAGAGTCAATAATTTTCCATGTTTCAATTTTTTGATCGTAGCCAGAATTAAGTTAATTGGAATGACGCAGTTAAGTGACGTCATAATGGCGCACTGTGACTTAGGCAGACATGTGTCTATTACTTGGGGACATACGCAATTTTGCAACTTTACTATATGTAGAGCATATATGATTGGTAAATGAATGTGGTGTCACCGTATATTGCTATTTCGCAGACCGTCTCAGAACTGTCAGTCGCATCAGAAGGTTGCGTGTTCAAATCACGTCGGAATCACCATTTATAGCATATATGATTGGTAAATGAATGTGATGTCACCGTATATTGCTATTTCGTAGACCGTCTCAGAACTGCCAGTCGCCCGTTCACCCTTCAGCTTCAATGCTCACGTTAATGAAGAAACTTTAGAAAACTCTGATTTTATTCTCAGATTTCCACGATACACAGAATACAAATCTTAAAACATTTATCCAGACTAGCTTCACATTGAAATATATCGAGTCGTATTCATACATTGATCATAAATCTAATTAAATACTATAAACGTGAGCTCGTGATTCACGTTATAAACAGAAACTCCTATTATCTCAATATGGGTAATTATGAACATCGTACGGATGGGAACTTACATATAATTAGTGTTTAAATATCGTGATAAAATAAATTTCAATTTGATAATGGCCGGACGAAACTTGTTATTTTCCTAAAAGTGGATTAATTTGATTCAAACGAAAGTCTTTGTTCGAATTTTGGGGAAAATTACCTTTGTTTTCATATCTTTAACATGAAATGGAGTACATTTGGGGGGTTAATTGCTATATATGCACCAGTCCAGAAAACTAAACATTCCGAAAACAAATGTAATTCTCGGTATCTACAATGTCTAATCCCCAAAATAGCTAATCAGTATCAATTACAATATTTTCATGTTCAAAAATATATATTTCATCAATATAACACGTTCTGCACACCCACCGAAATAAGACTAAGATTAAATATAAAGAACAAAACAGCAATACACCCAATATAAAAGCCAACCAAAGTGAATTGGACTCGGACAGTGAATATCACCAGTGAACGCCTTCCTATACTATAGTATAAATTCAAATTAATACGTGCTAAGCTAGAATCCGAGATGCAAAAACTCGAAAATACCTCGGCGAGGTTATTTTGCCTTTGTGACGTCATAATAGTCCTGCGGTAACAATGATAATTCATTATGACGAAACAATTGCACAAATGTGCATGTCATACTAAATCTCCATTTTTATGGGTTTCGAAATTCCTAAAATAAAATCTAAATTAACAGACAGCATTACATAAATACATATTTTATAAAAAAAACTCAAAATCCCCAAAAATGACTTACGAAATTCGGTTATTAGCGTGACGATATGTTTGAGGGGGTGTTTTTAAACTCCAGTTTATAACTAATTTTTGTTGAATCAGAGATTATATTAGTTAGACCTTTGCAAATTCAAATACAGTATATATGTAATAGTTTGGTTTTGTTCATTTGTCGACTAGATTTATATTGTGCCAAAATTAGATTTTAATGGCAGAACTTGTTGCCCCCCTGACATCATTAATCGATGAACTTGTTGAAATAAAAGCACGAGGCTTGAAGCCGAAACAGAAAATTACAATTCAGTCGCGGCAGACTAGCGAAAAAGGTCAACTGTTTCATGCTCTTGCTCACTACATCACGAGTGAAACGGGTTTAGTGACTGTGTCCAGCGATGAGTCACTAGGTGGAAGCTATGTCGGCGTTGAACAAATGGGTTTGTTTTGGTCGATGAAGAGGCCAAGCTACGTTGGTAAAAGTTATGGAACTCTAACAAAATACAATTTGGTTGTACCGGCTGAAATTCAGTTGCATTTGTACGATAACTTTCTACAAGAAGAAGATATTTGGAACTTTAAACCAATCGCCTCTCTAACAATAAAACGGCAGTATATCTGCAAAACAGTACACAGGATACAAATTAACAACGGTGACATATGCGGTACACTTTTTAGACCCCGTTGTACGCAAAAGTTACCCGGGGTTTTATATATCGACGGATATCATGGCGGTGTCGCGGAGTTCCGTGCATCACTTTTAGCAAATCACGGGTTCGTTGTTCTTGTGCTGGGATATTTCAAATGTGATAATAGACCAGATGAATTGAAGTATATAGACCTTGATTACGTACAGCGTGGAGTAAACTTCCTGGTGCGTCACGAAAATGTTCTTGAGTGCGGTATAGGAGTTGCCGGATTCTCACTGGGAGGAACGATAGCTTTGGCAATTTCGGCGTTCTCACCGAGCATCAAGTGTGTCGTTAACATATGTGGTATGACATACGCTTGCTTGGGAATTGACATTCATTACAGAAAACGAGTTTGGAAGTCGGTCGAATTCGATGAGCAGAAAATATCAATTAACAATGGCTTTCAAAACCACGCCAAAACTCATACTATACCCTCCGTAGTTGAAACTGAAAAACACATGCCCCATTTCTTCAAGTCCGACGCATCGTTTCTTTTTATCTATGGAGATGATGACGGCATAATGGATTGCGACGAAAATATGTCTATTGCAAAACAGCTCTTCCAAACATCGGGGCATAATTCGTGTAAATTTGTAAAATATACAAATACTGGGCATTTAATTTGGCCCCTTTTATTCCTCCAATTATATACCACTATCACTCAAAAGGGCATCCCGGCATACCAACTGATTTCGGGGGCATTATGAAATATCATTCTGATGCTCAAGAAGAATCGTGGAAGGAAATAATCACGTTTTTGAAGGGAAACCTTGTTTTTAAAGTCAAGGGATAGAGTTTTTCATTTATTCGACCGTATTGAATTATGTAATCTTACAAATATTTCAGCCAAGGATTATTGACCTGATTAAAAATAAACTGGTTAAAATCTGCAACAATTTTTTTAAATTAAAATACGACTTATAAATATATATAGAATTGAACGCCGAATCCACAAGGCTTCAGCCCACACTGCCTAATGGTACATCCGGCCTTGGCTGTATCGCATTTGTGTCCAGCTCAATATCTTCATCGTATATCTCAGCTTGTTTGTTTTCTTCTTTTTTTCATCACGGAAAACGTTTTTTTTTTAGAAGCCAATCGTTTGAGTTTAGATTATTTACTATATATATCTGGTTTTTGTATGTACTGAAAATATAAAGAAAACAAACCCTGAAATGCATTATTTCCCTCTCTCTTCCTATCTCGTTCTGTATGTACAGTGTGTATTTCTTATATGGTGATAAAATAAATTACTGATTACTGAAACCCAGCTGCGGAGAATTTGAATAATAGAGCATATGCTCTTTTGGGCTACTCAGCACATGCAACTTATCATGACTGTGCTGCGTCCAGGGCTGGTTTAGCAAATTAAACACATGCTTAGGGCACCAAGTGAAAGGGGACACCACAAAAATAGTTCAATGAAATGATTCGAGTTGGTCAGACGATCTTGGCCCGGTTGAAATCAATTTTGCTTGTTTTACAAGTATCATCATGGACCTCTTTATAAATGTTTGAGAACTTTGAGACAAGAGAACCATTTCCAAAAAAATATCATGTAAATTAATCATAATTTGGCCTTCAATCAGTAATGAATATTGAAACATACTTATTCCCTAGTTACATTCGTATTATTATTAGTTTTCAAATATAGGGCACCAAATTCTCAAGTGCTTAGTGCCTTTAAGGGAATGACTCTCCCTTCGCATACACGCCAAGGGTGTATAGGCAATGCCGTACCGCAATACCAAAGTTGTAGACTCTTACGTATCAGTGGAAGCCTGTAAACAGTCTTGTTCAAGTTGAAAGCGCGAAAACGCCGGATAATAATAATATATTGCACAAATTTAAAAAGCCATGAATCTAATAATACGAGATAGCAATCAGAGACCGGGCATGGCGCGGCGGTGTGGCTCAACGGGCTAAGCGTTAGGAATACGCTCGCCACCGCACCTCTAATTACTCTGCGTGGGTTCGCAGGTTCGAATCCCATGTAGGGATGGTTATGTGCGAGAGGATTGCTGAACTCCTCGCCGTCGTTGGGTGGTTCACGTAACCGCTGGTCGGTTACGGCTTCCTCCACCACCAAGTCCATGCTTCCGAAAACAAACAATACAGTAAAAACTAATCCCATACCCGACTTGGAATGGTAACCGGACGAGAGGCCGTGGTTCGCCATATGGATAAGCCGTCTTATCGGCTTTCCTCTCCCCCGGGATAAATATGTAAATCCTATCCTCCTATCCTATCCTACCGCCATCGATCTAGCGGTGTGTATACTGCGCTCTGACTCAATAGCGACACCGCGTGTCACATCACTAATTAATTGATAACTCGCTAATTATACGACACAATTCATTCAAAATATGGTCCAAGATATGATGCTGCACTTGCAAAATTTGGATCAGATTAAACCTTGATTTCGTGAGATATCGCGTCCATCTAACAGACAGACAGACAAATACCTATCAACATACTACCGATCTTAAGATCGATAAGTAATAAGTCGTTACGTGTAGTAATGTATACCCTGGTTACAAACAATTCAAAATATGTGAGAAAATCGCGGAACAGCCAAAGTGACTCAGGGCTTCAATTTCCATACGTGCGAAAGTCCTCCTGATAGACAGAGAAATGGGACAGCTAGATTCTCTTAACAGGAGCTGTTGAATTTGGGCATTTTACGTTACCACAAAAGTTTTAGTAGCTAATATTGTTAAAGGATTGTAAAGTTATATTGAAGTACGTTTAGTTATAATGGGGTATCATTATCAATTTGAACAGTGTAAGATATGAGAATCGAATTATTTATGGATCGCAGTCATAGCTTGATCATTAGATCACTTATCTTGTCAAGAAAAGTCTTTGACATCTCTTTGCAGAGGCAAAGAGTCAGCAAGGAGAAATAAAAAGAAGCTAACAGAAGAGGGTCAGCCAAATTTGGATAGCATTGACAGAAAGGGTAAGGGAGAGCTAACGAGCGTTACAGAATACAAACAGAAATTAAAAAAATTCGATTGTATTGTAATTTATTTTTGTATTAAGTCATGAAGGAGATATTCGAGCTTTGGCCAAACAGGGCCGGATCGCGGCCTTTAGATGCCCTAAGAACCTAAACTTTGGTGTCCTATATACAAAAAATATTAATATTAGTAATGTTCCGTGTCATCTAATTTTAAAATTGAAGAAGGTATTTTCAATATTCATTACTGATCGAGTTGAAAAATTTGAGTACTCTGTCCTTCTAAACTATATTGTGGTCCAATAAAAAAGAAAGCCGGTTTGCGCATCACACTTAGCTTCACTTAACAAGATTTCGTCTCCCACAAAATAAATTCAATCCCAAAACACAATTACAATAATTATTATGCATAGAATGTAATTAAACGATAGCTTTGGCAATTTCGGCGTTCTCACCGAGCATCAAGTGTGTCGTTAACATATGTGGTATGACATATGGTGATAAAATAAATTACTGATTACTGAAACCCAGCTGCGGAGAATTTGAATAATAGAGCATATGCTCTTTTGGGCTACTCAGCACATGCAACTTATCATGACTGTGGCTGGTTTAGCAAGGGCTGGTTTAGCAAATTAAACACATGCTTAGGGCACCAAGTGAAAGGGGACACCACAAAAATAGTTCAATGAAATGATTCGAGTTGGTCAGACGATCTTGGCCCGGTTGAAATCAATTTTGCTTGTTTTACAAGTATCATCATGGACCTCTTTATAAATGTTTGAGAACTTTGAGACAAGAGAACCATTTCCAAAAAAATATCATGTAAATTAATCATAATTTGGCCTTCAATCAGTAATGAATATTGAAACATACTTATTCCCTAGTTACATTCGTATTATTATTAGTTTTCAAATATAGGGCACCAAATTCTCAAGTGCTTAGTGCCTTTAAGGGAATGACTCTCCCTTCGCATACACGCCAAGGGTGTATAGGCAATGCCGTACCGCAATACCAAAGTTGTAGACTCTTACGTATCAGTGGAAGCCTGTAAACAGTCTTGTTCAAGTTGAAAGCGCGAAAACGCCGGATAATAATAATATATTGCACAAATTTAAAAAGCCATGAATCTAATAATACGAGATAGCAATCAGAGACCGGGCATGGCGCGGCGGTGTGGCTCAACGGGCTAAGCGTTAGGAATACGCTCGCCACCGCACCTCTAATTACTCTGCGTGGGTTCGCAGGTTCGAATCCCATGTAGGGATGGTTATGTGCGAGAGGATTGCTGAACTCCTCGCCGTCGTTGGGTGGTTCACGTAACCGCTGGTCGGTTACGGCTTCCTTCACCACCAAGTCCATGCTTCCGAAAACAAACAATACAGTAAAAACTAATCCCATACCCGACTTGGAATGGTAACCGGACGAGAGGCCGTGGTTCGCCATATGGATAAGCCGTCTTATCGGCTTTCCTCTCCCCCGGGATAAATATGTAAATCCTATCCTCCTATCCTATCCTACCGCCATCGATCTAGCGGTGTGTATACTGCGCTCTGACTCAATAGCGACACCGCGTGTCACATCACTAATTAATTGATAACTCGCTAATTATACGACACAATTCATTCAAAATATGGTCCAAGATATGATGCTGCACTTGCAAAATTTGGATCAGATTAAACCTTGATTTCGTGAGATATCGCGTCCATCTAACAGACAGACAAATACCTATCAACATACTACCGATCTTAAGATCGATAAGTAATAAGTCGTTACGTGTAGTAATGTATACCCTGGTTACAAACAATTCAAAATATGTGAGAAAATCGCGGAACAGCCAAAGTGACTCAGGGCTTCAATTTCCATACGTGCGAAAGTCCTCCTGATAGACAGAGAAATGGGACAGCTAGATTCTCTTAACAGGAGCTGTTGAATTTGGGCATTTTACGTTACCACAAAAGTTTTAGTAGCTAATATTGTTAAAGGATTGTAAAGTTATATTGAAGTACGTTTAGTTATAATGGGGTATCATTATCAATTTGAACAGTGTAAGATATGAGAATCGAATTATTTATGGATCGCAGTCATAGCTTGATCATTAGATCACTTATCTTGTCAAGAAAAGTCTTTGACATCTCTTTGCAGAGGCAAAGAGTCAGCAAGGAGAAATAAAAAGAAGCTAACAGAAGAGGGTCAGCCAAATTTGGATAGCATTGACAGAAAGGGTAAGGGAGAGCTAACGAGCGTTACAGAATACAAACAGAAATTAAAAAAATTCGATTGTATTGTAATTTATTTTTGTATTAAGTCATGAAGGAGATATTCGAGCTTTGGCCAAACAGGGCCGGATCGCGGCCTTTAGATGCCCTAAGAACCTAAACTTTGGTGTCCTATATACAAAAAATATTAATATTAGTAATGTTCCGTGTCATCTAATTTTAAAATTGAAGAAGGTATTTTCAATATTCATTACTGATCGAGTTGAAAAATTTGAGTACTCTGTCCTTCTAAACTATATTGTGGTCCAATAAAAAAGAAAGCCGGTTTGCGCATCACACTTAGCTTCACTTAACAAGATTTCGTCTCCCACAAAATAAATTCAATCCCAAAACACAATTACAATAATTATTATGCATAGAATGTAATTAAACGATAGCTTTGGCAATTTCGGCGTTCTCACCGAGCATCAAGTGTGTCGTTAACATATGTGGTATGACATACGCTTGCTTGGGAATTGACATTCATTACAGAAAACGAGTTTGGAAGTCGGTCGAATTCGATGAGCAGAAAATATCAATAAACAATGGCTTTCAAAACCACGCCAAAACTCATACTATACCCTCCGTAGTTGAAACTGAAAAACATATGCCCCATTTCTTCAAGTCCGACGCATCGTTTCTTTTTATCTATGGAGATGATGACGGCATAATGGATTGCGACGAAAATATGTCTATTGCAAAACAGCTCTTCCAAACATCGGGGCATAATTCGTGTAAATTTGTAAAATATACAAATACTGGGCATTTAATTTGGCCCCCTTTTATTCCTCCAATTATATACCACTATCACTCAAAAGGGCATCCCGGCATACCAACTGATTTCGGGGGCATTATGAAATATCATTCTGATGCTCAAGAAGAATCGTGGAAGGAAATAATCACGTTTTTGAAGGGAAACCTTGTTTTTAAAGTCAAGGGATAGAGTTTTTCATTTATTCGACCGTATTGAATTATGTAATCTTACAAATATTTCAGCCAAGGATTATTGACCTGATTAAAAATAAACTGGTTAAAATCTGCAACAATTTTTTTAAATTAAAATACGACTTATAAATATATATAGAATTGAACGCCGAATCCACAAGGCTTCAGCCCACACTGCCTAATGGTACATCCGGCCTTGGCTGTATCGCATTTGTGTCCAGCTCAATATCTTCATCGTATATCTCAGCTTGTTTGTTTTCTTCTTTTTTTCATCACGGAAAACGTTTTTTTTTTAGAAGCCAATCGTTTGAGTTTAGATTATTTACTATATATATCTGGTTTTTGTATGTACTGAAAATATAAAGAAAACAAACCCTGAAATGCATTATTTCCCTCTCTCTTCCTATCTCGTTCTGTATGTACAGTGTGTATTTCTTATATGGTGATAAAATAAATTACTGATTACTGAAACCCAGCTGCGGAGAATTTGAATAATAGAGCATATGCTCTTTTGGGCTACTCAGCACATGCAACTTATCATGACTGTGCTGCGTCCAGGGCTGGTTTAGCAAATTAAACACATGCTTAGGGCACCAAGTGAAAGGGGACACCACAAAAATAGTTCAATGAAATGATTCGAGTTGGTCAGACGATCTTGGCCCGGTTGAAATCAATTTTGCTTGTTTTACAAGTATCATCATAAACCTCTTTAAAAATGTTTGAGAACTTTGAGACAAGAGAACCATTTCCAAAAAAATATCATGTAAATTAATCATAATTTGGCCTTCAATCAGTAATGAATATTGAAACATTTTTATTCCCTAGTTACATTCGTATTATTATTAGTTTTCAAATATAGGGCACCAAATTCTCAAGTGCTTAGTGCCTTTAAGGGAATGACTCTCCCTTCGCATACACGCCAAGGGTGTATAGGCAATGCCGTACCGCAATACCAAAGTTGTAGACTCTTACGTATCAGTGGAAGCCTGTAAACAGTCTTGTTCAAGTTGAAAGCGCGAAAACGCCGGATAATAATAATATATTGCACAAATTTAAAAAGCCATGAATCTAATAATACGAGATAGCAATCAGAGACCGGGCATGTCGCGGCGGTGTGGCTCAACGGGCTAAGCGTTAGGAATACGCTCGCCACCGCACCTCTAATTACTCTGCGTGGGTTCGCAGGTTCGAATCCCATGTAGGGATGGTTATGTGCGAGAGGATTGCTGGACTCCTCGCCGTCGTTGGGTGGTTCACGTAACCGCTGGTCGGTTACGGCTTCCTCCACCACCAAGTCCATGCTTCCGAAAACAAACAATACAGTAAAAACTAATCCCATACCCGATTTGGAATGGTAACCGGACGAGAGGCCGTGGTTCGCCATATGGATAAGCCGTCTTATCGGCTTTCCTCTCCCCCGGGATAAATATGTAAATCCTATCCTCCTATCCTATCCTACCGCCATCGATCTAGCGGTGTGTATACTGCGCTCTGACTCAATAGCGACACCGCGTGTCACATCACTAATTAATTGATAACTCGCTAATTATACGACACAATTCATTCAAAATATGGTCCAAGATATGATGCTGCACTTGCAAAATTTGGATCAGATTAAACCTTGATTTCGTGAGATATCGCGTCCATCTAACAGACAGACAGACAAATACCTATCAACATACTACCGATCTTAAGATCGATAAGTAATAAGTCGTTACGTGTAGTAATGTATACCCTGGTTACAAACAATTCAAAATATGTGAGAAAATCGCGGAACAGCCAAAGTGACTCAGGGCTTCAATTTCCATACGTGCGAAAGTCCTCCTGATAGACAGAGAAATGGGACAGCTAGATTCTCTTAACAGGAGCTGTTGAATTTGGGCATTTTACGTTACCACAAAAGTTTTAGTAGCTAATATTGTTAAAGGATTGTAAAGTTATATTGAAGTACGTTTAGTTATAATGGGGTATCATTATCAATTTGAACAGTGTAAGATATGAGAATCGAATTATTTATGGATCGCAGTCATAGCTTGATCATTAGATCACTTATCTTGTCAAGAAAAGTCTTTGACATCTCTTTGCAGAGGCAAAGAGTCAGCAAGGAGAAATAAAAAGAAGCTAACAGAAGAGGGTCAGCCAAATTTGGATAGCATTGACAGAACGGGTAAGGGAGAGCTAACGAGCGTTACAGAATACAAACAGAAATTAAAAAAATTCGATTGTATTGTAATTTATTTTTGTATTAAGTCATGAAGGAGATATTCGAGCTTCGGCCAAACAGGGCCGGATCGCGGCCTTTAGATGCCCTAAGAACCTAAACTTTGGTGTCCTATATACAAAAAAATATTAATATTAGTAATGTTCCGTGTCATCTAATTTTAAAATTGAAGAAGGTATTTTCAATATTCATTACTGATCGAGTTGAAAAATTCGAGTACTCTGTCCTTCTAAACTATATTGTGGTCCAATAAAAAAGAAAGCCGGTTTGCGCATCACACTTAGCTTCACTTAACAAGATTTCGTCTCCCACAAAATAAATTCAATCCCAAAACACAATTACAATAATTATTATGCATAGAATGTAATTAAACGATAGCTTTGGCAATTTCGGCGTTCTCACCGAGCATCAAGTGTGTCGTTGACATATGTGGTATGACATACGCTTGCTTGGGAATTGACATTCATTACAGAAAACGAGTTTGGAAGTCGGTCGAATTCGATGAGCAGAAAATATCAATTAACAATGGCTTTCAAAACCACGCCAAAACTCATACTATACCCTCCGTAGTTGAAACTGAAAAACACATGCCCCATTTTTTCAAGTCCGACGCATCGTTTCTTTTTATCTATGGAGATGATGACGGCATAATGGATTGCGACGAAAATATGTCTATTGCAAAACAGCTCTTCCAAACATCGGGGCATAATTCGTGTAAATTTGTAAAATATACAAATACTGGGCATTTAATTTGGCCCCCTTTTATTCCTCCAATTATATACCACTATCACTCAAAAGGGCATCCCGGCATACCAACTGATTTCGGGGGCATTATGAAATATCATTCTGATGCTCAAGAAGAATCGTGGAAGGAAATAATCACGTTTTTGAAGGGAAACCTTGTTTTTAAAGTCAAGGGATAGAGTTTTTCATTTATTCGATCGTATTGAATTATGTAATCTTACAAATATTTCAGCCAAGGATTATTGACCTGATTAAAAATAAACTGGTTAAAATCTGCAACAATTTTTTTAAATTAAAATACGACTTATAAATATATATAGAATTGAACGCCGAATCCACAAGGCTTCAGCCCACACTGCCTAATGGTACATCCGGCCTTGGCTGTATCGCATTTGTGTCCAGCTCAATATCTTCATCGTATATCTCATCTTGTTTGTTTTCTTCTTTTTTTCATCACGGAAAACGTTTTTTTTTAGAAGCCAATCGTTTGAGTTTAGATTATTTACTATATATATCTGGTTTTTGTATGTACTGAAAATATAAAGAAAACAAACCCTGAAATGCATTATTTCCCTCTCTCTTCCTATCTCGTTCTGTATGTACAGTGTGTATTTCTTATATGGTGATAAAATAAATTACTGATTACTGAAACCCAGCTGCGGAGAATTTGAATAATAGAGCATATGCTCGTTTGGGCTACTCAGCACATGCAACTTATCATGACTGTGCTGCATCCAGGGCTGGTTTAGCAAATTAAACACATGCTTAGGGCACCAAGTGATAGGGGACACCACAAAAATAGTTCAATGAAATGATTCGAGTTGGTCAGACGATCTTGGCCCGGTTGAAATCAATTTTGCTTGTTTTACAAGTATCATCATAAACCTCTTTATAAATGTTTGAGAACTTTGAGACAAGAGAACCATTTCCAAAAAAAATATCATGTAAATTAATCATAATTTGGCCTTCAATCAGTAATGAATATTGAAACATACTTATTCCCTAGTTACATTCGTATTATTATTAGTTTTCAAATATAGGGCACCAAATTCTCAAGTGCTTAGTGCCTTTAAGGGAATGACTCTCCCTTCGCATACACGCCGAGGGTGTATAGGCAATGCCGTACCGCAATACCAAAGTTGTAGACTCTTACGTATCAGTGGAAGCCTGTAAACAGTCTTGTTCAAGTTGAAAGCGCGAAAACGCCGGATAATAATAATATATTGCACAAATTTAAAAAGCCATGAATCTAATAATACGAGATAGCAATCAGAGACCGCCATCGATCTAGCGGTGTGTATACTGCGCTCTGACTCAATAGCGACACCGCGTGTCACATCACTAATTAATTGATAACTCGCTAATTATACGACACAATTCATTTAAAATATGGTCCAAGATATGATGCTGCACTTGCAAAATTTGGATCAGATTAAACCTTGATTTCGTGAGATATCGCGTCCATCTAACAGACAGACAGACAAATACCTATCAACATACTACCGATCTTAAGATCGATAAGTAATAAGTCGTTACGACACTACTTATGTTGGTAATTCGAGTGTTTTCGTGAGCGAGTCTACTGACCCCAGTTCAGGGGGGAGGATTAGGTTCATCGCTTAATTTAATCCATAGAAATTAGTGATATTCATATGGGATGGAATATTGAAAGTTATATTATAAATAACTTATTTTGGATGGGTTTATATCATATCATTCTATCACGATAAAACCAAATTTTAGAAACGAAAAGGAGAATGTAGTAATGTATACCCTGGTTACAAACAATTCAAAATATGTGAGAAAATCGCGGAACAGCCAAAGTGACTCAGGGCTTCAATTTCCATACGTGCGAAAGTCCTCCTGATAGACAGAGAAATGGGACAGCTAGATTCTCTTAACAGGAGCTGTTGAATTTGGGCATTTTACGTTACCACAAAAGTTTTAGTAGCTAATATTGTTAAAGAATTGTAAAGTTATATTTAAGTACGTTTAGTTATAATGGGGTATCATTATCAATTTGAACAGTGTAAGATATGAGAATCGAATTATTTATAGATCGCAGTCATAGCTTGATCATTAGATCACTTATCTTGTCAAGATAAGTCAAAGAGTTATCTTTTTGCAGAGGCAAAGAGTCAGCAATGAGAAATAAAAAGAAGCTAACAGAGAAGGGTCAGCCAAATTTGGATAGCATTGACAGAAAGGGTAAGGGAGAGCGGCGTATTAAGGAGTACAAACAGAAATTTAAAGAATTCGATTGTTTTGTAATTTATTTTTGTATTGAGTCATGAAGGAGATATTCGAGCTTTGGCCAAACAGGGCCGGATCGCGGCCTTTAGATGCCCTAAGAACCTAAACTTTTGTGCCCTATATACAAGAAATATTAATAATAGGAATGTTCCTTGTCATCTAATTTTAAAATTGAATAAGGTATTTTCAATATTCATTACTGATCGAGTGCTAAATTATGACTACTTAGCATGATAAGTGCCTACAAACATTTGTGCCTCAATAGGCTCCTGTTTACAAGTCGAGCCTACACCTTAATATTTCAAATTATTGTACCTTTCGTTATTAAGTTCATGTGTGTGCTTTCTGAATTGAAACGAAAAATCGCGGTGTGGTTGTGCAATATTTCCAAAATCAGTTTCGAACCCCAATGCTACTGGAGGCTCACTACCCGCATTCAAACGTCTGCGGATTCCTGGTGGCTTCTATTATTTTCAGCAAACAATTTTAACAATCTTGCAATTTAATATGGCTGTTCTCACCTGTGGCTCCCCAATATTTATTACCTGAATATTTCTATATTCATGCGTGTAACGAAAGTAACTATGTTCACCATGTTATTGGAAGTTGAAAATTTGAGTACTCTGTCCTTCTAAACTATATTGTGGTCCAATAAAAAAGAAAGGCGGTTTGCGCATCACACTTAGCTTCACTTAAGCAGATTTCGTCTCCCACAAAATAAATCCAATCCCAAAACACAATTACAATAATTATTTTGCATAGAATGTAATTAAACATAACTAACGGAATTTAAACAACAATAACACTTATTAACATTGTGTAATAATGTACACCTGATCACAATTTAACATATTGTCTATAATAATGTCAAACCGGAACCAATCACACTATTTTGAAATATATCGAAGTCCAAAGCAATCCATGTGTAAAGGAAGGTACCCATAGCCATATTCAGAATATATATAACCACAAACTCTACAAGTAAATTAATATATTTAGACTAATTTTTAGCCCAATTTTTATGTTTAACGAAAAATGTTGCACAGTTATATAGGATTAATACGAAATCAACTTCACATAATTAAATTTACTTACATCAGTCACTAGGTAATACCCACTACTGATGGCAACAATAAAGTGTTTAAGGAAGAGTTAGAGTTTATCGGTTGCACAAAACTAAAAGATTCTCAAGAGATGAAGCAAAACAAACAAATGGCGCAACAAGAAAATGATACTGCACCATGCATATTAGAGCTTGTGACTTTTATCTCCTACAGATGATGCCATATTACACTGATTCGCTTTTGAAGTCCTTTTATTAAGCCTTTGTCCAAGCAAATCCCATGACTTCTCAATCTAAAAAAATATGAGATCAGCGTTAGTTGGACACAATAATTCCATTTTTAATTCTAGACAGAGGTGGGCAAATGAAGCGTGAAAACACACCATATTATCACCTTGAAACTAGTACTAGTTTTCTTTGTGGAAAGATCCTTTTTATTTAAAACACGTTTTTATAAGGATTAAGTAATCAACTTTCGTGATCAAATAATTATTTAATTTAATATTTAATTTTTTCAATAATTATTATAATTATTTTGAGTCTGTGGTTATTGATTATTATAAGTGTGATTAAATGGAGATGAACAGGACACCAAATATTTATTTCTGTTTTGTACTCAAGTCTTTGTTTTATGGGCACACTTGTGGAAAGTAAAACAAATATACCAGTTTCTGTGTTACTGCTGGATCCCAAAGCGTACTCAAAACGACATTAGCTCTCTCTGTCCTCCATTCATTTGTTGACTGTGAATTAATTCTCTTCCTTGCGTCTTCCTCAGAAATATTATTACGTTCAATGATTCGTTGGATTGCTTCTTCCACAGGTACATTTACCGCCCAGACTTCATGTACAAAACCATTCCAACCAGCTTCCAATAAAATGGCAGCGTCCAAAACAAAAACTTGAACAGGCTTTGATACATCTTTGGCCTAAGAAAAAAAATTAAACTAAAAAAAAAATCTAATCTGGTTAAATACCGAAAGAAATTTTTTAGAAATGTGTATAAAAATTAATCAATTTTCGAATTTTATGCTAGATACAATCATGATGACCTTCATCCCTGCTTACCACTCTAATTTTATGACCTTGCAAAAAGTTCAACAAAAAAAAGTACCCACACTTATCAATTCTTGCATATGATTAGAAATTTCTTGCTTGCACAGGCGCTCGATTTCAGGCCAGACTACCGAGTTGAGAAAATTAAGTTGAGATTTGTCTGCAAAGACCTTCGCACCAAGCTTTCTTCTATCAATTGCATAATCTATATCAGATACAATTTCTTTTCCAAAATGTTTGACAATTGCAGTGTACGCATTAGAACCAGGAATATAAGATTTATGTCCTAATTTATCGCAGTCAATGATTATAGCCCCCATTTCTTCCATTCTTTTAGCCACAGATGATTTCCCTGCAGCGATTCCGCCTGTGAGGCCGATTATGTAAGGAATAATTGGCATCTTTGAAGTTGGAATAAAATCAAGAGATAAATCTTTGCTAGGCTTCAGCAATGTACCAAGAAGACGAAATCTAGCACTCGAAGAACTTGCTTTGTTCTCTTCGAAAGGAATAGTATCAGATGTAGAGTCCTCGAGTAATGTACCTGTAAAATACAATCATAATTTCATGCATAAGGAAAATTCTAGTAAAATATTGATTAAATCAACTTGTTATTGATTATCAAATATCAATGCATAAAATTTTGATACATAGTGAAATTTTAACAAGTTTTAGACAAATTCTAAATCTTATTCAAGTTGAATTACTGATTTCCATTTCGCAAGTCACAAGTTCGGTAAAGTCACCACTGCGAGTTACCAGATTTTATCCAGAAGATTTGATTTGCTTCTATCAAAGAGTGAGCATCATTATAGCTCAACTTAGCACCAAGAGTTTGTGAACGAAAGTTTTTTTTTGATAATAATAGAAATATTTTACCTTGTCCAATGATATGTACATCCAATATAGACAATTCTCTTTCTCTTCTTTTATCATTAACCATATGACCACCTTTTTCCGTTTCTCTACTGACTACTATCATTTGAAGATCTGGATCAACGATGGATGGGCCATAAGGGTCATTGATGCTCTCAATGATAAGTTCAATACCAGGCCTGAAAATAAAGTGAAGCATTGACAAATCAGCTTTTAAGGTAACTTCAGTATAAAATATTTACCATTTATCCTAGACAACTTGATGACAGAAATTGGAATCATTGATCAAGCCAAATATTACTGTGGTCTTTTTATACAATAAAATTACTACTTTACATTATTGACTCTGGTGTCTATTTGAGTATTAACACTATGAATCGGCATCATATATAAAAATCAGTAATGGAATATTTTTATTATAATTCAATAAAAAACTACAATCGGGGATGACGGAAAATTGAACAAATTTAGTAAGAAAAAATATTTTCAAAAAGAGAGTAGGCTATTGATATATCTGTGGTCATATTCTATAATATTCTATGCAGAAATCACTGTATATTCATAGTGCATAGGTAACTTTATAGTGCAGAAAGGTCGAGATTAACATTGTTTTAACTGGCTTACTATTTCTACAGTCACTTTAGTATAATGAGCATGTAGTGGTAAGATCTTCAGATGCCAAATGGCCAAAATATCTAATTTCAGGGATAAATATTTCAAATTTCAAGTAAAAAATCCCAAACCTTGCAACAGATAATATAAATTCTTCAAGAAGTCTCTTTCGTAAAGATATGGGCTGAATGAGATCTTTTAAAGTTTTTCTTGCAAGAAGTGGTCCATCTGAAAGTCCTACAAAATAAAAATTGAAACTTTCAATAAACTACAATATGATTATTCAACACTCCAACCACATACAAATATTTGACTGAACATGTTATTTAAATAAATTCAGACTTCAGAGGCAAACTCCATTAACATAGTGGATAAAGACAGAAGGCATATTGATGTATTTCTGAAAAATAGCCCTATTAAACACTCACCACCATGATTGTGACATCATAAAATGCCTCACCTATAACAATCTTCCTGCTTGCCATTAGGATTGCTTCACTAAGCAAAACTTTGTGTCCAGAATGCAAGTGATCAAACGTACCACCCAATACAACCGCTTCTTTTTTTATTATGGTAGATGTTTTTCCTACATTTTCATCGGACTTGTCGCATTTTACATCACTATCTGTGAGGTTGAAAGTGTAAACAGGCATCTTTTCAACTGGATCTACTGAAGTGCCTTGTGAGGTAGCACCTGCTTCATCTTTGAGGGTGGAATAAGTTGAATCAACATATGTCCTAAGTGTGTCTTCCACTTCATCACTGCTTTTTGGCAAATCCACCAGAATGCAATTTATTGGTTTTGGTAGAGGTTGAGGGTGCGAAGAGCTTTCCCCAATATTGTGAAGAAGTACATTGACATCAAGATGTCCACAGTGTAATGCACATTGTGAATAAAATTTTGTCACAAATGGCAGAACATCTGCATTGAAGGTATGTGGTGTTAGAGGGCGAGAACCAGTTGAATGAAGTAAGTTGGATACGGTGAAACTAGAATCTTTATTTATGCTTGTACTACCATGAACATTGATCAAGTGAACATACAGAGTTGATTTCACAAATTTTCCAACATTGGTCAGTATTCTTGCCACAGCATCACCTTTACATAGTGATGATATATGAGTTGTCAATATGAGTAAACCTGATGGATGCATTGCCACTTTGCAGCATTACAAACTTATTCAACAACCATAAGCCTAACAATATGAAGAACAGTGGTAAAACAATGGAGAGATATTTTGTCTAGGGTGGTCTTCATGATGAATATGAAATGTCACATTATTTGTGAAGACGCTGATAATCATATAAGATAATTAAAATTTATCAGTTACATTAAAAACTAGCTAAATATGTAGGCCTACTATGCAATATCATATATACGGTTTAAATAAAGAATTTTTCATCTAACAACTTTGATTTGTTAAGTTTGCTTTGAAGAGGATAAATCATATCAATAACAATAAATATTATTCAAATATAGAGTTTCTAAATCCTATCATAATATGATTGTTTAATATTCACTTCCAGAATCAGTCATAACAATTTATTGAAAAATTGGTGTAGTTGTTGGCAAAACCACAATGGTTGTGAGTGAAGCAAACATGCCATATTCATCACACTGCAGCTGTATATATTTAGCATAGAAAGCCCCTTATGGAGCACGGAATAAAAAGATTGTCTAATACAGAAACGATTATTGTAATAAGATTGAACTCAATAATTGTGCTATCGAAAATTAAATTTATTGAATTAAAAAAACAAAAAATTGAAGTAATTTTGTAGTGAATAAATTAGAATTAATAAATTAGAACAGTATTGAAAGAAGTTACGATTGCACCAAAAATTTCATCATTTTATGACGATTTGTTGGCTGTAGAACCATGTATCAAATAATGTGATACGCTTTCATACATATAAAACGTTATACAACAAGCAGGTGTAACACGCAACAAGTTTGCTCCTAGACCTTTATAAAATCCTCTCCATGTCTCATTTTTCCATGTTTTTTTGACAACGTCAGTAACACCATTATATCTTTGGTGTTGATCCTGTAACCTTGCACGAACAACTTGATACGGATAAGTTGAACTTGCTGCAATCATTTTTGAAACTGCAGACATCAAAATACATTCCATAGCACCCATTTTATAATCCACGCCATGGCCATGCTTATCCCTGTACCAATGTTTCAAATTCTCATAGACAAGGAATTGTACTGCCCCATGTGATGTCCCGACTAAGCCAGGAACGAAACCTTTATACAAACCTTTGAAACCATCCTCCTTATATAAAACAGTTAAAGCATGGGTCATTCCACGATACCGCTGATTTTGTGTTTCATATTCAAGACAAAGTCGGGTTTTTGTAATCCAGATTGGATTAGTAAGGGCAAGGGTCATGGAGCCCGAAATACATCCACACAAAAGATATTTAGGAACCGTTAAATGGGGATTTGCCGACCCATCTCCTAATGACACTTTAAATGTATTATAGTAAAAAAAATACAGTCCCCAACTAAGGCCATTTCCAACAATATTTGGGGTTACTCCGCTGTATAATCCTCGGATTCCACCCAATTTCCAAACTGTGGTTCCACAATGCCACAAGCTTTTATATTTGGGTCGTGAAGTTAGTCCATCTGTAACTGCGAATCGGATTTTAATTAAATCGAGTGGATGCAGCACCAATGTTGATGTAACTCCTCCGCTCAAACCTGCAACTAAATGCTCATATCTGAAGGTTTTTGTGACATCTGAGGTAATCTTTTTATCTGGCATTTCCAGACGTTTGTCGAATGTCTGATCAAATGCTGAACAATTTCACACACACTATAGTATAAAAATATAGGGACATCTGAAATATAAATTTGTATAACACCTTTAAACATTTTCTTTGAATGGCACTCATAAAAACCAAGGATATCACTGTCATATCGTCTTTACTCTGCCCCGAATAAATATGCAAACCCTATTTCTAAATTTCTTGGAAAAACTTCCACGGTCACTAAAAAAACTAAAACCCAATCCGTTTACTGTCGCTGGTACAGTAGTACAGGGGTGGCGAGCCGCATGCGGATCTTGCTCCGATTTAATGCGGCTCTTCTCGCCTTGGTTATTTTAAGGGGAAAATAAACTGCAAGATACGATTCATCATGTTTCGATCAAACATACCGGTATTACTGTGTTATGATTCGTGCATACTTTATTTACGTCGAAGACACGTGAGCGTCTTCATTTACTCCATCATGCATTCGTTCATTATTACGTCATAATCCAATCTTCTCTTGCGAGAAGCGTTTATTAGCGTTTATTCGAATCCCATGCAGGGATGGTTATGTGCGAGAGGATTGCTGGACTCCTCGCCGTCGTTGGGTCGGTTACGGCTCCCTCCACCACCAAGTCCATGCTTCCGAAAACAAACAATACAGTAAAGTTAATCCCATACCCGACTTGGAGTGGTAACCGGACGAGAGGCTGTGGTTCGCCATATGGATAAGCCGTCTTATCGGCTTTCCTCTCCCCCGGGATAAATATGTAAATCCTATCCTATTGCACGACGATGGCTGTCGTAATCGTAACGAAAACGAAGTCCGGCAGTTCGCAGTTTACCATTTGGGTGAGGCAATTGGAGTGTAGACAAAACGCCACAGATTACGTCATCGACCACTAAATTAGTTTTGAGACGGATTGTTTGAAATTCCCTCCCTTATCGATAATTATGAGAAAGACCAACTGAAATCACCCTTATACGTCTCAATTTGATCCAGTCCTATCCCAGTGAGGTGGGCCAAAGTATTTGATAAAATTGATTTGGCAGAAACGGAATCCATTTCCAAATCCTGTGAAGCGCTCGCACACTTCGCTACCGCCCACATACCTCAAATCAATGCTTAGTTGTTCTTTCCCCGAAATATCACACGATGCAATGTAATTAGCAAGCATAACTGCGACTGAATAGTAAATGTCACAAAAATTGGTTGATTAGGAATGAAAATCTTGGTAATTTGGGAGAGGTCATGGCCCCTCTCGCTCCCTCCTATCTACGCCTATGTTATGCATTTATTGTTGAAAGTGCAGCTGCTCGTCAAGAGCCAAGTGTGAGGCGAATAAATGACAGATACTGCGCATAGTCATTGGAATGTCGTGTCCACATATATAACCATTGCTCTCTTGTTACATCTCAAGTCATCGATGCACTAGGAGGGTTGCTGCTGAAATCTGTGAATCGCGTTTAATCACCTCTCCTCAATAAAACTTGTAGAATATCAACCAGCATACTAATTAAGGCCCATTAAAAATTGACAGCTAGGCATTTGTAAAAACTCTGTTTTCATCAAGATGACAACAAAAACAGTACAGTATAACTTAATCATATATATATAAATATTACATGATAATCGTTGGTTAGATACAGAAATATAAACCGTGAATTTATTTGTAATGCATGATATTTATTTAAGACAAAGTAATATATATATAAATTGTGAACTGAAAACTACGAACTATAGTTAACAAGGTATTAATACTGTTAAATCAAGACAGTGATATTTTGTTAAACCTCAGCCATTCAAATTGAAAGCTTGCTTGCAAGCCATAAGTGCATCCATAGCATTCGGTGAAATACGTAGTTGATTCAACGTCAAATTTTGGAAAGAAGAATTGTAGCCTCTGAATGTCACCCACTTGCCATCATCTTTATTTTTCGTGTGTATTCCATTATACCTAAATTTAAGAATTAAGGGTCAAAGATCTACATTTTATAATAAGCATCTAATTTAGTTACGACACAACGTATTTGTATTTGAGGAATTTGCTTGTTCTGTATTAGTTATCATGAAGACGCTATCCACAGCTCAATCACAAAAAATACATCTACTACAAAAATGAATTATTACTACGTTAAATCAGAAAATGTGGCAGTTTGACAGTACATCAAGTTCTGAAACTGGATAGGGAATATTTCGAGTCGCACTTCGTTCAATTTACTTTTTATTGTGTTTGACTCAGATTTCTATTAATTGCTTTTAAAATAATACCGGCTCTCATCTAATTTTCACTCAAAATACCATTTATTTGTTTATATTTTATGCAAAATACAATGTATTTTTACCGGGTGATTCCATCTTCTCTTGTGTCAATTGAAGTAATTTTGCCTTGGTGATAACGCTCTCCACCTGTATTATTTCCCTCAGTTTCACCATAGGAGCCTTGTGGAAAAATTACAATTGATCCAACCCCTATTTCAGAAGAATCAGGAATAACATCCTTTGCAACATCCTGTGCAAAAAAGGAACAATATTGAATGTGCGCTCGAAGCCTCTCTTTAAAACGTGCTATAGCAAAGTAACTTTTCAATGGATTCATACCATTCGGTATCTCCACTATCTCTTATATATATATATATAAAGAAAAACAGACGTATCATGGTTGTATATATATATATATATGTATATATATATATATATATATACATATCACCTGTATAAGACAGCAAAACACAATTTTACCCAGTTCGGAAGACGAGGCGTTCTTCGAATTACTAGAATTTTGTTACCATGATATGCCACTATCAAAATCTGTTGCCAGTGGTTTAACTATGCTGACAGCATAAACAGTTTCTGAACTTGGCACAAATAGCCTACCATTGATATATCTTTTTATCAGGTTGCAAACACAAATTGAATAAAAATTGCATTTTTTAATTATAGGTATAATTGTTATTCAAATTGCGAATATTGAAAATTGAAAACTAAATTCTCCATTACCTGATAAGATTGCACTCTGCCAGAAGGATCGCCGTCGTCCCAATCAACAGTGTAAACAAGATCGGTTGGGTCAAACTCGACCACAGTGGCTGTATAGTAAGCCCATCCTTGATGCAAACAGACGACATGGTCTCCAATCATTGGAGCTTTGAACTTTATAGGTGAAGTTGGTACAATAGATCTTGTCACAATTTTTGATTTTTCTTTGAAAAATTTTACCGCTCTCTTCTTCTTTTTCAGCGTTACCACTCGCTCATTCGCGGAAGATGCCTTTTCACTTTCGTCTCTTAGAACATTATCACCCAACGATTCCTCAAAAGCATCTACCTCAAAAATTGCGTTTCTGACAACATGTAACAACAAAACTGTAATCAGTTATTCGTGATTTTAACAACAAGAACGGGCATTACAACAACGGGCGCTCCTGAAGTATGCGTACCAAGATGGCGGACACCGCGACGTAGTATGTGTACCTGGTTAAGGTTAGGCCATAATTTTAGGTACAAATACTTGGTACGCATACTTCATTGTACCCGATAACGAATTATTGGACACGTTTAGTGGCCATAACGATCGTTTCAAAATTTTGTTGTTATTGTTATTTGTCTCCGTCTCCATTTTTAAAAAAATCGCTTTTCTCTTCGAATACTGGACCAATTGCTTTGATATTTTCAGTGGTTAAAGATAAAATTTTTCTCCAGAAGACTTTTTTTTCGCTATGACGTCATCAAAATTATTGCCACTGGGTGGCGCTACGTGTCCATATATTTGAGCATAGCTCTCTTGTTTGCCATTGAAATTGAAGCCTAAATCATCACGACCAACTTACTTGATTTCCGTGATTTTTTGATCAAGTTCCTCAGTGCTTGTTATATTTTGCATATTAATTGTGGCATTTCCGAGCAACGACACTTTCCCTACTACGGTTTCCTTCCACTCTGACCCTTCGCCTTTGATATATATATATATTATTAAAGATTATTATTTGATCGACCATGTTGACTGTTACATAGCAGTGGGATAAAGTCGGGATAGAGTGTTTTTTGCTTCTACATTAAAATTGCATACTGAGTCGACATTTTGAAGTCTTGTGAGTCGGGACAGAAGCGAATTGAAGTTTGTTGAAATGCGGTGCCAGAGTCAAAACCCATAATATTCAGCTGCATGATATTTACAAACTCGTCTCTAAGCCGGATTTCACTGTTCTCATAAATAAAGCAGAACAAATACGATCAACGACATGACTAAAGAATATGCCAATGAACTGTTAACCGTGGGTATGCTGTAACAATGGAGAACAAATATAACACAATAATACTATATTCTCCAGAGTAAACAGAATGCTGGACGATTTTTCTTGGTGAATCAGACAAAAGGTTTGATTTATGAAATGAGCTATAAATATATTTGTGCTTCATTGACTGTTACTTGTGACATCCTTTGTCGCCGCCATAAAAACGTTTAAAAGATCATGATTTTCATTAAATTATGTAGGCTATTTTAAAACTGTTTCAGAAAGAAGACAACATAATGACACAACTAAAGAGTGTGAATTTTTCTTGTGAATTAGAACAAAGAACATTTCCCGAATCACAGACATTTTAGATAAAAAACGATCTAAAATATTACTGCATGCATTAGGACAACGTTATACAATACAGCATTAAGTGTACGATAGACTGGAAACAATGGGGGAAAAAATTGAGCCTACTTGTTCGTTCAAGCTGCACAATAGTTTGTTAGCTTTCTTGATAACGAAAGATTTGTTTATTTTACATTTTTGCAACTTAGGTTCATCACTGTTGAAAGTACTCTATAATTATGACTCACCCACAACGAGAATAATGAGCGGTTTTTGCAAGGAAGAACCAGCATATTGTAACTCCATTCTACAATTATCGCTGTTGGCATATTCATTGCTAACACACGCCACAGCCGCTTTGCAATCTCCGATAGCTGAAGCGATTTGTCCAAACTAAACGTAAAATTGTAAAGTAATATTATATTCAATAATGCAATAAAATACTTGGTGATTTAAAATTCTGTCTGACTGAATATGATTATAAGAGCTACAAGTAATCATATCGTACAGCATAACACTGATTTTCAACGCATTCTCACATACATTTCTTTGTCCAAAATCGTTTGTCCCCGAGAATGGGGACATCGTATCGCATGATCATTTATATCTGTAATAATGTTTTTATAATATTCAATATAATCTCCTGACTTGACAGTTCGTTTCGATGATGCTATTGAATTTTCTACCCAGAATATAATGTTTGGTATATATATAAGAGGTATATCTATTTGATTACCATGCCCATGCCATCGGCAGCACTTTCTAGACGTTTTATGTCGATCCACGTGGCAGCTCCGCTTGCTTGTGCTAACTTGTCTGCAATTTCCCTTGGATCATTCCACTCGTTTCCAATATATTTTGATATTTGATTTCTATCAGCAGCAGACTTGGAGTTTGACCAACAATAGCTGAAGAAAATGTCAGGCACTCCCGTCTCGAGTTGCGCACCTTGATATTAGAATTTGCAGAAGTTGGCATTTAAGGCGGAACAGGAAATATTGCAGAGAAGCTTGTTGTTAGTTACGGCCCGCGGGCCACAACCCGTCTCGCCAAGCCATTAAGTGTGGCCCTTATCAACACTCGGATTTTTCATCATCAAGCATTAAATCCTAATTTGACAGTTTATCCTTAATTGAAAAGTCACTTACATAGGTAAAAATATTTAATGATATTTCCTCTTGTCTCTGCGTTAATTTTGTTGCCGTTTTGCCCGGTGCCTTTATTAGTGGAAGGAAAAGCGATAGCCGCATTCTCTTCTCTTGCCTTTCCCCCGGCGCTCTAGTAGTCGATATTTTTTTAATTCGTTGTGTACATAGGAAAACTAATTTTGTTTTGGGGCCCAGCTAGATGTCTGAATTTGGTTATGTGGCCCACCGACAAAAAATGCTACACACCCCTACCGTAAATTTTAATTTGGTACATAAATACAGAGCGTACATGCATGGTAGATTGAGGTATGATGATTATGAGCTGAAGCACTTGACTTGCATGAGGTGAATTGTACGCATGCATAAAATGCGATTGCGCTTTTTCAAAATTCAATGATTGTAAAGTTATGATAATATATTTCAATATTAGTCTAGTAAATATTTAGTTGAATTCCACCAGGCTAAATGTGTTGGCGAAGTGGGCCAGAGGCCACGGGTCAGTTGTCATAACCATGCATTTTTTCACCCATTGATAAATTAAATAGGCTATGCGTATTCTCGCGAAAACATATAGCAAGTGGACGTTTGTATCCCGGGCGAGAATATTAAAAAAACACACCTGTTAGAGTTAGTCCTGGCGTTGTTATGAGATCTAATGAGGCGTTTCCAGTCGCCGCAAAATTAACGTTTTTTAGTTGAAGTTCGGGAATATGTTTCTTGATAGAGCGGAAAAGTTCGTTCATTTTGAATCCTTCCACGCTTTTGTCTTTGAAATGAATGTAAAGTTCCCCCGCAATGAGAAGTCCGACAACAGTCATTTTCCACTGAAATGAACCCGTGCCGACCTGAAACAATTTGACTGTTACGGAACAGTTGATTGTAAAAAAAAGACAGAATGCCTTCAAATGATCTTACCACCAGCGGGATAACAGGTATTCTCATTGTTTTCTTTGCATACTGAAATTCCATCCGACACCTGTCGTTACTCGCGTATTCATCGCTTAGACATGCGATAAAGATTTTAGACCGTTTTAAAGCCGATACAATTTCCAACAGACCTGCTTCATTATCATCAACTATATCCTCTGTGATGTAAACACTAACTCCTATAACGTTATATGCATCATATTAATAAAAATATTCAATAAATTACAGAGTCGCACAGAAAAAGTATAAAAGGCACTGGGTTAAATTATCAATTTTTTTTTCATTTTTTTGCTAAATATTATTTATAATAGCCTGTTCCGCGAAACATATTATGCGCAGATTATGCCATAGCACAACAACTGCTGATTTGATCTTGTTGAATCAGACAAAAGTGTAACAAGTTTTGATCTATAAAATGGCATATAAATCTTATTGTGCCCCTTGACTGTTACCTGTGACATGTTCTGCATTTTTTACATTATAATCACTAACCCATTTCCTTCAAGTGCGATACTATATCTCTTGGATCGCATAACTCTTCAATCATAACTTCTTCATACGATGGAGGAAGAAGACTTGACTCTATTTCATGATTTTTTATTGCTGCAGGACTGTTAACTTTAGCATAGGATATGAAAACATCTATACTTCCTTGTTCAGATTGCTGCGGGCGAGTTCCTTCGGATGGCCCTGATTGAAGAAATGTTGCAAATAAAAGCAAAATACTTTCGTTTTGACCTTCATAACATATTATGTTGTTTTAAACTAAGTATATACATAGATAGTTCACTAACCCGTTACGGAGTCCAGAATGTCAAATACGTTCGGTGGCATTCGAAAATCATCTATTTTGTAATTGTAGAAATATTCAGAATAGTCCTAATATAACAACAAAACAATATTACTTTTTGAACATTACGAAAGTGGCTATCTTTCATTGGTGATAGTTTAAACATCACCTTGTACAACACCCATTTTCCGTCACTTGCCCCCTTTGTATGTTTGCCTTGGTATTTCCTTGTACCGTCCGGCTGTCTGACACTTTTAGTAATTTCTCCCTGGTGCCATCTGAATCCGCCAGATCTTGTAACTCCGTGTACTTCTTGCTGCTTGTATCTAAAGAACAACTTTAACTTTTTTCTGTATATAATTTTGATTATATTCTCTGCTATAAAGCGGAAAACATGAGAATATTACCGATAGACGCGACAATATTGAAAAATATTAAAAAGTGTACGAAAAGATATTTTTGCTATAATATACACTTTGCGCTTGACACTCATGTTCGATTATTACTCTGCAGTTGCACACCTGAACAGAATGGACATAAAGAATATATATTAATGCAAACTACGTACATTAAGATACCTCATTTCAAATTATTCATGTTCATGAATTGTGATTGAAACAAATTGATATGGATGAGATATTTCTATATCTATGCTTTTTTGTTAAATATACAGTTATCGTAAACATATTCTTTCTCAACTTTGAGACCAAACAACAAAATAAAATTTAAAACAAAAAACTACGAAATACTTGATAAACTGAATAGTCTGCTCAAGAAGCAGTGGACACAAATATCTATATAGTCTAAATAGTGAAACCAGATAAATACCAAACATATAACTAGAAAGTAAACAACTGGACCCAACATAAAAAATCGCCAATGAGGACTGTCTGTCCCCTAAACCTAGCTTCTACATAAATGGAAAAAGATGGTCTAATATACTAGGGAATCATGGCACCACTGACAAACAAATAATACGTTCATCGATTCAATTTTTCTGCACAATTCAGAGTTGATTTTTTTGATAAGGTTACACAGTGGGTATAGTAGGCTAATAATCACCAACAGGGAGTTAGTCTGAGTTTTGGCGGATATTCTTTTATTCTAAAATAAATACTTTGTTTGTTCTCGAATGTCAACAATGTCGTCTTTTGGCGAATCATACGAAAACAATCAACGAAAATGTTCATGTGAAATACTCACTCTCCCTGGTGAAACAGCACTTTTGATCCAACTCCAATTTGATCGGGAGAAGGTACTTTATCGAGTGCAAGATTGTAGTAATCTATTACTCGTCCAGTGGGATCTCCATCATCCCATTCTATTGTATACTTTAGGCTGGAGGAATCAAATCCAACAATCGTCGCTGTTAAAGAAAATAAAGGTCAAGTTGATTCGATACTTTTAAAATAAAAACTTTATTGAAAGAAAGCCTTATCCCAGAATTTTTCTGTGTTGCCCGAGGTACTGGCCACAAAAAATTGTACAATTTTGAAGCGAATTGAATTCTAACTTATTGAATTCTAAAATATATATGAGGTAATTTTTAAGTAATTTGAAATAATATCGAATTCGTGTTTTTATCATCTCCCGAAAACCAGCGTTCTTGACAAAGGTCAGGTCATGTGAGAGTGAAACTCGCATTCGACTTATAGTGTATGGGTTTCCAATCCATAATTGTCTTTCAAAAGCGTACTTTTTTAGGTATAAGCCCATGTTTACCTGTAAAATATTGCCACTTGCTCGCGCCCCACATTGAAACCACGTGATCTCCAATCTTCGGCATGTTGCCTTGAGGAACTTGAGACGAAATAACATCTTCAGGTGTCAGAAGATTTGAAGAATTAAAATTCGGTTGTTCCTGCGGAAACACAAAAGGAAGGTGCAATTAAAGATTCAGACACCAAATACCGGTATGTTATAAGCCATAATATGCTTCCCATACGTTACAATAAAAATATCAATAAGAAAGTACCGTAAATCTAATTCTTTCAGATTAGTATCTTGTACATTTTGTCTGAAGGTCTGAACCCTTAAATTGCAAACCCCAACTTTAAACAGCGCTTATTTGAAACTGTTAAGATGGCTAAAGTCCGGGATAAATCTATTATTGGAACAGTTCGTTCGTTATACCAAATTGCCATTCGCTGAGCTTACATAGAAAACCGTCGAATTATAACAATTCGGATAAAAATATTCGTTTGCCGATTCCCGCGAGTTTCAATATTAATGAAGCTATGTTATTTTTACTACGAGATAGATAAGAAGACCGTATCTGTGGGTATATGCTTGTATCTCTATACTAATATAGATTATGGTTATTATGGATTTCAATACTTTCAACTAAGTACTAATAATGCTTGTTATTGCATGGGAACAGCATTCCTTATGTGATTTACGATGACAAGCTTTTCAATTCGATTGTGCAAATTTTCAATATCTGGCAACGCAGATATTGTTTGCTCCTTGACATCTAATCTAAAGTGAGTCAGGTTAGAGCTATTACGTTATTTACGTTAAATTATACAGGAATATAGAGTATAGCCACGTTCCCAAACATGATGATGCTAAGTTATTTTTTGACAGCTACTCACATTGTTTGAGATTGGTTTCTGTATCGTCGCTGATATACGACTGGTCTCCAATTCATATTTCAATTTCTTAATCTCCTCTCGTTGGGCTTGGTTTGCAGCTTTCAACCGTTCGATTTCAGTCTGTTTTTCCTCGAGTCGACGTAGTAAAGATGCAAAACTCAAATCACTAACTGAAGCCAAGTAATAATAATAATAAATGTCAGAATATTTAATCTTGGTGAACTAAATAGGCATTACATTATACGTTATATTCATTACACTTTTCAAGGAGTGCAACTAAAATTACCTTTGCTTTGTCCAATAGTTGGTACAGTTACGCTATTTTTTGATCCCGAAGAGCCCATTGCCAATTCATGTAAGTTAAGATTTCTGACCAACTTAATACGTGGTTCGACAACGAATTAGGCTACCATTTACCTTATACGATGCGACTAACACAAAGAAGAAAGCCTACGCAAACAACGGTATCCATAGCTGACTTACAATAATATCGACAAGCGCTAATAATAGAGTAGTTTGAAGAAAGCCTTCGGTAACTGGAATGAAGCAATACGATATGCGAATAGTTTTGAATGAGCAACGCTTCAATGTCCGCTATTTGTGAAGGAAAGGTGTGGGTTATTTATCAATATTATAACTGATTGTTAGTGGGTTCGATAATACCTAGGATGCCAGGTTTGCAACATAGGAACTTCGGAATGGTAACATTCAAGAAACGTATTCGAGATATTAGAAACGCAGAAAATGCCATTTCTTGAATTTTACCAAAAGTATTATAGCGACGTACCCTAATACTTATATTTCAATGTGGCTCGTTTTATTGCCGGTACATTGCAATTATATATATATGAGTGAGTCAGATTTACTCCTCAGACCTGTCTTTGCATTTGTCGGGAGAAAAAAATTTTCTGCATGAGCTTGCTCAATGCTCACACTTCTGGGTGTTTTGTTGCACATGTATTATTTGTTGCAATTGTTTGCCAAAAACTATTTTTGACGGTGCTGAGTTAATGTACATTGGGCTTTTCATCCACTATTTCCCTCTGTCATTCTGAATGAGGATAAGACTTACACGTAGACTATTTATGATCCCTGACCAAACTAACGAAGAAAGAAAATCTAGGGACCAAAAGTGTTTTTGATACCAAAAGCAAACTTTCATGTATTGTCCTGTGTAGTCTAATAATACGTAAACATAAGATAATCATAAACACATTTCTGTTTATAGATATATATATTTGATATATATTTTTGAATTGGAAACCATCATGGCTGGTGATACAATCTAGATTTTCAGAAAAGAAAACCAAAACAATTGAATGAAAAGTTCTAAAGCGCAAGCAATCTTTATTCCTATTCTGATGATCCTTGTAGGCGCCTGATCTATTTCCTTCATCCTAATTAATGAATTGATGATATTGTTTTATCCTAAGTAGGTGTCACAAAATTTTGAGCTTCCTCTTCTAGTCCATATTCTTCCACCGTCGGTTCAACAAAATCAGGACATAACGGCAGCAATCTCAAACCTTTTACACCAACACAACATGGAGGATCATAAGCCTCCATTTCTTTAGTTTCTGAAGATATTTGGTCATGAAATAACCCTCGTGATTCTCTAGAGCCTGTGAAGAATATATAAGATTACAAACGCGTTATTATCTCAATTGCTTTTTCTTATGGCGGCTGTGATCGCCATTTAGAAGTCATCAATGCGCGGATTGCTTCTCACTATATAAACTAAAAAAGCTTTACCATATATAAATATATGCCTCAATCAGTTGCAGCATAGCTCAATTTTATTACAACCACTCAATTCTAAATAAATTACTCTGAAAACCTGCTAGACCTTTAAACTCATTTCAAACTTTGTCAAATGTGTAATTTGCAATAATGGCATCTTCAGCAACAAGTCAGCATATCGAAAACATTTACAACCAGCAGCTGCACATGAATGAATAAATTAATTGTTGCTGAAGGATCTGATTACAATCTTCAAGTTGGAAAATTTGAGTCGTAATAATTTATATATGAACAATTGAATCCTATGTTAATATACGCGTTGTTAAAAATATCTTCGTGTGGTTACATTATGGAACAAATACATGAAAGCAAAAGTTCGAATTAAACAACTCTTTTCCTTTCTAAAATTGTGCTCATGTTAATTTTTTTTCGGTTAATGCTGTGAATTAGACGAGAATATCGGTCAGAGACCGAAGACTTATCGATCGAAAGTTAGGGATCCCCAAAACAGCGCTCTTACTCCATAGTGACACCTTGTGTCCCATTACTAATTAATTGATAACTCGCTAATTATACGACATCATTCATCTAAAATCAATAGGCTTCTGGTCCGACATATGATGAATGCACATACAAAATTTGGAGCAGATTCAATCTCGTTTTCGTGAGATATTGCGTGCATCTAACAGAAAAACAGACAGATAAACAGACAAATACCTATCAACATACTTACCGATTCAAATCGATAAGTAATAATCAGCTCACATACCTGGCAACAGGTTATCCAAAGCTAGCGCCACAGCGCCCCCAATAAACATCGGTATTTGAAGGAAAATCGCGATCACATTATTTATTTCTGGAACGCCGACGTCAATATCCTCAATTCCATCAGCGGCGTAAACCGAAACGACCAGTCCAAAGAATATGCTGAAACCCAATACAAACAAATTCCTGTAAAATGAAATCAGATTGTATTGTATTAATGGTGACGTTATTCAATAAAGCGTAAATAAATAAGTAATGAATACCTTATACTTTTCAAATCTACTGTTCTCAACATAGCTATAGAAACTGATGCTATCATGCCCAGAACAGAAAGTAGAACACCGCCGATCACTGGACTTGGTAAAGAAACAAACAAACTGCAAAATTTCGTGAACAGACCAGTGAATATCAATATGCACCCAGTTCCTTGCAGTACCTGAACGTGATAGAATAGTTACACTGTTTTATAGCGAAGAACTAATGCCGCTCAATTCCATTTATGTGTTTTACACAGGTCTGAATAATAAAATTACAGCAACAATTGTGTTATTCACGGAAAGACAAAATTTATTCCCCGGCATTTCTTAAATTATGTTTTCAAAATTCTGTCTTTTGTGATCAAAGTATAAATATTTACTCTTCTGCTAGCAACTCTTGAAATTCCAACTGCAATTGCGCTGTCCATAAAAGATGTTGTGGAATTTCCGTTTCCAAAAAGTCCAGCGAAAAACATACCAAATCCTTCCATTAAAACTGCCCTGAAATTTGAAATGTAATTTATTTCGAGGGCTTTTGTCGATTCAGTCAATTTTTTTTAATTGACCGTTAAAATTTATTAAAGTTTTATTGCCGCAGTTATGAATTTTAAACTAGGATATACGTTGAGAAGGTTGAATACGGTTTTTG
Organism: Styela clava; assembly: GCF_013122585.1. NCBI lineage: Eukaryota > Metazoa > Chordata > Ascidiacea > Stolidobranchia > Styelidae > Styela > Styela clava. Next base: position 7,432,461 of record NW_024102839.1, read on the forward strand.
CCTTGCCTCGTGATTTTGTTCAGAGTTTTACACGGGCCAATAATGTGAACAGACATTTAGTGGCTGGTGAACTGGTATTTTAATAAAATGTCATCGTAGGTATAGAATCGTTGAAAAATTAAATGCGATGAAACGCACAAACCGGTTAATTGCATGTTTCGGTGGGGGAGGCTGGCGACACATTTCACTACATGTCATATATACTCCAAGTGACTCAAATATTCCTGGAAAAATCGCCGAAAACATTCCAAATACGGCAATCACACTGAATGTTGGAGTACCCCATTGGAAAGGATATGGTAGCCGGAACCTAAAAGGAAGAAAACAACTTGAAATGGTATCACATCTCATCTGCATTGATTTGTGATATTCGTTTCACATAACGTACATTCGCCGCCGATAAGATTCTGGCCATCTTATGCATGAAGATACAATGTTAATTTGAAGAAAAAAAATTGTTAATTTGGAACACAAACCATCCATGTTATTACACCATGGATTATGTTATAGTTACGTGGTGTTTCAATGCGATAACTTAAAGTGCCGACACCAATATAAGAAGCCCCAGCGAGTTATCACCTGACCACCGCTCCCACTAGTGATATGCTCATGCAAAGCAATTTTATTACCATGGACTATTTGAAACTACTCCAGGTTTTGTGTCAGTTCTTGCTTGGTAAGCTGGGACTGTAGGATCATCTGGAAATCCACCAGCAACAGTAATAATGTAACAAAGTAACCATGTTGTCACTACTGCAATCAGAATCTGTTTAAAAAAAAAAAAAATTAGTTTGCAACTGAGATATAAAAGTTATTTTGTCAGTATCAAAATTGTATGATATATAAATTATTGATGGATTGTAAGTGAAACACAGTGAAATATTTTTAACGAATTTGCAAAATATGCGCTGGAGTTTCTTCAAATTCTTCACTTTTATGTAAAGCATATACATCTAATATACATATATACTACAAAACACATATTGCGACTTCTCAATGCCATTGCTGACCGGACAAGTGAATGCATCAATGCTATATTTTTGTTGCGATTTCTCTTCAAGTTTTTTTTCGTATTTCGGTATTTGTACCCGATGTCGTCCTTTTCTGCAATCTCTTTTTTTGGTAATTTTCAACAACAACAACAACATGAGCAGCATGTTGAAGCTCGACCACCCATGTCTTGTCTTCCTATAGAACTTTGTTAGGCCTGAAATTGACCTACATCTATGCATCGAATCGGTGTCAATGATGACCGTTTGTTTTTGTTTATTAAAATTATATTTTGAACTTTTTTGCCACACACATTTACATGATCATGGTCGATAATGTTAATACCGTTTAGGCCACATATTACGAAATATTGCTTAGATAAGAAATGTTGATTTTACACGGAATGCGTTTGCACGTTCGTACAATATTTTCGCGACAATCGATCCAGTCATATGGGGACGAAATAGTACCTAACTCTGTACATACACTACAGTGTTTACTGAGAGATAGTAAACTTCCGAATTTCAACTTGTAAATGTGCTCGTTTGCCGTCAGCATGTTTTGTACACAGAACTACATCATATATTCAAGTTGAAGTAACAGTGTCAACAGCTACTAAATTGTACATTTAACATATATTTACTTCATTTCATGTAGAAACGTACTCTACCGATTACACCTCTTGAAACTACATCAATAAAATACCGCATCCCCCAAAAAAGTATACCCATTAAAATGCAGTCCGAAGAATTCCCCGTTTGTACATAAAACCCAACATTGCGCCCGATTTTTTTTTATATATATAGCGGTTACCATTCTTTTTTTGGTTTAAGATCCCCTAATTACGTCATTCAAGCATATGGCGAAGCCTTGACCGATTTTCGTAATACATGTACATTGTAAGCAGTAAAACGAATTTGGTGTAGTTTAATTTTCATCAAACAGCATCTTGGTCGAAGTGACGACTGCAATGGCATTTCCATCGACAAATTTGGAATTGGGTTTTTGTTAGAGACAAATGCGAATAGGCAAATGGAAATAGTATTGGGAACGCTAGTCATATATGCGTGTTCTAAATTTGTTGTTGCGTATTCGGGATACTTGGTTTTGTAGCCAGAGCTAATATCGACACTGAAAAACACACGTTGCGGACTCTCGACTAGGTTTGATATCACGTCAGTTCAAAAGTGCCGACACAATTTCCCTCCTGCGCTTTTTTTCATCATAAGTAAACTTTATCATTATTACATAATCGATATTCCTGCTGGGATCGTTCTTGTCAACACCACAGCTCATATTCCGGGTTTTACTTTTGAAACGTTTGCAATATTCTCGGCACATAGGTAATATTATTTCCTGGGTATTAGATTGGTAATACTTATGTACAAGTTGTTTCAATGTTTGAGAAGAAAAATCACCTGTTTGGCTCTGTCACCAGCACGTAGAAATAAAAAAGTTCACCTTAAAGTATTTTCACTAGGGTTTGATAAAAAACGATAACCATCGATGGATTAATTTTTTACAGCTTATCAACACCTTCGCGACCACCTTGTGGGTCGCGGCACCTAGTTAAGGAACCACTCTTCTGATAGATTATATAGCATGTGAAATTTAACTGTCAATAGGGTTCACCTACAATCTCTAGAATTTTTCCGCGAGTTGATGTTTTATAGGACTTGTATTGTTTAATCTTCAAACGTTTGAATTTAGGTCAAAAACTTACCGGAAACATTTCAAAAATGGGTATTTTCATTGTTGTTAAAGTTTTTTTGTGTGGATGCATCAATGGAAATGGAATAGTGATTTTCTTTAAAATAATGTTGCAGAGAATAAAAATTGCCACGAATCTGGAAAACAATAAACATGTCACTCAACGCGTCAACAAACAAAACAACGCGCGCCTGGTCTAGTGACATACATTGATTCATTCAGTAAACATTCACCAGATCAACCAGAGACCAACACTCGCAATAAGCTAATGACCCATTTATTAGTACGCCGGTATATCTATTTGGGTCATACATGTTAAAGATCATTAGTTCAATTTCTATATCCATTCAAACTCACGTTGATAACAACAAAATAGTATCGGCTCCACCGCATTGGGAATATTATTGATATTTTAAATCTTAGCTCATCTTTATCGGAGGATGACTTGGAAATGAATCAAATATACAGTGTGTTAAAAAAGTTACGCAAAAATTAGGATCAAATTTTTCGTCGTGGCAAGGTCAAAAATGTAACTGTTAAGAAACGTCAGGCGTGAAATGTTTAAATGGCAGTACATCGTAATTTGATATACTGTTAAAGGGTGTTAGTCGCTAAACGTTTCAAGTAGCATTTAATATTAACTTCTGTTAATTTTGCGTTACTGTATATGAATTGAATGATTATATAAACAATAGAAATATGCTTCTGGTCTTACAGAAGAGCAATTCCCCATTGTGTTCTGGCTTGAGCGGCAGTGATCTCCTTGAGTGATATCGTCACTAATACCAAGATGGGTGTGATGGTGAGAGGTCCAATATATTGCATGACGAATCCAATAAATCCACTGAACCCGATGAATATTTGTATAAGAGAACTTATTATGATTGCCCCTTGAACCTGCACAAAATATCCAATAAATAAAATAGTAATATGTAAGTGCACTTCCCGGTGAGTTTCGATATTAGTAAATATGTGTAGTTTTGGTTATTTTCCACGTCAAATGTTCGGAACGAAATATTATGAAAAAAGAACAAATGAAAGATTTTAGTGTGTTTATTTTAGAGAAATGCTTCAAAAGCAGCACCGTCTCAGTCTTAATGTTGTCAAATTAATAATTACGTCAACAGCGCAGCCCTCAGACGAGAGTTAGATGCACCCGTGGTCGCATCTCAGCGAACCACTGATTCTGATTGTTTCCACAATTGGGCTGGACAACAATAAAGCTTTAATGCCTGGCAGGGGATAAGAAAAGTAGAAAAAACGGGTGGTTGGTGAACCGAAAATATTCCTTATATATTTAATTCGTTCCGGTGGTAATTATTGCAAAGCATCCACAATAAACAGGATGACTGAAGTCGTATTTTGAAAGTTTATTTAATCAATGTCTACATCGGTCGGTCAAAAATAAACTTGGTCAATCTTCTCGTTTAACTGTGCCTTACTGACCTCTCGTATACGTTTCGCCCACAGTTCGTTGCTGTCTACAAATTCACCATCGTTATCAATATAATAATGATAATAATTCGTGTCGATTTCTAACGTCATGTTAGAAGAATGATCTGTGAGATGCTGACTCGAAGATGAGTTAGTATCCACTGAAAATACTGACAAATTAGCAGGCAAAGAAGATAAGTTAAAGTTAATAGGTGCCGGACACTTCCATTTATCAGTTCCCATGATTATCACGGTTGGGATGAAGTACGCGATTGTAATACCTTGAAATGTTGGAAGTCTGTAACAAATGAGGGAAATGAAAATATAGATAGGTTTGAAAAGCACAAAGTGTTTAAAAATTTTGTTTAAATGCTCAGTTGGTTTAGGTAGCTGATAGTTAACCATCGAAAAAATAAACTATGAATATGAGTTTGATTGGTCATTAATAATTTGATTAATATTTTCGAATTTTTTTTTACATTTGACAAATCTTTTCATTCAAACCAATAACCGATTAGGAAGTGCCATTAGGTGGTTCAGTCAACCATGGTATGATAGGTTGCATTGACAAGTTAACGACGATCATGCATTTATTGCTTTCATGATTAACTACACTGATTTCCGACACGGAATGGTAGCAAGAGGTGAAGCCGTGGTTCGGTCGTCTGTTCCACCTAATTCTTCGGAATAAATAGTAATATTCGATCAAAAATACCTCAATCCAAGAGTTGTTTGTAATAGCGTAGATATTCCGCAAACAACTAAAACTGTGCCCAGAACTTTTGTTCGCGCAAGGTTCGCTGCTGGACTGTCGTCGAAGCAGATGACGTTCATCACCAATAGTGGAAGCATTATAACACCACTTATCGTCATAAGGTATTGCTGAAAAGCAATGATTGGTGTGAAATTAATGTCTCATTTAACAGGAATGAATTCAGTTGGTTGACATTCATAGATAGTCCTTGTTAAATCTTATAAACAAATTCAGTAAGAGAAAGAATGCCTAGTTTAGTAATTTGGGCTCATTCATGCTGACTTTGCAGTTTTGAAGATATTTGGCGCAAGATTTTTTGGTGTTGGTTGTTGGGGACTGTGGTATGATTCCGATATTATCGATAGCTAGATATATGGTAGCTCTTTATTTCACGCTGACTGCTTCTGGATAGCCTTTTTCAAAGTGAGGTGCTAAATAGGTATAAAATATAAGATGTAGGAGGTGCAATAAATCGCTTGTATTGGTCTTTTTCTATATTGTATTCCCGGCGCCTTGTGCCAAACCCCTTACACTAAAATGTAAGAATATATATAGGAAATGACGAATACAAACATAACTGCACTGAAAGAGAGAGAACGATGGGAATTAATCAATACCGTCTCGTGAAGACAAACGAGAAAACAATGCAGTGAGGGCGTTCTTTTCTTTAAAACAAGGATCTTTACCAGTGTTGTCTGATGAAATATAGAGATGAAATATTTAAAACGTTCATGCATATCATTGAAATTAACGGTAATGATGTATTTTAAATGAAAACATAACATAACGAAGACCTCAATTTACGCATGTAAACGCATTGGATGAGTGTGATTACTTCAAATTTTAAGCCCATCATTTCGCATTAGAAAGGTGCCCAGAACTATCTATCAGTGCATATTGCAAACGTGCCCGGTTTTTGGATAACTCTGCAGAAGTCAAAAATACGAAGTCGAACACAAAAAGTATTTCCAAGAACCGGAATTAACGGAATTTTTGTTTTGCAAGTATGTACATGGAAACGCCTGAATGTACCACAATTTTTAAAATATATACAGTGTCGTGATTTGAAAAATTTATTGAAAAATCTGAATACAAACCAGTCTTACGCGTTCCATGACAAATAGGAATTAGTTATCAAGTTAAAATATATGAAATAACCCAAGAGTATTTGCAGCATTAGTGATTAATAAAATAAATTGCGTGTTTGGCGGTCGTCGATTATCTCCGGGAGTTTTTTTAGTAAGAATTAGAAATGCTGCAAGTAAAAATTTTAATCCAAATACAGTAATCAAGGACACATTGCGCACATTTATTTTGAACTATAAAAATGAGGAAGGTTCGGATTTACAACCACTTATCCATATTGTATATAAAAATAAATCCGCAGAACACGAAAGGATATAATGAATGTTAACCTGAATCACTACTTGTATACAAAAGTTTACCTGGAGACTCAATAGCATACATAAATGCCATGGTGGTGTTTCGTCCACCGAATACAAAAGGTCATTCTCTGATTCGATGTTATCTTCAGCTGCCTCATCACACTTTTCACGTCTTCTGCAGCACTTCATATCCGTTACAATTGGAGAATCAAGCTAATATAAAACTAAATACAGGATGAACAGATCCATTAAAAGCTTATGCCACTAGAATTGCCGTAGCTACAACTGAGCACAAGATACACAGATGCATAAAATGTAAATGAGCTTCTGTCAATCTAAGAACTAAGACGATTTTACGATATCAGAAAATAATATTAAAGTGGGACGCGGTAGTAAAACGCTCAGTGCAATTGCAGAATATCATGCAATGGCACTTTGAGAACATAATCATGTCTCAAAAACATTTCCTCAGCACACGTCACAAAACGTTCTGCACAGACTATACAAACAGTTATTCCTACGTTGGCATCTGAAGTTTTTTCTTTCTGCAGTAGAGTGTAGCGCGGTACCCTGGCCAACAACACAAACTATTGAAGCACGAACAGATATCATGCTCGTTGTTCTACTGCATCTATATGATGATATTATATCATCAGATTATACCGCACTGCATCCACATGAAACTTCTTCACAGGATAACTGTTCAAAATGCGATTGAACAACCATGTCTAAAGAATAATTATGCTCTTTATACATCACCCACGCATGAAAGGCAATGATAAAGAAAAGAAATGGATACATTCAATAGGCGGAGTTTTGATTTGCAACCAAGCCGGACACCAAATAAGAATGCATAAAATAGTTTGGTTCATTGTTTGTATTTGATAATCCAGACAACAATTAATCTGGACAACTAAATTGATATTTGCTTTTGTATTTAAAGCGGAGGCTGTTGCTAATTCGTGACGATCTGTCGCTATCATACAAACATACTAACTTCTGTCACAAAAAAAAAATTCAGGCCCAAAGAATAGCATTATGTTTTCACCTCAAGAGTTGTTTACTAAACGTGAAATTTTGCAAAATAGGTCGAAGACGTTACGATTGCATTATCAATACAATCACATCTTTGCAATATTGATTCAACATACGTGCAAAAACTATACTAAATGGTACACGCACTTTCTTCATTTTGGTCGTTTATAGCAGTAATGATTAGTTTTATGAAATTTGGCTTTCCTGTGTTGGAGTCTTTGATTTGCTCAAAACCCCTCGTCGGATATGCGTCTGATAGGAGTAAGTAAATGAAGAAAAAGGGCAATATCATGGTGTTCATCAAATATTAATTGTAGGTACTGTTATTGCTATTAAATATAAAAACGCGTGAATAGCCTGAACAAACCTTATCTCTCTCTCTATCATTATATATATATACTAAATAAGTTCTAAACTTTCAAAATTCCGATATTCGACCAGTAAACTGCAGTAAAAATTTTCAGCAAATTTCTCGGTTGCCAGAATTTGCGATGAGCAATTTGTAGTCTACATGCTAATTGAGAGATTTTGCTAACGGATTGCACGCGTTATTGGATTGGTCCCTTGGATCAGTGTACCCCGGGAAAACATTGGACCGAGAAATTACATTATACAAAAAGTTTTTACGACGAATATAGGTTATATTTTCATAAAGATACAGAAAGAAAACACCCGCGTCCATGTAGTAAAAAACAAACATAGATATTTTTTTTCATTACAATAATACCGATGGAGAAATTACGTTTTGTCGACAATTGAAAGTCTGCAGTTTATTTCCATAGTTTGAATGGACTTTACAAATAAAAATACAACGAGCTTTCCAATACAAATGAAATAATCACATGACCGCCTAGTCACACCATTAAAACACGAACACTTTGCCTAACACAGGGTCGTCCTACCCGTGGCCCGCGGGCCATATCTGCATTCCTAACCCTAATTCGGCAGAGGCTTTGTACAAAAGATCCTAAGAGAATTCATGAAATTTTTACTCAATAAATTTGATTAGCCATGCGCTTTTGTATGGTTATAAGGGTTAAGAACCACTGTCTTATAACAACTTTATATTTGATGCTATGACATATAACGGCCATGAAACCTTTTCGCCTTCGTGGATTATTTTCAAATTCATTGTCAGATATATAAAATTGAAGGACTAGAAAAAATCATACCGGATTACAAGTGATAAACATTAATAATAAAACTGACCTTAATTCTTTCTAACAACAAGAGATCAAGGCCAAAATGAATTATTTTAGCCACAATTTCCCCCAAACCATATCCTGAACGAAACTGGAATGGTAGGCGTACCTGTGTGTCTAGTGTAGTACTTTAAGAACTTCTAGTGGCCGTGGTGTAACAAATTTTGCATATCTCATTCCTGACTACGTCACCCCAAAATGACGTCACAATCACGTAATATAGCCTGCTAAAATATAGCCCGTAATGACGCTTATGACAATAAACTCACTGAAGCCAGCTATCTTTCTCGTGTTGACGTGTTCTCGGAGGCATAGGGACGTAATTCTTGTATGTCGTAGTCAGGTGGAGGTCAGGGATGACATGTGTGAAAGTTGTTACGCCCACTGGAAGTACACTACACTAGACCCACCGTCGCCTGCTGTACCCGTCTCAAAAACCTTCTGACTTTCGCGTATCACGAGTTCGTAAAATCAAACCCGAGGACAGCTCTGACCTAAACCCTTGGCGGAATAGAACCGTGTCCCGTGAATAAAAATAAAACCGAAATTTTGGATGAAATATCAGATTTCATATAAAACTTTTGAATAAATAAAACACCTTTCTGGCGACAACAACAATGTTTAACCACTGAAAATCTCAAAGCAATTGGTCCAGAAGCTGTAGAGAATTTTTTTCACAATAGCAACAAGAATACTTGCAAGTTGCAACTTGCAACATCAACATAGTTAATTGTGAACAAGGAAATCTTTTGTTTAACATTCAATAGATACATCAAACAGTTTGTTCAAAACTTTCGATGTATATTGTGAATAGGGTGTTAACGAATGTAAAACGAAAGATTTCCTTGTTCACAATTATCCTTGGCAAAATGAAATTCTTTGCAAAACTTTTTGAATGCTGTAGCATACCGCGTGGTTACAGGCTTCGTGCGTTGTTTCCTTCCTCTCGTGAATCGCGTATAATAGACAATACGTTTATTTCGTCGTGCAAGAAATCCCAACACAAATACAAAACAAATTTATGCATTACAGTAACGGATTTCATTGCAATGGACAGGAAGTCGCGAAGGACCGGAAATGGTCATCATAAGTCTGCGACACTGTCGAATGTTGTTCTACATTCGTAATTGAGTTCTTTGAAACGGAGGATCATTTATTAGCAGTTATAGACAAAGACATAATATGCAAGCGCTTACTCGATGACAACCATAACTCCAATAGAATAAATAGTACGTCGTTGAGTACGAAAGAGGTCAATTGTGATGTCATAGAATGAGTTGGTCATAGGTGCAAATAAGCAATATGCACCATATTGAAAGACAACTAGATTTAAGACGAGTCAAAAGTAAAAATTGAGATAAAAGAAAGCAATAAATACACAGAGAAAAAAAAAATTACCAACAAGGTAGGGATTGATATAAATCTTCATATAGCATTTGAGAGAGAAAAAATACAAGTCGGGAAAATTCAATTAATACACTTTAGTTATACGAATAGTTCACCACCTTCTGTACAATTGCAACGATTAAATTTTTTATCTATTGACAATAGAAACTACATTTATTTCGTCATGCAAGAAACCATACACAAATTCAAAGCACAACTTAATATACAATACAGCAACGGATTTCATCGCAATTGACAGGAGGTCGATGAGGACAAGAAATGGTCATCATAAGTCTACGACACCATGATTTAAAATGAGTCATAAGATTGAAATAAAAAAAGCTACTCGATGAAAAACTTGGTCATTCAAAAAAATTTCCAACAAGCGGGGTCTTGGTATAAATCTCCACATATACCCATTCCTGGTTCCCCGCGACTTCCCTTCCTCAGTAAAAATGTGTTTTCAGTTTTTTATTTTGTTAACTTCGTATATTATTTTTTACTGAAGGGGAAAAAATAAACTTGACTATGATTGCTGCGAAATGTAGTAGTTATATTATAATACTGTAAGACTTTTGCCATATAAAATATTTGACTATAACTTTAACAATAACTATTTCACCAAGCAATACAGTGTTCACCACCATAACACTAGATCTGCTTCTTCCTTTTCATTTTATGTACCCCGTCAGACTTACGGTATACGAAAACCCAACAATCATTCAAGTATAAGGGTGGAATGGTCTCCAGGGTGAAACACGAAGCATGTTTTATACCAACTAAATCGGCTCGCATATATCGACATCGGGGTTGACTCCAGTCACTTGAATAAATGGTACCAAATTAGAAAACGTATTTTCATAATATAATTTTCTTGGAATATACATATATTGATTCCGGCCTAAAATGGAACAAACATATTGAGCATGCGGTGAAAAAAATACCTAGAGCAGTAGGTATCACCTACATGCTCCAAACATACATGTCGACAGCCGATATCAGCCCTGCGATCTGTGTACTTTTCACTTTTCCAATCATATGCTCAGCATGGGGCGATGCTGCACAAAAATACTTACGACAAAATATTGTTTTACAAAATGGAGTTGCTGAATCTCTTTGCAATGCAGCACCTAGAACTCAAATAATCAACTTCATTCTAGTTTGAAATTGCATAACTAATGTATCAACACCAAAATAAATCCCTACCACAAGCATTTGACAAATATTTCACTAAGCAGTGTTTCACACATTACACCCGATCTGCTGCGCGTGGTAATTATTTTGCCAAGGTATTCTTTTGTGAAAACACAAAATTCAATTAAGTACACAGGTATCAAAATACGGAACTATATTCCGCGTGAAATGGAGTCACATGGCTACATGACCTTCAAGAAAACTTAATAAAAATACTGAATCAAAAACTACCGGAAGTCCTTATGAACTGCAATCATGCCAGCATGTAGTCAGTTCCCTGGTGTCATACAAACCATAGCGGTATGCTTCGGTACCGTAACCCAATACAAGCTAAAACTCTGTGTGATTTCTATTTGTATTAATCCGACTCTGGATGCGTGCTGTCGCCCAGCAACTTAATTAATTGTTTTCAGTACATTGACTAATGACTGCAACCAAAAAATCAAGTGACTGGAGTCAACCCCGATGTCGATATATGCGCGTGAATTTGACCTTCGGCCAACGTTTCTTTTTTTTCTTTCTTAGAAATCTCATGTGCTGGTTGCACATGGAGTATGAATTCTGCCTTAGCATTCGTGCATAAGAAGTTCAGCTGAATGATATGGTAAACCATTTTTTTAGAACTACTGTGCCTAATTGTATTTCCCCGACTTTTTTGACATTCTTAAATTATATTTGGAGATTTATACCAATCCCCCGCTTGTTGGAAATTTTTTTGAATGACTAAATTTCTCATCGAGTTGCTTTTTTTATTAAATCCTGGTGTCGCAGACTTATGATGACCATTTCTGGTCCTTCGCGACCTCCTGTCAATTGCAATGAAATCCGTTGCTGTATTGTATAACAAAGTTGTGCTTCGAATTTGCTTTGAATAAATGTATTGACTATTGCCAATAGATAAAAGTGTAATCGCTGCAATTGTACAGAAGGTGGTGAACTATTTTTATAACTAAAGTGTATTAATTGAGTTTTTCCGACTTTTTCTCTCTCTCTCAAATGCTATATGAAGACTTACGTCCCTACGCGCCGCAATCATATCAATAGGAGAAAGATAGCTGGCTTTAGTGAATTCGTTGTCACAAACGTCATTACGCGCGATCGTCGCTATACTTTGGCAAGTTATATTACGTCATTGTGACGTCATTTTTGGGTGTCGTGGTCAAGAAATTTGTTACACCACAGCCACTAGAAGTCCTTGTGGTACTACACTAGACACACGGGTACCATATTTGAAAAAGCAAAATTCCGGACAGGTCATGACTATTTTCATGACCTCGTAGTAAAAAATATGCGCACGGTACGAAATAACAATGTTCTGTATTAGCAGTGTGCACAGTACGATTGCAGATGCAGTAAAATTCCGGATTCCGGACATTTGGGCATTTTTCAAATTCTTCCCGGACGCAAAATTTAACCCTAAATTCCGGACATGTCCGGAATTTTCCGGACGGTATGGCAAACCTACTCTAGCCTGTCCAGTTTCGTTCAGGATATGGTTTGGGGGAAATTGTGGCTAAAATATTTCATTTTGGCTTTTATTGTTAGAAGGAATTGAGGTCGGTTTTATTATTAACGTTTATCACTTGTAATCCGGTATGAATTTTTCTAATCATTCAGGTATATATATATCTGAAATTGAATTTGAAAATAATCCACGAAAGCGAAAAGGTTTTATGGCCATTATTTGAAGTCATAGCATAAATCGTAAAGATGTTATAAGACAGTGGTTCTTAACCCTTATAAACATACAGAAGCACACGGCTAATAAAATTTATTGAGATGAAATGTCATAAATTCTCTTAGGATCTTCTGTACAAAGCCCCCGCCAACGCTCAAAATAGGAAAATCAGTAATTATCTCCCAACTGAATAAATACTAATTTGTAATTTTAAAACGTGGCGGGGGTGATTTTCTCAAATCTCACATTTTTGCATTAGTGGCGAAGACTTTGTACAAATGATACTTGCCTAAGCGAAACTTGCCTTGCAACGAAATTTGCCTATTAGCGATTAAAACAAGCTGATTCTGCATGCCAAATATTTACACTCCGTCGCGACATCTGCATTAAATTAAGGGGCACTATTAGAGTATTGTGTTAGGCACAGGGTTCGTGTTTTAATGGTGTGACTAGGCAGTCATGAGATTACTTAATTTGTATTGGAAAGCTCGTTGTATTTTCATTTGTAATTTTTATTTAAACTATGGAAATAAACTGCAGACTTTCAATTGTCGACAAAACATAATTTTTCTATCGGTATTATTGTAATGAAATAGATAATATTTATGATCGGTTTTTACTACATGTCCGCGGGTGTTTTCTTTTTGTATCTATATGAAAATATAACTTATATTCGTCGTAAAAACTTTTTGTATAATGTAATTTCTCGGTCCAATGTTTTTCCGGGGTACACAGAGCCACGGGACTAATTCAATAAGGCGAGCAATCCGTTAGCGAAGCCTGATAATTTGCATGTACAAATCTGCTCATCGCAAATTCTCTTAATTTAGAACAGAACGACCACTGAGGAATTGAGTTATGTTTAATAAACTCATTTAGTATATATATAAAATGAAAGGGTAAGAGAAAGAGATGAAGTATTTTGCTATGATATTGCCCTATTTCTTTATTTACTTCTATCAGACGCTTATCCGGCGAGGGGTTTTGAGCAAATCAAAGACTCCAAGACAGCACATTAAAGCCAAATTTAACAGCTGATTATTTTATGCGAGACTCAATGCAAAAAACCTCCATTAGTGGCATTTTGATAGTTACTCATATTAGAGCACATTTCCTGGAGTGTCTGGACGCTAACTAAAATAATCATGAAACTAATCATTACTTCTATAAACGACCAAAACGAAGAAAGTGCGTGTACCATTTAGTATGGTTTTTGCATGCATGTTGAATCAATATTGCAAAGATGTTTTTGTATTGATAATGCAATCGTAACGTCTTCGACCTATTCTGCAAAATTTCTTGTTTAGTAAACAACTTTGAGGTGAGAACATAATGCTAGTCCTTGATGTTATGATTTCAAAGGCACCGCCCGACCTGAAAGTTATTTTTGTGACAGAAGGTAGTATGTTTGCACGATAGCGACAGATCGTTACGAATTATCAACAGCACTTAAATCAAAAAGCAAATAACAATTTAGTCCAGATTCATCGTTCTCTGGATTATCAAATACAAACAACAAACCAAAATTTTTTATTCGTTTTTATATAGTGTCCGGCGTGGTTGCAAATCAAAACCTCGTTTATTGAATGTATTCATTTCTTTTCTTTATCATTGCCTTTCATGCAATCTGTATGTGGGTGCAAAAGTCAGCGGGTGCAAGTGTATGCGTACAATTGTTCATGGGTTCAAATGTCCGTGGGTGCAAAAGTATGCAGGTGCAACTGTCCTGGATGCAAATTACGGGTTCAAATGTACGGGTGCAAATGTACGTGCTCAAATGTGCTGTCACCATAAAGAGCATCTTCTTTAGACATGTTGGTTCAATCGCATTTTGAGCAGTTATTTTATGAAGAGGTTTCGTGTGGATGCAGTGCGGTATAATCTGATGATATAATATCATCATATAATATATTTTGTTGTCATGTTGCAGTGGAACAACAATAGTTACTGTTTGTGCTTCAATAGTTTGTGTTGTTAGATTCTGTTGACCAGGGTACTGCTGTAATGCACTCTACTGCATCTAGAAGTATGAAATGAAAATGATCTTTTTCATACACATGAATTTAATCTTTGAAAATTTGGCATTCAGTCATGTGCATATTCAGATTCCAACGTTGGAACAACTGTTTGTAGCTCCCGCAATAGGTTCTGTGACGTGTGCTGAGGAAATGTTTTTGAGCGTGATTATGTTCCCAAAGTGCCATTGCACTATTGCACGTTATTATGCAATTGTGTGAATGCAATGGGCGTTTTACTACCGCGTCCCACTTTAGTATTATTTGCTAATATCGTAAAATTGTTTTAGTGCTTAGACTGACAGAAGCCCAAGTTCTTTTTATGCATCTGTGTATCCCGTACTCAGTTATTACTACGGCAATTCAAGTGTCATAAGCTTTTAAGGGTCCTGTATTTAGTTTTATATTAGCATTATTCTCCCATTGTAACGGATATGAAGTGCTGCAGAGGACGTGAAAAGTGTAATGAGGCAACTGAAGATAACATCGAATCAGAGAACGAACTTTTGTATTCGGTAAACGAAACACCACCATGGCATTTATGTATGCTATTGAGTCTCCAGGTAAACTTTTGTATATAATTAGTGATTAAGGTTAACGTTCATTATATCCTTTCGTGTTCTGCGTACTTATTTTTCATTTATATGAATATGTGGATGCAAATCAGAACCTTCTTCACTTTTCGAGTTCAAAATGAATGTGCGCATCGTGTCCTTGGTTACTACAAGTCCGTATTTGAATTGAAATTCTTACTTGCAGCATTTCTACTTCTTACTAAAAAAATTCCGAATTTTCTTCATTAATCTCTAATGCGGCAAACCCTGGGTCATCCTATATTTTCAAAACCAACTTGATAACTAATTCCTATTTGCCATGTCAGCCTTACGCGTAAGATTTTTTTGTGTTCAGTTTTTTTTTTTTGAAATTTTTTTAAAACAATATATATTTAATAAATTGTGGTACATTTCGCCGTCTCCATGTCCATAATTTCAGAACATAAACTTGGACTGTTCTGATTCTTGCTAATAATGTTTTGTGTTCGACTTCGTATTTCTGACTTCGGCCGATTCATGAAAAACGTAGGCACGCTTACAAAATGTAATCGCACGCATCTAATGCACTTACGTACGTAAATTGAGTTCTTCGTTAAATAATTTTTCCATTAAAATTACATCATCAAATTTATGACATGGCGGAACATTTTATTATTTCACTCCCTATCAGACAATACTGTTCAGGATCCTTGTTTTGAAGAAAAGTATGCCCTCACTGCATTGTTTTTTTTGTTCGTCTTCGCGAGACGTTATTGATTGAATCCCACCGTTCTCTCTTTCAGTGCAGTTGTGTGTTGTATTGACTATCTGGGAATCTCAATCAAATAAATTCATTTCTGTTAAATGAGACATTATTTGTTAAATTTCGCACCAATCATTGTTTTTCAGCAATACCTTATGACGATTAGTGGTGTTATAATGCTTCCACTATTGGTGATGAACGTAATCTGCTTCGACGACAGTCCAGCAGCGAACCTTGCCCGAACAAAAGTTCTGGGCACAGTTTTAGTTGTTTGCGGAATATCTACGCTACTACAAACAACTCTTGGATTGAGGTATTTATGATCGATTCTTACTATTTATTTATTACTATTAAGAATTAAAAGGAACAGACGACTGAACCATGGCTTCTCGTCTTGCTACCATCCCGTGTCGCAAATCAGTGTAGTTAATCACGAAAGCAACAAATGCACGAACGTCGTTAACTTGTCAATGCAACCTATCATACCATGATTAACTGAACCACCTAATGGCACTTCTTAATCGGTTATTGGTTTGAATAAAAAGATCTGTCAAATTTTGAATTTTTCAAAAATAATAATGACCAATCAAACTCATATTCATAGTTTATTTTTTCGATGGTTAACTATCAGCTACCAAAACCAGCTGAGCATTTAAACAAAACTCCACTAAATATCGAGAGTTTTAAATACTTTGTGCTTTTCAAACCTATCTATATTTTCATTTCCCTCATTTGTTACAGACTTCCAACATTTCAAGGTATTACAATCGCGTACTTCATCCCAACCGTGATAATCATGGAAACTGATAAATGGAAGTGTCCGGCACCTATTGACTTTAACTCATCTTCTTTGCCTGCTAATTTATCAGTATCGACAGTGGATACAAACCTATCTTCAAGTCAGCATCTCACAGACCATTCTTCTAACATTACGTTAGAAATCGAGACGAATTATTATCATTATTATATTGACAACGATGGTGAATTTGTAGACAGCAACGAACTGTGGGCGAAACGTATACGAGAGGTCAGTTATACGAGAATATCGACCACGTTTGTTATTGACCGACCGATGTAGACATTGATTGAATAAACTCACAAAATACGACTTCCCTCCCCCTATTTATCCTGTTTATTGTGGATGCTTTGCAATAATTACCACCTGAACGAATTTAATATTCTAGGAATCTTTTCGGTGCAACAACCACCGTTTTTTTTTCTACTTTTCTTAGTCCCTACCAAGCATTCAAGCTTTATTGTTGTCCAGCCCGATTTGTGGAAACAATCAGAATCAGTGGTTCGCTGAGATGCGACCACGGGTGCATCTAACTCTCGTCTGAGGGCTGCGCTGTTGACGTAATTATTAATTTGACAACCTCAAAACTGAGACGGTGCTGCTTTTGGAGCATTTCTCCAAAATAAACACACTAAATTAGTTCATTAGTTCTTTTTTTTTATAATATTTCGTTCCCAACATTTAAAGTGGAAAATAATCAAAAACTACACATCTTTACTAATATCGGAATACAGTGGGTAGTGCACTTACATACTACTATTTTATTTATTGGATATTTTGTACAGATTCAAGGAGCAATCATTATAAGTTCTTTTATACAAATATTCATCGGGTTCAGTGGATTTATTGGATTCGTCATGCAATATATTGGACCTCTCACCATCACACCCATCTTGGTATTAGTGACGATATCACTCAAGGAGATCACTGCCGCTGAAGCCAGAACACAATGGGGAATTGCTCTTCTGTAAGACCGGACGCATATCGATATTGTATATATATATATAATCATTCAATTTATATATATTTCTTAGAGCAAGATGCGCTAATATTTGAAATATCAATAATATTTCCAATTCAATGGAACCGATACTATTTTGCTGTTATCGATGTGAGTTTTAATGAATATAGGAATTGAACTAATGATCTGTAACATGTATGACCATAATAGATATACCGGCGTACTAATAAATGGGTCATCGCTATTGTTGGTCTTTGTCGATCAGGTAAATATTTACTGATTGAATCAATGTATGTCACTAGATCGTGCGAGAGCATTATTTTGTTTGTTGACGCACTGAGTGACATGTTTATTGTTTTGCAGATTCGTGGCAATTTTTATTCTCTGCAACCTTATTTTAAAGAAAATTACAATTCCATTTCCATTGATGGATCCACACAAAAAAACTTTAACAACAATGAAAATACCCATTTTTGAAATGTTTCCGGTAAGTTTTTGAATCAAATTCAAACGTTTGAAGATTAAACAATACAGGTCCTATAAAACATCAACTCGCGGAAAAATTTAAGAGATTGTATTTGAACTCTATTGACAGGTAAATTCATTTTAGTCAAAAACAATAGTCTAACTTCATCACATGCTATATAATCTATCAAACGAGTGGTCCCTAAACCAGGGGCCGCAACCCACACGGTGCATGGTCGCGAAGACGTTGATAAGCTGTCAAAAATTAATCTATCGTTTGTTGTCGTTTTCTATCAAACCCTAGTGAAGATACTCTAAGGTGAACTTTTTTTTCTATTTCTACGTGCTGGAGAGAAAGCCAAACAAGTCAGTTATCTTCTTCAACATTAGAATAACTTGTACATAAGTATTCCGATTTCGTTTACTCAGGAAGTAATATTACATATGGGCTGAGAATATTGCAAACGTTTCAATAGTAAAACCCGGAATATGAGCTGTGGTGTTGATAGGAGCGATCCCAGCAGTTAATTCGAAACGCAGGAGATCAATTGTGTTCGCAATTTTGAACTGACGTGCTATCAAACCTTGTTTGATTCACTTAACCATGCGTTGATGCAGTGTGTTTGCAATGCACTGCATTTGTTTGTCTTGTTTGAAATAGTGATAGGGCATTAAATGTGGTATATTGGGCAAATATTAGCTCGGGAACTGAAAAAAGCAGCACCGGCATTTCCCTGTTAGTATTGCCGCGGAACTTCTTAGCTTTTCTTTTTTTCACATCTTTTCCGTGTTGTTCATCATATGTTATGGTCAATCTGGGCTTACATCGTTTCAAGGTCCACGACAGTCGATCGTGCGTCAATGCGTAGGATAAACCCATCAACGAAACTGAGTCATGATAATTTTCGGACAAAACAGTGTAAATTCCTCCCCATTGTTTTGAAATATTTTCACGGCGTGCAGATATGCAATGTATTTGATATTCGCTTTTACTTGTCTGAACAGCAATGATATATAGAAGTCGCAACGTGTGTTTTGCAGTGTCTATCTTAGCTCTGACTATGAAATCATCGAAATTGAAACGTCACTTTGAAGCCAAGTATACCGAATACGCAACAACGAATTTAGAACCATACACACGCATATCTGACCAAGCGTTACTAATACTATTTTCCTTCGCCATATTTGCTCTTGTCCGTGATAATGTCAAAAACCCAGTTCCGAATTTGACTATGGAAATGCCATTGCAGTCGCCTCTTTGACCAAGATGCATAAAAAAAACGTTGGAACCACCATATCAATATTTTTTTTCTCGGTGCAATGTTTGGTTTTATGTACAAACGGGGGAACCTTCGGACTACATTTTACTATAGGTATAAATTTTTTGGGGGATGCGGCATTTTATTGATGTATTTTCAAGAGGTGTTATGGGTGTGGTACGTCATCTATGTTGTAACTTTGTGTACAAAACATGCTAAAGCATATTTACAATTTGAAATTCGGAAGTTTACAATCGAAGTTACAATGTACATTAGACACTGTAGTGTATGTACAATGTACAAATACATTTTCGTCCCCATATGACTGGAACGATTGTCACGAAAATAGCGTACCAAGTGCAAACGCATTCCGCATGAAATAAAAATTTCTTATCTGAGAAATATTTTGTAAAATGTGGTGCAAACACTATTAATATCACCAATCATCTGTATCTGTGTGCTGCAAATAAGTTCAATTTATAATTTTAATGAACAAAAAAGCAGTAATCATTGACACCGATTCGATGCATAGTTTAAGGTCAATTTAAGACATAATAAAGTTCTATAAGAAGACATTGCAAACAAATCGCAAAGTCGTAATGGATTTAAGTATTTCACTTCACTATGTTTGACTTGCTATCGATCAAAAATATATCCTTCAATTTTTATAGTGACAAAATAGCTTTTATATCTCAGTTGCAAACTAATTTCCTCTTTTTTAAATTCAGATTCTGATTGCAGTAGTGACGACATGGTTCCTTTGTTACATTATTACTGTTGCCGGTGGATTTCCAGATGATCCTACAGTACCAGCTTACCAAGCAAGAACTGACACAAAACCAGGAGTAGTTTCAAATAGTCCTTGGTAATAAAATTGCTTTGAAGTCATCATCATATTGCGAGTGGAGGCGGTGGTCAAGTGATAACTCGCTGTATCTTTTTTTATTATCGTCGGAACTTGAAGTTATTGCATTCAACCACCAAGTACCGTGTTTCCCCGAGAATAAGGCCTAGCGCGAATTTTAAAAATAATTTTAATATAAGCCCTACCCAATAAGACCTAGTCCATAGCGCGAATTTTTGTTTTGACCTCTTCGATAGCAAGAAATCTCACCTACACGTTTTAAATGATTTATAATCTATATGTTTAGCAGTTATTTTAAAAAAAAACATATATTTATAGGTAAATAGATATCGGTTTTCCTATTTTATATATTTGAAAATATCGTAATAAGGTTATTACTTGAAAGAAAATTGAAATAAGACCTTATCTTATTTTCAGGGAAACACGGTAACTAACATAATTCCTGAAGTTATAGCATGGGTGGTCTATGCTCCAAATCCCCGAGTTTTTCGGTGGCGAATGCTATATGTGGTAGAAATTATCACAGACTGCATATGAGATGTCACAGCATTTAAAGTTTTTTTTTCTTTTAGGTTTCGGTTACCATATCCTTTTCAATGGGGTACTCCAACATTCAGTGTTATTGCCGTATTTGGAATGTTTTCGGCGGTTTTTCCAGGAATATTTGAGTCACTTGGAATATATATGACATGTGGTGAAATGTGTCGCCTGCCTCCCCCACCAAAACACGCAATTAACCGGTTGGTGCGATTCGTCGAATTTATACTTTCAGCGATTCTAAGACTACAGTGACATTTTATTATAACAGTTCACCAGACACTAAATGTCTGTTCACAATATAGGCTCTGTAAAACTCTGAACAAAAATCACAATGAGAGAGCAAATACCGTGTGCAACCGTCTTTACTTAACGTTTATACAAGTTAAAAATTCATAACTGCGGTACTAAAAACTCCAATAAATTTGAACGACCATTAAAAAAGAAATGACTGATTAGATAAAAGCCCTAAAAGTAAATTATATTTTAAATTTCAGAGCAGTTTTAATGGAAGGATTTGGTATGCTTTTCGCTGGGCTTTTTGGGAACGGAAATTCCACAACATCTTTTATGGACAGTGCAATTGCAGTTGGAATTTCAAGAGTCGCTAGCAGAAGAGTAAATAAATATATATACTTTGTACATGTATAACCAACAATGCATATAGCCATAAATATGATTCTTATATTTACAAACAATCTGAGCTTCACTGCTATAATAGTACAGTACAAGAGAGCAACGCTCAAATACACTGACACGTGGACGAGATCGAAGCAGTCCTTACCTTTGACGTTACCGGTACCGTACCTTCAAAAAACTTCCGAATTTTCAGTCACAAGAATTTTCACAGTCAGCCGTCACGCTTGCCGGATTAAAAATCGTGTTCACATAATTAAAAAGTAATACAGCGCAATTTTGGATTAAATATTAGATCTCATAAGATCTGGCAAAAAATCAATCTTTAATCACTGAAAATTTCAAAGCAATTGGTCCAGTATTCGAAGAAAATAGCGATTTTTGAATGATAATGATGACGAAAAACAGCAACAACAACATAATATTGAAACGATCGTTATGTCCACTGACGTGTCCAATATCATACTCTAATTTGGTTGGCGAATCATAATTACGAAACGAAGAATTTTGTATAACATAACTTAAATTTAAAGAATGCCGGGAAATGAATTTTGTCTCTCCGTAAATAACCCAATTGTTGATGTATTTTTATTATTCGGGCCTGTGTAAAACAAGTAAATGAAGCCACATTAGTTCTCTACAATAACATTGTAACTCTGCTAACACGTTCAGGTCCTGCAAGGAACTGGGTGCATATTGATATTCACTGGTCTGTTCACAAAATTTTGCAGTTTGTTTGTTTCTTTACCAAGTCCAGTGATCGGCGGTGTTCTACTTTCTGTTCTGGGCATGATAGCATCAGTTTCTATAGCTATGTTGAGAACAGTAGATTTGAGAAGTATAAGGTATTTATTACTTATTTATTTACGCTTTATTGAATAACGTCACCATTAATACAATACAATCTGATTTCATTTTACAGGAATTTGTTTGTGTTGGGTTTTAGCATATTCTTTGGGCTAGTTGTTTCGGTTTACGCCGCTGATGGAATTAACGATATTGACGTCGGCGTTCCAGAAATAAATAATGTGATTGTAATTTTTCTTCAAATACCGATGTTTATTGGGGGCGCTGTGGCGCTAGCTTTGGATAACTTGTTGCCAGGTATGTGAGCTATAGTTATCTGATTCCTGGCATAAACAGAAAAGAAAAAATTTAACATGAGCACAAGTTGTTCGAATCGAACTTTTGCTTTCATTGATTTGTTAGATATGTAACCACAAAGATATTTTCAATCGTATGTAAATTAACAAATCATTCAATTGTTTATATTTATAATAACATCACTCAACTTTTTCAACTTGAAGATTGTAATGAGATCCTTCAACAGCAATTAATTTTTTTATTCATAAGCAGCTGCTGGTTTTAAATGTTTTCATAAAGCTGACTTGTTGCTACAGATACCATAATTGCAAACTAAAAATTTGACGAAATTTGAAATGAGTTCATAGGTCTGGCAGATTCTTGAAGTAATTTATTTAGAAGTGAGTGGTTGTATTAAAATTGAGTTTTTTAGTTTATGTATTGAGAAGCAATCAGCGCATTGATGTTTGTAACTGATTGTATGATGATGATTTGTAACTGTTTGCAACTGATTGATCCGCGCATTGATGCGTTTGTAACTTTTTATATTATTAACAGGTTCTAGAGAATCACGGGGGTTATTTCATGATCAAATATCTTCAGAAACTAAAGGAATGAAGGCTTATGATCCTCCATGTTGTGTTGGTGTGAAAGGTTCAGGATGGCTACCGTTATGTCCTGATTATGTTGCATCGACGGTGGAAGAAAATGGATTAAAAGAGGAAGCTCAAAATTTTGTGACACCTACTTAGGATAAAACAATATAAATTCATTATTCCAGATGAAAGAAAATAGACAAGGCACCTACAAGGATCATCAGAATAGGAATAAAGATTGCTTGTGCTTTTGAACTTTTCATTCAATTGTTTTGATGTTTCTTTTTTGAAAAACTCGATTGTATCACCAGCCATGATCGTTTCCAATTCCGGAATATGTATTAAATATATATATTCTATGAACAAAAAAGTTTTTATGAATATATATTTTATGTTTACTTATTATCAGAATAACGCGATACAATGCAAGAAAGTTTGGTTTTTGTATCAAAAACATTTCTGGTCCATAGATATTCTTTCTTCGTTAGTTTAGTAAGATTTATCCTCAATTAAAATGAAACCAGGAAATAGTAGAAAAACCTGAAGCACAACAATTCAGCACCATCAAAAAAATTGGACAATCAATTGGGAACAAATATTACATGTACAACAAAACACTTATAAGTGGGAGCAAGCTCATGCAGAAAATAGTTATAGGTAATATAGGTACTAGATAGAGCACGTTGCTATAGTACTTCTGGTAAAATTCCGGAAATGGGATTTTCTGCGGTTCTGATATTTCGAATACGTTTTTTCGATGTTGCCATTCCGATGTTTGTATGTTGCAAAACCTGGCATCGTAGTTATTATTGATTAGACCAGGGTGTTCAAACCCAGGCCCGCGGGCGACATGTGGCACGCCGCTTCATTACCTGTGGCCCGCGTCAAACTTGCGCGAGGGTAAACAAAAAAACGCATGTTGTTTTGTCATAAAAATAACCAGAAAAATCTTTTGACATATTGTTATATCACTAATGTCACTGAATTGACTAGTGTTATGGTTAGCTGAGGCAACTTGCGAAGTTGAATAATTTGCTTGGCTAGTCTGAATTGTTAACTGACTTTCTATTTTTTTGGTCGGGAATATATGCTAACAATATAAGCTTTATAGAAATCTAAAAATCGAATGAGGAATCCATTAGCCTAGGTTGGCTATGCCTGATAACTAAATATTAATGTAATGAGTGAACAATATAATTCCCGCGGATGTTTTATTGCAACCAGCCCAAATAGTATTACATTAAATGCTGCCTATATGTCAGAAAACTCAGTGATTACCCTCCTATATCTCAAATTTGGTAAAAATCGGTAATCAATGAATCTCTGCAGTTATTTGTAAGGTATTTTTTAAACATGAGTTTGAAAAGAAAGCTAACCAATTCAAACAGATTTTGACTGAATATGACCGGGAAAATACCACAATGCTTGCTTAATATGTCTGCAAGTTGTGTCGGCGACAATCTAAAACGGCATTTTTTCCTTATGGCACTTTTTCTGTTAGGAAGAGTTTGAAATCATACACTAAATGTACATATAGAAAGATTTTTGCTCGTTTCGTTGAGTTTTTCGGTGGTTTTTGAATGTTTTAGCTCGATAAATGACAAATAATGATCAATGTGCCTGGACATTAAAAAAGTTTTTTTGTATTGCACATATATATATTGTATTGTTTATCTATTCTTGGCACTATTGTGGCCCGCGAACAATACAAAAATATTAGAGTGGCCCGCGAGGCGGACAACCTCGGACCACCCTGGAATAGACAAACAATGGACCTTTCCAGTCCTTGACCCCCCAAATTCCTTCCTATACTTTACCATTGCGAAATTTTCGGGGCTTATTTTAAGAGTCGTTTCGCGAGTTGGCGCCTGTAAAATGGGGTATTTGTTTCAAACCATCATTATTATTCATCGCATACAACAATCTGTTTTTTAAAAGTACCAATAAAATTTTTTAGCCTAGTCCAGTTGTTCCCAAACTTTTTAGAGTTGGGACCCACTATTTATTATCACAGCTTATGGCGTCCCATTTAACTTTTTATGACATAGCACAGAACACAGCAATGGCTAATCATCGCAAAACTACCGTGTTTTCTCGAAAATAAGACCTGGCCTGAAAATAAGACTTAATTTGAATTTTAAAAATGATTTTAATTAAACCCTACTCTCAAAATAAATTTAAAATGTGTGGGAGAGGAAAGGTTCAATGACATGAGGTAAGGTGAAGATCACACCACTGTTCAAGATTGTCTGATGTCACAATTATGATATTTGTCACTTGATTTTTGTATAGGAAATACAAATAAAACCACTGATGTCCGTTTCTATATAATTTTTTATCAAAAAATTTCGTGATTTTCTACAATGTAATTTTATTTTTGAAAAATGAACACAGAAGACCTCTTCTAAAAATAATCATAGTGTTATTCTTCAAAAGAAAATAAATCTAAATCCTGTCTAAATTTTGGGGAAACACGGTAAGAAGTGCTGTACAGTGTACAAAACTGCTATGCGTAAAAAAGCCACATGGTCATTTTTTGTGTAGCAAATTTGGGTTCCTTTGAGAAGATCGTGAAAAGGAAACTTTCACAGATTAGAATTTCAATTCAATTTAATTTGGCTTTTTGAACATTTACGTATTCGAGTCGCCAACGATCCTAATAACCAGTATATTTAATCAAAGCTTTCTACATCTTTTCACAACCCACTAAGATTCCTTTTGCGACCCACCAGTGGGTCGCGACCCATAGTTTGGGAACTGCTAGCGAAGACAGAGTGATCATTGAATTATCTGATTTATATTTAAATTTCCGAAACACAACTGAAAACTAACGAATAAAGTTCAAAAACGCGAAAATGAAGTAATGTTTACGATCACGGCTGAAAATCTGTCTGAGCGGATACGAAAATGGAGCATTGTTATGTCACTTTTTGCATCTTGCTGATTGGCCAATGTCACGAGGTAAACAAGGAAGTCGATGCTCGGGTAAAGGTCCATTGGTTTTGCGGCAGCTTGAGAGTTCAGTTCAGACGCTACAAAATACTTGAAACTGCACTTGCCAAGTTGAATGACGGTCTTATTTTCTGGGTCAAACTTGCTGCATATAGAAATTGGCTCCATTCTGAAGAATCGTTATTAAATTTACCACAATACTCTCATATTAACATGAAAATATCATTTTCGCAAAAGCGAGAACTATTCAAAAACATAAACTGAGATTATCTGACCATGGGAATTCCCCTACAGCTGTTAAAATTTGGATTTTCACCTCATTTATTGGAAGCAGCGCATAGTCTATACCGGCAGCGCAAATGTGGTAGGATAGGATAGGATTTACATATTTATCCCGGGGGAGAGGAAAGCCGATAAGACGGCTTATCCATATGGCGAACCACGGCCTCTCGTCCGGTTACCATTCCAAGTCGGGTACCGGTATCAGATTAGTTTTTACTGTATTGTTTGTTTTCGGAAGCATGGGCTTGGTGGTGGAGGAAGCCGTAACCGACCAGCGGTTACGTGAACCACCCACCGACGGCGAGGAGTCCAGCAATCCTCTCGCACATAACCATCCCTTCATGGGATTCGAACCCGCGAACCCACGCAGAGTAATTAGAGGTGCGGTGGCGAGCGTATTCCTAACGCTTAGCCCGTTGAGCCACACCGCCGCGGTAACTCGTATTTCTCGTAACTATACGGTAAGTGTCTTCTTCGTGAAACATGCAAGTTTGTAAATGGCAACAATGACGCGACGGTGTGGCTCAACGGGCTAAGCGTTAGGAATACGCTCGCCACCGCACCTCTAATTACTCTGCGTGGGTTCGCAGGTTCGAATCCTATGCAGGAATGGTTATGTGCGAGAGGATTGCTGGACTCCTCGCCGTCGTTGGGTGGTTCACGTAACCGCTGGTCGGTTACGGCTTCCTCCACCACCAAGCCCATGCTTCCGAAAACAAACAATACAGTAAAAACTAATCTGATACCGGTACCCGACTTGGAATGGTAAGTCGGGTATATGGGATTAGTTTTACTGTATTGTTTGTTTTCGGAAGCATGGACTTGGTGGTGGAGGAAGCCGTAACCGACCAGCGGTTACGTGAACCACCCAACGACGGTGAGGAGTCCAGCAATCCTCTCGCACATAACCATCCCTGCATGGGATTCGAACCTGCGAACCCACGCAGAGTAAATGGTAACCGGGCGAGAGACCGTGGTTCACCATATTGATAAGCCGTCTTATCGCTTTCCACTCCCCCGGGATAAATATGTAAATCCTATCCTAATGAATTATTTCATCCAATTTAAATTACACTTAAAACTTTGCCATAGAAAATGTGAATAGACAAAAAAACCAACCCCTGTGTAATTAGGCGAGTTCTCTCTGGTGAATTGTCCATGTAGACGAGTTATCCTATTCAGAGATCTTCCTCCAAACCTTTACCACTGTAAATATTGGTACCAGTACGTTACCGAATTAGTATGACAGTATGGTACGGGTAATTATCTGCAGGCTTCATGCCCATTAGAACAGTTAGAATGCTTGGTTTTTTCTGTGCAAGTTAAGTTCATGATTCTTGGGCCAACTTGTTTCACCTTACCAACTACTTAATTCTATATGACTAATGACTCCAATTCATAATTAACACAGTACTGGGATTTTTGGTGGATGAGGTTAATTTTTGTGACTTTTGTGCTAATTGCCTAATTGCTTCCTATTATAAATGCTTATTATAACTAAATGTGCATACCAACTAAATTTTTTAGAGCATAATATTGGCATTATAGGTGTTTGAACAAACACTGTATTTTATCTGCTATCAAATATAAAAATGTGGGTGGATGATACTTTTCCCGCAACAACTTCAAGTATGTTTTTTGACGCAAAGGAACTTGAAGAAGAAATTCACTGGAAAAGACCACAGGACTTGTCTACAAATTCAGTACTAGCAAAGATGGATAATTATTCCTTACCAATGCAGGGAAATTTGGGAAACTGCTGGTTGATTTGTGCATTCTATGCTCTCGCAAAATCAGAGACCGTGTGGAACAAAGTGTTTGAATTTTGTGAATTCGATATTTCCAACAGTGATTATAAGGGGAAGATTATCATTCAATTGTGGGTGAATGGTGTTTGGGAGAAAATTACTATTGATGACAGACTGCCTACAATATATAAAGATGGTCAATATAAACTAATATATGGAAGTTGCAATGATTCATCACAGTTTTGGGCACCTTTGCTGGAAAAAGCCTGTGCGAAACTTTATGGTTGCTATGAATCATTGATATCAGGACGAGTATCTGAAGGTTTTTTACTTGTAACTGGTGGATATACTTGGTGTGAGGAGGTATCAAATGGTATAACAAAGATGGAATATTTATTAGCAAGAATTAAATTAATAAATAAATCAAGAAACAAGTATGGTACTCAGGATTCAAATGTTTTTGTTAGTTGCGACAAAGCGCTTACAACTGATACCAAAAATATCTTGACACAAGAATTGCATTGCTATGCTTTGGTAGAACTAGATGATACCAATATTGGCAGCATTAAAGTTAAAATATGGAATCCTTGGCAGAGCTCATCTGGAGCCAAATCTTCAAACTCTTGTGTCAATGTTTTCTTGGAAGATCTAATTGAATTTAGACCAAGGGTAACATATACCACGACTGATTTAAATTGTATTTTGAATGTTTTCAATCAATCGATTTACCAGAATTTTATTTCTGAAAAGCTGGTATACGGTGAGTGGAGGGCTTTATGTACAAGTGGCGGTACCAGACAATCAAACACTTTTCATGAAAATCCTCAAATCTATATATCATTAAAAAACAATTCTAATATTCATGGTATTCTACATGTAACTTTATTTCAGGTATCCAAGAGAAACTCCAGTAAACGAAAATTTCTTGAACAAGCAATAGGTTTACATATTTTCAATGCTGATTCAAAGCCATCTTGTCGCTTATCTCTTCAACAAATAAATTCACTAAATTCAATTTTTAGCACGAAACCAGAGTATGAATATTCACAAAATAGAAGTTCTCTGGTTTCATTTCAGTTTAATGATAATGCCCCCAATCATTTTATTCTAGTACCAAGTACATTTTCTACTAATATCAACTGCAATTTTCTTCTGCGCATCATCAGTTGTTCATCTATTGATGAATGTAAAGTTTTATCCTGACTGAAAGCGAAATAAAAAAAAATAGTTTTAGTATTATCACTGTTTACATATTGACTCTTACAAGCGTGAAAAGTTTTTTTTGCCTTCCTGTTTTTTGTATTACAATTTCCTCCCCTAGCCGCATGCACCGCCAACAGGAAGTAAGCTTTGGAGCACTGTGGTGAAAATCTGGAATAGGTCACGCTAGAGTTTACCACGGTCTCATTATGGCTGGCTGTTCGTGTAAGCATGTGTGACTTTTAATCCTACCAAGAATAATTTTCTACTTTGAATGGTCATATTTTCAAATACTAAATGTATATATTTCGATTCTTGAATGGTTGCAGTCCTTATTGATTGGAGATGTATGGGATCATCGATTTAAATCATTGTAAACGGCAATTTTTTTTCAGAGGTGGGGGGGGGAGAAATAAAAATTCGTTCCTTAAATATATATTGCAATATAAACAATATTAATTTATTTATAATAATATAAATAATAAGTTTATTATTGCTCAACACAATTTGGTTCAATCGCCTTATACTATTTTCCAGCAATGACACTGCAAACAGCAACCTTTGTTAGCTGAGGTCATCGCGCAGATGGAACCAGTCAGTCAGTCAATCAATCAATATAAAGAAATCTTCCCAAATCTGACTTGAAAGTGGCAAGCTGTATATGAGATCGATTCCATGTGTTGTGTTTTGCTACTTATGCCACTATAGTTCTTTCGGTATTGTTTTTTTTAAAACCATTTGCGCACTACTGACATTGCGTTGGACATTTCATTTGTGTTCTTATCCGTATATGCAAGCATGCTAGACACGGAATGTACATGTGGGTCATTTTGCAATTTTCTTGTTGTTGTTCCCCTGTGTTCATATTTGGTTATTATGCGGTTGAAACCGCCAGAAAGCTATTTAAAATTTTGTCAAATTTGAATTTAATTTGGATGTCATAAAGACGGTATATCCAGTGGTGGGATTCAGCCGGTTCGCACCGGCCGCACGTAATTTTACGAGATCAGCGAACCGGTTAGCATTACTGAAGAAAACATGACTTTTTGTAACAGAACCGGCTGAAAAATATGACTTTTGTGATGGAACCGGCTCACAAAAAATTTGAATCCCCCACTGGGTATATCCAAGTGAAAAAAAGAACGCATGGGAGCTTCCTGCTGAGGCCTCGGGGAAAATTAAAGGAAGCCTTTGTATGGAGGGGTAAAGATGGCCGCTACAACGGTTCTCGTTCTTCTACATCTGTATTTCGATTATGCGTGGATCGCGTATATCTTTGGAAGCCATTACATGCGTATTCCTGTAAAATATTTGCAAACCTTCAAGACTAATTTCAATATTTGTATATTTCGGCTGACTGAACCTTTGATACACCCAAAAATGGCAAGTGTTGTTCTTTGTCTTGTACACGTTGTCTTAGTTTTCCAGATTATGCGCAAGACATTGCCGAGGTACTTGTACAACATGTGTCTATATTTTAGCCCTCGTATGGGTCAGGAATGTGATCTCTGATGCCATAAGGCTGCTGTGAGAACACAATGTTACAATCCTTTAAATAATCTTAGAGACTTAGACCATGATTATATTGGTACATTCGATTGATAAACGCTTCAAGCTATTTTATAGCTTTAAACGCATTTAATTTGGTTTCACTAAGACCAATACTGTAATACCTTTCTGTGGAAAGTAAAAATGGGGTTGAGTTTCACATTTCATGGAGCTTATCTTAATTTTTTCAGTGCGTTTTGTGATTAACTGCAAATACACTAAAACTCCTCAGGTGCCTAATGCTCGCTGAGTTATTTGCTTTGCACCTGAATATTGCACACTGGTGATATTGCACGAAACACTGGTGTTTCGAAATCGAAACAAAATTTTGCCTTTGAAACGAAATGAAACACACGTTTATCAAAAACAATAAAACTCTTATTACTCATCGAATTTAATGTATAATTGCACATATTTTCAAAAATTAAAACCACAAAAACGAAGCACTAGAGGCTAATTCGAGATTCAGATAATTTATTTCTATCATGCAAGAATTAACACAAAATTTAAAGCACGAAAAATTGACAAACGTGTATAATGACAATCGTAAAAAATTAAATATACACATTAGAATTCATACAAGTGAGAGATTCATAGCAATATATATAGATATAGAGAGCATGAAACGATAATAATAATTCAATGAAGGTTTCTGCTAATGACAAAGCAGTGACCAAATGGCATCAGAATAATCATTACGAATTACGTCATTGTTAGAGATGGGCTCACAAGCAGCATAGATAGCATGGGGCCTCTCAACGTGTCAATGCGACCCTGCCCCCATCTTATGTAATAACTGGGATAATTTTCTATATTATCCGATGTCACAGAGCCTTGTGATCCAGTGGGGTAATAATACCAAGGAGAGCCACGACCGAATACTTGACTAATACATTTTAAAAAATATCCTTGAATCTGAATTCCAAATACATTCTTAACTCCATGAACACAGGAAATGGGGTTTCATGATATTATCGTTGATTGAAATTAGCTACAACAAGGCGCCAAGAGAAATGTTTTAAATTGAAAAGTAAAATTAACATAAATTCGGATTTTTGTCGCAGCTAACTTTCGTTGTGACTGTTTATCGCCGGCATGACATCTACATCGTTAAGCTAAATTCCACCACAATTATCCCTCCCCCCACAAATTTTGACTGTTTATTTTGCTTATAACGCGATTATCGTCGTAATCAAATGAGTCGACCCAATTCACAAATTTTCATCCGCCAATGACGTAGAGTTAAGACTGAAAATCGTGTTTCATTTTTCTTCAAGTCGGTTCTGATTTGAATATTTCACGTCGACTGTTATGCTTTTATTATTGCTTATAAATTATTACCGCAAACTTGCACTGAACTATATTATTATTAACGACCCCAGTGTATCAATAAAATCTGCGATAGATACTAATCGGTATTTAAGAGCTAGTTCATACGGGGCAAATGCAGAAAATCAGGCTTGTCCATGGGAATGAGATTCCCACGGGAATCCCATGGGAAACGTCCACATGGGACAACACAAATTTGTAATTCCCATTGGCCACGTGGGAAATTTTTAAGTCACCCATTTCTACATAAGATTACGTTTTGTGCACGTATAAAATTATCATTATGTCTTATTGTCTTCAACGGTGCAGTTTTAACTTTTAACATGGTAGTGAAGTAACGTGGTATCACTATAGAGGGTCAACTCTGTGACTCCATCATTCTCTGTGGTATCACGACAGTACGCTTGATTGGGCTGGAATATAAAAGCCAAACTTACGCCGGGAACCATTGTTACGTCATATTTTCGCTTCTAGCATTTTAAACTAGGAAGACGAATTATAGTCTACCGGTACGGAGGAGAGTTAAATCTGAATTGTTGAGCTGGGTTTGATAAAAAATGCTGTGGAGCAGTTATTGCCAACACCCGAAAATGAGCAATCAAAAATATGAGTTCCAAAATCTATCTAAAAGTGTGGTTTCCAAGATGTTAAGTGATAAAAAATGCCACTTGATTGATGTTCCAAAAGAACATGTAAAGTCTTCAACTGTCAATGTTAAAGCGGTGGAAATATCTGATGGTATTTTGGCATCATTTCTTTGCTGCGCAAAGTGCAAAACTCTATACAGTTGGTATAAGTTGATCAATGGAAAATGGGTTAATCAAAGTGGTTACGGAGTTGCAATACAGCATAGCATAAAATGTGGTTCTTCTGGCGCGTCTAAGGATATCAAAAGATATTTTGATGCCAAGCAGCAGGAAGTACAAAAACCACCAGCAGCATTGGCGAATACGTGGCAAAAAACAATTGTTAAACTACTTACATCACATCCCACAGTATCTATTTCGGCTGGTTGTGACATTCTATGTGATGCTGCTAGCTTTATCGCAAGATCTAGCCTACTCATGCTGCAAACAAGGTATATAATTACACAATATCACGACAAACAGTGTCTCGTTCTATTCTGAAACAAGGAAAATTAGCAAAACTTCAATTTCAGAAATTGTTTCAAAATATGGCACAAGATCCAAAGTGTGCAATTTCAGGAATAGTTGATTTTTGGTCTGCTAGACAAACATACCTGTTGCCTTATGGTGGAATTATTGCCTGTGGACTAGATCAGAATTGGAAATGGTTTACTTTTCCTCTAACTAATATTAATATTGATAATAGTGAATCTGTGTACGGATAATGCAGCAACCATGAAGGCCGCGTTTGATGGACGGTTTGATACCGATATACAAATTCATCGATCTGGTTGTACTGAGCACAGGTTATCAACATGCGTTACCGATAGCTTCAGAGTGGGCGTGATTTTTGAACTGGACCAATTCATGTGCCAACTTTCATATATCGAAACATATTACAATACACGTCAGTCAAAGGCATCACAGCTCCCGTTTTCTATCCCACCAAAATCTGCAACACGGGAATGGCGATAATATTACCGACGTTTCAATGCCCATTTGAAAAATTACTCACATTACTGTAATGAAGATGATGAGGAATTTCTGAATCACATTCCGAGTTTTGCTCAGATTAAAGGAATGCTCTTTATACATGAGAAATTTAAAACCTTTTTTGACAAATTAGAAATTGATGGTGCTACATCTCATTTTATTTTGCTGTTATACTTCATCCTAGACTATCAGTTGTACAAAGTTATTGTTGATATTGACAAAGAAACTTCCAGCAGTATGGTAAAGAAATATTGTCAGAACTTTCACAGTATTATTGGGGAGAAACTTTGGCCATATTGCGGCAGTTCTCTGGCAGTTACTGCTGCATTCCTCACTGGAGTTGATATTTCAGCAAAAATAGAAGACATGGTCAAGTCAGTTACTCAGAAGAAAAGTGATGTAAACATCTCTAAATGGGCCAATGGCTGGATTGCTTTTTCTAAGTCTGTTATTACAACTGTTATTTCATTCTTGAGTGATTTGAATCTTTCTTCTGGATCGTCTGGTGAATGTGACGTAGCAGGAATTGTGGAACAAAAACCAAAAAGTGATTTCGACGTACTTTTTGACCCTGTACCTAAGAAAGCACTTAAATATGATGGCCCGATAAATAACAATAATCTTGAGAATGAAGTCAACCTGTTTCAAAAATTACGGCAACCAAATTCCCACCCAATGGATTACTGGAAAAACGAACACAAATTCCCATTATTGAAAGCTGGAGCAAAAATTGTTTTGGCCGTACCGGTAATCCGGTATCATCTGCTTCTGTAGAGCGTTTGTTCAGTGCGGCCGGGCTGTTTCTGACTAAACTTCGACAACGAATGTTACCTTCTTTGGTTATCAACTCCGTCTACATCAAATATGCATCAAAAATGAAAATAAACGAAAAAGTTCAGGTCTCCGAATTAGCAGAATTGTTAGTCGATGAACAGGAAATTAATGATTTGTTGAATGATGAGGAAAGTGACTTAGAAATAGCATAAAAGTGCCATTGTGGGACACGTAGTGGACCTATGGATCGTTTTATTATGTAGTTGCTTTCTTTTTGTTGCTTTAGTTCTCATCGTTGGAATTTTCCTGCCTATCGTTATGAACAAAAAAACATTTATATTTTTAATTAATTTCTGGACCAATTTCGAAATTCTTAATCTTTGATTGTATTTTTGCGACAAGGCTTGTAGCTTTCGTTTGTTTGTCTTAAATTTTCTCTGAATCCTATAAGACCTGATATTTCATCCAAAATTTCAATTTTTCTTCAGAAAACCGTATGATTTTCTTGGAACTGATGGTAAAACATTTGGTTATGTACTTCGTGTCCATATATATGAGCATAGCTCTCTTGTTGGTTATATAAAAGTTGTGAATGTTTCAAGTTGAAAAAGACAACAATCTTTGTCGTTTTGCATGTTTCTTTGTACATGCGGCCCTATTTCGTGGACGTTTTTTTGATCGTATTATTATGTTGTTGTTGTTTTTACTGTTGATATAGTTCTCATTGTTTCAATTTTTCTACCTATAGTTACAAACGTTTATTTTTTCAATTACGGGTCAATTTCGAAATTTTCAATAATAAATTTTGCCGTTTTATATGTCTCTTTGTACATGTATCCCTATATTTAGTACACGTTGAGCCTAAATTTAACGATTTTCTTTGAATTGTATTTTCAATGGGAATCCCATGGGATGGGACAAGCCTAAATTGCTGTGGGATGGGATGGGATGAGACAGAAAAATTTGTCCCATGGACAAGCCTGCAGAAAATGCTCGGTCACTATAGAAACTAAGGATGAAAAAGATTAATTACGACAAAATTTGATTTTAGATTTATTGTCGCAGTAACCCAGACTATCTCGACTATGTTGAAATATACGATAATAATTGTAAAATATTTTCATTCAAAAACTTCCACGACATTTTATACATACTGTATGTCGGTGCTGACTTAAATCCTTTCATGTAGGCAGTAATTCATTGCGAGTCGCAAAGAGTGTCTTCAATTACGATAAAACATATAGTGAAATAATTGTAAAATGAACGTGGACGATGGCACCGGGACGTGTGCGCGATATTCAATATTCCCATAAACACTAAAAACGATATTTGAGAGTAGCGATATTCGAATAAATTCGGATATGAAATTAGACTTGGACATCGCTGAATGATATTTTGACTGATTTCAGATTGTTTTTGCGATGATGTCATAATGTCCATTTCGGAAGTCGAAACAGCGTCGTTTCGACATATCAGTGTTTCGAAACGCCCAGCCCTACCCCCGGCCTATGCTAATTGTAAGAGTCCTCTGATGCAAAGACGCAAACAACTAATCTGTTATGAAGCAAAGCCATAATATGGATTTTGAGTTCATGTATTGGCATTTTTCTCATCAAATATAAAATAAGGACATTATTATTACGGTTGATACTGTTCGGTTAGTTTATGCTTAGCATACTTTGTTTTTTAAGGTTGAAGTGATAGAGTTTTTCAAGGTAATATAAACTTCTTTATGCGATCTCATTTCAATTTTCGCAAGGTGGTTTCGACGCTATCGTAGCAGGGTCGGTCGTTCACATAATGGCTTATTAGTTGCATCTCACTGCGCAAACCACTGAACTATACAGCTTGAGAAGATGTGTGTGAGCCTCTATCGATATTTGTGGCGTTTTGACGGGTTTATTGCAAATAAGGAGCGCTTGGCAAGTTCTTTCATCCATTTTTCTTCAACCTATTTATTACAAAAAAATCAAATAGTACAGATTAGAGAAGGTAATACAAGAGCGAAGTGCTGAAAACGAACTATTGCCGGCTTGGAATGCCATTCCTGGAAATTGTTCGTGCTTAAAAAATGTTACAACTGAATTACCTTCCACATGTTTTATCTACGTATGCTTGTGAATCTCTGTTCTCAGTTTCAAACTTTTTCAAGTCTTGTAATAGAGAATGGCATGACTGATAAAACAAGTAATTCGTGTATTTCTCTGATATGGTCACAACATATAAGCCTGATATAAAACCTCTGTCAGCGGAAATGCAGGAGCCTCACTGATATAGAATAAAAAAGTATTAAAATCTTTCTTGCCGGACTGATATTTTCTTGAAAACAAACTTAATACCTGCTTAAAAAGTTTAATATTATGCATGCTTTTCTTTGAAAGAAGCGAAGAATTTGTTCAAAGTTGAATAAATTTAGTTTTGGTTATATTGTGTTTTCACTGTTTGGAGGAATTTTTATCCTTTATTCAAGGTTTTTAAATTTGCTTTTAAAAATATCAGGGTCCTCTCAAATTTCGTTACTGAATTAAACCACTTTTAGCATACAAAGGTTGCCCACTCTAGTCGAAATAGTACAATATTTGAATACCAAAGCATTCTATTGTTTCACTGGAATTCGTCTCATGAAGCTGGGAATGGAATCGATCGTAGAATCATAAATAAATAAAATGGTGTTCCGGTAATGACCTACAAAGATTTGATTTTAAATGATCGCTTCATGACAATAGTTCTTTTCATAGAGCCAGCATGAGCTTTGTGTCGTAACAATCATGTTGATTGTAGAAGTTGACACGACATCATTTACCAAAATATCTTGCCGTAGAGTTTTAAAAGAAGTGTGAAATGTAAACGTATCATGAGCTGAGTATCCGCCTTTTGTATAGCGTTTGGACGATGGCTCTCTTCGTCGATATTGAATGTGCGCACTACGCACGCCACTCAAACGTTTCAATCGAGGTGGGAACTCCGCATGGAGTGATATGCCTAGGGCGTAAGCCTATTGCGGAATCGATAAGCTGCGCTCAGCTGTTGTCGATTCGACCGTGAGTCCGTATAAACAAAAGCCTAATATGCAAAGCTAGTTTCGGAAGATACCTCGCATGTCAATTACGCAGTGTAGGGAGTGCAATGACTATATTCAAAATATTGTTATAATTTCCCGAATAGTCAGCGTAGTTGTAGTATGTTTTCTATTGAGTTTTAATGTTATAGGCTATTGAAAGGAATAATGACCGACTTCAACACTGACCTAGAAAGAAGAGTACTGCCTCTCGGTACGTAATAGCATTATTTTTTATTAAAACTTTTCCCGCTGAGTTTTGTCTTTCTATTTCCATCTCCCCCTGTGAATCTAAAATGGGGCGGCTTGGTGAAAAGAAAACAAGCAAATTGCCATTGGATAAAATGCAAGATGCTGTTTAGTAACATTATTAATTTCAGTAATTCAAGTCTTGCTGCACAATAACACAAATGTATTTCTATAACGTTTCGTCTGCCAAGGTCAGACATACATAGTTCACTTAGAGTTATCTTTACTCTTGCTACATCATCCTTGCAATA
Organism: Styela clava; assembly: GCF_013122585.1. Taxonomy (NCBI): domain Eukaryota; kingdom Metazoa; phylum Chordata; class Ascidiacea; order Stolidobranchia; family Styelidae; genus Styela; species Styela clava. Next base: position 7,470,748 of record NW_024102839.1, read on the forward strand.
TATACATACGAATCCACCGGAACAAAAGCATAGAAGAAGGATAAGTAGTCAGTCTCGCAGAAACCAAATCATTACAACTAATAATTTCGTTTGAATATTGGCAAAAAGTCTAAAATTTTTTTAACCGAATTGAAATCGCTCACGCATTTCCCATCAATTATATACCATCGTTACATATCCCCACTTAGGATTATAGATATCCGTTTCTAAGAATGTGTGTGTGTTTGGCAGTTGGCCCCTCCGAAAGCCAGATACAATATCAAAAGCGAAGAATAATAATACGATAGCTTTGTGAATATTTTATAACGATATGCGCCATGTCGTCTTGGTCGCTTGCTACTACTGGATATTCCTACTGGTTTCAAAATCTTGACTGCCTTTTTCTGGATTTAAAAATACAGATGTTTCAATCTACATTTTATTGACTCTACAGGCATATTTGGCGACCTCATTGAAAGTGGGGTTGATTTTTAGGGGACGGGTGAGCAAACTATCAGTCGCGCAAACGTTTTGTTTCTAGGTTTTCGTTGTATTTCGCCATATTGTTAATGGGCCATAAAAGACTGTTTATGAGTTTAATTAGATACGATATTTAAACATTGATTGTTAACATTTCATCATTGACTTTTTAAATCAATAGAAGATTTACTTAGTTTCTAATTTTCATTTTGGAAGTTATTCAATTCGAATTGTTTAGTACCCAAAGAATAAATTCATAACAGTAACTCGCGAATTTTCACTATTTCTAATTACAATTAATTTTACCCTCATAGAGACCGATCCATGGCTAAATACACGCTGCGATCCATGTCTCAATACACGTTGCAGATTTTTCGGTCATTTTTCACTTTCTTTAATTAACAGGAAAACTGTTGAATGACAACGATACTGGTGTCGATCAATTGGGATATTTGGTATACGCTCAAGCTTTGGCGAAACTATTACACAGTTGCCGTCCTCCATTGACTGTGGGAATATTTGGTCCCTGGGGTATCGGGAAAACTTTCCTGCTCAAGCACGTTCAAGGTTTGTAAAATATGTGCGTTGTGCACATCGAACAAGTGACCATAAAATAAATCTATTGTTACGCTGGTTAAAATACCTAGAATAGCACAGAGAAACTACAAGGGAATGATTTTAGAGTCTGGCTGAAACAAAAAGCGAAATAACGACTAGCCTCCATACAAAGTCACATTCCTCTTGTTTTGCCACTACATTAAAAATGTTGTAACAAACATTAAACTAAGACAAAATATTCTACAAGTCTTATGCTGTTATGCGCCATGTCATTTTCAGCAAGTTCAGCCCCATGTCTTAACCTCAACACCGACGCAATACTATTTAGGTTGCAGAAATTTGGGCATTAAGATTGGTTGTCAGACTTGCAGTCCATATAGCGTAGTATACTTTGCTGCCACACACTAACTAACCCAGCAATTCTATTTCGCAGGATTACTTCGAAAGTATGAGCTGCAACAGCGATATGACGCAGAAGAAGAGGCGAAAATGGCAGCGGGAATCCCTCGAAATAAAAGCTTCGCAGCAAATCTAGAACAGACAGATACAAGCGTATCAGCCGAGAAAGCTACCAAAAAACCACGCTACAGAACTCATAAAACGAACAGGCGTCGTACGTGTATTTGTGTCGGTTGCACCTTACTCACTTCATTAGTTGTTGCTGCTCTTTGCATATTATTAATTATGGTTCTCATACCATCGCTGAGACCATATAACACAACCGTGCATTTTCCCGACTTGGATACCATTGAAACAATTACTGGCAACAAACGGATGCCATCTGGACGATCAGGAGTATTTGGTAAGCAGTAAACAGTAAAACTTATAGTCGAGGAAGTTACACATAATAGATGATAATAACTTTAGTAGCCAACTCGGTGGAGAAATACATATCCTAAATATATTTGTTAACGATGTTTTTTTTTTTATAGGTTTGAATGAATCTGCACCCGGCTCGGTTGATGGTAAGTTACATCAATTTTGTGGAAATTAGCACCTTAATAATAACAAACATTTCCTGTGTCTTGTGTCTTTAAGGAAATACAGCAACTTAATAAGTCATTGTAAATGATATAAAAATAGGATTCAATATTATGAATCCTATTTGAGTAGTCTAAAATAGTCTACTATTCCTAATTGCCTATCCCAATTTAAAGATTTTATGATTAATTTCTACATTTTGTTAAATGTCTAAACGGATAGTCGACAAATTATGTGTGTTTGCTTTGAAGCAGATGCGAGGACAACTGCAGCGACAATAATCGAAAGTTCTACTTCCTCGAATTCCAAGGACGATGATGATGATGATAAAGGAACAATTCAAACGAATTTGCGTTTGTACTTGGTTCTATTTTCGATAATATTCATAGGTAAATATGTATAGATTGTTTTAAAGGCTGAGTACCAGAATTGAATTGAGTAAAATACTAAAAACGTTTCTGGTGGTTAGATTTTGTGGAATATTCGATTCATATTACAATAATATTTCTTCACTCTGCCGTTTTCATTTCCTGTATAAGATTCGAATGAAATATTTAAATTAATATAAAAACATTTTATTGATATTAAATCTTCACGATAAAAGACAACAGAAAAGCTGAAGTTTGAAATCGCATATGAACGTTTTCATTAGTAAATTGATTTTGTATATTCAGTGGAAAACCGCCATTTGGTAGAAAATATTCATATTCACCACCATTCACTGTTAAAGTACAATGTTTCATGCGGACATTCCCGAATTCGATACCAATCGAAGGGGAAAATATAACATGAAGTATGTATCCTGTAGCGCAAGTTTATTGCTCATAAAGTGCCACGTATTTGACTTTATATTTCACTTTCCCATGACAATTGTACTTTTTTTTATTTAATTATTCACAAACAGCCACTCAAGAAGAACTCTGAAATAAATTATCTTCATTCCAATTTGCAGGGATGGTATTCGTGGTGTTTTGCTGCTGTATTGCGAGCACAAACTCCAAGTGTTGGCCACGATTTTTAAGACATTACAGTTTAATTTTTTATGCTGCATTTACGAGACTGCCATCCGTAAACGGTAAGTTATTTGTTTCTTGTACATTGGGCAAATATATTTATACCAATATGAAACACAATGAAATTTGATAATAATGGTTGTTTCCTTATTAAATTTTATTGTGAGAACACACTCAAGTAAACCTTGTATGTGTTTCCTTACTTCCGCGTGGTAGAATCGGAAATTGAAGTGTTGAAATTTATAACGCTGACTGTTGTTGTTGACTCAAATACGAGTCTATCGTTATGTTTCTACGTTATTGCGTTGCGCTTGCGTTATTGAAGATAACAGCCAGGATTATTGCTCTATCCACATCTGCTATTTAAATGTTTTCTGGTTAGATGAAAAATAAAATTTCAACTAGGAACCGATCCCATATCGATATATTTCCGAAAGCGCAGATTAGGACAAATTTTCAACCTTGGTTGTTGAAAACTGCATGTCAAGTGAACTTGTATTCCAGTAGTAAAGCTATATATGCGACAAAGAAAATATAATTTCATTGAATTTCTCACCAACTTCTTGTATAATTCTAACTCTAGCCATATCGTCATGTGTTTACTGGATTAGGAACCGTTATCGTATTTTCTCGAAATTCTGAATTCCCGAGAGTCGGTGTCAGAATTTGACTGGTGATAAAATAAGTAATCCCCTCTGTATATCATCTTACCAGACTATTAAAAAGGCTTACGCAACAAAATTTGATTTTTTTTCTATTTATTTTTTCTCCCGATCGTCCTTTGAGCGGTTGAATAGTCGCTTTAGAAATTAAGAAAATAACGTTTCCAATTACTACAAAATTGCCATGTAGTTTATTAATTAGGCCCTACAGTAATTGGCTTTACTTGAAACATGGCACTACTGAGATAAAACATTTAGTCTCTCCAGACACGGACTGGATGGAAGCGAATAATCCTTACATGGTAGTAAACATGAATGACGAAAAAGCCCGACTGCGATATCTCAACCCAGAAGACGATGCTGGAAATATTGAAGGAATAAAACTGAATTCAAATGACATATCAAGGTAATAATTTAATGTGAAATTGTGAGTGATATATGGAAATGCGTCTATTTTTGTAATCACACCAAGCTACTAAAGTCATTTTAACAAACACTCGAAGTTCCTTGCAGTCTGTTCGTTCAGATCGTTAAAATATCTTAGTACTTGCAACAATTCTCAAGTTGTCTTTTTCCAATTACGCTCCAACTCTGCTTATATGCTAAATTTTAATCATGAAAGTGTTTCGGCAAAATCGCACATGTCTACCAAAACTTTCTTCGATTTTTTATTGCTTGGGATGATTCATGCTTGAATAGAGTTATAATTCTTGCGAATTTTCATTATCTCTCGGTTGTTAGTAAGCAGCACTTCCATGCGTCAACTGTACTTTAAGTTATGGAATTGCTAAACGTCTATTTTTTAAATACAATCGACTTCCCAATTCCCTGTATCATTGGATTCGGGACTTACCACTTTCGGTTTAGGATGCGTCATCGCATTGTTTTTTTTGTATAATCTGAGGTGACGTAATAATTCATTGAATTACGTCATAGTCAGAATCGAGTATTGGGAGAACCTTGCAAAAATGGAATATGCGGTGGGTTTGCAATTTTACCGGCCTAAAAGACCGGGACACTATCTTGACCAATTGAAGTTAAAAATAAAAATAACGCTGAGTAATTTGCATATCTACCGTGTTTCCCCGAAAATAGGACAGTGTCCTATTTCAATTTTCCTATGAAAAATAACACTAGGGCTTATTTTGGTGAGATGTCTTTTATTTTCATTTATCAAAAACAAAATTAAAAGTATAGAATTACGAGATTCCCAAATATATAAAATATGAAAACCGATATCCATTTACTTATAACATAACTGCTAAACATAGATTATTAATCACCAAAAACGAGTAGGAAAAATCTGTTGCTATCGACTAAGTCAAAAAAAATTCGCGCTATCGACTAGGTCTTATTTAAGGGGAGAGCTTTATTAAAATCATTTTTAAAATTCAGTCTAGGTCTTATTTTCGGGGTAAAACGGTGCGCATTTATTCATTCGTAGATGTTGAGTGTAAGGCTAAACGATGCTATGCCATATTACTAGCAAGCGACAAGTTAAAAGTTGTATGAAAGTATTATAAACATTCAAAATAGTCCAAATGTTTCAGTTACTCACAAACGATTTCATATATCCAAATGTCAATACAGCAAAAGATTTGTTTCGATGGGTGGCCTATTGAAAATTACAGCCAGGAGCATTGCTCTATTCATATCTGGCCTTGATGTGTATTCTAGTTGGGAAAAAATCAATTTCAACTAAAAACTGATTTGACAACGGCGCAAATTCAGACACATTTTCAATAATTAATGAATTTATTGGTAAAGCTTGAAATTTTTCATGCGCCAATTTATCCATTAATTCAATTTAGTGCTAATAATATGTCCCAGCATTTTTCATGTTTCGGTGTCAATACTTCTCACTGTGTATTATTTGTGATCATTTGCATTCCTTTGTTGTGCTGTTAGAATCAAATGGGAAATTTTTTGTTGTCAATTAGTCATTATGGCTAAATTAATTTTTATCGAGATTACCTATTTAAAACATCTTAACAAACGTTTTGTTAAATTGACGAATTAAAAACGTTAGCTACCAAATGTCTTGCGGGAAACTGGCAAGTGGAATTTTATTCCAGTATTGGAGTCATATAGGCGCCAAGAAGAATAACAATTCCACGTTAGGGAATTTTTCAATAACGTAGGTTATGATTCTAACCCTACAGCAAACTTCATTTGAATATAGCGTGACCAAGTATCAGCTTGTTATTTTACCATTGGTAAAATCTGATAAAGATAATAGTAAGTTGCGATCGTGGGTTTACAAGTATACTTGATAGATAGAGTAGTGGTGTGACTAAACTGAACTGTGATGTCATAGTACTTCGCTTCTTTTGTAAGGGACTTCGATTCTCAATACATTCAGTAATATGTAGGTCATTTGTTCCAGAAAAAGACTTGTGGCGCAATTTGACAATCTTTTTTACCTAGTAATGAAACGGATTAATTTGGACTTGATTGGCGGCACACAGCTCCGTGTAGCTGCCTGAAATATAAACTGCGAATGTCTACACTACGGGATAGTTTAATAGCCTTCATTGCGATATGGAATAAATATATAATCGATCCTAATGCTCTCGAAACTTTTTTGTCGGATGTCCAAGTATCTTTGTTCTAGCATCATTATTCGAAAATTTCAGGGCCAATCGAAATACCTAAACGACGAGATTGTTTTATTAACGCTTTGCAATACTTTACCAATACATGCCACACATCCTCACGGAATCCCTCCCTACCTGTCTTTGTCGTAATTCATATTTTTCATTGACGACAATTTTATATTCACAACTCGGACGAAATGACACAGGGAACAAAACTAAAAAAGAAAGCTTAAGCTTGATACATCGGACCAATTTATATTAAAATTACTGAAATACTGATGATTTATTAACTAGTACTTAACTATTTTATTTTGACTTAGTTATCATTAATGCTACCCGTGCTCAGAATAGATTATAATTCAACCGTTTAACACGCAATCATCTATGAAACACTGTTCTTGTTTTACAGCATGCCTGTTCGATATATTTTCGTTAACTATCATGCATGGCAGTATGCTGGAAGCGATGTACTATGGGCGGGAATTGTAACAAATCTTGCTCAAGCTATTGAGAACGAATTTGGCGCAGTTTGTACTCGACTTTTTCGAATGATACAGGTACAATTTTTTTTTCATCTTTGTATCAAGTGAAAATCTAGGGTATGAAAAAATTTCGCCAGTGGTTAATATTTATGAAGTTCTGGGAAGTAATTTCTTTAAATATCAACAAATGCTTTTTTGAAAAGAAAAAAAAATCATTGGTTGTTTGTCCATTTTCTGATGAAAATCGACCAACAGCCATAGCAGTAAAACGCGGTTTGAATAAAAATAAAATTGTCCAAATTTACCGAGTTATGCTTATTAGATAGTCAGTGTCATTTCGAAACTTGTTTACGTGGCATTTCTCATACATAATTCGTGCTTCGACATCGAGATTTGTCAGTGACTTGTACTAGTCATACGATAATATTATATGTTTTTTTTTGAATTTCTCCTCATAATTGGGGGGTATTGTGAGTGATATTGTGTATTAAACTTGTAAACTTGGCCTTTCTATTTGTTTACTACCTCGGGTACATTTGAACCAGTTGACAGAAGGATACCTGAAATATAGCAGACTGATAAAGAAATATCGCAATATTTTCTCTCGAATAACAACTTTATTTATCTCCTTAATTTGTCTAATTCACATGTCAATGCCAATGAAAAGCAGACAGTCGAGTTTTTACGTTACACGTCGACGATACGAGTTTTTTTTTGCCGAAAAATGTTATTTTTATACTCTTAAATTCGTTTTATATAAATAGTACTATAAAGTTTGTATTATTTGAACAGGTTGAACGACCTTCTAAATCTGGACCTCTAAAAGCATCTTTGTGGAAAAAGGAAGATCCCAGGGCAATTTATGTGAGGTTTCACTTTACTGCAAATTTTGACGAAGACGTAGGCCAAAAACACGATAGGATTCTACTTATGATGAAAGAATATGGTGTCGTAACACAATGCTGTATATATCGTGAAGACTGGTGGTATGTCCGCTTTTGCAACGACAAAGAGGCGAATTTTGCGCTCAAGGCTTTACAATTAGATAACTTTGACGTTCAAAAGCAACGTCCGAAAAAATGCCGTAATAGTCAAAATGTAACAACCGACAACGCGAATTCAGCTGATATCGACCAAGAAGAAGCGGCACCCAATACGAGACTGGTTCGTAATTCATCTGAAAACAACTGTCAAGGAGATCGAGGCAAAGGCATACCTTTACAAAATTTATCGCCAGTTCAACCACCTCGACCTAGCGGATGTATAGAGCAAGAGTTTCCAACTTCGGCATCACAGAGAACGACGGCGGACGAAGCTGACAAACCTCGATGTTGTTCGCCAGTTTCCTGCTGCAGAAGTTTCTCTCATTTTCAAAGACATCCAAAGACCGTCTGTTGTGGGTGCCCATTTCTTTACTGCTGTGTCGTCTTTGTGGTTGCTGCAATTTTGTTTCCTATCACCCTTTTAATCGTCGCCAATACGCTGGAATTAAACGTGCTAAAGGTAATGTAATCTGAATATGTTATTGTACGCGAAGTATACATATTTATATGTTGTCGCGAAAATAAGTCTCCTTTCTCCGCAGCTAACTCAAATCTTATTCTTCAGTACTTAAAGATGGACGAAGCCGCTGGACGGCTATATCACTCTGTTTATTTTGTAATTTTCAAATTAGTCCTGTTGGGCCAGACATTTTGTCGAAATATTGCAACTTTATTTTACTTAAAGGTGAACACTTAATTCCATCACGCTTTTCCGACGATCGTTCCAGCAAATTTGGTTTTCAACTAAGGCCTTGCCATGGTACCGAACTTTATCGTCCAAATATTTGAGCATTCCTCTTTTTTTACTGTCATTTAACAAAAAAAAGCGAGCAATTAGTTTTGCTTTTGATTCTGACTTTGAAGTTAGATCGTTTCCAAGCCACCTTAGTGGGCATAAAGAAAAACGAGAGACATAGCTTTTTAAAAAATAAATAGATCGAGGTCAGTATCTGACAACTGATTTTTGCCTAATTAATAATAAATAATAAAAATAAAAAATTCTAGAAAAGTATTCAGTTACTCGAATAGGTTGTGGAGTCGGTGGAAATTTACTATCGACTTCGACTCCCAACTCCGGATTATGAAAAATTTTGAATTGACTCCGGGTAGTAAAAAATCTTGAAAAAATCATTAATAATTGCACACACTTAGGCTATGCTATCAATGATGTGTAAAATTTCATTTCAGAGTACCAGAACCATTCCGATTGAGGTTCAAATATTTTCTTGGCTTCCTGCAGTGGTCGGCGTCATGGTTGTTGCGTTCAGGTTTTGTTGGGCGATGTGCAATTCTCAAACAGAAAGAATAAGAAAGGCGTTGGCCGGTACAGAAGGAAGTATGGGAACCGCTCTCGGATTCATGAATGATGTGAAAACGGAGGTATTTATTACAGGTTATTTTTAACACTGTATTTTTTTGTCGCCTACAAGTGTATATTGAAAAACAAACTAAAAATAAAATTTGCTCAAAAAGCGGATGTTGATACTATTCTTAATTTCCGATTTATGTTGATTCTCCATCATTATAACGAAACATCACACGCATTTTCTCAGTAAAAAAACGTGCTCAAATTTATTTCGGGAATCAACTCAGATGGAAATTAGTGCACATAGTTCACTAGACGTAGAAATAGATCTTAAATTTTCCATTTGTATAATTTTTGAGTCAGGTGTATTTTAAAACGATCCTAAATGCGCATTTGTCACCTTCCCAATGATAATTTTTTTTATTTAGTTCCTGATATTTACACTGCATATCCACCTTTTCACATACGGTGTCCATTACATTTAATATACTTTGAATATGTCAATTAGTTTGTGGTCCACCAATGCAATTAGTGCAATTCAATAGAGCAATCGATTTGGAAAAAATTTGTTCAGTTTCGGAATGATTCTACGCAACCCGAAACCACCATCTATTCTCTATTGAATACATCTAACAATGGTTATTTAATATCACTGAGTTAGAAGAAAATTCCCTGTTTTTATTCGCACAGCTCCTTAGCTATCTAATTTCTCGAAATTTCCGTATAAAGAAATTACGTATTGATGTGTATTGCACCTATAATTTCTTATACTTATTCATAGGTAATGCTTATGACTCAATTGATCAACTGCATAAGATTTACTCATCGTATAAATTATAAAATTGTTATCACTATTGATGATCTTGACCGATGTCCTAACGATAAGGTGAGTCATGTGATCAAGACAATTGACTCAACTGGTACATAATTTTAGAAAAATACTGCCTACTTCTATATGTAAATTTGTATTCGTATCATTAGTTCATGGAGAGCCATTTGAATGCACTTGCAGCGCTAAGTTACTTGCGATTTTGACACCAAGTACATGTTAATTTAATAGACCCTTTATTTTTCTGGCAACCCTCAAAATGTCGTTTTTTTATACTCATTTATCGTGTTTGTGCATTCTGCCATAAGTTTTTGGCACTCTATCTATTCCTCAATCATTACTGATATCGAGAAAAACTTTATTAATAATCAACTATCAATGTACCGTATTTTATTCAAATTTGCTCATTTGCTCATTTTTAACTGCACTATTATCGTTCGTCTATTTGCGTCCAATAATATAAGCATTTGAGTGAATATAATAAGTATTTTGAGTGCAAGCGTTACATTGCTGATATTTTACATCAATCATACAGGTCAAGTCTGTTCTGGAGGCTGTAAGCATCTTGCTGAGTGATAAATCGTCACCGTTTCTATGTCTTATAGCGGTTGATTCCAGGGTAGCTGTGAAATGTATCGAGCAGGATATGGGTGAAGTTATGTTGAAGGCGAACTTAACAGGACACGAATATCTGAAGAAAATCATAAATTTGCCATTTTGTTTGCCGGAGGTAATGGCTTGATTCTCTTGTGTATAATATTGGTTATGAACTTGGATTTTAAAGAAACACTCATACAAAATGCACGCGTTGGCGATATGTTCACATCACCACACGAAATTAAACTGGGATGCAAATCATGACTATATCATTTCTCAATTGTGAGATCTGATAACTATAGGCACCCTTGACTTTACGAATGGCCTTATATAGTTCATTTATTGTAAAGCAATACCTTCTTTGACCCAAGCTTCATCCGATGGCCAAATTCTCATGTGCGCCGTGTTTTGAGGACTATCCAAATGCATGACTTCATATTTCTCAAGCAAAAAGTTGATGCAACGATGCATTTACTACAAAGTATCATAGTAACATCTTAATTGGTAGCCTTTTTCCAGAATTTTATACCTATTCCAGGTTAGAAGGCTTCAAATAAAGAATTTATTTTTATTTATTTAATTATTTTATTTATTTTACTTCTCATACCTATTGCGTTTTTCCGAAAAAAAAAAACTCAAAATCTATTAATATTTACATTGTAGTATATTTAGACTAGACGTGGAGTTGGAGAGCGCTGATTACAATTTTAGTTGATCACCGTTGTCACGTTGAATTGCTATGTATTTCAACGTTTTCTGTTTCAAATATGTTTTTGCATAAACCGATTTCAGCTCGTTATTTACAGGTTGCAGGAAATGCAAAAAGAAAGTACTTTGCTGGTATTATGGACATTGCTGACGAAACTATGTTGGGACGTTTCCCAGTTCTGGATATTAATCAGGCCGGATCATCTGGTGCGGACTCTGATCACCACCCTTCCAGCAAAGGTGATCAATTAGATTCTATTGGAATCAAGAAACATCATTCAATTGCCACAGATGAAGACAAAGCCGAATCAAGAATTAAAATCCCAGGTGATGTTGTTGGGAACAATACTCGCAAATTGGAGATTGAAAACCACAGGTTTGTTTCCCTGATATATCCATGTCACTCCGATTCCAGGAAAACAAAATTAGTGAGAATTACCTATCTGAAATGCTATCTTATAGGTTAGCTTTACAATTTCCCATAGTTAATTGAATTTTTCCATGTATTAACGATATGTGCTTCTTCATATGTGGGTATAGTTTTCATCACTTTTTGTGCCATATGATTTATGTACTACAATTCGCGGAGGGAGACTGTATCCGATGTCATCTGCGTGTGTACGTTTTATTTTCAGGATATTAATTCAAAACGTTCTGCCTGTATTTGTAATCTATTTTTTGATGAGATATTCATAATAAATACCGTACGCGTATGTATTTGTTCTTTATTATATATATCTTCGCATAATTTGTACCAAAGACTTCCCGAAACGAAAAATATACTTTTGTAGCGCATGAAAACTTGAACAACGGAAGACAGCTGAATCGAATCCGTTTGTTGTCACAAGTAACAACCTATTTTTTTTTTTCAGTTCGGTTTCCGAGCTTGATGATGAAGATGGTGGTAGTACAACTTCCGTTGACGGCAAAGGAAAAGCTCATCCTTCCGTAACTTTGCCAACTGCTCAAGAAAACAATGATAACACAGAAGAAAACCAGTTTTCAAGATTTCTTTTCAAATGCAGGTTTGTTTGGTCCATACTCATGAACGACAAGGAATATTTTAGGTTTGGGATGAATTTAATGATCTTATTTATATGCAATGTTTAAGAAACAACAGTACCTTTGCGCGATAACTATAGATTTGAATGTTGTTGGTAAATAGAATTCGAAGTTGTGTAATCGTTTTTCTGAATTCTAAAACTAAATTTAAGTTTCTTTTAGACACGAAGTGTACATTAGGGATCGTTTGGCCAAGTTGTTTTTGCTGGGAAAATTCGCCTTTTTCCACAACTAGAGTACCAATTATTCTCAAATTTTCAGGACTCGGAAATCGCTAGAAGGCCATTAGTTTTATTTTTTTAATTCGCGTGAGTCCAGTGGCACCCGATATTTCATCCGACATTTTGCTTTTTATGTAACCCATAGGAACACTTTTTAAAGCATATGGAAACTTTATATGATCTTTAACCTTACATGCTATCTTGTCTATTTATTAGAACACCGGTGTTATCAAAATTTGATTTGATTATGCGTTGAAATTAAAACCAAATACCTAACCTGTTTTTTTTTATATTTTATACACTACTTTTCAGTCTTAGCATTGTTGCCTAACCAATAATATACGTATACATACCGCGATTTAGGGAAGCTTTGGAATCTGCTTGGTCAGACGAACACGGTCAGATATCAACAAGCGGATTTATCCGTCAACATATTTGTGGGAATCCAAGAAATATGAAAAGAATATTCAACGTTCTATCACTCACAACTCAGCTTATGAGATGCATGGAGGAACGGGTAAATCCCCTTTTCAATTTAATAGTCATTTTCATTTTTTTTCCCGTTTACTTCTATATATAGTCTACTAAATTTAGTTGGAACGTGATGAAAATATTCATCGTAACAGTATAAATTGATCACTTGCTAGACATCACAGAAATCATTGAATGATGATATTGTTGTGTGTCTATTAGTGCTGAGGTGTGACAGGTGTTCCACTTGTTTGCTCTGATTAAGTTTCAATGCGAGCGGGCACTAGAATGCGTTTGTTTAACTGTTTTCAATTAGACGAAACTTTCATTATTTCTTACTGAATTCCGTTTTTAAACAATGGCCCAGCTGGTCAAACCTGCGATGCTATCATTACTGCCATCGCGCTGTACTATAAACATTACATCGACGAGTTTATACTACATGTCATTCAATTTTATAGAGATTGCGTCGACAATATGTCGCAATGCATTCAAAAAGTTCAAATCAATCTCACTACAGATCGGACAGAAGAACGTCGGTCTTTAACAGCAATTTAGCGCCAGAAGATAACGGTAAATATTTTTAATTTCGACTGACTTTGATGCGATAGTCTGAGGTTTGTCTCAATGCTATCTGCAAAGTATAGTTACGTTACTAGTAACTTTAAGATATATAAACTAGTTTGATTGTATATTTTATCTTTGCGCATTTCTACTTCGGAAATATTCGATATTGGTTTATAAGAAATAAGTATTTTTTCGCATTTTTTACGATTCTAGAAGTGAAAAATGTATGTTCTTACTCGGAACGAGTTGATCACTCATGAAAATTCGTTTTCCTAGTTGTGCTGGAATCTGACTTAGCTAGTTTAAACCGCCTTCAACTTAATCCATACTCGCATGTCATTATATTCATATACAGTAGTTTGATTCTTCCGTAACACTTTTCAATTCCAATATTTTAAATATATGTTTACTATTGACAGAACCTCTGTTTAAATGGACTCGTGCTGAGGCTGAAGATCTCGTTCGCTGGATCGTATTGACAGATCAGTGGCCTTACAGAGTTAGTTATATCTTGCAAGTGATTGACGATTCGGATCAGAGAAGGATGGCTAAAATGACGAACAGAAAAATTGAATTAGATGCAAAACTCAGTGACATATACGAGTAAGCTTAACGTTCATATAGGCCTACTCATGAGTCATGAGTATCTTCTACATTATTAAACTGAATAGCTGAGAAATATACCCTCTGTACCTAAAGCTAAATTCTGTAAGACATTTTTTTTCTATGTACCTACATACATCTCTTTGAGGAGGTTTAGATTTTGTCGAATGATACCATTATAATTTCTCGTCTGCCTGATTTTCCTGTTGTTTCTACTCGATATCAGTGTGATTTTGTCCTGGACTGAGGCTAGCAAACATAGAAACTCTAAATAGTTTGGCATCGTCCACGATTTGGGTGTTTAAAACAACCTTCTCTGTTTAGAAATTACGTTGAACAGGAAATTGCAGACGGAGGTAGTGTTTCTATGTTAACATTAGACGAAGACCCTGCATTGCTGCGCAGTTTCCTCCGAGGAAGTCCTTCCCTCACAAGACGGAAAGTAACCGCACTATTTCCAGTTACTCTCAACCTCGACCAGTCAATTAGATCTGGAATCTCTCGTCATCGATCTTGTCCCAGGTTCAAGGAAGAAGTCATTTGATGGATGCCTTTTCTAAAAATGACCAACATGCATATATATTTACTATAATTTATCCACGCTTCCGTCAGCATTTCGAATTTCTTGCCTGAGTAATAAAAAAAGTCTTGCCTTCCGTTGATGGATTATCTTGCCTCGATACCAACGAGCTTTTTTTTCACTTGTCCCTTAAGATTATATATATTCATATCGTTTTTTTTTAACTTTTTTCCATCGAATATATTGTTGTGGTAAACTATAAAAGTGGATTTGTTGGATCATTTTGGACATCTAGGACCGGGGGAAAGGATTTCGTTCGTAATCTGTAATATGCAATTAGACTAGACCTCACACAAGGCAGTTTTATTCAGGGATATCTTTCAACCAAACTTTCTGTAGAGTCCGGTTTTCCGGCGCTCAAAAAGTATGTGTACTAATATGGAGGTAACTAATTTTGTTACACCATTTTTATAACAAGTTGTGTAAAGGGACTGAAACCTATGGGCAGGGGGTATATTCACTTGGCTAACGCAGGCAGTCCCCGAACTCGTAATATAACTAAAATAACGAAAATCGTAATAAAATCATGACCCAACCGTAACTACACATACTACGGGAGTACCTTTCTACGTGCTTGACAATGCGCTAACGTTGAAAGACATAGTAGTTGGTCACTAATAACATTCTGTGTGTAACCTAAAACGATTGTCAGAAATCTTGTTCATTCAACCCATAAATATTGATTTAATGAATATAAGGAATTTTCTGGTAGAAGTAGCTATAAAATTCATTTTCAAGATAGACTTTTCGAGAAAAGCTAGACATTGCAATATACATGCCAATCATCCAATGCTATGACGTATATACTGCATTTTAGGTATCTCATGCCTAGACTGGTTCCAAAGCACGTAGATCGTATTCGCGAAAAGGACTTGAGAGAAAATGAAATTTCCAACACTATGTCCCGCTGTAGGGGGTATGAAATTTGTAATTACCAAGTTAAACCGTAACAGCTATTGGGTTCGGAGGTCGGAAAACGGGGTTTCAAAATTTTTGAAGGTTTAAAAAGAGTTTCAAGCTGCAAAACTTGTTATGTATGTTACAAAGGGGGGATGGGTGCCGACATCAACTTCTCCGCCCTCCTGGTTAGGCCCCTGCGGCGAATCACTAAGTTCACACTAGAAAGAGAAAGCTTCCACCACAAAAATTCGAGTAAATATTCTTTCCCCCGTCCTGGGAAGTGAGACATCCACGACTTACGCCTTTCAACAGTATTGAAATTACGGTAAAATGCTACTCAAAACATGTAACGACTGACGTTTTTTTACAGTAATACTCTTACAAAGCGCGAGTTGTTGAACGTTTAAACAGCATTTCACCGTAACTCCAACACTGTTAAAAAGCGACATTCACTTAACGTTTAAATGGCATTTCACCGTAACTTCAATACTGTTAAAAAGCGAATCAAATAGTATAGTCATTTTTATTCTTGCCACAGTTTTCTTGCGTTACACGCATACGGCATACGGATCCTCTTGCGCAAATGCATAACGCAAGGAAAGGTAGTCTCGCGCAACCCCGACAGATAGTTACGTTCATGTTTGCGTAGCATTTCACCGTATACTATTCATATTCGATTTTACTGAAGGTATTAGTTTGGTTCACAATCCAATATACCGACTCTATTCTTTCCTCCTCTATTATGCTGACAAATTTGTAGTCAGGGATGAATTAACCACTAAGCAAAATGAGCAATTCTTACGAATTGAGCTTTTATTATGCTATTCTGGTATACATTGTAATAAATGGTAACAAAAATTGCATTCGAAATACAGAATATTCCTCACAAATAAACGCAGATTTTAGCAATACTTGCTTACATCATAATAATGTAAAAATGCAGAAAGACAGTATGTCAAAATAATCCTGTCCAATGGAATGATGAAACTTTTATGCTGCTAATGAAAGAATATATCACGCGTTAAAAACATCAGTCAATGAATATACTAGCACACTTGGTAAATGATACTTCACAGATAACATCTCATTATAATTTTGAAACGTAAAGAATATAAATATCCAAGCCAACCCACCTCATGGTATACAACAATAGGGAATTTTGTTTTGTCGTTTCAAGATACAACGTTTGGCTTGATCGAGGTCACAATATTCAAATTAACAAATTGAATGGAATATAAAAAATGCCAATTTTTGAGGCAATTCCATTGAGAATGCGCCCGCAGAGTCGAGCGTATTGGCAACAGTGGAAATTTTGTATACGTGTGTGCAGTTATCAACGTATTCAGTATTCACGCATTTTTGTTTATGGAATCTTTACCGATCACTCGATCTCGAGCTATTTTGAAAATTTTAGTTGATCGCGGTCGAAAGCAGGTGGCCACGCTGTTTCACGGTCATCAATTATAAAGAAACAATAACATTATATGTCTAACTCTAACAGTTGGGGTTACACGAGACTAGCTACGTTTCCTTGCTTTATGTTTCCGTATTCCGTAGAGGATCCGTATGCGTGTAACGCAAGGATGCTATGGACCTTTCCCCGAGCATCGACTTCCTTGTTTACTTCGTGACATTGGCCAATCAGCAAGATGCAAAAAGTGACGTAACAATTTCGCATCAGCTCAGACACTTTTCTCACTCAGACAGATTTTCAAGCGTGGTCGTAAACATTACCTCGTTTTCGATTTTTTGGACTCTATTCGTTAATTTTCTGTTGTGTTTCGGAAACTTAAATATGAATCAGATAATTCAATGATCACTCTGTCTTCCTAGGAGTTTTAATTTAATTTCAGTAATAAAAAATTAGTGTATAAATAGTTATCATAGACTAGGCTAAAATTCTTTACCGGTACTTTTAAAAAACAGATTGTTGTATGTGATGAATCATAATGATGGTTTAAAACACATACCCCATTTTACAGGCGCCAACTCGCGAAAGCACTTAAAATATCCCCGAAAATTTTGCAATGGTAAAGTATAGGGAGAATTTTTCGGGGGTCAAAGGTCGGGGAAAGGTCCATAGCGAGAATAAAGATAAATATTCTATTTGAATCAAACAAAGGTATTTTTTGTGTTAGTGTACACTGTACAGTGAGACTTTTGAATTGAATTAAACGTTATGTATATATTTAATAATTATTGACATGATTGTTTATTACTTTCGACAAGTATATTGCGCTTGGTACAGAATAGAAGCGCCATAGCAATTTCTGCGTTGTGAATGTGAATATATTTCCTGATTTTCCATGGCACTATTACAGAGTACATGCAGAAAATACTGCGGAATCTTGAGAGGTCGCATATATTTTCCCCGAACTTCGAATACAACCGGCTGTGTCCTCAGTAAATATGAAAAAGAGTAACAAGACAACTATTCCCAGAAAAGGATATGATATTCCTCGTCATTGTCAGCTCAATACTTGATTTCATTCACAGTCCCTTAATTAAGAGTAGGTACGCAGTAACTGAATCACGCCATTGTATGCCCTGCGTTATACATATGCCATAAAGCCATGTGTCTTTCAACAATATTCCAATCAATTAATTATTATGTCATAAACGTTTAATTATTATTTCATAAACGTTATAAGGGGCGGATAGGCTAATCTTGGAGCCCAAACATATAGGCTACGGCAGGGGTCGGCAAACTGCGGCCCGCGGGCCAGATCCGACCCGCGGAACAATATAATCCGGCCCGCGACGCTTCACTGAATTATAATAACAAAACAACTGTATTGACGATTATATTCTTTACGAAACAGAATTTGTTTTGAGACACTAAATTATATTATAACCTAACAAGTATATAATTTACAATCACTCGTTTAATGAGCCTATAAATTGATTATAATTAGACAAATTTTGATGCTGAGTGCAAATGATTTAATGGCGCAGAAAATATTCAAATTATCAGTTTTCGCGCGCTGCTTGAAATATAACTGAAATCTTTCTAAGAAAAAAGTGATTCATTGGCCATTCCCTCGGTTTTTAACTTTCTAAAAATATGTGCGCCCGCCAATGACTTGCTACCTTTAATTTTGGCCCGCGAACGACAAAAGTTTGCCGACCCTTGGGCTACGGTGTCTCACTTCGCTCATGCTCCATGATATTAGTCTCTGATCAAGTACGGACTTATAGCTTTTATGTATTCTGTAAAGTGCCAGTATACTTATCAATTTCTAAGTTTTACTGATATTGCGTTTTAATAAATCTGTGTTTATTCCATATATATACATTATTGTTTTATTCCGGTAGTTATTTCATCCATGTGTCATTCTTAGATTTCAATTTTTACCTGCTAACGTCATGCCTTTCACCAATCGATAACTCCGGCACTTGTCTCCGTCCACTTTCATTTCCAACACCGACGAACAAACCAACGTTATCTAATATGATTAAGCTGTCTTAACAGCTTCTCCTCACTGGATAAAATCCCATTCTATTGACAGCAAGCCGGGGTGATATATGTATCCCGTTGCTGTGCTGACTTTCGCTGCTGTTTCCATGGTTACTCGCATGATGGGGGTTCGTACTTCGTATTGGTTATTTGTTTCTATTTCAATTGGGCGTCTTCTGGATATCCAGGCCGCCTCGACGTACCGGTATATCGAAAAGGACCAAGCGGCAAACAAGTATTGCGAAAGTCTGATATATAATTATCCAACCGGTTTACTATTCACGGATCAAATACTTATTCAAATATATATATACTGTATATCGTTGGTGGAGTTGTGTAAGATTAGCTTCGTGACGTGAAAACTCATCCAATATTGAGTGAATTTTGATTATATAATTTAAAATGTTAATTTCCCAGATTTTCTGTTGGTAACATAACCGCTAAGAATTTTCAAGCACTGTCAATGCATACAGACGATGAAATAGCGTCATTATCCACGATGGTGAAAATTTCGAGAAAACTTCAAACAGAAAAAGAGACGAACATTCTATTACGCAATTTGTAAAAAAAAAGCATTCAAACGGAATCACTGCCTCAACCATGTTATGTATATATACCATGTTACCAGGCATAGCCCACAGATAGCACTGTAACATTAATATGTACAAAAAAATAGAAAGAAAAACGCAGTCAAAATTCATATCATGCATACTTTTCAATAAAAAGGCAGAGTTTAGGAACTCTTGCTCACATTATTAGTACGCAGACAAATCAGAAAGACGTGTATACTAAAATAATTTGCAGCGATCACAAATAAATAGTGAAACCTAAGAAAAGCATATAACTAACTATAAAAATTTCCCAACGATTTGGTGAATGATAATTTGCAAACAAACATTCAATTACACGCGTTGTTTTTACAGTCGTTAACACATAATAAAGTTGAAATCAAATCAGAAATTCATCAAAATGAAGATTCTACTCATCTCTCTTCTTTGCATAAGCCTTGCGGCAGCGTAAGTATATTAATGTCAATTGTTTATTATAAAAGGATTTAACATAATAACACTGAACAAATATATAAATGGAGACAATATAAAAAAAAATCAGAATAATTCGATTTAATATTTTGAACAAGACGAATATTCGATATTATTATTGACCGTATAAATAATAGAGATACGTACTTATTTTTGAATTACAAATAATTGCATTGGTTACATACAATGTTTTCAAAGTATGATTGATCAGTTTAAATTCGAAATTTTTTAGGCAAATCGGAGGTAGATTCTGTGGAAATAAACTATGTGACTCTGCGCACGATGCTTGCTGTCAAGATATATATCTTGACGATCCTGGACAAACCGACCCCCCGTTCTGTGGATACAGAAACGATAATGTTAGTATATTGATCTTAAAATATACGTTTCATGTTATGGCAGCGTATATATATATATTATAAGCACATTTTGCTTCACATTCCGCCAAAGTAAAATAATCTTCCATTAGTTCTTTACCAGCACCACTTGGTTACCAGAAATTGAGATGTGATCGCTATACCAAATATTCACTACCTTTAACAGCCAATTAGTGAGCAAAAGTTTTCAATGAAAATCGTGTTATTGAAATTTTGTAAGCTTCTGACAAGATATTACAATTTTCCCCTTAAACTATATTTTGTAAAAATACCTGTTTTGTATTCTGACTATAATTCTTTTTTACAGGGCTACAGAACAAACAAGCACTACTTGAGGCTCTGCAACATCCGTTTTACTTCGTAATTCAATAGTGATCAACATTATCATTGCAATCAGAGTCTTAATTTGATACCACTCATCAGTAATAAACTAATTGCCAAGGAAAATTATTTTTTATTGTCTCAAAATACAATGTTGCATATAATAAGTAAGTTTCTGTTCTCCACCAGTTATTGTTATTATTCTATGTTTGGAAATGTCGACGTTAAGACGAAGAAATAAAGAAATCTAAAGAACGAACAGCTATTAAAGATTGACTAGAACATTTAAAAGTGTATTATGTGTTTCAATAATTATATCGTATTTTGACTTTGGGTGCATACTGTTGATTCCAATGAAATACAAGAATTATAACCAGAATTTGTTGTTTATTTTTAATTAATCAAATTGTAAACAGTCGACTATTATGATTGAAAGTGATGATAAATTTCATTTCTTTAACAAAAAATGCAATATGAGGACATTTGGTGATGGTGCTCTATCGGGGGTGGGAGTTAGTAATAAGAACAGACACAGTTATGTTTGTGATCAATTACAAACAGCAACAATCATAATAATAATATTTTGTCGTTACCACGAGGTCAAATTAAGACAAAATGTTAAATTATGGCGTCCAAGGATATCTCTGGTTAAAAAATAGCACCGATGTTTTTCATAGTAGCTTTTTCATTTAACGCCGTTCCGGTTGTTAACTATTTTATTGCATTTACGTTCCTGTTGTTGAAATAAAAGTATGCCATAGAAAGTTAAGTTTCTCCTGTACACTTAATAATTTACGTTTTGTTACTTCATAAATTGATTCTACATCTCAGCAAACAAATAATTAGCACATGCGTAACGTGTAATGGATAGGGCTGGGAATGGTTAATCGGTTACCCGTTTTATATACCACTAACTGTCTCCATTCGTGAATAATTTTGAGCGATACCAGGATAAAACCACCAACAAATTATTATGTCAAACGTCACGCTGCGGTTAACCGGTTACTTTGACCCGGTTAATGATTGAAGTGTTTTCCCTGAAATTCCCAGCCCTAGAAATTGATGTTTGCCCGACCTTTTGACCCAGAAAATTTCATTTTATACCTTACTATTAGAATATTTCTCAAGCTTATTTTAAATTTTAATAAAATAATCGCAAGTATTTTTGAACTAATATTATATTTAATTGCTATAAATATACTTGTCATTTTACACAGATATATATATTTCATCGGATCTAAAAGTCAAAAATTTCTGTTAGTGTTCGCGGACGTGTTGTAAATATAATACATTTCCGCGAATGAGGTGCCGCCCCGGGCATAACACATTTTCCAGCTCATCACTGGGTAAGACCCAAAGACTGATATCAGGCTAATGTTGAACTTGATATGAGGCACAACAGCGAAATACATTGCTAAAATTTAATACTGAAAGATATTAAAGCATAGACGTAATAAATAGAAAATTATCTTATATGAAGGCTAATCGCCATATGGGCTGCGGGCATCGACTGCTATCATCCACTTTCTTATTTGAACGGCGCCCACGATTTCGAAAAGACTGTGTAGTTGTTTTCGATAAAAATACTATACACTGCGTTCGAAACTGCACTGAAATGAATAGACATGCTAAAATAAAAAGATCATGGTAAAACCATAAAGAATATGTTATATTATTACGTATAAATGTATTATATCGAGAACAGCATAATTTCAATTCTTATTTTACTCCAGAATTTAGTATGTTATGCTTATTATCCCATTACCTTTTCATTTGCAGATTGTTCGCATGATTTATATTGGAGTAACCAAATTAAGATTATTGAAAACGATGAATTGTGACACCAAGATTATAGGTCACGTGAATAAGAGCCGTTGCGTCCCTATTCTTTCTTCGAGGTGCGTTTTGTAATTGCTTGTTTTGAATATGTATTATTCACCGTAGGCTGACGGTATGTGCAATTAACAAGGGAAATGAGCAGTCTCGATGCACGAAACTTCTACGAAAAAAATCTTCGAAAATTTCGCTATTCCACGATTTTCTTTGAAACTGTTTTTGAATGAACAGTCATTGCAAACGTTACTAATTTGCCATTTTACGTTTTGACACGAAATGCTGTGGAAATTACTTGAATAAAACGGGTTTAACCTTCGACAAATGGCGCAATTTTCAATATACCTTCCGACTTCTGCGAACGTTGAAAGAAGTCACGCAATATTACAATTTTAATTAAATAACGGGTGTATTCCAAAGCCCCATCTGCTTAATGAGTTCAGATTTGTTCAACTACAAAAACCTAAAATGTAGCTGTTTCATTTTAATTTACTCTTTTTAGTATAACGCAAGGCTGCCCAACCCGCGGCCCGCTAGACTGTATTTTGCGACCTGACCTTTAAAGTTTGTAAGGAGACTTTTTAAATTTTTACTATGTTATATATAGGTTTAAGTATGTTTCGTTATTTTGGTGTGACGCTGAGCGCAAACATAAGAATGACTTTGAAGCCGAAATTTGCAAATTAATTTCATTCTGATTGCTTTCTTTCGTGTCGTGTCTGATTGCTTTCTTTGATCGTCTTTATCGCCAACGCAAAATAAAATGTCAACAATTTCTGTGGTACTGTCCATTGGACATATTTTTCTGCCCCATTACCATCCGATAGCAATTATGCCTGGGATTCCCATTGGAATAAAATTCAATAAAAATTGTTAAATTTAGGTTTAACGTCCACTAAGTAGGACTACATGTACGAATAGACATGCAAAACAACAAAATCTACGGACTTCGTTAACTTTATATCCATAACTATTATGCATGTGTCCATCAGCCCCATCACGAAGTATACTGTTAATGTTGAATATATTTTGCTCTTTATAACTAACAAGAGAGCTATGCTCAAATATATGGACACGAAGTCTATAACAAAATGTTTTACCATCATTTCCATCGAAAATCATACGGTTTTTGCGTCCCACGTGACCCATGGGAAATACAAATGTGTGCTGTCCCATCCCATGGGAATGCCATTCCCCTCGACAAGCCTGTGTTTCCCTCAATAATTCTGATAAAATTGACTTAATGGCATTGCTACATATTCAAATTAGTAAATATAAATATATATATATATACTCGTCCAGAAATCTTTTTATTGTTACTTCAATAAATACTTGTATTGATGCTTCGAATTTTACAAAACGGTTCTCCACCAAAACTTGATATTCCGGCGACATGGGCGCACATTATGCTTTATTTAAACATTGAGAGAGTATCATAGCCACTGAAAATGAATGAATAAAAACACTATAACCCAAATATATCATTCAATTCTGACGTCTATGTTTGTTAGTGAAAACTGTGTGTGGTCGTCAGAAATCCGCAAGTGTGTTGTGTAATGATTGATTCTTTAATTCGGCGACCCGCGAGTGTCATGTCCACACCCCATGCTACCAGATATCGAATAGTAAACTGCTATTCTAATATTCGACTTGATATTTGAATATTTCGCCATTCATAATCAGTAACCAGTAAATAATTATTGACCTGATTGATTTTTTGTTGATAAACTTGCATTTTACGTATCATGTAAATTATACCGGAATCGGGAATTAGCTGGTATTGAAGTTTGGTACAAGCATTTGCGGCCCGCAACGAATTTCGTCATGTGAAAGCGGCCCGAGAGAGGAAAAAGGTTGGGCAGGTCTGGTATATAGGGTATTGGATGTTTGTCTGACCTTTGACCCCAAAATATTTCGTCTTATACCATACCATTATATTATTTTTTATGCTTATTTTAAATATTGATAAGGTGTCACCAGCTTGGCTCTATCTTAGGAAGACAAAAATATTTGTGAGCATCCACGGTCGCAATGTACATTTTCAAGAATGAGGTGCGTTTCGGTTCTTACGATTTTTCCAGCTCATCACTGGTTATAACCCAATGCAACAATCTTATGTTGAACATAATATGAGGCAGAGACCTAATAAATTGAAAATGATCTTGTATGAAGGCCGATCGCCATATGGGTTGCGGGCATACCTTGGTCCGCTCATAGACCACGAGTGTATACTAAACTACACTAGCATACTAAAATAGAAATGACATGCTAAAATAAAAAGATCACGGTGAAACCATACAGAATATTTTTATATTATTACGTATAAACGTATTATATCGAGAACATTATGGTTTTTAATTCAACTCTTATTTTACTCCGGAATTGAGTCTGTTTGCTCATTCTCCGACTAACTTTTCATTGGCAGATCGTTTGCATGAATTATATAAGAGTAACCAAATTAGGATTATTGAAATCGATAAATTGTGACACCAAGATTATAGAATTAAGGGCACGTGACTAGCGCCGTTGCGCCCCTATTCGTTCTTCGAAATTCGTTTTGTAATTGCTATCAAGAGGTCATATTTACCACATTGCCAGGCTTGTTCTGAATATGTATTATTCAGCGTGGGCTGACGATATGTGTGAGTAACAAGAAAATAACAATCTCATTACATAAAACTTCTACAAAAAATTCTTCACAATTTTCTTGGGATTGTTTTTGAATTACCAGATATTGCAAACGTTATGAATTGGCTATTTCTAGGTTTTGACACGAAGGGGTGTGATAATTATTTGAAGAAAACGGGTTCAACCTTTGACAAATGTCTGAATTTATAATACTCCTTCCGACTTCTGCGAACGTTAAAAGAAGTCACGCAATTTTAAAATTTTAATAAAAGAACGGGTGTATTCCAAATTACCATTTCCTCTATATTAGTCTCGGAAACACTAGCTTTGGTGAACACGTGTTACATCGCTAATCGAGGCCATTTTAAAATTCTTCTGTTTCGTATGAGATCCCATATTTCACCTAAAAATTAGCTGTTTTATATTAATTTAGTCTTTTTATGCGTCGTCGATGACCATTGTTTCAATTTTTGTATTTTGCTGCTCAGCCACATCTTTTGTGTGAGTCGCATACGTACTGTGGTTAAATATTGTACCCCTTGTACAAGAAGGTAAAAACGAGAGCCCGTGGCATCGAAAATGTTGTTACCCACCTTGCCTGTTACCTTACCTGCTTGTTACCTCACAATGGTATCTAAACTTTGATGTTATTTTTACTGAGTTTGTTCCTGGACACGAATTGTACATATATATGAATCATTTTGTTGATATGTTGTTACTTGATCAGTTTTTGAATATTGTATTCCTTTTCTTATCTTGTGAAAAAAATCGCTTTGGTAGAGTGGTAGGGTGACCATACGTCCTGATTTTGGAGGATTTGTCCTCTTTTTTTCGTTAAAAATCTTATGTCCTCCGAGAACGCTCTAAAATGCAAAAATGTCCTCCTTTTCACGGGGTTGAATCTTTAAAATTTTTGTATGATATAATCAACAGTTTTTGAAGCGTTAAGAAAATTTGAGGTAAGTAGATAATTGTAATTATCATTATACATAATACAAGCAATGCATTGAAGCCAAGTTGTTCGACTACTTCTAGAACTCATGTTTGTAAGCAAATTTAATCCAATTCAGTTCCCTACTGTAAACTCACGCTGGCACATGAAAGATGAACAGAATAATTTAAGTCCTGCAGCACACTTCACCTATTTTCACTTCTATATTCCACCCTAAAGAGTCTAGTAGATATATAATGTATATATCGGGCACAGGTGAAATATGGTGCTACCAAACAATGTGTCCTCTTTTTAGGGTTTGGAAATAGGGTCGCCCTAGTCAGTGGTTACAGTTTGCATTTTTCGATATAGCCGGCTATTTACATTTTCGATTATTTTGAAAATTGCTGTGGGGTCTATGGGGATCGTTTTTTGTGAGCGAAGACGCCATCGAAGCAAGAAATTACTCATTAAATATAATATTATATATATACAATAAAAATATTTTTAAGGCAGAATTAATAGTCATATATATCCATTTATAATTCGAAGTGAATTTTACAAGAAGAGATGGACATTGTTAAAATGTACAAATCATCCCGCTTGAAGGTCTATTATGTAATTATATTGCCACACCCTAATAACAACGTTTTACACATGGGTAAATATGTGATATGGATCTTAGTATTCTTGTAATTGGTCCTGACTAAAGCATTCATAGTGCACCCGTTGACATTCATTTTGTTTTCGAACATAATTAATGCGAGTGGGGAATTATTCGAAGTAAAAAGAAAACAAATTCAATTAACGAAAGTCTATACTTATTCTTCCCATCGACTTCCTTGAAAATCAAGTAAAGCACACACGCAATATAGCAATTCGAAGTACAGAGAAATTCCAGTGAAGTACATGACATTAGAAATCACAGAATAACCCCGAATGACAAACAAAAATACGACAAAGTGCTACGTTCACACTGGGAATAATAGGCTTTCATCTCATAAATTCAAGTAGGCTAGCTACCTTCATAGTCAACCATCCCTGCTGATAAGGGAGACATACGAGGCCATGCATAATATTGATTTTCTAATGAAACGCAATACAAAAATTAACTAGTATATTGGTAAAGTATTTTCACGCTTGAGACCAAGTGTTTAAAGTTTGATTTCGTATGGGAAAGATGAGGTTGGATATCCAGAGATCGTGCATTAGTGAAAAGCTACAATGATGTTGTAAATTCTTAAAAAAATTATCGTGGACACTGGATTTAGGATATCCAACTGCATAGTGTGCTGAACAAGTATTAGCTGTCGATATAAAACAGTTATACAAAGTACGCTTTCGCTTTAGGTTAATTAAGCGATTACAACTTTGATTTGAGCAAAATTTTGGGCTTCACGCGTCATATTTCTAGGTATTGTTTAAGATTTTTCGCAACCGTTGTTTGGTTTCAGCCAGGTTATGTTTCCTATGAATTTCAACTTGTTCAGTAGGCGTAGAATACTCAAAAAGTAACTGTTTTTAGCAAAAGCGGATAAAACCATTCTAATCCTAGAAAAAAAAAGTTGCAAAACGTAAAAAGACTAGAAAATCAAAACCAAATCACACTTGAAAACGAATCATGTTTGGCTGGTGTGTATAGTTTTTTTTTCGCAGCGCAATAATTTGAGAAAAAAGGAGCTAAACCTATTATGAAAGCCCATAAAAAGACATTCATTCATTGCTTTGCTCATCATTCACAAGGATAGTTCTTTTAAAAGCAACTGCGAAAACTCAACGACCGAAAACATCGTCTTTATTCGAGTTTGCGCAAACTTCAAATAACATGCTCAATCATTTTACTATTTTTGAAAACCAAGTTAATTATCACTTGACAACATTGTATATTGCATGATACCCGCACTGCACAAATATATATATATATAAGAATGTGGATAATCAGATCAGTAAAATTGTGCATCTAATAATGAGAGGGAGAGAAAAATTAAATTCCACAAATCCTTGTTTTCCTTATTATCAGTTCAGATTAGTAAGCCGAGTCTTAACTTTAAAATCAACAAAAGAAAAATGAAGATCTTCTTTCTATTACTTTTATGCGTCTGTGCATCGTATGCGGCGTAAGTAAATTTTTTTAAAATCCAACTCGATTTTTCCCTTTCAGTATTGATTTTAATGTGGAAACCTCCGATGGCCCTTTGGTATTGCTTATACAATGAATGTTCGGGCCAATCTGTGGGGGTTTTACGAATTTTTGAGAAATTCCAATTATTAACAAAAAATTTCTTTCTGCTCTATATGTAGTATACGTGGAAAAGCGTGCGGTGCAGATTTCTGCGGTCCTCAGTTCGATGTATGTTGCCAAACCGTCTCCGTGGACACATCAAGAAAATACTATGGTGTAACAGGATTTTACTGTTCATCGGGATTAAGCACCGTTAGTATAAACTATGATATAATAAATTATCATGACGTAATATTTATTAAGTGTCAATATTTAGAACAATGTTTCAGGTTTCGATATTACTAATGAAAAATATTTTGGAAGCAATGGTTTATTCTATTCTATCGCGAGAATTTGTTAAATGTTTTTTAAGTGAGCCACAAATTATGAAAAGTTACTTCGACTATAGAATATTCTCCTCACACGTTGTTACATTGCGTTATTTATATAATTATGTCAGGCGTTTTTGTGACAGTGGTATTTCTTCCTCCTTTTCACAATATTATATATATATCATTTTACGCGTTTTTTTCATATTTTGCAATCTATGTCGCACTTATTAACATTTGGAATACCACCATAATGAAGTATTGAGAACCTGTGATGTTTTCCAGGAATGGCTCGAAAAGGTGCGGCCAGGAATGAGGTACAGGAACCTAAGGTTGTGCAACCAGTTGGATTGGTAAACAGAACTTGTTCACGTGATTGGTCACCCAGTCAAGAGTTAATTATTATTTCAATCAAGTTCGAACATTAGATAAAATTTAACAAGTTTATTATATCTGTGATCCACACTTGACAAATATTAACTTTTGACTTTGGATTGGTGACGAAGAATTTAAAAAGATGCAAAGACAAATAAAACAATCATTTTAAAAAGTGTGTTTTTGTGACTGATTAGGGCTTTAACACTACATGTGCTCTCAGAGCTTGGTACGTTTTACAGCTTAATAAGCAATACACGCATATGGTTAACAGGTAGTGAAGCACGTGCTAACTACTAAATAAGTTAGTTAACAATATTTCATTCATGATGTAATTACTCAAATTTAGACTACGAAGTTTCATTCAGAATCTGAAATTAGAATGAGAAAAATTGATTCCGCCAGTAATTTGCGTTGGACTAGATCGAAGGCATGTCCTGTTTAATCATATGTAATATTAATATAAAAATTTGCACTTTGACTCGAGCTTCGAACTCCCCAGAAAAACAAGTTTTGGTGTAAAAACTGAGGAGCATGCAAGAATTTTTGATAAACCATTAGATGCGTTTCATCAACTTATTTTTGTTTTGAATTATTGGAAAAAGTCTTTACGTCGATCATAACAATCGAAAGTCTGAAATACTGTCGTCAGTTACTTGAGGTTCAAATAGCATTTTACCGTAACTTCAATACTGTTACAAAGCGCCAGTCGTTCAACGTTTAAATAGCATTTCATCGTAACTTCGATACTGTTAATGTTCGATTTCACTGAAGGTATTAGTTTGGGCTACAAACCGAGACAAACTCTATTTAGTCTTGCTCTATTGCTGAATATTACACCATAGAGAAAGAAATCCGAACTGCCCAGCCAAATTCTCGTCGTACTGGTACTAGAAATGTATCGATATCGGTCATTTTTTCGATATCGCCCAAATGTAGACCGATATTTGCGATATATTTAGCTTTTTAATCTGATCCAGCATGTTTTAAAAATTAAATTAGAATACAGATGCTAAATTTGTTTTTGTGTAGACTGTAGAGGGATCATGTTCGCGGTATTTGCCTCGTTAACTCTAATCCCCGCGAGTAGAAAAGGGAACAGGATTCGGATTTAGCTATTATTCAGTCAACCTAGCTCAACTAATTTGGCATTTTCGCTGCCAAATTTTATTATATTAATATTATATTGACATTTTAATATGACATGGTAATTATGAAGAAACATAAATCGAATAATTTTTAATTTGTAAAATACGACGGATCATTAGCACAAAATCCCGCATAGGCAACTCAATTAAACAGTTTGATAGGATAAGTAAACATTTATTAACTTTACCATCTATCTTTATGAGTTTTCTAACTGAACACCTAGTTTACGTTCTGAAATTTTTTTTTTCAAGCCGAAATAATGTGCACCGTGAATAACACTCCCAGACTATTGTTTTAATCCGTCAACCCTGCACACCCAAAGTAATAATTACATAGTATCGGAATATCGGATTTCCAAAATATCGGAGTTTTTTGGTATCGGATCTGTATAGATATATACATCTCCATCTGGTACACTATAATACCGATATAACGTATGTATGCACAAGCTTCTTGTGGACTGCCTGCACCATTGCATGGGCCGTGATATCCCCTCGTATGTCATACCCAATAACTGCATCGCGGTTTCGGTGCCATGTTTCCACATCACCTTAACAATGTTAATCTCCGCAATAATATACAACATGATGAAAGGCTAATTTTATTACACCAGCACGACTATACTATTTCACACTATATTACAGAATAGTATTTTAAACGAAGTACAACTAATCTATAAAAAAAAGTTTGAGTGAACTTCGTGAATGTATGGTACCATTTAAAATTGAGCGTTAGATTTACTTGCGCATGTATGCAAGAAATGCAGTATATTCACCAGCAGTTGCCGACAATAGTGTTCATTAAAAATTCCATTTAAGCTAAATTTAAAAATATTAATATTGGGAAATTCACCATTTTGGAAATTCACATAATTGAAATTGTTTATTTTTGTAAATTCCGAAATTTAAATAAAATTATTATAATTCATGAGTATGTTTTCACCAAACAAAATCCCTTTAAAATATTTGACTTTAATTGTAGATAAGTATAACAAAATTATAACTGATTCAAATAAGCGAAATATGATATAAGTTTCAATCCATATGAATTAATGAATACTAATAAATTTGAATCAAAATTGAAGAGCAGAACAATTCTATAGTATATGTAATCAACAATATCAGATCCAAATCTAAACAATCATCCTAAAACTTGCTTGTACGATGGTTCCCAAAATACACATCTTTAAATTCCTTTATTTCTGAACTATTCAGTAACAATTGATTGGGAACTGATAGTGTTGATCAACAGTGTTAAGCATATAAATGCACATATACATAAAAAAAAAATTGTTTTTCCAAAAATATAGGATATGAAAATATATTTCACATGTATTTATATATATTTAAGTATTACCATATATGACTATTATGTACTTTCGAAAAGATTACAAATGAGAAAAAATATTTGATACAAAAAATTAATTGGAATTTATTTTAAAAAGTCAGTGACACATTCAATGAGTATACAATTGTTAGATATATAGTATACTGTATAGCTTGGCCATTAGCCTGAACATTTATCATATCTTTCATATTTCAACCACACAACTGCCTTATTTATAAACGAGTTTGGGACAAAGGACATGACGATCTATGCTATTTCATGCCTACCAAAAAACAAGTTAGAATTTCCTACTTCACAAATTGAAATTACAGCATTTAAATGGTAGAAAGGTGAACAAAATATACAAAAATTCTACATAATACAACACATTTGAAACACTGAAGCTAATATAAATATTGATCATGCTTGTGACGAATGTGTTTTAGAACGGACACACTGGAAATTATACAAACAGATAACAGCAGACAACATAATCATTTCTTGACGATGTTAGCACAATCAAACAAAATGTATTGTACAAAACAATACTATTTAAACATACTTTTTATAGCAAAAATGTTTTATGATTTAACAATAAATTCTAAGGAACCTTTTATCAGAACATTTTGTGAATAATAGGGTATTGTTATTTTTATAACATCTGTATGTAGTTGTGAAACAAATAAACTTGCGAAAAATTTTTCCAAGCAGGCCAAACTTAAATATAAATAGGAGTTTCTTATGATATTGCTAGCGCTGTTTTAAAAACAATGCTGCACCAGACTGAACCCAAGTAGTTGTGTTGCCTCCACAAGGGACATCAAGACAAGTTACAATACTTTCACGGGTAGAAGATGTGTATACAGGTAAGGAAATTACATCAGATTCGGGGTATGGTGCAGGAGACTGCTTTGGAACCCATGCCACATGACATGGTGGAATTGATGAAACAGTCGGTGAATCACGTTGATTTTCTGATAAACGATTTCCATCGAAAGTACAACCTTCTAGCTGAAGTCCCCCAATACGTACTGGATCTTTTGCTCCTGTAAGGCTGCCTTTCCATGAACACACAAACTTTAGTTCATCCATTGATGTTTTAGAATCACGAGCTGCTTGTTGCCTCAAAGCATTCAAAAATGTGTTCGGATGAAACAAATCTGCGAGGTCTAGGTCTTCTTTTAAAATAGTACCACGTTCGGCCTTAGATACCCATCCTTGAATAGCCATAGCCTTTGCAATAATCGTATGCATGTACTGCATAGGGTCATCTGGGCCTTCCCACCCAGCTTGCCATTTCAAAGGTGTTTCTTGCAATAATAGAGAATTAGCCATTTTTTGCACATCTGTTGACAACAATTGACTTCCTCTTATTACCTTGCTTAAGGCAGATAAGGATTGATGAACTGTTTGAACAAGCTGAATGGCATTGTAACGTTCAAGTAATATGAAGGCCAACACAGGAGAATCATTTTTGGCACCGGACGGTGCTTCTACTTTTTGATGAACTAAATTTGGTGAAGTTCCCTGGTTAAGCTTTTTCCACATACCTAAAACAGGACTCAATTCATTGCTCCATGCCTCACGATCAAATTTCCCACCAACTTCAACAGATCGCATCATAATTTTTAGTTGCGAGATAACTCGCTGTGAGACAACCGTTTGAGCTGATCTTTCAATATTTGCAGGAAGACCAAAATTATTGGGTTGGTCATCATCAGGCAATGATTCTATAGTTTCAATATAGTCTCGGATATTTGTGGACGAAGGTAGTGATACATTTCCTACCAATTTCCGCCTGCTCTGTCCGCCAGAAAGTAATCCAGAATCAAAGTACTTACGCAAGTAAGAAGAGAGCACACGCATGTCAAAATTATTATCCACACGTCCACCATAGATTGCATTTTCCATCAACCCGTGCATGAAATCCCAATGCACTTTCTGTCCACTGCAAAGCCTGTCGACAGCATCCGCAGCTACCCGCAAATCACCAAGAGAAAATTCATAAAATTTGGTCCAGCCTTGTGGAATGAAATTTCTACGTTCTTGAACGACTGCATGAAGCCAAGCAAGAGCAAATAATGCTTGTGATCGAACTATTGATGATTTTCCTGATGTTCCGTTAACAAAATCAGAGCTCCAGCTATCATACGTCCTCAACAAATTCTTTTTAATTCCAGGAGGCGACTCATATGTAACTTTGAAGCTGGATTGAAGTAAAATTGTTGGAAATTTAGGATGAACTTCTGAAGTAAGCCATAATCTGAAATTATCATGAGGTTTTAAGGAATTCAACTCCTTTTCAAGCAAAGGCAGCCAAGATGTTACTAAATGTAAATTCTTTAGGCATAACCAGTGACCACTTCTCGCTGCTTCTTTGAGGAGTTGTTTGGCTATGTCAGCTTGTCCCTGACCCATGGCGACCTGGAAATAATTTTCTGCACCTATAGTGGCAGCTGCTAATTCTTGTAGTTCTTGAGAAGGATCTGCTCCTGGGGATATCACAATTAAAACTGGTTCAGTTGGTAATGTATCATCATATATCTGTTTAAGACTACCGCCTGGTGATGAAAGCTCACGAACACCATGGGCTTGAGATGCAAAAAGTGACATAGCACTTTGCAGTCTATCAGAACGCAATGCTTGCACTATCAACAAATGCTGAAAATTTGATGTCTTGGTCGCAACACTTGTCGGTATCTCTTGCTCACATTTTGAACTACGAGAAAATGTCATCCACAATCCACTGTCTTGCAAATTCATAGTTTGATAGAGTGAGGGAAAATTTGCTTTCAGTTGAGAAACTGCACGATGCCTCTCCTGGTCAATCCATATAGGTATTTCACCCTGCACCTTCTTCTTGTTTTCTCCATTCATTTCTCTACCAGAAACAAGCAGCCCTAGGAAATGTTCCCATTCCTTGTCTTTGAAAAGTCCTGGTTTTGTTCCTCGAACTAGATGCAATGCAAACATCAATCTGTCAGCTTTAAAAAGTGACTGGGATATACTTTCATAAACCAAAGATTGCAAACGATTGCTGAGTGATTTAATCCTTGCTTCAGTATTTTCAAAGTCAGATTTCAACTCGAGAGTTTTCTCAAAGAGTCGTAAAAATGAAGACAGACTAAAACGATACATGTTATTAATTTTTGATAAATCGCTGATAACAAAAAACATTTTGCTTCCTGCTTCAGCGACAGGCAAAAATGCATTTCTTTCTTGGTCTAAAGATACTTCCATTTCCTGTGATTCTTTAAGAGACTCTGTGATCGTGTTGCTACTGCTCTTCGTCTGATTCAAACTATCAAGTAGTGTTTTATTTTCAAGGATATTTCCCTGTGCTTCGGCAAGTTGTTCCAATAGGCTTTCCTCCAATTTTGAAAGTTCAATTTTCAGTCTCTCTTCATTTGCCAAAAGTTCTGTTTTCTTGTGCTCTAACTCAGGTTTTTCATGTTGAAGTGTTAGCGCCAAAAGTTGGCTCGTCAATCCTGCTCTTGTAGTCGTAAAATTGATCGCTGAGATGATGCTTGCAGCATCAGGAGCAATATCCGGAAGAGGATTTCTTGTTGTCATGAAAAGCCTGAAATCTTCATTATAATCAACAGTTTTTTCTCCCAACTGGACAACATATCGTGGTCCCATACTGACTAAATCTTTCCTCAACAACGGATACAAAATAGGTTCTACTTGATCCATTTCCTGAATAATGAGTGTCTTGCCAAATCTAACAGCCAATTCCAAAGCATTAGCAAAATTTGCATCTTGCTGATTGATAACTTCAAGTCTTGTATCTTTAAGGTGAATTTTCAACCATTCGGTTGCTCTGGATGAAGGGTCAATCAAAAACGGTTGGAGTTTTCCATGTAATATAACAAGAGCATTCTCGAGTGATAGGTTATCTGATGGCAAACCTTCAGATTTCCATTCCAACTGCTGGCTTTCAGTGCTCATAAATCGACGAACATCAAATCCTTGCATACCAGTAATTTCTTGCCAATCAGCCAGCCGTTCTCTACGAACATCTTCAGGTGCAGCTGCCAAATAGTTGATAAATGCAGCAGCAAGTTGTACCCGTGCAGGCAAAGTTTCAAGCTCAAATGAAAGAGCTTTAACTTGTATGTTCCAACGATCTCTTTCGCCAGATAATTTACTTACGAGTGTTTCTGCAGCTGTAATAGTTTCGTTTGCTTTATCCAAATCCACTTTTAGTTTAGCAGCTTCCATAGTTCCACGTTCGAAACGATCTTTCAATTCCTGCACTTCCTGGTTCACAACTTTCAGTTTTTCTGCCAATTTTCTTGTGCGCGACTCTGCTTTTTCCAGACTTTTCTGCAGTTTTTCTTGCTCTTTTTCAAGTGGTTCAATTTTTTCAAGTACTTTTGAGAATTTTATATTTGCCTTGACCCATTCAGCGAGTGGTAAAGCAGCAGTAGATGCACGCTTTGCATTTTTTGTCTCAAAGCTTGCTTTGTTGCGTTCCAATAACTCATCAACTGACTCACGAATTTCAGGAGTTATTCTACGAGCATCAAAAGACATGATATCTTCTTTCACTCCACGTTTTGCGAGAAAACTCTTCATACTAACCCAAGAAGTATCAAAAATACCCATGAGACGTAAAACTCCCTCTAAAATATCTCTGATGGTATCAGGAGGCATTCTCAGAGCTCGAATTTCTGCAAGTGTGGTGGGGTTGATATTGCCAACAGCTTTTTTAGCAGATTCGATAAGTGGTTGCACTTCACGTAATTCAATATCAATCGCCTTTTTCCTCTTGTCAATATTCATTCTCTCCTCTGCTGCTTTTTGTTTTAAAACTTCCATTTCACTTTTTTGTCCGCTAGCGTTATCCATTTTCACTGTGATGTCTCTAAGTGCAGTATCTGCTTCATTTTGTTTCTCTGCAAGAAGACGACTTTGATCTGCGGCCTTCTGCTTCAAGCTATCCACGTGAGATGCTGCTTCGTTCAATTTGGACAAACCAGCTTGAAGATGGGATTGCTTTTTCTGGAGTGAATGTTTCTTCTCTAAATACACACTTTGGTAAGTACGTAAGAATGTCATGTACCTTCGAGGAGTCGAATATTGATTTTGGCGCTTGGTCGAATTATGAATTTTCACAAAATTTTGAACCAAACTTTTGTTCAGTTTCGAATCTGCTGGTAATTCATGGCTGAGTAACATTTCTGGTAACTGTTCCATACTTGTCTTTCCCCATCCTTCCATCCACTGCACAGTACACTTCTTATACAACGCAGGATTGCTTTCACAATTGATCGCAAAACTTTCACAATCAACATCCATTATTAAAGCAATATGAAGGTTACTCATCACACGTTTTGCAAAATAGTTATACATTGGTCCTCGATGTCCATCTTGTGATGCTTCATCTCGTAATGGGGAAAGAAGCGGGTCCAACTCCTCAGAGGCATACAAACCAGGGACCTCACCTGCCGATAGCAAGCTGTTGATAAGTTCTAGAAAAGCAGGATCAACCAGTTGAAAATCTTCTAGTATAAGAACGACTTGCTCTCCCTCAATGGCTGCAAGTTGCATTAGACTTTTAATATCAGCTTTAAATTGCTTCATGCCATATATCCGGGTCACTTTAGGAGTAAAGACAGTCATTTGGTGCATGTTGGCGACAACAGAGATAGCAGTTCGACGACCGACGCCTGTTCTACCAGCTAGAAGAAAACTGCCTCCAGGGCGAGTCAAAATACGATCAACTCGTGCCATGTACTCCAAAACCTCTTCAAAAACCAGAATATCAATTTCTCGTACATCTCGCTTGTATGTAGCAATGCCTTTAGATATTATGTCTTTCAAATCAGACACTGCGAGGTTTCCAAGTTGTTTTCCATGTTTGGGAAGAAATTTATCACTGTGTGATTCTTGTCTGGCACCCCAAGTCACATAGTAACTCTTATTCATGTTTTCATAAACATTCGAAGACCAATCGTTCATTAATATTCCAGAAATTATAGAATCAAAACGATGACGTCCTCTCGTGTCTACAATTCGATCACGGAAAAGTCTAGCGCCCTCATATGCCCAAACTCTAAGTAGAGCATCGGCGCTTCTGCTATCCGAACCACTCACGCTGTTATCATCATAACGCAGCAAAGATGTACACCACTGAGATAGATCTCTCGGAGTAAAAACATAATGACCATGATCATCTGCCAAAAAATTTGATCTCACTTCTTCATAAATTCGAATCATAGACGATGCAAGTTGTTGGATTTTTGCTCTTGATCCCCAAACAGGATGCTGCCTCAACACTGCGTCATGATGTAATATCGGTCCTAAATAGGCACCATAAATTAGTGACAATTCATCACTCCCGGGATAGTCAACACTAATGATTCTCACACGAGATGTGAAACGTGAGGTAAGCTTATGCCTACCTAAGGTACTTGCAGCATTCATAGATGCAACGATTTGTATTCCATCCAGACCAACCCACTCATTCGTCTCATCGTAAAATCCATGATATGTTAAAATTTGTTGCAGAAATGCAATAAGTTGGCTTGTGCCCCACTTGTCAGGTTTCGGTAGATTGATATCTTTTAAATAGAGTACTAGGTTTTCACAGTCCCTGGGACGCAAAGTACGACCTCCAGAAGCTCCGCCACTTATAGTCATACAAGCTTGTTGCAGTTTTTGAACTAAATGAACAGGAGATGTTTGTGCATTACAGTGAATCATGGCAACTTGAGTTGACCGAATTCGTGAAAAACATTCCTTTAAAAGCATAGACTTGCCACATCCATCAGGTCCGACGACCATAAAAGGTTGTCGATTTCCGCTTTGTAACCATGGAAGAACATAGTCAATATTTCTTTGCATTTCGACAGTTTTCACAACAGGCAATTCCTCCATGTTTTGAATGTCACTGGCAAAAGATTCAGCCTGAGATAAATCAACTTTAAAGCAATCCAAAGTATCAAGATCTTCATTATAGTAGGCATTCAGTGGGTGTCTTTGATCTGGTAAATTCTCATGACCCCATTGAAATATTTCCTTCGCAAAATCTTCCCTGGCAGATGTGCTTAAATTTCCCCCTAGTCCTTTCAATAATGCAACCAAAAATCCAGTTTTAGTTTTTACACCATGCAAATGGGAAAGACCATTTAGGACGCTACCAACTAAACTAGATTCAACAACCATATCATTTGACCTTCGAACCCAGTCAAGAGCACGATAAAAAAAATCTTCAAACCATGATTCAAGTTTGAGATGAAGATGTTCTGGTTGTTTTTGCATCCAAGTATGAACGAGTGCTTTGACATCTGCGTCCTCATCACTTAAAAAGATCATTCCCATTCGAGAAATTGTAGCTGGCGATGCACTGCTCAAGTCATGAGTTTCAAATAAAAAATTTATGTTCGGTCCAAATTGGATCCTCTCTCCCGATGGCATAGTCAATAACCTATTGTCATCTAAAACAGAATTCAGAGACTCGATCCACTCAGGGTCAATATCACCATCACAGATGATCCATGAATGCACATCACTATCTTCACGAATCACTTCTCTTGCACTGTTGGTCAAAACACCGTCTGACCATTCTCTGGTATCAATATCGATTTGTCCAAGTAATTGTGTACGTGGCATTGCTTTAGGATTGACAGTGTGAAGTTTGATGACTTGTCCCAGTTTTGCTGAGGCGCCTTGCAATATTTGCCACAAAGTTGATTTTCCGGAGCCACTCGGACCGACAACAACTACTCCCATTCTCTGTTTCAATTGCTCATAAAGTTCCAACGTTTTCTTAACTTGTCGTTCTTGTAATGATAATTTCATTTCTTCACAAGTGAGCTTGATTGCATCCTTGAGTTGTTCTTGAGACACGCCCACAAAAGGCACACCCTTAAAAACATCTTTTACCAACGCATCGAATCGCTCACTATCAGAAAACGTCAGTTTTGAAATAGTATTTAAACGCAGTGCTTGTACGACAGCTAGGCTTTCTTTTTCTATATCCAATGCTCCACCCTCGCCTTGACCGTTTTCAGTTCTCAATGTTTGCAACATTTGTCCACTTCCTCTGAGTACAGTTTTCAAAGCTCGGAGACCCCAATCATAGTGCTGTTGTGAGGTCAAAAGTTCACGTGAGAGATTAAAAACCGCTACAAGTTTCCTTCCTAATGCTTTTGCCTCCTGAAATCCTTCAGAGAATAGAATGACTTCTGCGATTAGCTCATTATCTGGCCTAGACATTGCTACAGGACGAAATAGTTGCTTTAAATTGTCAGGAAGTTTTTGACGTCCTCCATATCCTTTACCAGCCGGGTTCATAGTGATGAAAATACCAGAATTTGGGTCGATATCAACCTTTCTGCCGAGTAGTTCCACAACCTGTGCTTTTTTTTTCAATGCAGCTTGTATAACTTGAATGTCCATAGAAACAGCTGAAAGTACAGCTTCTTCTAATCGGTTAAATTCATCAAAACATCCCCAAGCTCCACATTTCACCAGTCCGACAAAAATTCTACCCATAGATTTCACATCAATACCTTCATCACAATTGAATACAAGAACTTGTCGTCCAAACAGTCCACCAAGAGCTTTCACCGATTCAGTTTTTCCAGTTCCAGCAGGGCCATATGGGTTTCCACCAAGGCCCAGTCGCATTCCTTGTGTTAAAGTCAAATAGCATTTATCAGTCAATGGGGTATGGACCAATTTAGGTGCGTTACCTTGGTATTCATATGTGTATGCGAATTCGGCATCGACCATTCGCATAATACCAGCTTTTGATTTTATGTAATAGCGAAGTTGCTTTTGCCACATCCATTCAGATGTTGAGCTGATGTTCCCTTCCATTAGCTGTGAAACAACATCTATGCAATGAATAATATCAAGAATTAAAGCTTTGAGCTTCAATTTTAATACTTGGGAATCGTCATCTTGGTCTTGTGAGCTTACAAATACAGATGTGTAGGATTGCAATTGCTTGTTAAGTTCATTTTTGAAATTTGGTAGTTCACGATTACTCAGAGCTGACTCACAGCGTTCCGTAAAGCGCACTTGTTCGGCAATGCATAACACT
Organism: Styela clava; assembly: GCF_013122585.1. Taxonomy (NCBI): domain Eukaryota; kingdom Metazoa; phylum Chordata; class Ascidiacea; order Stolidobranchia; family Styelidae; genus Styela; species Styela clava. The sequence goes on from NW_024102839.1 coordinate 7,511,432, forward strand.
TGTGACGGAAATTGCGATGGATCTAAATTTCCTTTATTGCCAAGTAAAATTCCAACACACTTGTACAACAAATCATGTAAAGTGTCTTTCATTCCTTTTGATAGATCTTCCAACCATTCTTCAACGTTAGTAGTGAGTCTTATTGCTGATTTCATGTCGACAATTTCACCATCAAGACTGCACATTGATTTTATGTTTTGCTGGTCATCGTCAAACACAACACGATGGATACCAGCAAAAAGTTTCTTGAGATGGGATTGTATCACAGTTGGTTTTGTTGACTGACCAAGTATTTCCAACAAATCATCATCACCAATGAAATAGAATCTAGGGAATGAATCTCTTTTCTCCTCAAGGTATTCGTTTAATGACCTTTGGCATCTTTGCAACTGATCTAACATTGTTGTCAATTGAGATTGCATTCCCGAACGCCCAACTAGAGATACAACACGATTGTCTCGAGATATATCAGACATAATAGCACGAAACTCTTGATCTACTCGTCCAAATCTGCTCTGCTCTTGTGGTAGAGCACCATGCCCAAAAATCGGTTCCAGATAAACCCACTTGCGTTGTATTGAGTTTAGTTTATGCAAAAACTCATCTAATTGTGCGAGCTTAGTTTCCCAGCTAGTGGCACGATCTTCAAAGCCTTTAAAATAAGGTGAATCTTTCAGAGATTGCAATAAGCATTGGTTATCTCCGACCTCGTTTACAATTTCCTTCCAATCTTTAATAATTCGTAAACTTTTACCTTCACAATCTTGGTAATCAGTGAGAGTGAAAACAGCAGATGCACCCCATTTATCAAGATCTCTCAGAGCTTCTCGAATTGAAACCTCTCCCTGTGCTCTGCTGTTCAACTCTTTCAATTCAGATACTTTTGAAATGATATTTTTTGCTACAGATAAAATATTCTTGAAAAGTAATTTTTCTAATGTAGTTCCTCGAGGTAAACCAATAATTTGAAATAAATCAATCCAATGGTCTTGTGATAAATGTTCGCCACGAACATATTTTAACGCAGGTACCAATTCTTTGTACGTAGCAACTTCCTCTTGTATTTTAATAGTCATTGTTGACGGATCTTGACGTAGTCTATCATCCCAACTGGTCAAAAAATCATCAAGCATGTGAGATTTACTTCTGAATGAGATCCAGTCCTGTTTCGACATTTCTTCAAGTCCGTTACTAAAATCTTCATATAATAACCAAATGGCCTCACACCCTTCTATGTCAACACGAAGTTCATCGACTTCAGATAAATCTGGTGGCGAAATGTCAAAATGTTGACACTCTTGAATCAATTTCTCTTTTCGATTCTGTAAATCGGTGAATTCTTCCTTTCGACTTTTTATATCATCAATTGCAGCGGTGAACTTTGATCTATCTCCAGATTCGATAATATCATCACCTGGTTTGAGTTGTTTCCAACGTTGAGAAAACTTTTCTAGATCTGTACAATATACTTGGACTTTGGTCTCAATTCCAGCTTTCATTACGGCAATTTGACCCTGGATAACTTCGTGGTGTGACTCCATCATCACGTCCAAGGTATCCCATTTTGATCTCAAAGATGCCAATGCTTGTCCTACTCCTTCACCACACATTTTACGCAAAAGAGTGTTGAATTTTTCTGCTTTTTCATATTTAGCTTGCATTGTTGGAAGGTCGTTTCTCAATTTTGTATGCTTTTCGTTTGCTTCTCCAATTTCCTCAACTGTCTGAGGCATTTTATTTAATGATTCCGACGCATCATTTACAAATGCTTCAATTTCTTTTACAGTCAATGTCACAGTTTCTCTCAATCCATCAAGCAGTGCGTCGAACAAACGTTGAAGTTGGTCATCAATAGATGTTTTGACTGGTGTTGCAGAAACCGATATACAATCTACTTTGAACGAAGTGGGCAATTTTTCAACCTCCTTTCCTTTCAGTTTAACCATCCTGAAATTTTTTTCGTATTCTTCATATGTGTTGCAATGTTTTTTTACGAGTTCCTCAACCCGAACTTGTCCGATAATAACCAAATCTGTAAACTGTTCTTTGACTTTGAGAAGGCGCTTGAACAAATCTTCTGCTTTTGAATATATAGTAGAAAAACCTTCAGCGTTTCGATCTATCATTAATGGAAATACGGCTTGGCCAGTTGTTACAGGATCTTCACCAGTTTCTGTCATTCCACGAAAAATGTTCGGAATGTTGATGAACTTTTTCATTTCTTTATAAAATCGTGATCGGATCTCCTCAAATGGAGGCTTAAATTGCAACATTTCTTGTCTGAAAACCAGATCTACCTTGAACTCTGGTAAATTCTGATTTAATGCTTCTAAACCCATTTGATATTGATGTTCCAAAGCTTTGTATAGTTGCCGATTCCAGTGTGCTTTCCAGGGCTTCATACTTGAAGGATTGATATTGTTTTTTTGTTGAATATCGCCGATTGACCGCCGCATTTCAGATAATGATTCTTTCCATTTCGGTTGGTTTTGCAATAAATCGATTGTCATCAAAGCTACAACTTTGTCACATATTATGCTGTGTTGTCTACGATATTGTCGGTTTTCCATTGTCAATTTCTGTGCTGCAGATTGCAGTTTTTTGATATATTCTTCCAATTCTTCTGGTTTATCCCATGTAATATGCAATTTTCCTTCCTGTGTTGTCTTACTAGTAGCCTTCGGTTTCTTAATAATTCTCTCAAAATTGAGAGCAGAATCGAGCATCATGGGTCGCTGACTTGGAATCATTTGTTGGTCAATTGTATTGTAAAAATGTGCAACTTGTTTGAGAATGACAGCGTGCTTGTAAAATCGTTGTGCATATGATACAGCAGTCTGTATTTTCCCCGGTACACGAAAACCAAACGCCGCTAATTGCCGAACCTCACGAAGCAATCCAACGAGTCGTTCACTGTAATGAACATGCAGTTTTCCATCCCTGTGATCCAATTCCATTACGCGACTTGAACTTCTTATGCTTACTGGGTCGTTTGGATCATTGAGTGAAGACAACATTTCCTCACACCAACCTTGATATCGGTCCTGTTTGTAAGCGTCCATGTCCTCTTGAAGCTTTTCACAAGCTTGTTTTAGTTTTTCAAATCCCGGTAATGATCCAAGAAGTTCTGAAGATGCCTTCATCAATTCCTTAACTTTTGATTCTTGCTGCTGAATCCAAACTATACTGTTGACAACTTCAGGAAGGTTTTTACCTTTCGGAAGATCACTTGAATTTTTAGATTTCGATTTAAAATCACTTTTCAAAGTTTTGATATAGTCCATCAATTGTCCAAGGAGAGTTTCTCGTTCAGCAGTAAGTGCTTGACTTATATTTGGTCGTTTTATCAACTCTCTGAATTGTTGGAACTCTCGCAGCAATTGATGAACTTGTCCTGTTGTGTTTTTTAACCGAAGACGTAACTTATTTGCTACAGCGTCTTCTGCGGGCCGCATATCCCGATGATAATTTGCAATAGCAGCTTTGTAAGCAGGCTCTGTATAAGCATTGTAATACAAAGAAGAAACATCTTTAAAAGAATCCTCTAACTGGTCAGAAACCGAAAGTCGCTCTCTTTCCATCGGAGACAAAAGCTGCATCAACTGCTCATTGACAGTTCTTATCTCACTGATGGAAATGAGTCTTGCAACGACATTTTCAACATATGGAAGTCTTAATTTCCCCGACTGCCAAGGGTGAGGTGGATATTGTTTCCACATGTGGTCAGTGAGGATATCAACTGTTGAGCACCAACGTTCGCCCATTGTTATTGATTGTCGTAAAGCATCTTTCACATTTGGGTATGAATCTGACCAAACTGATTTAAACAAAGTACCCAAGCGTCTTTGTATGAAGCGACACAACTCACTACCAATTATTTCCAAAAAGTGAACCATTCTAGGCTCAGGATAAGCATCAACATCGGTCTGTTTCCATATTTCATCCAGTGCATCTTGCGTCTGCGCAATTAACTCTGGCCCATCGTTCAGACTATGACTGTCAATATTTGAGTATAACTTTGCTAGAGGTTGCAAAATCTCAACAAAACTTTGTGCACGTTCTTTAATCTCTAAACGTAATCCAGTCATAGCCAGATCTTCCCAATATTTAACTTCGTCCATCGGGACAAGAATATCCGATATATCAGAGTCTCTGGCAGATTTTGAGTTGCTGGAAGCATCACCTTTCCTGATATGGTTTCCTAATCCACGTTCCAAATCTTCTAGTAATTGCTGCAATTTTGGGTCTAGGTTTCTTGTATTTTGAAGCAAAACAGGACCAAACACCCTCTGTAAACTTTGATAGAATCCATTCACTGGATCAGACATAGTAGACATCATAATATTTGTGCGAATATTATCATCTGTGATTGGCTCTGGTCGTGACTTGTAAAACACAAGTAAATTTTGCTGTTTGGAATCTCCATTGAGATTGTTTGTAAAGACAATACTTTTAGGTGCATTTTGTATAACGGTAAGGACGGTAGTATTCCCATCATCCAAAAATGAATTCAATTCCGCAACATTCCCAAACTGTTTTGCTGTATCAGAAACATCACCAAAGTGATTTTCAATCAAATTGAATATATAATTCTTTCTCACGTCACGCGACATGTCTGTTTTTATGGCTCAGATATACACTCATTTTATTAAGTATTTAATAAACTAAAAAATACAGAAAATGAAAAAATGTAATTTCAAACAGACCTTTCAATAAAATAGGAACCATAGTAATACCTGCTAGAACAAACCTGACAAGATGGCTTAAAACAATAGCTAGTCAGTTCAACATATTTCAATATATAAAAATGGTTGAAAGAGAAAGACAAAATCTGGCAGTAATCATATTTATCGGCCGCCCCCTGCATTATGCATACAGCGTATAAAATATACATTCAGTTTTAGCTTTTTATGTGCCGGCATTGGCAACCCACATCCCCTCGTCTGGTTGCCAGTGAAGGTCCAGTATGCAGTGATAGCCAAAACTACCTAATATAGCCTACTACAGTGTTTCTCTTGCATAATACACACCCTTAGTAATGAATAATAACAATAATGCCCAGGTGCATTCTAGGCTAGCACATAGATCAAAAGAAATATTACTCGTTTCATTTGAAGCCTTCAATAGAATCTCACAATTCTGAAATTGACCCAAATTCAAACTTAGAGCCAGTCATCTCAAACAACTACATTATTTTACGCAAATATTCAACGTGTTCAGTCACCACACAGTATTTTGATTTCTATTCTACCAAATTTTATGTGGAAATTTTATGTTTTTAAAAGAAAAAGTTTGATGCGGAATAAAATTTTTTTGACAGACGCGTATAGTTTAAATCAAACTTACTCAATTTTCAACTAAGCAGACATGCCTCATGGCTAAAAGGGGATAGCGTTCAGCGCAAGACACACTTTTATTTAAAAAACTTGGGCTGTATTTTCACATCACATTTTTGTTTGGAGCAGTTAGCTTATGCCGTTTACTCACATAGACCGGAAATTTTTGTATATTCTTTGCTCTGAGCATGTGATCCATCACATACAGGCATAAGTTTACTTACCCAATTCATTTTAATACCGGTACTCTTTAATTAATGAACAAACAACTTTTATGAAAAATAGATGCGACAAATGAGAATACAGTGGAAACTCTACCTACGAAGGGCTCTGGATACAAAAAATCCAACTTGCGAAAATTCTTTAGGTGAACATATTGCTTCGACTAACGTAAGATTTTCTACATACGAAAGACCGAAAACCAAAAATAAAAAACGGGTGTAGTGATATTTGTTCTTTTCAGGTCAATTTAATAGAGTGATTGAAGCGGGGATGTCCAATTCGAATTTCGCGACTATCGTATATCGTTTTTCGTTTTTATAACAATACCGAATATAGCGCACAAGTTCTAGCGCCGCCATCCACGTTTTAATTTGAAACATTTTACAATTATTACTTATCGATCATAAGATCGGTAAGTATATTGATAGGTATTTGTCTGTATGTATGTCTGTCTGTGTGTCTGTGTGTGTGTCTGTTAGATGCACGCGATATCTCACGAAAGCGAGATTGAATCTGCTCCAGATTTTGCATGTGCATTCATCTTATCTCGGACCAGATCCCTATTGATTAATTAGCGAGTTATCAATCAATTATTGATATAGTGATCTAGATTTTTGTAAAGCGAGAGAATTTTGAAACCCGCCGAGTGTGTGTGTGCGATGCGCAGTGCGCAAGTTACAAGAGCGGATGAATCGAAACTGCAGTTTCTGTTTTGGGGGATCCCCTAACTATCGATAAGTCTTCGGTTTCCAACCGATATTCTCGTTCTACTTTTTGTCGCAATCAAACGCAGAGTTGTTCACTACAGTGATAAATTATAGTCGACATGAAAGGGTTTCAATTAGCGCCGCCTTGAAGTTCACGTTGAGGATGATTTTGATCGAAAATATTTTACACTTATTATCGTATATTTCAATTTAGTCGAGATAGTTTGCGCCGCATCGGCAATAAAACTAAAAGCAAATTGTGTTGTTATTAATTGTTTCCATTCTCAATTTCGATAGTGACTTACAGGACTTAACATAACAGGAGTAATTTTTTCAGTTGTTACAATTTTGAGCATAATAATGAACCTTTTTAATATTATTTAGTATCAGTCGCGAATTCTATCGTTATCCCGGCATCGTTGAAGACAATATCGTCATGAAATATTTACTCGAAAAATAAAACATGTTTTACAATATTTCTCCATCATTGGCGGATGGAAATTTGGGGATCGAGTCACTCATTTGATTATGACAATGGTAAATTAAATAAAAGTACACAAACATACCATTCGTAATTTTTATTTGATATTCATTTGATCTTTCCATTTGTACAATTTCTATTCATGCGGTTATACAAATATTATGTCAGAGTTTTGTGCGGTAATTTTTGGATGACTTAGTCAGATAGGGGTTAGGATTGACATCGAAAAGTTGTCCTGCTACGCCCACTAGAAGTACGATACCGGTACCGTACCACTTCTTTTGACAACACCTTTCAATCTAAAATCTAGGATAGGATAGGATTTACATATTTATCCCGGGGGAGTCGAAATCCGATAAGACGGCTTAATCATATGGCGAATCACGGCCTCTCGTCCGGTTACGGTACGCTACCGGTACCAGTCCAGGTCGCGAAGGGTACCGGTAATCAGAGATGCGGTGGCGAGCGTATTCCCAACGCTTAGCACGATGCGCCACACCGCCGAGCCAGCTGTACGTTTTAAACCTTACTTAGGGTTTTGTTTTTATCAATTACTTATGGCGCGACGGTGTGGCTCAACGGGCTAAGCGTTAGGAATACGCTCGCCACCGCACCTCTAACTACTCTGCGTGGGTTCGCAGGTTCGAATCCCATGCAGGGATGGTTATGTGCGAGAGGATTGCTGGACTCCTCGCCGTCGCTGGGTGGTTCACGTTAACCGCTGGTCGGTTACGGCTTTCTCCACCACCAAGTCCATGCTTCCGAAAACAAACAATACAGTAAAACTAATCCCATACCCGACTTGAAATGGTAACCGGACGAGAGGCCGTGGTTCGCCATATGGATAAGCCGTCTTATCGGCTTTCCTCTCCCCCGGGATAAATACGTAAATCCTATCCTATACCGGTACTTATAACTAGCACAACGTCTCACCACACCTCCAGACGGGCCCTACTAAAAATGTAGGTATCATAGGTATCACAGGTATCACTCACTAAAAAGGTACGGTAGGTATCAGTAGTCAATTTTCCTTATTTTAGTCCTATTATCAGTTCGAAGACTAGCCAAGGGCCTCCCGTAGTATTTATACCTAAAATTATGGCCTAACCCTAACCCAGTACACATATTACATTCCGATGTCCGCCATCTTGGTTCGCATACTTCGGGAGCCCCCTTTTTAGTCATCTACTACTGATACCTACCTTTTTAGTTATTTACTACTGATACCTACCTTTTTAGTCATCTACTACTGATACCTAACTTTTTAGTCATCTACTACTGATACCTACCTTTTTAGTCATTTACTACTGATACCTACCTTTTTACAAGTGCAGTTTCAAGTATTTTGTGGCGTCTACAGCTGCCGCAAAACCATGGCGGGATTTCCAAACCACGGCCACTAAGACCAAACCCACGGCGACTGACTTTTTAGCTGCCACAAACCAATAGCGAGCTGCCGTTGTTACGGCAGCAAATCGAATACCACCAATTTTACTGCCGTAACCACGGCAGGTCGGCTGTAATAGCAGGGCTGCCCCTAATCTGCTGATGGCAGGATGGTGATAAATATTTGGTGAGTTGGAATGTTTTTCTTATGGATACAGTTTGGATGGATTTGGGGTTAGGGTTAGAGTTTGAGTAGATATAATTTCGCATGATAAACTAAAATATGGTACATAAATTTGTAAATATACCGGTAATAGCGCCATAAAACCATGGCAGGAGACGGCGTGGTACGTTCGTGGCAGGAGCTGCCATGAAGTGGTAAGAACTGCGCCTCCCTTTTTAGTTATTTACTACTGATACCTACCTTTTTAGTCATCTACTACTGATACCTACCTTTTTAGTCATTTACTACTGATACCTACCTTTTTAGTTATTTACTACTGATACCTACCTTTTTAGTCATTTACTACTGATACCTACCTTTTTAGTCATTTACTACTGATACCTACCTTTTTAGTCATTTACTACTGATACCTATCTTTTTAGTCATTTACTACTGATACCTACCTTTTTAGTCATTTACTACTGATACCTACCTTTTTAGTCATTTACTACTGATACCTACCTTTTTGGTCATTTACTACTGATACCTACCTTTTTAGTCATTTACTGATGATACCTATCTTTTTAGTCATTTACTACTGATACCTATCTTTTTAGTTATTTACTACTGATACCTACCTTTTTAGTCATTTACTACTGATACCTACCTTTTTAGTCATTTACTACTGATACCTACCTTTTTAGTCATCTACTACTGATACCTACCTTTTTAGTCATTTACTACTGATACCTACCTTTTTAGTTATTTACTACTGATACCTACCTTTTTAGTCATTTACTACTGATACCTACCTTTTTAGTCATTTACTACTGATACCTACCTTTTTAGTTATTTACTACTGATACCTACCTTTTTAGTCATTTACCGTACTACTGATACCTATCTTTTTATGGAGTGATACCTATGATACCTACCTTTTTAGTAGGGTCCCTCCAGACCTCCGTGAAGCTAGCATAAAATCACAGATTGCCAGCCTGGAATGACAACAACCGATCACCATAGCAACTGCGACGGCCGTTTTAAAAAGCGCCGTCCAGGCACCGGAAGAGAACAGTGGACTTGATTTGTCAAATTGGATGGCACAAGTTATGTAAATATATATATAATATATTTATATATAAAATAAAAAACGCTCAAATTTCTGAACACGAAGGTGAAAAACCCGTACCACACCGGTAACCCCTACCTCAGGGACCAGATTTACCATTAGGCAAGGCAATGGACCTTTCCCCGAGCATAGACTTTCTTGTTTACTTCGTGACATAGGCCAATCAGCAAAATGCAAAAAGTGACGTAACAATGCCCCCCTTTCGCATCTGCTCAGACACTTTTTTCACTCAGACAGATTTTCAATCGTGGTTGTAAACATTACTTCGTTTCCGCGTTTTTGAACTCTATTCGTTAGTTTTCAGTTGTGTTTTGGAAACTTATATATAGAGGACTTGCACGGATCACGTGACTTTGGTACTGGACGGCAATAAATCAAAAACGTCCATTTGGCTCCTGTCAGTTGCAAGTCGGATTATACGTTTCCGTTTTGTTTGGCTGTTGAAAATGGTTACTTCATATTGTTCCGTTGGCTGTACGTATAGTATAGACAACGAAATGGATCTTCAGTTATATTACACTGTTTTCAAAAGATCCGGAACGTCGCGCAATGTGGATATTATCTATTGGCAGGACTGCTTGGTGTGAAGTCCAGAAGCCATCTCACTTGTGTTTCACTGTTTGCGGACAGCACTTCGTTGATGGTGAGTCATCATGTGCCGTTATCAAATTTTTAAATATTTATAAGCTCCCTCATTTCAATGGAAAGAAGATGACAAACTACTGTTATTGGTAGGCATAGGCCTACTTGCAGACTTGACTCGTGTAAGGTATCAATCAATAATTGCCATACGGTATTGTTTTCCTAGTTAGCAGGTAATCTATTAGTAAGTGTGAAAAGTTGAATAGATAACTAAAGTTTAACGCCAGTGCTAATGCAAAAAATAACCAGAATTCAATTGAATTCTCCATCTATGATACACTCGCCACCGCATCGCTGATCCCCCTGGGAGTTTCACAGGTTCCAATCCCATGCGGGGATAGTTATGTGCGAGGGGATTGCAGCTTTCCTTCCACTGAGGGTGGTTCACACGACCGCTGGTCGATTACGACATCCCCCACCATCAAGTATATGCTTCTAAAACAAATAACTGGCTAACTAATCCTGACATAGAATGGTAATCGTACGATGTTGCACCTTGCAATCTGTCCCCAACCACAGATAAATTCTATCCTGAAAGCTACCCACATTGGTAGGCATAGTTGCGTTTTAAATCGAAAGAAATCTTCATTAATGGTCAGAAGGTGTTGTCTGATTGTTTTGTTATTTAGCAGGTAATTTATTACTGATCTGATACACAAACTTGGCACTGTCAAATGATGATTAGTGTTTAATTTATTTTCAGGAAAAAGGGAAGATAATCCATTATCAGCTGCTTATATGTCCCATCGATATTTAAATTTTTGCCATCCGCAGAGAGGAAGAGAATAGTTAGAAAAAGGGGGATTTTGAAGAAAGGCAAAAGGCAGGACCATTTCAACAAATTCTGTCATCTTGTATGCGTTGCAATATTAATTTGCAGTTGTTAGCATAAACATTTAATGTGTCTTTCGACTAGACCTACCACACTTCGAAAAAAGCCGCCTACACCCCTTTTCACAAGAACCATAATGCTGTAAAATATTTGATAGAAATTCCCCCCCCCCCCCCCCTACATTTTTTACTCTAAATTAGGGAATGTTACTTCCAGGTATTATCTTATCCTTGCTTATAGATATCTTGAGGTTAGTGACTCCAACTGACCCATGCATGCCACACTGAAAATTCTCTTATGTACCCATGAAATAAGGCTGTTGAAGCCTTCAGACCTTGAAAACAGTCAAATCTGAGCATGATGGATTCATGTGAAACACGTAATATGCATTTAGAGGCAAAAATATCCCATCCTGAGCAGCACCGATCCACAACCTCCTGCCTGTGGAATCAAAACATTAGACAGATTGGTGTACTGTGCGCATTCACAAATCTTTGCGAATCAAGTGTGCCTTTTGACTAAAGAAAATTTAGCATTGAAATGGTCAATCTCAATATCAATCTAGTATCTGCAGATAAAACCAATTGTTTTTTAAAAATACATTTTTGATGTGCTTTATTTTTCAAATATAATTTATAATTACTGTAAAGTGTGTGATATATTTGGTACCATGAATACCATTTGCAAATTAGCTTGGGTTACACCCCTCTCAAATAAAAGTTTAGACTCTTAAGTCATATCTCATAATATTCTTTAAACAAAAGGTTGCGGCTAGCCGGCTACCCATCAGAATTTCCTTTCAGATCACAAAGTCGCAATATTACGCCTCGCTAAGTTTCATTGGCAACTGTATCTGGTTGTAGTATCGGTGTCCAACTTCAGGCTGAAACCTTCACTACCAGACCCACCGAAACAATTTTTTCCTGATAGGGTCGTCTTGAAGTTGCTTTCGTTAAAAGCACAATGGACACTTTATCTCCACCAATCCACAGTAATCACAAGTTACTTTGTCATTACGATAAGCATCAATAAATGGATACCGAGGATGTATTATCAAGTCACGCAAGCTGAGGTCTTGTGCCACTGTGGTCTTGTTGCAACTTATACTTTGCCATCCATCTATTCCATGGTCGCACGGTCGCACCCATATCTGTAAGATAATGGATACAGATAAGAGTTTTTAGTTGTTCAACTTCAACTTTAAAATCTAACGATCAAGGAGTGTGAAATTTAGGTCCATATCCCACCACAGCCACTATAGTCGTAAATGAATTTGATTCCGGGTAGCATATTTTTTTAACCAATGACAATAAAAAGACATTTTGGATCAGTTGTTGGGGTGGGGGGTGGGGGGGGGGGAGGCGGAGCCAGTTATTTGTTTTCAGAAGCATGGACTTGGATGGTGGGGAATGGTCGTAACCGATCAGCGGTCATGTGAACCGCTGGTGATTGAAACTCCCAGGGTGATCAGAAATGCGGTGGCGAGCGTATTCCTAGATGCCGAATTCAATTGAATTCTGGTTATTTTTTGCATGACCACTGGTGTTAAACTTTAGTTATCTATTCAACCTTTCACACTTAGTAATAGATTACCTGCTGATTAAGGAAACAATACCTTATAGCAATTGATTATTAATTCCTTACTGTCTTTCACAAGTCAAGTCTGCAACTGCAAGTACTGAAGTAGGCCTACTAATAACAGTAGTTTGTCATCTGCTTTCCATTGAAATGAGGGAGCTTGTGAATATTTAAAGAAATTGATGGCACACTATCACTACATTATCACTCACCATCAACGCAAACAGTGAAACACATGTAAGATGGCTTCTGGACTTGACACCAAGCAGTTCTGTCAATGCAATAGGCAATAGATGACATCCACATTGCGCGACGTTCGGATCTTTTGAAATCAGTGGAATATAACTGAAGATCCATTTCGTTGTCTAAACTATACGTACAGCCAACGGAACAATACGAAATAACCATTTTCAACAGCCAAACAAAACGGAAACGTATAATCCGACTTGCAACTGACAGGAGCCAAATGGACGTTTTTGTTTTATTGCCGTCCAGTAACAAAGTCACGTGACCCGTGCAAGTCCTCTATAAATCAGATAATTCAATGATCACTCTGTCTTCCTAGGAGTTTTAATTTAATTGCAGTAAGAAAAATTAGTGTAGAAATAGCTGTGAAATTCTTTACCGGTACCTTTAAAAAACAGATTGTTGTATGCAATAAATCACAATGATGGTTTGAAACCAATGACATTAAACAACATGATAGGCAACTCTGACGTCACTCCATAAGACTACAGGCAAAACATTGTATTTCGTGATACGCTCCAATGCACATATTTCTCGTCGCCTTTCGCGTCCGTTTTCCGCTCGCTTTTGCTACTCGGCGTCTTTTTTACGTGTAGTACCTGCCTTTTTGCGCCTGTAACGAAACAAAATAATCTCTATATCTAAGAAGTTTTGCTTACTTGGAAAGCTGGAATAACAGGCAAGCTGTAAAGAGCAATTCTGGACATCATAGTGGTTTTTTTTTATCAGAGAAGATTACAAACGCGATAGCGGAAAGATTTGTGTGGAACATTTTGCAGATAATGACAAAGTTCAAAGTTAGTAATTTTAATGTTTGCGCTTAATCATTGAAATTTCATTTAAAGAGGGTGTCATACAAAACTGTTCTGCGATACAATTCCATAACACAAAGTTTGCACCTATCGAACTTGCTTTTGTAGGTGAATTTATTAGACATATTACATATTCAGTTAATCGTAGGTAACATTGCTGGTACATAATGCATCGTAGATAGGTTTGTTTAAATTTAGGAATTTAGCTCATACCCCACTAATTAATATTATCTTCTATGCAGGAGGTTGCAGGGCTGAATTCAGCTTGCAGCCTTACCGATCACCTGACGATGCTCATTTAGTTTGGCTCGAGCAAGTCTTCTTGAAATGCTTGTGTGGATGGAAACTACCTATATTTTTGCCTTCCTCCGATTTTAGACAAATTTATTCTGAGGGATTTCGCATATAATTCTCACTGATTGTTGGCTGTTTATAATTCCTATTGATTGTGAATTCTGATTATAACAATGAGTTGAAAATTTTTTTACCTAATTTACTGGCACCTTTTTCTTGTCAATACTCCAAGCTGAGGTAATAAACATGACAATACATTTATGTCATCTGGAAGCAAAATATGCACACTAATTAATAGTTTGGCACATTGAGATAATACATCATGACAGAAAATACAAGTTAAAGATATGTATGACCATCACATGGTAATTAAAATTAAAAAAATTAATAGGGGCTGTGGAGTATGGAAAGTTCAAGACAAAGAAAAGAACAAATGTTCATAGCTCATGAACTCTCAATTTTGCCTCCATTGCTTTGTGAAGGCCAATATATTTCGAGTGGCTGAATTGGTTTACCTTTATGATAGCAACGATTTTGTATTTAATATAGCGAGATTATTTCAATTTAATTGAAGTGATATAATTTCCCAAAGCAATGCTTGAATCGTCTAGAATAGATCAGTGGTGTAAAACTCATGGGTTTTCGAGAGCCGCATTGCATTTTGAAAATTGTAAAAAGAGCCGCAAACAGTTTTTGATAATGTATACTTGAAAGATATTTTAAGATAGTTTTAGTTTGTGACATATATTGTGATGCAACTAAACAGTTGGATTAAGTTTTATTATTTTCTTCAATTTCAAATGCAATTACATATTAATATTTGCATTCCACTATTATTGCAACATTTGCAAGTTACAGTATTTATTATAAAAAATCGTAAAATTCTATGTACAACCATCAAAATCATTTTTGAACAAGCTTTGAATAAGGAAAGAATAATACACACACTAAAAATAACTTAATCTAAATATATGAACCTAAAATTAACAAAAATACTACAGTATAAACTCAATGTTTTAATAATTACATTTGTCCTGGCATTTGGCATCTTTTTTGTGTCACCAGCATACTAAGGCCAGTCTGAAATGATTTTATAGTACCAACTCTAACTAACGAGGCCACATGATCATGGGTTTATCTGGATCTTTACGAATGTTTAATTAATTCCAGTAATGCAAAAAAGTTACTTTTATCATTTCATGTATAGATCAGTAAAAAAACAAATGACAGATTTTTTCGACAAGACATTTCGCACTACATTGCGTGGCATAGGATTGCTTGAATTATTATTGATATTGATTTTCAGTAACTAAGTCGTTGTATAATTATATTAATATACAAACACATGGAAATTTTCTGTTCGAAGTTGGTCTTCGAATTTGTCATATTGACTGCTGAGCTTATTGTGTTTTTTGATTGTATTGATGGAAATATGACAAATTAAACAATGTGCTTCAAAATTTTGTGAAGAGCAAAAATGTTACAACTCCCATTTTCTTCGAAAATGCCACCTTCTTCATGTACTTTGCGTTTAATTTAATTACTCAAGTGTTTTATTCAAGTATTCTTTTGCTAGCTTGATGTGTATTCTTAATTGGGTCAAAATGTGGACAAAAAAATTAATATTCCAAAACTACTTTCAGTAAATTGTTTTCTGTGTGAATAATCAATTTCACTTTAGAAGGTTTGAAAAATCGAGGGCCGCACTGTAAGTTCTCTGGGGCCGCGAGTTTGAGATCCCTGGTCTAGATTGAAGTTGTTCAAAAAATATATGATAGTATTTTATCATGAATGATGATTATACCCCTTCCGGAATTTCTTCTATAGTACTACCAAAAGTTGATGAACCAAATATAACACAGGTGCAGTGAGGTACCCGTAATCCTCATTTCCAAAGCTGTTTTAAGTATGTCTGGCATGTTTTGTGCCTTTTTACAAATAAGACCGCTTATGCAATCTTACGCTTTGGAATTTTTAGTTATTTTCCTCAAGCCCTGCAGGATGTGGGGGCCATACACAACTCTACCGGAGGGTCAAATGTCTTTGCATGCCTCCATAGGTTGTTTTTCTATTGCAAATTTCTATTTTCAATTGCATTATATTTCTTGGAATCACACTGTCACTGATATGTCGCCAGACTTCTGATATCTCCCCGTCTGCTATAGTTGTCCTGTGAATAAATAATAGGAAATTGAGATTAGACGAATAGTTGAAAGTTTTGCTTTATGTCGGCTTAATTTCTTGATTGATATACTTACTATTTCTGCTATTGCCTCTTGTGCTGCAAGAGTCTCACAATGCTTAGACAGGTTTGTCCACAACTTTCACATCTGAAGAAAGAGAGGAGATTTATTAATTTTCGTTAAGAATAAATAAAGCAGTCTATATGATTCAGAATGGAAAAGCTAATAAATCCAATATCTCATGTTTTATTTAAAAAATATTTTACTGAATTTGGTATATAAACCAACTAATAAAAGGGTTTAGTCAGAAAATTACAAGCATTCGTGGCTCCAAATACTTGAGAAATCAGACTATACAATATAGACCGGTATGAGTGAAATGTTAGGTGAACTTGTTAACACTTTGATTCGATACGCAAATAAAAGTGAATGCGTAATAGTATGTTACAATGAGCAGCAATCAACAATGAGTATATATCATCACTGATTAAAAAAATCTAACTGGAGGTGCATGAACTATTTGAAACCATAAGGGGTAAGTAAATATGTAATTTCGGCAAATGGGCAACTACGTACCGTACTGAATTAATAACTTCGTAGTATTTGACAAAGGCTGGCTTTCCCACATGTACTTAACAGTGCGATGCCCGGGTGTGATATACAACAATAGTATTCACCTTACCTTTTACCGATTTCTTTTTACCCCAACTTTCAAAAATATCATTAAAATCGACAACAACTGTCAAAGCAGGCACGAACACCATTCGTGCTACGCCTTGAAAGCAGCACACATCCGCTCGTTTTCGTCTCGTCAAGTATGTGCATTGGAGCGTGCTATCGAATACGATCTTCGGACAAAAATGCCGGAGTTGCGCATCATGTTGTTTAATGTCATTGTTTGAAACATATACCCTATTTTACAGACGCCAACATGCAAAAGCACTCTTAAAATAGCCCCGAAAATTTTGTAATGGTAAAGTATAGGAAGAATTTTCTGGGGGTTAAAGGCGGGGAAAGGTCCATAGAGAAATTCTCATTCGGCAAGATAGGCAGGAGCCCAAGGGACCCAAGCCTTATGGGACACGGTAATGGACATAACGATCATTTCAATATTATTTTGTTGAACACGGAGTGGACAAAGCGATGGTTTTGGCGTTATTGGACACGTAGTGGACATAACAATCGTTTTGTTGTTCTTTGACACGTTTTGAAGAAATCGCTTTTCTTTTTGATTACTGGATCAATTGCTTCGGTTGCCAATTTTCAGTGGTTAAAGATAGAATTTTTCTCCAGAAGGCTATTATTTTTATTCATTTCAAAATTTTCTGTGGACTTCAAGAGATTCGTTTTTTTTAAGTAATGGCATACTGCCCCTTGCAGTGCCGATACATGGATGCGCCAGCGAGGTGGATCTTCGTCTTTGGGCTTCTACACTTCATCCGAATTCTGAATCTGATAACGGACAAGACAACAACGACTGGAAGGTTAGATTTATAACAACAACTAACTTCACTGGAAGAATCTTGGAGGAGGTGAAGTGGAGGCTTCGTCCGAGCGCTGAGCATCGGCGGGAGTGAAGGAAGATCCTACTTCGTCTACATGTCACAACCAGATCTGCCTAGTTTCACAGCGATCTATGCTTGGACACCGGACCTCGCGGCTCGTGCGAATTGGTGATCACAAGAAAAATAGCGGCACACGTTTTTTATTTCGAACATTTCAGGAAGGCTTTGCTACGCTTGAGCGCCGAAGGATTCGTCATGGTTTTGCTATTGAAGCAAGGGAACAAGCTTCATTCTTGTGTTTTGGTATAATTTGTGAAGGATTTTATTATCATGAACAATTAAAAAGTCCGTTGAGTTAGGAATTTACCACTTTTAAATTCATTTTGGAATTCAAATATGTGAGTATTAATTGAATGATTGTTTTGAGAATCCTTTTTGAATTCAGCCCTTTCTGACTTCCAGCTTTTGCACTTGCTGGACTTGTAGTTACAGAGTTAGAAGTCTGTAAGTGGTTTTTGTAAGTGGGTACCGGTAGTCATTTTGGAAATTGTGTTGGGGCAGCAGGGTGATGAGTATTAAATGCCATGCCTAATTTGACTTAGTAGTGTGGAATTGTCCCCTATCTGACTATGCACTACGGTACCGTACCTGACTACAGTTCATTTGGGATATTCCAAATTGATCAATCAACAGCAAATCCACAATGTCAGAATGTACAAACAGACAGATGTAGGCCATAATTTGCTCTATTCAATTTGACATATTTCATGATTTAACTGAAAATGCTGAAATGTGGCCTTTATCATGTAGGTACAGAAATACCCGACCCTAATAATCTTGTAATCATATGGAATTTTCTTGAGCCTTGACGAACCTCATGTAATCACGAACATGTAATTGAATATAAAATGAATGCACGGTAATATGTTACGACTCCCGCATACCCATTGCTAGAAAACGGCTTGTGTTTTTGAACACAATATACCTCATGCTGCTAACTTTTCTACCCATGTTTATTTGTAAACACTAATGTAGATTAAACTCGCATAGGCTGCCATTGCCCCATCTTTCGCGGCGGCAAACTTCGCGCAGGGCGTCATCTTTATAGATCTTGGGATGATTTCCTCTCAGTGATGCATCATTGCTGTTGCATCTAGAAATTCTTTTCACCATAATTTTGCAATTGAATCGCAGGGAGAATTTGAAGAGCTTTATTTCTACGTAGGAAACATCAAGCAAACAGCAAGAATTGGATTGGATTACTTCGTCATTGCAAAACGTTCCACAACATCACAATAAAACATCTTACATCATTCAATTGTTTTACTTGGGCATAACACAAGTGCATCCTGTAGAATTCATCACCGTCTCTCTAATCCAGCGTCTCTTTTTCCGAAAATATACTTGAACCGGGGCCTTAACTTGGACACTTGCTAGACTTAAATTTTCTTGGCGAGTTGCCGGATCTATGCATCCCTTGCAGAGACATTTTGCGCTTAAAATTACCCTCGGGCGTCTGTAAAATGTAATTTGTTTTAAATAAAATAACATTTGATTGTGACTCCTGTATTTGCTATCGGTGATGTTTCACTAATTTAATAAAATACCTGTATTTGATTAAAAATGACCCAATAATATTACGTGAACCACGGGGACTTTAGTTTAGGGGTAACAAGTAAAACACTTGAAATGTTCCACTAAACAAAAAACCTCTAACAAGACAATATGAACAGCGTGTATTGCCCACGGCTTCTAAAAACGGAACCTCGATAATCAAATATATATATATCACTAAATGCTTTTTTATTACACAAACACGTTTGATATATATGCCAAGTGCTTTGATAAAGTTCGTGATCGCAAAAAATAACATCAGTTGAATAAGAAGTAGGAAATACCTGTTTGGATCGATGTTTTTTTCGATCACCCACGGAGATGTACTTTTCATATTAAATTTATATCCATTGCCAGGCGAAGGACATTTGTACTTTCTGTTGCTCGGAATGACTTTCTTTACACGTAGAGGATAATTCAAATTCATTTTGTTTGAAAAGCGATTTTCACCAACATGATCTTTTACAGGCGAGCAAGTACAATATTTCAAAACTATTATTAAGTATAGAAATCTTGTCACCAAATTCATGTTGTTCTAAGAAGAAAGATTTTTTTATTTCAATAAGGCGATTTGCATAACTCATTTAAATTACCGCAGTCTGTTTCATGCTCAGTCATATATATTCATGATCATATATATATATATATCAAGATTTACATGCGGTGTTTTTTACATGGTTTATCCCCTGTTTGGTAGTTTTCCAACTGGTTTCCCTGACCGTATAATATTGTCTTTATTCAGTTACCGACCAAAGCCGAATGGTGCATAAACATTTTCATCGTTTACAATACAGAACAATAGTATAGGCGGCATTGTCCGAGACAGTTTCATTACATATTGTTATTACTTTTTACGTAAAATTGGAACGTGGTTTTGTTCCGGACCTATGAGACAGTTGAACATTTTTATGAGTTTTTTACATCCTCATTTTAACGAGGGTCATTAATTGCAGCCACTAAATTCGCAAGAAGCAAGGTCCTGAAATTTCCCTAGTTTCGCATTACCTAACCATTTTTTTACATCCCTTGACACCACGGACACATTCATTACTTACTAATTTTTTACACCCTGCGACACCACGGGAACCGGCGTCGCCAACACAGCTAGGTACAAAGCTAACCACGCATCAATATTTCCACACAGTATTCGTTTAGTGAATAATTAACTAATATATATCAAGCGTACATACCAACGACTAACATACCACGATGCGCAACTAAAGCCTTAGCCAATGAGGAGTGTCTGACGCGATACGCTCCATTGCGGTTTGGAGGCCGTTTATCTTTGTTTCCGGGGCCAGAAAGCGTTTGCCCGAGTATTGGGAATTTTTTCAAGTACTTTTGGCGCCCTCTGTGGTGAGAAAACTCGTGCAAAGCCACGCCCACTTAGGTTCTACACCCCACCCAGTTTTCACCCACCCCCCAGTCACGCTACAGGGATTTTGGCCTATTGCGTCAATATGAAAGGTCTTATGAAGAATCTTGAGACATGGGCATAAATCGAAAAATTATTTGAATACGTTTTGGATGGAATTTTTTTTCTACACCCCCCCCCCCAAGTCACGCTACAGTGATTTCGGCCTATTGCAGGCCTCTGAAAGGTCTTGTGAATAATCTGAAGGCAGAGGCGTGACTAGAAAAATTATTTGAATCAGTTTCAGGTGGAATTTTTTTCTCTCACATCTCAGTCACGTTTTTGACGTGTTATGTAAACTACTTAATGAATTAAAGTGGCTGGGGGCAGCGCGCCGGACGAATTTCCGCCATTTGTCCGGCGCAACGAGCCTTGTGCAACCATCAAACTCATAATCAAACATCCACTTTTTTACTACTGAAATCCTTTTTTATCATTTCCCCTCGCGGGTAGCGAAGCGACCTCCCCTGGATTCGTTAACGCCCACTCGAGTTCCCAGCTTTTTGCTGCAGTTTCACCATATCTGTTGGTCGCATCGGACTCACGAGCTGGAGTTATTATATAATAAGTGGCTATTATGGCTAATAAAGGTAAGTCTACCATTTCTATACGTTAGATATATACTATTAGTGTGTTTCCCTTAGCGGGTGACTATTCAGGGAGTCACCATGTGCTAATATATGACATACAGAGCTGCCGAGTTTAAATCCCTGAATCTTCGGTCCCATGCCACAATTCCATTAATCACACACCCAACCAGAGTTACTAGCAGTTCTGCAACCTTACTCGATCATATATACACTAATATATATGATAAGACTATGAAGCCAATTGTGTTAGTTGATAATTTAACTGATCACTATCCCATATTCTGCCACACTGAAGTAGAACATATACCTCCCAAGTGGGTCCAAGAGAGTAGGCGAGATATGAAACAGTTCAATCCTGAAAATTTTGTGAACGAAGCTCAAACCGTACTTGATAAAGAAATCTCTTCCCCACCAATTGGAGCTGATAATTTTAACACATTATTTGATGAATTCATCAACAAACTCGTATATTTAATTGACAAACATACCCCATTAAAAAAATTAAGTCGAAAAAAACGCCGCTTGATGCAAAAACCGTGGATCACTCCTGGGATTTTACGATCTGCTAAAATTCGAGTCAAAATGCACAAATCTTTATTCATAAATGGCACTGATGTTGAAAAGCGACAGTATAAAAAATACTCCAATACCCTGTCTCATATTAGAAATAGAGCCAAAGATAATTATTATGCTAAATGTTTTGACAAACATAAGAATGACTCTAAAATGACCTGGAATACCATAAACTCTATTATCAATCAAAAAAGTAAGAAATCCCATCCTAACTCGTTATATGATGTGAATCGAAAAAAAATCCATTCAAGATCCAAATGACATGTGTAACCTTTTTAATAGATATTTTTCTCAAATTGGTCCTTCTCTTGCCTCCTTATTCTCCAATAATAACAAACATGAGATTTTTAAGTATTTGAATCCCCCTAATAGATCATCTATGTTCTTGGAGGACACCACCCCTTCTGAGATTGAAGCTGTTATTAATTCTCTTCAAACTGGAAAAGCTGAGGGACATGACCATATCTCCATATACTTACTCAAAATGTTAAAAACTATTGTTAGTCCAATTTTATGTAGATTTTTCAATACCTCTATGACTCAGTGGCGGCGCGTCAATAGGGCCAACGGGGCAATGCCCCGGTTGTTTTTTCGGTATAATAAAAAATATTCGAAAAATACCTCAATATCGGTTGCACAGACTGTCTACACTAGCCATATTCTCCCGACATGGTTCATTTTTCGCTCGCAAAGCCTTCGCCGAACGTCGACGGGGCGACGCCGATTTTGCCCCGGTTGCTCATTGTATATCGTATTCTCTCTTTTATCTTCCACTCGCCGCGTTTGTCTCGTTTGTTTTCTGTTTCTTTTACTAAATCATCGGGGCTAGCCCCGAAATTATGACGACACAACGCCGACGTTTCTTACAACAACGTGTTGACATATTCAAGCATTCCTTCTCGTTCGTTGGTTGCTTGAAGAGTTGATAGTTTCCTCGCCTTCGTTTTTGTCGCTTGTTTCGCTATTTGAATCAGTTAGAGACCTTTAGTCCATTTGCTTTCGATTTTCCACATTCCTTTTGAGCTCCTCACTTCTTTCCGGCTTCGCATTTCTTAGCCTTAGACCTCATAATGAATAAGGTTGATGCACTACTTCGCACTCCGTTTTCGCAGCTGCCGCTGGAACAAAAATTAGAGGTACAACGTCTTGGGCCTTATCAACCAAAAAATTGTTCACTGGAACAATCCCATGACGGAGAAAAGCGTCGGCGTACATTCTGCGCAGAAACTTGGTATGAAAAACACGAATGGTTGTGTTACAGCGAGGACAAAAATGCACTTTTTTGTTTTTATTGCCTACTTTTTGCTACCGCCCGTGACTCACGTTGGTGTAAATTTGGTTTTAGAGATCTTAAACATCTTTCCGAGCGTGCCAGGGATCATCAATCTTCTATGGAGCATCTGGACAATGCAGTAAAATACCGAACACTCGGAAATGTTAATATTGCAGCACAGTTGGATGAAGGACGCGCGGTTTCTATTCGTCGGCACAACCAAAACGTCGAGAAAAACCGCCATGTTCTCGGTCGATTGATAGATGTTTTGAAGTTCATTGGTTGTCACGAGCTGTCCCTCCGTGGGCACGATGAACGGGCTTGCTCTTCTAATAGAGGGGTATTTTTGGATATGGTGGAATACACCGCATCCCTAGATACAGTATTGATAGATCATCTTGATGCCGCAACTGTTTCGAAAGGGACATCTAAGGATATCCAAAATGATTTGCTCGACTCAATGTATAAAATTTATTTACAACATTTGGCTCTGGAAATTGAGAATTGCCAGTTCCTTTCGATTCAGTCTGACGAGACAACTGACATCACGTGCGTTTCCCAACTGGCTGTGATTTTTCGGTTTGTGAAAGATGGTGAACCTACCGAGAGATTTCATAGCTTTGTACCAATCGTTGATCGCACGGCTTGCGGGATATTGGCTGTACTGAAAGAAGTGTTACAGCCTTACAACGCGAAGTCAAAATTGATAGCTCAAACTTATGACGGCGCGGCAGTCATGAGTGGGTCGAAACATGGTGTTCAAGTTTATATAAAAGAAGATTTTCCTCATGCGCATTTTTTACATTGTTATGCACACCAATTTAACCTCGTTATTAAAAATATGTGTCTTGATACCCCTCTCGTCCGTATATTTTTTGCAAATGTTTCGGGGTTTTCTTCATTTTTTTCCGTTTCGCCGAAGCGCTCTGACCTCCTTCGCCAGATATGTAGCCGCCGTCTCCCAGCTTGTGCACCAACACGTTGGAACTTCCAATCACGCGTGGTGCAGGGCGTGTCCAAAATTAGGTCTGAGCTCATTGAGTGTTTCAATGGCATTCAGAGCTCTCTGGTTTGGGACGAACGCTCTGTGAGGGAGGCGGCAGGTCTAAAGCGTCTGCTGGAAGATGGTGAGTTTTCATTTTTTCTCGCTTTTTTCTACACAATATTCTATCACGTGGATGTATTATACGGCGCAGTCAAGGCTAATGGATGGAGCGTCTGTGCAGTCGTGTATTTCAGACTTCTGCGATGCTGTATCTCGTATCCGGGAAACAATAAAATACGACGACACATGGAGTGCTTCTTTACGCCGCGGGCAAACAACGCAGAGTTTGATTTTGTCTGCAAAGGAATGCTGTGACATTCTGGTGAACCAAATAGGCGATCGTCTGCGCACTGAACACCTTGCCGCGTTGTCTTTGATGAACCCCAAAAATTTTTCAAAATTTGCACGTCAATTTCCCATCCATTTGTTGTCTACTGTCTCCAAATTTTACCCCATGATAAACGTGGGTAAATTGGAAAATGAATTGCGATGTATACACACCAATCAAACTTTTTTGAACATCACATCAACTTGCGCGCTCTATGGGTTCCTCATAGATAACACTCTAGTAACTACCTCTGCGGCGTCTGCAAAATTTCGGGACATCATTTTGACGACGCCTATTTCTTCCGCCGACGCAGAGCGAACATTCAGCACGCTGAAGCGTATTAAAACGTATCTCAGAAACACAATGAAGCAAGATAGATTAAATTCCTTGGCTGTTTTATCCATTCACAGAGACGTTATTTCTGGGATGCATGACTTTAATCAGCGCGTTATTGAGCATTTTGCTTCCAAGAAACCGCGGCGTGTTGCATATATGTTCAAGCAGTAGAAGTCTAGCAGCATATATATCTATGAGTGAGCGACGCATGTCCTTATCTTTGCATTAACTTTCCTTTCTTCGTAGTAACGTTTTAGACCTTATTTTAGGTTTTGTCTGCTTTCCCGAAGTTTCTGTTAATATGTCATTGTATTTATCTGGGTAAATATTGCCTTTCCATTTAAAAGAGGTTTCAAAATAAACTATGTCTATATTTATTAATCCCTTGACTTGGACCGATTTTAAAGACACTTTCTTATCGTTAATAATTGTCGCTTTTGCCGATTGGTTGTTACCGATGGAATGGTTTTTATACTCATAAAATGATGGGAGAACTTACAGCGCTCATCCTGTCCCCGTAGATGGGGGTGACTTGTTCCCGCAGTAGCTTGCCCCGGTTGTCAAAATGACCACGCGCCGCCACTGCTATGACTATAGGAATTTTTCCATCCCATCTAAAGGTTGCCAAAGTAGTACCTGTGTATAAATCTGGTAACAAGAATTATGTGTCAAATTATCGCCCCATCTCAATTTTATCCTGCCTTTCGATTCTTTTTGAAAAATTATTACTAAAACGCCTTTTCGAGGTTTGCATTCACATTATGAACGTTTTGATCCTTATTTTATTTTGAATATTTTATTCTCTCATTTGTACTTCTTTCCTCTTCTCTCACGTGTGATCGAAAATGTGAAGTCGAAATAGGACTGTTTCCATTTATATGCAATCAGATCAAGTCAAGCTTTCCAATATCAACAGGGAAACCACTTGAAAATTGCATCGTTTCATACGAATTGAAAATAAAAGGGATTACTATTTTTACGCTCGGACTTTCCGCCAAATATAGTGCATTTCGGTGCTACATTTCGTATCAATTTCCATATTGGGCTAGATCTGAGCTACTCAACTATTTTACCAGAAATCCGTAAACAAAACTTCAAAATTACTGGGGTCCGGTCTTTACAGAAAATATATTGATACATCCTTAAACACGAACTTCTTCGGCCGATTAATGATCAAGATAGCGCTATTTGCATTGTTTATTATGGCGTTAAAGTTCTTGTCATATATAAGTGCAAATATGAGCAAATTATAAAACAACCTTCAAAACTATGAGTAATTTAATGAAAAGAAACCTTCACCTCCATTCGGTGCGGTCCGAATCGAATACTCGGAAGGTCCGGATTCGACCCGCGCCCGCCAGTTGAGTAGCCCTGTAAGTTGTTTTTGTAAGTGGGTACCGGTAGTCATTTTGGATTTGTGTTAGGGCAGCAGGGTGGTGAGTATTAAATGCCATGCCTAATTTGGCTTAGTAGTGTGGAATTGTCCACTATCTGACTATGCACTGCGGTACCGTAGCTGACTACAGTTCATTTGGGATATTCCAAATTGATCAATTAACAGCAAATACACAATGTCAGAATGTACAGACAGACAGATGTAGGCCATAATTTGCTCTATTCAATTTGACATATATCATGATTAACTGAAAATGCTGAAATGGGGTCTATATCATGTAGGTACAGAAATACCGGACCCTAGTAATCTTGTAACCATATGGAATTTTCCTGAGCCTTGACGAACCTCATGTAATCACGAACATGTAATTGAATATAAATTAATGCACTGTAATAGGTTATGTTATGACTTCCGCATACCCATTGCTAGAAAACGGCTTGTGTTTCCGAACACAATATACCTCATGCTACTTATCTTTTCTACCCATGTTTATTTGTAAACACTAATGTAGATTAAACTCGCATAGGCTGCCATTTGCAGTCATTGCCCCATACTTCGCGGCGGCAAACTTCGCGTCGGGCGTCATTTTTATAGATCTTGAGATGATTTACTCTCAGTGATGCATAATACTTTTCACCATAATTCTGCGATTGAATCGCAGAGAGAATTTAAAGAGCTTTATTCCTACATAGGAAACATCAAGCAAACAGCAAGAAAGATGTAGAATAAAATATATATATATAAAATATTTTTTTATTACAGAATAAATTGAATAAATATTACAAGCACTGAGAAATGAATTTACATTTTAGGTAGTTTTAATATTTTAAGTTCATCTGCATCGTTGTTTCGTATGGTCCTTTAACGTGGATTACGTCGTCATTGCAAAATGTTTCACAACACCCCAATAAAACATCTTACATTATTCAATTGTTATATTTGGGCATAACACAAGTGCATCCTGTAGAATTTATCACCTTCTCTCTAATCCAGCGTTTCTTTTTCCGGAAATATACTTGAACCGAGACCTTAACTTGGACACTCGCTAGACTTAAGTCTTCTTGACGAGTTGCCGGATCTATGCATCCCCTGCAGAGACATTTTGCGCTTAAAATTACCCTCGGGCGTCTGTAAAATGTAATCTGTTTTAAATAACATAACATTTGATTGTGACTCCTGTATTTGATATCAGTGATGTTCCACTAATTTAATAAAATATCTGTATTTGATTAAAAATGACCCAATAATATTACGTGAACCACGGGGACTTTAGTTTAGGGATAACAAGTAAAACACTTGAATTTTTCCACTAAACAAAAAACCTCTAACAAGACAATATGGACAACGTTTATTGCCCACGGCATCTAAAAACGGAACCTCGATAATCAATTATATATATATATATATCACTAAATGCTTTTTTTATTACACAAACACGTTTGATATATATGCCAAGTGCTTTGATAAAGTTCGTGATCGCAAAAAATAACATCAATTGAATAAGAAGTAGGAAATACCTGTTTGGATCGATGTTTTTTTTCGAACACCCACGGAGATGTACTTTTCATATTAAATTTATATCCATTGCCAGGCGAAGGACATTTGTACTTTCTGTTGCTCGGAATGACTTTCTTTACACGTAGAGGATAATTCAAATTCATTTTGTTTGAAAAGCGATTTTCACCAACATGATCTTTTACAGGCGAGCAAGTACAATATTTCAAAACTATTATTAAGTATAGAAATCTTGTCACCAAATTCATGTTGTTCTAAGAAGAAAGATTTTTTTATTTCAATAAGGCGATTTGCATAACTCATTTAAATTACCGCAGTCTGTTTCATGCTCAGTCATATATATTCATGATCATATATATATATATATATCAAGATTTACATGCGGTGTTTTTTACATGGTTTATCCCCTGTTTGGTAGTTTTCCAACTGGTTTCACTGACCGTATAATATTGTCTTTATTCAGTTACCGACCAAAGCCGAATGGTGCATAAACATTTTCATCGTTTACAATATAGAACAATAGTATAGGCGGCATTGTCCGAGACAGGAAATCATTCAAGTAATCAACGATTTGAATGATTACCCAAATGACAGTTTCATTACATATTGTTATTACTTTTTACGTAAAATTGGAACGTGGTTTTGTTCCGGACCTATGAGACAGTTGAACATTTTTATGAGTTTTTTACATCCTCTTTTTAACGAGGGTCATTAATTGCAGCCACTAAATACGCAAGAAGCAAAGTCCTGAAACTTCCCTAGTTTCGCATTACCTAACCATTTTTTTACATTCCTTGACACCACGGACACATTCATTACCTACTAATTTTTTACACGATGCGACACCACGGGAACCGGCGTCGCCAACACAGCTAGGTACAACGCTAACCACACTACAATATTTCCACACAGTATTCGTTTAGTGAATAATTAACTAATATATATCATGCGTACATACCAACGACTAACATACCACGATGCGCAACTAAAGCCTTAGCCAATGAGGAGTGTCTGACGCGATACATTGCGGTTTGGAGGCCGTTTACCTTTGTTTCCGGGGCCAGAAAGCGTTTGCCCGAGTATTGGAAATTTTTTCAAGTACTTTTGGCGCCCTCTGTGGTGAGAAAACTCGTGCAAAGCCACGCCCACTTAGGTTCTACACCCCACCCAGTTTTCACCCACCCCCCAGTCACGCTACAGGGATTTTGGCCTATTGCGTCAATATGAAAGGTCTTATGAAGAATCTTAAGACATGGGCATGAATCGAAAAATTATTTGAATTCGTTTTGGATGGAATTTTTTTTTCTACCCCCCCCCCAAGTCACGCTACAGTGATTTCGGCCTATTGCAGGCCTCTGAAAGGTCTTGTGGATAATCTGAAGGCAGAGGCGTGACTAGAAAAATTATTTGAATCAGTTTCAGGTGGAATTTTTTTTCTCTCACATCTCAGTCACGCTCCAGTGATTTTAGGTCATATGTCGAGAATGGTAATAGATAGAGATGTTATATTTGGGCTATACAAGATAATTGGAGTGAAGTTTATGACGAAAAAATTGATAGAAATCGACTTCCATCAGAAATCCATCTTCCATCAGTTTTTGACGTGTTATGTAAACTACTTAATGAATTAAAGTGGCTGGGGGCAGCGCGCCGGACGAATTTCCGCCATTTGTCCGGCGCAACGAGCCTTGTGCAACCATCAAACTCATACATCCACTTTTTTACTACTGAAATCCTTTTTTTACATTTCCTCTCGCGGGTAGCGAAGCGACCTCCCCTGGATTCGTTAACGCCCACTCGAGTTCCCAGCTTTTTGCTACAATTTCACCATATCTGTTGGTCGCATCGGACTCACGAGCTGGAGTTATTATATAATAAGTGGCTATTATGGCTAATAAAGGTAAGTCTACCATTTCTATACGTTAGATATATACTATTAGTGTGTTTCCCTTAGCGGGTGACTATTCAGGGAGTCACCATGTGCTAATATATGACCTACAGAGCTGCCGAGTTTAAATCCCTGAATCTTCGGTCCCATGCCACAATTCCATTAATCACACACCCAACCAGAGTTACTAGCAGTTCTGCAACCTCACTCGATCATATATACACTAATATATATGATAAGACTATGAAGCCAATTGTGTTAGTTGATAATTTAACTGATCACTATCCCATATTCTGCCACACTGAAGTAGAACATATACCTCCCAAGCGGGTCCAAGAGATGAGGCGAGATTTGAAACAGTTAAATCCTGAAAATTTTGTGAACGAAGCTCAAACCGTACTTGATAATAAAATCTCTTCCCCACCAATTGGAGCTGATAACTTTAACACATTATTTGATGAATTCATCAACAAACTCGTATATTTAATTGACAAACATGCCCCATTAAAAAAATTAAGTCTAAAAGAACGCCGCTTGATGCAAAAACCGTGGATCACTCATGGGATTTTACGATCTGCTAAAATTCGAGTCAAAATGCACAAATCTTTATTCATAAATGGCACTGATGTTGAAAAGCGACAGTATAAAAAATACTCCAATACCCTGTCTCATAATAAAAATAGAGCCAAAGATAATTATTATGCTAAATGTTTTGACAAACATAAGAATGACTCTAAAATGACCTGGAATACCATAAACTCTATTATCAATCAAAAAAGTAAGAAATCCCATCCTAACTCGTTATATGATGTGAATCGAAATAAATCCATTCAAGATCCAAATGACATGTGTAACCTTTTTAATAGATATTTTTCTCAAATTGGTCATTCTCTTGCCTCCTCATTCTCCAATAATAACAAACATGAGTTTTTTAAGTATTTGAATCCCCCTAATAGATCATCTATGTTCTTGGAGGACACCACCCCTTCTGAGATTGAAGCTGTTATTAATTCTCTTCAAACTGGAAAAGCTGAGGGGCATGACCATATCTCCATATACTTACTCAAAATGTTAAAAACTATTGTTAGTCTAATTTTATGTAGATTTTTCAATACCTCTATGACTATAGGAATATTTCCATCCCATCTAAAGGTTGCCAAAGTAGTACCTGTGTATAAATCTGGTAACAAGAATTATGTGTCAAATTATCGCCCCATCTCAATTTTATCCTGCCTTTCGATTCTTTTTGAAAAATTATTACTAAAACGCCTAAGTTCCTTTCTAGATAAATATTCCATACTAAACAACGACTAACATACCGTACATACATAGATTATAAGTGTTCTTCGGTTAGTGTAGAAAAACATCCATAAATCGCAAAGATAAGGATATTAACTAGCATCCCTTCGTCATCTTGTGTAGATCACACGGTGTTGGGTATATGTTCTTTTTTATCATTTGCCTAATCATTTCAGCACTTGCATGTTCACAAGCAACTTCTCTTCTTGAATATCCTAAACAGGTCACTATATGCCCAGTCTCCATGTCCGTGCAGCCGCAGTTTCGATCGTGCCAGGCATCCCACGACGAACAATTTATCTGATGCTCGGCATAGTATTCCTGAAAAATGTTAGATTTAACATTATACCAAAATTGTTTACTCATGTGCAACGAACAAAATATTTCATTTGTAATCTGTTCAACAATCACAATTTAATTGTCTTTAAATGTATATAGACATTACACACTAAAACCTTTTGCCGGAAGTTTTCATTCGCCAATCTTTCAATTATGGCCACAACAATGTTTCGATCGTTTAAAAACGTATATCGACGAAAATGTTCTCATGGAAAACACGCATTTTTTCGAGGTTTGCATTCACATTATGAACGTTTTGATCCTTATTTTATTTTGAATATTTTATTCTCTCATTTGTACTTCTTTCCTCTTCTCTCACGTGTGATCGAAAATGCGAAGTCGAAATAGGACTGTTTCCATTTATATGCAATCAGATCAAGTCAAGCTTTCCAATATCAACCGGGAAACCACTTGGAAATTGCCGTTTCATACGAATTGAAAATAAAAGGGATTACTATTTTTACGCTCGGACTTTCCGCCAAATATAGTGCATTTCGGTGCTACATTTAGTATCAATTTCCCTATTGGGCTAGATCTGAGCTATTCAACTATTTTACCAGAAATCCGTAAACAAAACTTCAAAATTACTGGGGTCCGGTCTTTACAGAAAAATATATTGATACATCCTTAAACACGAACTTCTTCGGCCGATTAATGATCAAGATAGCGCTATTTGCATTGTTTATTATGGCGTTAAAGTTCTTGTCATATATAGGTGCAAATATGAGCAAATTATTAAACAACCTCCAAAACTATGAGTAATTTAATGAAAAGAAATCTTCACCTCCATTCGGTGCGGTCCGAATCGAATACTCGGAAGGTCCGGATTCGACCCGCGGCCCGCCAGTTGAGTAGCCCTGTAAGTTGTTTTTGTAAGTGGGTACCGGTAGTCATTTTGGATTTGTGTTAGGGCAGCAGGGTGGTGAGTATTAAATGCCATGCCTAATTTGACTTAGTAGTGTGGAATTGTCCACTATATGACTATGCACTGCGGTATCGTACCTGACTACAGTTCATTTGGGATATTCCAAATTGATCAATTAACAGCAAATACACAATGTCAGAATGTACAGACAGACAGATGTAGGCCATAATTTGCTCTATTCAATTTGACATATTTCATGATTAACTGAAAATGCTGAAATGGGGTCTATATCATGTAGGTACAGAAATACCGGACCCTAATAATCTTGTAATCATATGGAATTTTCTTGAGCCTTGACGAACCTCATGTAATCACGAACATGTAATTGAATATAAATTAATGCACGGTAATATGTTATGTTATGACTCCCGCATACCCATTGCTAGAAAACGGCTTGTGTTTCCGAACACAATATACCTCATGCTACTTATCTTTTCTACCCATGTTTATTTGTAAACACTAATGTAGATTAAACTCGCATAGGCTGCCATTTGCAGTCATTGCCTCATACTTCGCGGCGGCAAACTTTGCGTCGGGCGTCATTTTTATAGATCTTGAGATGATTTCCTCTCAGTGATGCATAATACTTTTCACCATAATTCTGCAATTGAATCGCAGGGAGAATTTAAAGAGCTTTATTTCTACATAGGAAACATCAAGCAAACAGCAAGAAAGATGTAGCATTATATATATATAAAATATTTTTGTATTACAGAATAAATTGAATAAATATTACAAGCACTGAGAAATGAATTTACATTTTAGGTAGTTTTAATATTTTAAGTTTATCTGCATCGTTGTTTCGTATGGTTCATTTAACGTGAATTACGTCGTCATTGCAAAATGTTCCACAACGCCCCAATAAAACATCTTACATTATTCAATTGTCATAGTTGGGCATAATACAAGTGCATCCCGTAGAATTTATCACCTTCTCTCTAATCCAGCGTTTCTTTTTCCGAAAATATACTTGAACCGGGACCTTAATTTGGACACTTGCTAGACTTAAGTCTTCTTGGCGAGTTGCCGGATCTATGCATCCCTTGCAGAGACATTTTGCGCTTAAAATTACCCTCGGGCGTCTGTAAAATGTAATTTGTTTTAAATTACCTAACATTTGATTGTGACTCCTGTATTTGGTATCAGTGATGTTCCACTAATTATATAAAATACCTGTATTTGATTAAAAATGACCCAATAATATTACGTGAACCACGGGGACTTTAGTTTGGGGATAACAAGTAAAACACTTGAATTTTTCCCCTAGACAAGACAATATGGACAGCGTGTATTGCCCACGGCATCCAAAAACGGGAACTCGATAATCAATTATATATATATATATCATTAAATGCTTTTTTTTTTATCACACAAACACGTTTGATATATATGCCAAATGCTTTGATAAAGTTCGTGATCGCAAAA
This sequence comes from Styela clava, assembly GCF_013122585.1. Lineage (NCBI taxonomy): Eukaryota > Metazoa > Chordata > Ascidiacea > Stolidobranchia > Styelidae > Styela > Styela clava. The sequence continues at coordinate 7,544,908 of NW_024102839.1, forward strand.
AAAAAAACATCAATTGAATAGGAAGTAGGAGATACCTGTTTGGATCGATGTTTTTTTCGAAAACCCACGGAGATGTACTATTCATATTAAATTTATATCCATTGCCAGGCGAAGGACATTTGTACTTTCTGTTGCTCGGAATGACCTTCTTTACACGTAGAGGATAATTTAAATTCATTTTGTTTGAAAAGCGATTTTTACCAACATGATCTTTTACAGGCGAGCAAGTACAATATTCCAAAACTATTATTAAGTATAGAAATCTTGTCACCAAATTCATGTTGTTCTAAGAAGCAAGATTTTCTATTCCAATAAGGCGATTTGCAAACTCATTTAAATTACCGCAGTCTGTTTCATGCTCAGTCATATATATTCATGATCATATATATATATATATCAAGATTTACATGCGGTGTTTTTTACATGGTTTATCCCCTGTTTGGTAGTTTTCCAACTGGTTTCCCTGACCGTATAATATTGTCTTCATTCAGTTACCGACCAAAGCAGAATGGTGCATAAACATTTTCATCGTTTACAGTACAGAACAATAGTATAGGCGGCATTGTCCGAGACAGGAAATCATTCAAGTAATCAACGATTTGAATGATTACCCAAATGACAGTTTCATTACATATTGTTATTACTTATTACGTAAAATTGGAACGTGAAAATTCCAGGACATTCATTCAATATTAATAAATAATGTACGGACTTGAAAAATGAAGTTAAGATTTGGGCATCATTGGGAAAAATAAATTTTTTTATGAACGAATTACGTACTTGGAACTTCTTTGAATTTTCTAACGTCTACATTTTTCCACGGTATTTTTATTGAATTGTTGAATATCAACAAAAATGAATCTTTGGAATTTTTTTCATGGATTAGGGTCAAAAAAGCAGTTTTAAAATTCAACGACAAATTTAGAACAACAGGGTTTTGAATAAAATTCAGGGTTTTGTCCCGGACCTAGGAGACAGTTGAACATTTTTATAAGTTTTTTTACATCCTCTTCATAAACAAGGATCATTAATTGCAGCCACTGAATACGCAAGAAGCAAAGTCCTGAAATTTGAAATTTTCCTAGTTTCGCATTACCTAACCAATTTTTCACATCCCTTGACACCACGGACACATTCATTACCTACTAATTTTTTACACCCTGCGACACCAAGGGAACCGGCGTCGCCAACACAGCAGGTACAACGCTAACAACATTCAAGTAAGATATTATAAACATAAGCGCACACAACAATATTTCCACACAGTATTCGCTTAGTGAATAATTAGTTTATATTTCATGCGTACATACATAGATTATAAGTGTTTTTCGGTTAGTGTAGAAAAACATCAATAAATCGCAACGATAATGATATTAACTAGCATCCCTTCGTCATCTTGTGTAGATCACACGGTGTTGGGTATATGTTTTTTTTTATCATTTGCCTAATCATTTCAGCACCTGCATGTTCACAAGCAACTTCTCTTCTTGAATATCCTAAACAGGTAACTATATGCCCAGTCTCCATGTCCGTGCAGCCGCAGTTTCGATCGTGCCAGGCATCCCACGATGAACAATTTATCTGATGCTCGGCATAGTATTCCTGGAAAATGTTGAATTTAACATTATACCAAAATTTTTTACTCGTGTGCAACGAACAAAATACTTCGTTTGTAATCTGTTCAACAATCACAATTTAATTGTCTTTAAATGTATATAACATTACACACTAGAACATGTTGCCGAAAGTTTTCATTCGCCAAACTTCCAATTATGGCCACAACAATGTTTCGATCGTTTAAAAACGTATATCGACAAAAATGTTCTCATGGAAAACACGCATTTTTACGAGGTTTGCATTCACATTATGAACGTTTTTGATCCTTATTTTATTTTGAATATTTTATTCTCTCATTTGTATACTTCTTTCCTCTTCTCTCTCATGTGATCGAAAATGTGAAGGCGAAATAGGACTGTTTCCATTTGTATGCAATCAGATCAAGTCAAGCTTTCCAATATCAACCGGGAAACCACTTGGAAATTGCATCGTTTCATACGAATTGAAAATAAAAGGGATTACTATTTTTACGCTCGGACTTTCCGCCAAATATAGTGCATTTCGTTGCTACATTTCATATCAATTTCAATATTGGGCTAGATCTGAGCTATTCAACTATTTTACCAGAAATCCGTGAACAAAACTTCAAAATTACTGGGGTCCGGTCTCTACAGAAAATATATTGATACATCCTTAAACACGAACTTCTTCGGCCGATTAATGATCAAGATAGCGCTATTTGCATTGTTTATTATGGCGTTAAAGTTCTTTTCATATATAGGTGCAAATATGAGCAAATTATAAAATAACCTTCAAAACTATGAGTAATTTAATGAAAAGAAACCTTCACCTCCAGTGATCCAAAATAAAGAATTTGGCGCGGTCCGAATCGAATACTCGGAAGGTCCGGATTCGACCCGCGGCCCGTCAGTTGAGTAGCCCTGTTCTAGATCAGTGATTTTAAATCGAAATCCCGCCATCACAGTCCAGCTCTTGGGATTCCGCAAATTTGCACTCAAATTCGAGAGTAATACAATTCAGACAATAAAATGCGATGGAACTATCGTACTCCATCGCTATCCTCGATCCTATGGAATGTTTCCTTGGGGTTCCGCTCAAAAAAAGTTGAAATCCACTACTAGACATTTGATGATGAATAACTCACAGCAACACACTGAATTAGGCATATTTTTAACATCAACAGTAATATACTCTTTTATACACGTTTTAAATAAAACGAAAATATTTGAAATATATATTTTCCTTCCAAAAATATATTCCACAATCGTCTTTTGATTTGAATGATCTGCTCGTAAAGACTACTACTACCGCAGCGCCGGATCATGGCCTTTAGAGGCCCTAAGTACTGAAGACTTTGGTTCTCTATACGCGAGCTTGTTTAAAATATAGAAATATGAATGTAACAAGTGTTCCGTAATCTTAGAAATTGAAATTAAGTCTCAGTATTCATTGCTAATCAAAAGCTGAAATATGATCAATTCACATATTTTTTAAAAATATTTCTCACGCCTATAAACATTTATAGCGGTTTAAGATGGTACTTGATGTAGAGAAACAATCAAAATTCATTTCAACCGAACCATTATTGAGGTCTGAATCGTCTGACTAATTTGACAAATCATTTCATTAAACACTGAGACTCTATTTCAAACCCGACGATGAAAATTTCTGTGGTCCCCTTTTCCGTGGTACCTGAGCACATGCTTATTTTAGCCCTGTCTACAATATTCCTGCATTATTATACACCTACAAATCCGTCAGCATATTAGAGCTAGACTAAATGGATCAAGTCTCGCGTTGTAACCCAAAATAATACTTCCAGTAAAATCGAATATTAACAGTATTGAAGTTACGATGAAATGCTATTTGAACGTTAAATGACTGACGCTTTTTAATAGTGTTAAAAGTTACGGTGAAATGCTGTTTGAACGTTTAACGACTGGCGCTTTCTAACAGTATTACTGTAAAAAATCGACAGTCCTTGAATACTTTAATGGCATTTCCCAAGCATATGCTTATTTTGTCTAATGAATAATCCAGCACTGGGCACTACTTGGAATTTGGCGTTTTTATTTCATACACTTGAGTGCGTTTGCAATTTTCATATACCAATTTCACAATATTTTGAACGGACCTATTTGATCAAATTTTGTTTTACTTACCAGAAATTGAACATCGGTCATTTGTCCTTCTTTTTGCATTATTCTCGATTTGAATTGAATCCAAGATGTAGTTTGTTCGCAATATTCGCCAGTTTCACATTCTTGACAATTGCATCTCCCAAATGCACTTGACCATTGTGAATTGTTCATACAGACGATATCAGTTTCTCCCTATTATATATATATATTTTATTGAATAACGTCATAAATTTCATAACCAATGAAGTCATATTCACTACAGACGCCATAATCGATATCGTTTTAATTGTTTCAAATTTGGTGACAATCAGTACTTACTAACGTCTGAGAAACTACCATATACACTAGTGATGGCGCATCTTTTTTTAATGAACGGTTCAAAAAATATATTTTTATCTCGGGGAAGTAAAATGTGAGTCATAAAATTTAATCAATGAGATTTTCCGCAAGCCATGTAATTCATGGTTGGTAATGAGAGATTGGAGCTTTCCATACTCTGATGTACTCTGATGATATCTGCTGGGACACGATAATCCCTGTACCTGTACTATACCAATTGAATCAATCGGCAGTCATAACTCCTTTCTGCTAGAATCTGCTACAGTTATAGCAGTTAAGGTTGTATTCAAAGTTGTTGAAATGTAGGTAGTAGTTTTAACAATAGTTCTTATAAAGCGTAAAACATAATAATAAGTTAAAAAAAAAATAGTTCGAATTATACTTTTAAGTCCAAACAAGTTTCGGGGATAAACATTTTTGAAGTTTGAGCGACGCGCTACCCATAGATCGACTATCGTTTTGTATATATATATAGGCAGGGATGTGAATGATTGTGATAAAATCGTGAATGTTGTAAATCCTACCTCTAAGATATGATTTTGTGTACAAGCAACACTGCAGTTGGATCCAATGGAATAACTTCTATCTGTACAATTTAACTTCCCATATGGAATTGGAGGCGGACGGTCACATCCTGAAAAGATAATATATTATACAAGCGAAAAAAAATGCTGAGGCATTTGTTTCATGATTGTCATTATTCAGTAATTACAACAAAATGTCTAAAAATATACTTATTGGACACGAAATAGACCTATAGATCGTTTTGCTAAATTATTGTTGATGTTGTTAATTTTGGGATTATTGTTGTTGGTGGTGAAATTCTCCTTTTTCTGCGACTAATGGACAAATCGATTTCAAATTTCGAGAACTTAATTAAACATGGTCTAACCGTTGGAAGGTCATTTTAAAAATATATAGATTTTTCGAAATTTTCTTTCTGAGTCTAATAGAACTCGGTATTTTTGCAATCAATATTTTGTATTTAAATTAAAATCGAACAGTTTTTATTCTATCGTGCACTTGTTTGTCAGCCTTTACAGCAAAGCAAAGTCAGTGCCTTACAGTTTAAGTTTCAATGCTACCGGTACTGCCATTTGTCATTGAACCATCGTTTGAACATATATCGCTTTTTTAAAGATTAACTAATGTGGGAAAAACCGGTCGAAAGAATTATATTCAACGAAATATTTGGCTGTCAGCGGTAGTAAACTGCATATTTAGGAAACGCCTATTCAGACATTGTTTTTTTTACACTTCATCATAAAACCATAACGTCAAATTAATGTACACGATCACGATATTTATACCTGTCTTCTCCTTTTTTCCAGATCGCGCAACAAGCAATCTAGAAGCGGGTTGTGATATTGATTTCAATCTCTCAGCAATTACTGCAAGTGCAAATTTCATAGCTGCATTCGATTGTTTTATTTCTACGATTAAAATAAAAGTTTCAATCAGCAAGTAAATTTTGAGACAGATTTTGATGTTTTTTATTATCGTTTCGAAAGTAAACCACATCATAACCTACCTTTTTTTAAACTGCCCACTTCGTTTTCAAGTTGAAGAATTCTAGATTCAAAATTATCCACATTTTTTCGTTCACGTTCACAACTGATGGGAAACTCTTTCATTTGCAGATATGATTCAATGTCAAAACTAGGATCGTTCAATCTCATGGGTTCGTTTTTACAATCTCCATTTCTACATTCTGGTTTAGGTTTGCATTGAAATGTTTCCTTTTCCGACTGGATTTGTACAACTACGCATGAAATTAAAATGTATTGAATTTCAGAAAGCCACATTTCGACATGAATATCTATCTCTTTAGCCGTTCTAAAATTAAGAATACTTGCAAAAAACAAAATTATATACTGTGAGTTACAAGAATGGAAATAGGTTGCTTTAATGAAAATAAACTTGTTTGACATTTCTAATACAAATCACAACCTGGACCCAAGCTAACGTAAGCGTGTAACGTATTCTATTATTAATCTGTCTTCAAAATGATAAAAAAGATGAAGAAATTAGGCTTTTTAAATATTCTACCAAGAACTCCAAAATCACCATATTTCAATTTGTTATTTCAACATATTTGGAAATTTCAACACGATATTTTTAATGATACAGTGAATCACATCAATCTCCACGATTTTACTGTAACAAATAACCTATGTTATTTATACACTTCTCCCCTCCAAAATTTTAATCGAATTTCTTCAACGTGAATCTATACCTGATACATGACCATTTCCCACTTACCAACCCATTCATTGTATTGTGGTCAACTCTAGATATCTCAGATTGCTTTGCCTAAGGCTAGTTGATTTGACTCTATTTTATAACATTGCACCTTATCACAAATTGAATCAAATGGAAATATTCTGCGTCAAAAATCTTGTCCCAAAGGATGTATCGTCCGTGGAAGCACCCGAAATACACTCCAAGTCATATGTGCAAATGCATAAACCATATACGCAATAAAAACAATTTTACTCTTTTGCAGGCAAGTCAGGTATTGACAAACTATTTCATAGAGCCAATTAGATTATTACGGTTAGGGTTTTGATTTTTATCAATTCTAAACAAAAACATCGTGTTTTAAAACAAGAGCTTGTTTTAAATCAAATTTTTTCTGTATTTTCTGTCAAAAACGTTGCATTCTGGAATCTGCACACGCAGTAGGAATTATAATTTCAAAAATGTGAGTAAAAAAATGTAAGATATCAGAGAGACGTTTTGAGTTATAAAAATCATGAAAATTAGCTCACGAGCCTACTACAAAAGCAATTAGATCAAGTGCAGCCCTTCGGCAAAACGAGTGAGTTGCGATAATGAAGAATATGCTTAAATCGGCGGTAATCTACTGATATGAACGATGAGACAGCCTAGCCTATGTTTATTGTAAGAGTCCTCTGATGCAAAGACGCCTCAACTAATCTGTTATGACGCCATAATATGGATTTCGAGTTCATGTATTGACATTTTTCTCATAATATGAAGGAATTATTACAGTCAATACTGTCCGGTAATTTATGCTTAGCTTATTTGGTTTTTAAGGTTGAAGTGATAGAGTTTTTCAAGGTTGTAAAAACTCATTTATTTGATCGCATTTCAATTTTCGTGAGGTGGTTTCATCGCAGCAGGGTCGTTCACGTAATGGCTTATCGGTTGCGTCTTACTGCACCAACCACTGAGCTTGACAAGGTGTGTATGAGCCTCTATCGATATCTGTGGTGTTTTTAAAGATTTATTGCAAATAAGAAGCGCTTGGCGAGTTTTTACATCCATTTTTCTTCAACCTATTTAATACAAAAAAATCAAATAGTACAGCCATTTTGAACAAAACAGGCAAAAGAAAAACTTGATTTAAAACAATTGTTTTAAAACAATTCTTTTTGAACAAATCCCTAATTACGGTTGACGATAACCGAGCGAGAATCGAGCAGGAGCGTTTTTGCCAGTATCTGATTACTAATTTTAATCCTGGTGATTTTTGGACACGAAATGGACACTTCATATTGATTGATTTGCCAAATTCTTGTTATCGTTGAGGTTTTTTTTTCTTTGCAACAAATAGACCAGTCGAGTTCATTGATTTTATTTGAGTTCGTGGTTCACCTAAAATTTGGCTGCTTAATTTTGATTATTCATTTGAATGCGCATTGAGCACAGGGTGTATCTATGCAAAACAACATGCAGTTCTAGAAGCAACGAAACCTTCCTGACCTTTGATTGAACTAATTATTAAAAGTGGGCCGTAGGTTAAGGAAACTTACCATGGAATAGAACTGACGTTAGTCATTGTGAAACTACAACAAATACACTGCGCCAAAATTTTCAAATGTCACCGGAAAGTAAACTTTTGTAGTTTGTAAATTGCACTAACAAAAGTCCCAAATGGAATTCCCAAACATCATCATATCCAAACTGTTGTCAACAACAAACATTTTATTTGCTATAGTAAGTTTACATCTGAGTTGGAATCCAATTCTTTGTTCGAAATGTCGAGGAAATATCTTGCTTTGAGAGGTATAATGGTAGTTTTATTGTTTATTTCGTGTCAACAAGATGAAAAAATCGTAACAAAAAAAATATAACGAACAACAAAAAGTCGGTGCATCCCGTCTGCACCTGTTCAGGTAAACTACATTTTAATTTTCTGCTTGCTATATCCATGTTGAAATACTATCGTGTTAAAACCAACGTTGTTTGGAAAGTCAAAAGAAGATTTAATCTTGTATTTTCCCTCTTTCCTTCTGTATGACAATGATTAAGTCGTCTATTTGTACAATATATGTATGCGGGGAGAAGCAATATCCTTTCTTATCATATTCCGCATTTTGAGTCGTCAAGAAAATGGAAAGATATTTGATTATACAATCAATTCTTTGATAATTATCAAATTATAATTTGTGTAGTATTGTAGATATGTATATCTGAAGTTTATGTGACTCAAGATGTCAGGGAAATATCATATACAGTATTCAGGGATGATTTCGGTTTGTATATCTCAAGTATTGTTCTTGGTCCGTTGACGGTAGGATATACAGTTTGCATGCGGCCAAGGATTTACATACAAGCGTAAAAATTACGGCATGAGTCAAGTTTCGTTTCATTGATATCATGTGGTATCCATTTTGTTTTCACATATTACTTTTCTCGTAGTGGGATGCGACTAGTTTTATTTTTCGTGGTGTTTATTTTTTAAAGGTTTGATTATGTTTATTTTTATTAGACACCACCTGTATATATAGATCGTTTTCTTCTTGTCGTGAAAAATTTCGCAACTGATGAATTAATGGATTTCAGTACTTGAAGATGACAGAATTCGCTAGAAGACTACTACTTTTATTTATTGTTCAAATCTAATTTTATTCGACTGATATGTGAGCCTAGATTTCACCCAAATTTTCGCTTTTTCAGATGAATTCATGACAACATTTTATTACTTATTATATGGAATCATTTCATTCTGTCACGTTTGTCTGTCGATACTGTGTACTTCCTTGTGACATTGTGTTCCGTACCAGTCCCGAAACCAGTGATCAATCTTTTTGTTATGCAAAAGGAATAGATAGAATCTACCAATTTATTTGATCGAAAACCAATATATTTGAACAAAATGTAAAATTGCTTCCTTGTTGAATTAAATATGAAGGATATAACAGTCAGTTAATGCATCTGTCATTTTGAATTATCGAATGAATTCAATAATTCACCAGTAGGCTAATTCTTCTTCTTCTTTTCGTCGTGGTGAACATTTAAATGCAGTAGAGCAGTACCATAACCAACCGTTCGGTAATAGTATTCAAATTTGAAAATGGCAACGTGCAGACATGAGTCATGCTGGTGGTGGTGGCAACGAAGCGCAATAAATTAAAAAGGCGTAGCAATAGACTACTAGGCCAGTGCTCGTCAACCGGGTGTATAGTACACCCCAGGGTGTACCAAAAAGTTCAAAGGGTGTACCACATCGATAGGGTGTACGAGAGATGTACCGTACCGAATGCTGTAGGGTACACATTAACACATGATAAGCTAATTGCATACGATATGGCAATGGTATGTAATACCTATCTAACTGACCTATACGTGCTTATTTTTGCATAACGTATGTCTGGCATTTCTGATATCTACTTATGCTGATTTAAACGTCACAATACCATTTATAGCAGTTTGATACTTTTTTGCGTACGGTATGTATCAAGTCTTGCGCTCTGGTGGACATCGATGTTTGTTTTTAAGTTTAAGAAACTGCGCGTTCTGTTCGACAAACTACTGTGCGATCATCGGCGACAAAATGCTAAGGAAAATTATAGGAATTATTTGGCAACCCAAATTTCCAAATTAGATTTCCTATTTATTATTATCTCTTGACGGTTTTGATCGTCCTTATCGCCGACATATAATAAAAAGTGAACAATATCTTCACTACTGGCTTCGGGGTCGTTGTATTATTCTGTTGTGTTCATGTTATTTTGCGTTAAATACAATAAAACTCATGAAATGTCGTCTCTGCGAATCGGTTAAAAATTATGATAAAATTGACTTAATTAATGGCGTTTTTCCATATTCAAATTTATATATCCTTTCGGAAATCGTAGAAATGTTGCCTTGTGAGTAACTTGTATTGATGTTTGATTGAGCACAACCTGCTCATTTGAGAATTGAAACAACATTATGTAGCAACTAAAAACAAAAAACATTATAACGTGGATATAACACTCAATTTTAACGTATTTGTCTGTTAGCGAAAAGTGTCCGCAAATCCGCAAGTGCGTTGTGCTGTACAAGCGTTTGATTCATCCCCGCGCAAGTGACGTCCCATGTCCAGGCCACCTGTTACCAGACATTCGAACAGTAAACTGCAAATATGACACTCAATTTTGACGTCTTGGCTGGTGTTCAAGTTCGTTATAAACGATTGCGGGCCGCAATGAATTTCCTCGTGTGAAAGTGGCCCGCGACACTAAAAATGTTGGAGGTCCTGATGCAGATTCTCTAATGCAGTGGTTCTCAGCCGAGCAGCTTTGAATCATTGCAACAATTAACTCTCGAGTTATGCCAGCAACGCTTTCTTTTTATCGTTCATTTCATACTGTATGTATTCGCTGAACGAGTTTATAGTACTACCATAAATTGAAGCGAGACGGGCATGTTTTCGCCCGTGTTGCATTTCACGTCCAAAATGCATTGAAAAACGGCAACGAATGGAGCGTTCAACGGGAATGGTCGGCGCGTAGTAAGATGATAGCTTGATAGCGGTTTCATACATCATCTGTTATATGTGTTGATTAATAAACATATTCTACAGTTTTATGGGCCATTAATTAAGTTTTTTATTTCTTCCATACCGCGGCTTCCATTCTTGTGGTTTTGTTCTCCGTCCCCAAAAAGAGGATTTGTTAGTGGTACGCGGCCGGAGTAAAAAAAACAAAAATGGTGGTACTCCCGAAGTATGTGAACTAAGATAGCGGATACCGGAACGTAATATGTGTACCAGGTTTGGGTAAGATCATAATTTCATGTATAAATACTAAGGAAGTCACTTGGCTATTCCCCGAACTCGTAATAGAACAAAAATGAGGAAAATTGGAATAAAATGATGGCCTAACTCTAACTGGGTACACATACTACGTTGCGGTGTCTGCCATTTTGGTTCACATACTTCGGGAATACCAAAATGTACGTTGTCAGTAAAAGGTTGATAACCACTGCTCTAATGAAAGAGGCACTGGGAACAAGGTTATTACCTCGCTTTGCACAAATGCCCGATGGAATCAAAGAGCAACGTTCACATCGACTAAATAATAACTATTGCGCCGACATAAACATATATATACAACATCTTAAAAACAATGAGTTTTTCACGTATTAAAAATATAGGATCGACGGGGTGTACCAGATTTAGAGAAAGTGTTAAAAGGGTGTACCATTAAAAAAATGGTTGACGAGCACTGGACTAGACTCTAGTCACTAGAGCATTTTAAATGTATGTTTGCTCAAATCGCAATCACCAGGTTACGATTGATATTTCTAGCTCGTGACATAACTTTGCCTACTTTTTATCTATTTGCACCAACAGACATTAGATAAACTTACTTTCGGCATGTGAACTGTCAGATCAGTACGAATGCACATGAGTCTGTAGGTTATTTACTTTTTGTTTGACGACTTTTTGTAGGGAACGAAATGATGAACTTCTAAAATCCAGTGGTTCCCAACCTTTCTACCCAGGCGGACCGGTAAAATTAAATAAAAAGAACCCGCGGACCGGCTAGAAATTGAAATTTGTGGAACCCAAAATAATAACATATATTTAACAGTCGTCGGTAACTTGGCAACATGCCCAAAATCCTGCTGTGCATCACCTGGAAAAGATCTCTGCTGCCCATGCTTTTGTTGCGTGTCTCGTGACCACATGCAGGGTCGCAACAAGTTCCTATGTTACTGAATGCCAAAGCGAAGCCCTGGAATATTATACTGTTCGTGACTGTTATCAAGTTTAAACATGGAAATTTTTATTTTGGGTGGTCATATTAAGCAGGTAAAGCATGAAAAAAAACAGAAAAACAGAAAAAAAACACGCGTGCCGATCTTTAGGTTTCCTAATCTTGCGTGATTTGACGGAGCGCTTTTGTGATGAATCGGAACCGAAACAAGAGAGCTACGCACAAATATATGGACACGTTAGACCAGAGCGAATCAGTCCTTACCGGTACCTTTGACGCTACCGGTACCCTCAAAAAAGTTCTGAATTTCCAGTAGCAAGAATTTTGCAGAATCAAAACGTACAGCCAGTCATGACACTGACTAAAATCCGTGTTCCCATGGATAAAAAATAATACAGCAAAATTTTAGACGAAATATCAAATTTCATAGAATTCACGCAAAATTTTGAAATAAATAAAAGTGATAGCCTTCTAGCAAAAAAATTAATCTTTAACCACTGAAAATTTCAAAGCAATTGGTCCAGTATTCGAAGAGAAAAGCGACTTTTAAAAAACGTGTCAAAGAACAAGAACAACAACAACAACAACATGATATTGAAACGATCGTTATGTCCACTACGTGTCCAAAAACGAAAAGTGTGATTACTCGGCGCCAATACGTCGCCGGGCCGTCAATACCGTACTTATCAAACAGCTTGGGGGGGGGGAGGGGGTTCACGGTCGGATTTCCATCGTAATTACATTACAAAAATCTGGCCAAGAAACAAAGCAAAATTTGATATGGTAACGTTAGGTAACAAAATGCACCGCGTTAATTACGTGGTTCTGTATCGTTAAGTTTTTGCCTGCGCACTCCGATGTAAGTTGATATTAGTTCTGTGCTGGAGACAAATGGAAACGGAATTTGGTTCAATGACGTTAATACATGTTTTGAGTAATACGTGGTTTTGTATTTCGTTGTTGTCAAAGTACCGTACTTTGCGGCAGAGTTACATAAAATATATTATACTGTGCTAAAAGACCCCAATGCCGTTTTCGACAATTTGTCGAGATTGCACAGATTTTGCAAATTTCTACGACACGGACATCAATGGCCACGAACTTTTCACCGAAATTGGAGATTGCAGAATGCTGCTCAGTAACAGAACTGTAGGTTAACCAGAACCTCCTTTTGGCTCTTCTTGGTTTTATCGTGTCTTTTGGAGACGACGTTTTACCTAATCTGCGAATTTCTCTACAAATTTTGTTAACAGTACCAGTTTCAATTGCAAGCTGTGAACGGTCTTTCAGCAAATTGAAACTTATTTTTTGGTATTCGCGTGCATCAACGGGACAGGATCGTCTCAGTTATCTTGCATTCTAAGTGTTGAAAGAGAAACATTGAAAAAACAGATTTTGATGACGTGTTAACCAGTTTACGACAGTGAAATTAAAAAAATGATTTTATTGTAGACTATGTAAATCATCTTTGACAGTAACGGAGTGGGACATATGCTCTATTTTGTATAACTTTGCTTCTTCTTCAAATAAAATGTTCCATTAAAATTTGAATTTACATATACATATACTTTTGAATAAATAATGAAATATATAAATACATATAAATTTGAATTCACATATCGTCACGCTAATAACCGAATTGCGTAAGTCATTTTTGGCGGTTTTGAGTTTTTCATAAAATAGGTATTTATGTAATGCTGCGCACCTGTTTGTTAACTCAGATTTTATTTTAAGAATTCCGAAACCCATAAAAATAGAGATTTTGTATGATATGCAAATTTGTTCAATTCTTCTGTCATTATGAATTATCATTGTTAACGCAGGACTATTGTGACGTCACAACGGCAAAATAACGTCGGCGAAGGATTTTCGAGTTTTTGCATCTCAGATTCTAGCTTAGCGCCAATAATTTTCAATTTATACTACTGTATAGGAAGGCGTGCACTTGTGATATTCATTGTCTGAGTCCAATTCACCTTGAATGACTTTTATATACGGGTACATTACTGTTTTATTCTTTATATTTAACTTTAGTCTTATTTCGGTGATGTGCAGAGCGTGTTATATTGATGAAATATATATTTTTAAACATAAAATATAACGTAATTGAAACAGATTAGCTATTTTGGGGATTTTGGATTGTTTGGTTTTCAGGACTGGTACATATAGTCAAGTTGCAAAATTGCGTATGTCCCCTAGTCATAGACACATTTTTTCCTAAGTCACAGTGCGCCATTATGACGTCACATGACTGCGTCATACAAATTAACTTTAATCCGGCTACGATCAAAAAGTTGAACTATGGCAAATAATGGCATAGCAATATCATTAGGAATTTTTTTACGTTTTTCTCAAAACAGCTAAAAATGACTTACGCAATTCCGTTATTAGCGTGACGATATATAATTTGTTTTTACATATACAATTAAATGCAATAGAAAACATCGGGGCGCAAATTTTATATTTTGCCCCGGGAGCAAAATATGCTGGCTACGCCTCTGTCCCGAATCGAGGTGAATGAACAAATATGAGTCAGACTGAAACCAGGATTTTCATTTTGCGTTAAACCGACTCTCATTTGATTCATTCGAAATTGACAGCATTTCAACTCATTCATTTCAAGTCACTGCTGCAACAAGGATGCAAATTTGGGATTTTTTAAATACAACGCGTCGCAGAATAACGACAGTACAGGTCAGGGTGGCCCAAACCCAGGCCCACGGGCCGCATGTGACCCGCCGCTTCATTATCTGTGGCCCCCGTCGCATTTGTGGGAGGGTAAACAAAAATCGCATTTGGTGTTGTTTCGTCATAAAAATAACCAGCAAAATCTTTTGACACATAGTTACAACACTAATGTCACTGAATTGACTAGTGTAATGGCTAGCTGAGGCAACTAGCAAAGTTGAATAATGTAGGCTACTTGGCTAGTCTAAATTGTTAACTGGCTTTCTGTGTTTTTGGTCGGGAATATATGCGAACAAAAATGGCTTCATAGAAAACTAAAAATCGAATACGGAATCTTTTAGCCTAGGTTGGTTATGCCTGATAACTAAATATTAATGTTATGGCCGAACAATATAATTCCTGTCGGGTGTTTCACTGCAACCGCCCTAAACAGTAATACAAAAATGCCTATATGTCAGAAAATTTAATAATTACCCTCCTGTATCTCAAATTTGGTAACATTCGGTAATCAATCAATCTGAAGTTTGAAATCTTAAACAAAATGTAGATACAGTAGGATTTTTGCACGTTTTAGTAAGTTTTTTCAGTGGTTTTTGCATGTTTCAGCTTGATAAATGACAAACAATGATCATTGTGTTTGAACAATAATAGTGTTTGTTTTGTGTTGCAGTGTTTACTTATTCTTGGCATTATTGTGGCCCACGAACAATACAAAAATAATAGTGTGGCCCCGAGGCGGACCATCTTGAACCACCCTGTTATAGGTGAATGAGAATTTCTCAGTTCGACTCGAGGTGTTTTCAAGTATAGGAAAGGAAAATTATAAAAATACAAATATGCCCTCGGAGGAAACAAGAGGACACGCCCGGAACCATGGTAAATGTGGTCATATCTGAAATTTATATGTAAATTTTAGGCATTGCGGAAACTGGAAGTACAAGCGGAAAAGAAACTAGAAACATGTAAACTGAAGGAAATGGCGTTAAACAGGATGAGGTCGTTGTCACTTTGTTTCACCAACTTAGCATGACTCAACACTTCTGATAATGGTTAACTTTCTATTCATTATGTGACGTATGAATAAAATTACTTAACTTGATTTGTAGAGTCATGAAATATAATATTCAACAGAAAATGAAAAAAAAGTAAAAATACATTTGAACTGTACAATTACAGCCGATGGAATTGCAAAACCAATCGATGATTGAGAGAGAGGGAGAGAGATTAAAAAAAATAAAACAATACATATATACAACCGTTCTGTTATAATACTTATGGAAACTTTGAAAGATAGATAGCGATCAAAAATATTATAAAATACAGCTTAGTGGCTCTTTATGGAAATATAATAATTGAACGCGAGATTGCCTAAAGTGGATACGCATATATTATGGAAAGCATCTCAACGTACCAAAATATAACAAGTGCAGCTATCAATACCAACCTTGCATCAGTTAATTTGAATGATGGCTAGGATGGTATTAACATATTTATGCCGGAGAACAGGAAATCCGATAAGACCATATGTCTGTCGTCCAGTTACCATTCCGTGCCGTCTGTATGGTCTTAATTAGTCAGGTGTTCGTTTTAGATGCATGAACTTAATGGCGGAGGTAGGCGTAACCGACCAACGATTACGTGAACCACCCGAAGAGTCCAGCAATCCTCCCGCACATAATTATCCCCGCAGGATTCGAACCTGCGAATCCACGCAGGGTAATCCGAGCTGTGGTGGCGATTGTATTCTTTGTAACGCTTCGCACGATGCATCGCACGTGGTGCGCAATGGTGTTCAGAGACAATCAAGAATAATGAATTCGATCGCACTTGGAATATATATAAGCCGTAACTTTGGGTCTGACACCGCACACCCCTGTACATATAACCTTTGACCCGAAATAATATAAATAAGTAATAAAAACTGGAAACGCATTTTCAAATGTAGAAAATAATGCTTGTAATAACAGTTTAGGCACTGACAAGAAAACAACCTTATATATTTATGGGCTTCCGCGATTCCATATGTCACGGTGGACATATAAATTTTTTTACTTGTTGTTGTCGAAGTTTTTCATGTTAGCGTTTTTATTGTTGTTGTTGAAAAAATCGTTTTTGTTTGCAACTGGTGAACCGATCAATTTCCAGTTTTCCGTACTTAACGATGGACGAAATCGCAAGACGGATGTTTTTTTTTATAAATTTACTAAAACCGATATTGCACCCAAAATTTTGCTGTTTTATTCAAATCAAAAAAGGAACACTTTTAATTCTGCCACGATTGTCATTCTCATCGATCCTTTCACCAAACTCGGTGCTCTGACTCTTGCGGCACCTGTACCGACGCGCGACTTTCGTGTCCATATATTTGAGCATTGCTGTCTAGTTTTTTATAATGAGTAAATCATTGCGTTTAATTTTTTCACCCGAGTCGGGTATTTAGAAAATGCGTTTTAGAATTATTGCTAAAAATTAATAAATATGGTTCAATGATGAGGGGTCATGGAGAGGTGAATTCAATCGGTAGAATCATGTCACATACAAATAAACCACCTTACAGTTCGCTAATTTCACTTTCTGCATATTACGCTTTTTCAGAGTGAAATGAATAGATCGTTACTTCCTTCCGACACGACAGATGACTCTTAGGCTAGAAGCCATTATTATGCTTTCTGTATCACGATTTGCTTGGAAGGAACGTAGAGATAACAACGCATTTTTATGTATCTTTGTCAATGACATATTTGGTGGAAATAACATACGGATGATACGAGCATACAAAGTCGTAACATAATATGACGGTTAGCGATTTAGGTTTTTTGCAAGCAAAAATTCTCCCCTTTTGGATTGCCGATGGAATTTCTGGATAATAAAAATAATATTTGATGTTATTGTATTCAAATTAAACGACTAATAACAATATGCTATAGTCATGTCATTTACATCCTTCGCGTCATTTCATTTCAATTTAACATTATTAACACGGTGTTTAGATACATGTAAAACAACACGTGCTTTTTTGTATGAGTTCTTCTATATATTTATACCAAGGAAAAGGTGGCCAACGGCTTACAATTATCATAAATTATTATTCAAAGCTTTGGCCAATCTTGATTAATACATGAGACTTTTTGGGGTTTGTCAGAGACATTTTATAAACGTATAAACCAAATTAGAGCATCGTTCTTTTGGCATTTGTCAACCTATGACGCAGGGAGTAGGGTACCTTGATTGGCGACTGATGACGTAGCATGATGTAAATAATGTTCTTCGATTAAAGTCTAAAATCCTAATAATAAGCATTCTTAATTTAGCTGTTTAGTTTCGACTAATATTGAAAAATAAGTATGATTGGAGAAAAGAAATCAAGGCATGACGTGGTAATATTTTTACCATCTGGGTGAAAATAATTTGTTTAAAAGTACGTCAGAACATGGCACCAGACGAATGTAACCTCGTGATGTCGGGAGCATTGCAGTCGACAGTTCATTATAAACAATTTAATTTTATTTTTTGTTGCGTCGATAGTTTTTAACATAGTAATTACACATTAGGAAAATTTTTTACAGTAATAGTTTAAATAAGAGATTGATAATATATATATCAATTCTACTAGTTTCGACATTGGATTTTGAATACATTTGATGTGCACTCAAAATTAAACTAAAGACATTACATCACATCTATCATGCTGGTTAACCGACATGAGTTTGAATCATTACATATGGCGGTGAAACCTTCGAATAATATAGTTAAACCATGTTATGGTATTTATAACATATATATTGTGCAATCGTTTTTTTTTATAAATAACAAAGCCAGTAAACAAATTGGTGTGAAACAGCCCATGATAACGTGTTGGACCAATCAAATTACGTAATATGCTTTTTGTGAACAGTTCTTTTTATATGGATTCAAGTTTATCTGCTATATTGAATATTGATTCTAACTACATTTATTATTATTTCAGGAAATGTAATTTTCAAATAATATCAGATATACGTAAAACGTACATTTAAAAAAAAAATTCTTTCTTGTGTATAGTGTGTATATATTTACAGGCTTGTCCGTGAGACATATTTTTCTGTCCTATCCCACCCCATAGCAAATTTAAGCTTGTCCCATCTCATGGGATTTCCATTGGAAATAATTTTCATTAAAGAATTCAAAATTTAGGTTCAGAGTTTACTAAACAGAACTACATGGACAAAGAGGCATGCAAAACGACGAAATTTATTGACTTTGTTAAATTAAAAATAATCATATAATTAAACTATTATATAACTAACAAGAGAGCCATGCTCAAACATATGGACACAAAGTCCATAACGAAATGTTTTGCCATCAATTCCCATAAAATCATACGTCATCCTGAACGAACCTGAACAGCAACGGTAACTTACCAGTACCTGTATCAGGGTACCGGTGCGCATACTTTCCTAGCCTTTCCAGGTTCTGTGAATTGAGATTCTATGCTATATGATTCAGATTTTTAAACCGTGTTCCCATGAGTAAAAAATAATACAGCGAAATTTCGGATGAAATATCAGATCTCATAGCATTTATAGAAAATTTATTAGCAAATAAAAGTAATAGTTTAGGAGAAAAGCTATTATTTTTAACGATAAGAAGAGAAATTCGTGTCCCACGTGTCTCATGGGAAATACAAATGTGTACTGTCCCATCCCATCCCATGGGATGTTTCCCATGGACAAACGTGTCACGAAACAATATTATAATTTGAGTCGCATAAATTAAATTAAAAGCTGTATAAAGTATACTCATACGGAATAAATATCTACTGATAAATTATATTAAATATAGCAATTAATAATTTTTTTAAACAATCATAGAAATACTAAAGGTTGATAAAGCACCGGGTGACATTATTAAATAATTAAAAAAAAAATGAGAGTTCAAAATTTATACAGCTCCGTGTCTTTTGTTAAATATAAACAAACGCAATGAAAATTCTACAATTGTCTCTTGAGGAGGGAAAAAGGGATGGGAACTTGAATCTAGTGCTGCCCGAAACAACAGCGCAAAATACCATGACCCAATCCCAAGTATCCCATAACATATTCAACTGTGAATTAGTCATAATTTCTAAATGAACAGTATCAGTCATTTCATAACATGTCACTGGCTATAGCTAATAAAAGTCTTCATTTTTCAATGCGGTGTCCAACTGCGTTTATACCCCCTGACATTAAAACCTAATTTAGGAAAACAGATAAATTAAGTGCATGAAACTATATTATATATGTAGCAAAATAGTGTGACAAAACACAGATTTTCGTATTGTTACAAAAAATATATAAATTTGCATAAATTAACGACCCATCGGGCATTTGTGAACAGTGTGTGCGAATAAAATATACTTATTTTGCACATAAAAAGTTATATTATTGTAAAAATATAAAATATTGATTGATAAAAAAATAAATTAACATTTTGAATATAAAGATTAATAAATTAGAATGATGATAGAATCGATTAACGTTCCAGGTCTAGGCATCTTCTGTTATGGCAACGGCGCAAGTACATCCTAGATGAACTTCTTCCGTCGTCAGTTTGGAATTTTTCGTAACGGGAACCGTCAGTGGCAAACGAACACTGATTAAATTGTCGACATCTTCTGTTAATGTTCTAATATCAATACATCCATCACATAAACAACGCGTATCAACCATTCTTTGTGGAACTCTGTAATAATAAATTCATCATATTTAGTTTTTAATTTGTAATTTGGCTTGTTTTTGTGAAACTAGAATTTTTACTTATAAAACAATTCGTTCAGTACAGCCTTTCTTTATTTTTTTGTAAAATATTACCTGTTTGCTTTGTAAGTGATGAAAAACGTCCACGGAGAAATGCTTCTTTGCTTCCATGCTTTGTTGTTTTTCAAGTATTCCTCGTTGAAAACGGGGCATTCGTTTGACCCGGCACTTCGCTTCGGTCTGGAAATACCTCCTTCTGATTGATTTGAGTTATCTTCAGTGATGTTTAGAACTTCTAAATCTTTAACAAAACTCTCGTCGGCAAGCATTTTCTCGGACCATTTCACGTATTCGTTGCGAAAAACAATTTCACAATCTTGCCTATGAAAAACGGTACGTTATTGATAAGGTTACAGAAACGATGCGTTATTTTAAAACATTAATTTACACTAATGCGGATTCCAGATGTGCATTGTGATGGGTTTGTTTGACAAAAATGTTATTTTTCTGTTTGTTGATGATTTTAACATTGCAAATAATATCACCAAACAAACTAAATATTCAGAGAGTAATAACATTGTCGTTACGGCCTGGTGGATTACAGATCTCTGGGTAACTCGTACATTAAAAACGATCCAATCCGAACAGCAATTATTAAAGATTCAAATAAAGCTAGGATTCCAATATCATCTACATTGCACAATTTATACCTTTTATGATATGTGTCCATATTATCCTTTCCGGCTATATTTTGACACTCAATAGGATGATCTTCAATATCTTCACCGATTTCCTCTAGTTGAATGGGAATGCATTCATAACATAGAGCAAACGCTAAAACCAGTCCAAGTACCTTTACTGTATTCATTTTGATTCTATTTGATTTTGATTCTAAGTTGGATCTATCTATTCCGTAGTAAATGAAGTTAATGATGAATTGCCGGTCTGTTCACTCTATTTATCCTTTAAATCACTTGCGCTTCAATCGGTTTCTTGCATATTGACGCATAACATGCTGTTTTCTAATACTATCATAAATTGACTCAAAGGACGGTTGTTTCGATGTTCACGTCATCGTGGTGGTGCTTTTTTAGAAAAAAAAATGTTGGTGGTTGAATTCATGGTGGATTAATTTTTGAAATAAGGTAAGGCGCCAATTATATCTCGAAATGTGTAATCAGCATCCAGATATCTTAAAAACTTAGGTACCCCTCTCTGCTAAAAATAAATTATTTGTTGACAATTAATTATGTACCAAAATGTAGGTTTTCTAACCAAATTTTATTCAGCTTCCCAAAACAAAGTAATTCCGTTATTCACTTAACAAAGCTAACTGTCTTAACACGAAATCCATCGAATAATCTAATAAGATTGAAACGTTTAGCATTGGATATAATAATAATTTGAATATAATGTATATATTTAGCTCTAAAACTTAAGTCCAAACGTTATTGAGACGTATGGATGTTTTGTTTTGATACAATTTCGTTGTTACTGGGGCAAACATTACCTGTTTATTTACTTCATTTTATATTACTCTTTTTTGTCATATCTTGCTATCGGATCCATACTTTTTCTTCCAATTTTGCCTCAAGAGCAGGTAAGTTTTTCGGAGTGGCGTTTTTTACTGTACTAGTGACCACATGTTCAAACATTTCTTCGTTTCCTTCGTGTTATTTTTGCTGACAATTTCACGTCCTTTCAACCTTATTTTGATCTGCTTACTTTTTTACAAACTCAAAAGTTCTCACAGTAAAGGCAATATGGTATGATTATTAGAAATGTTGCAGGGCCATTCATAATTTGTTTGCTTTCAACAAAAAATAAATAAATGACATACATTACTTTACCAGCCTTTGTGTTATCTCCTAGTGTATGGGAACATTACATAAAAGTTGTTTCTAACATGCAGTAGTAATTTAAATCGGGGTTCTGGCTATTTCGATTAAAAAATAAATAAAATGCATTATATGCCTAAAATGTCGGTCATCAAAATCATTGCATTGAGTCTCAATCATAGTTTGGTATTATTACTAGAGAGCAATGCTCAGATATATGGACACGAAATCCGTACATCGATACCGGTACTGTAAGACCGGTACTCAAGACAACGATTTTTTTGAAGAAATCATCGGAAAGCGTAAAGAAATAAAAATGTGTTTCGTTTTACTTCAGATAAAGTAGCAACATTTCTGGTAAAAAATCAGGAATCATGAAAATCAAGAAAAAAAATAAAAGTAACAGCCTTAAAGTGGCTTTTATTCATTTTTAGGTAATGAAAATTAAAAAATGATTGACCTAATAATTGCAAAGAAAAGCGATGTTTTTTTCAACAACAACGAAAAAATAACAACTAGAATTTTGCCAAACAATTCACATGTAACTTAGTGTCAAATAAGAATTCGGTGGAGGTTAATATCAATATCTCAATCTTTATCGCAAAAATTCATTCCATCGTGCATGTGAAAGAAAAATTCAATTTTTGCCCTTCGTCAATTATTTTTGTTCACCCCTCTTTAAAAAGTAGATACGTGAATTGATGGCTGATTTTTATGAAGATATGTGAAAATTGTACTGAAAGGTATCGGGAATGAAGGCTAAAATCACCACTGACATAAATTTAAGTGAGAGAAACTCATACGTGGAATCCTAGACAATATGCTAAACTGTATTCTTTTGCTTTTCCGGTTTCTCTGATCTGAAACAAAAAAAAAATGCAAGTAAATATTCTCAAAATAGAGTGGGGAATTACAATTTATGATATATATCAATTATCACTCAGAATGAAAAGCAGACGAGAAGGCTATTATTGTATTCCCACGCTAGACTCACGCAAAACGTCGGTTGCGTCAAGTATACGTTGCGTCGGCACGTAAGATGACGCATAATGTAGCTCTGATAGAATTGTCGATAGACATAGAAAGTATAGCTATGGGTTTTATTGTATGAATATAAACCAAGTGAGTCAAAGGAAGTACCTATAAATAACTTACCGCCATTTGAATTGCGACGTATGTTATTTTTAGATTAACTAGAATTTCAAATTTTTATTCTCTAATTATAAATTCCCGATTTCAGGATCGTTGGAAACTCATTTTACGTGATTTTTTTATGATATCCGGTAGCTTGTCCTATTTTCGATTGCTGCGAGATAACAAAACTTTGTGACTTTAAATCTTTGTTAAAAGATTTGTTTTGTCTTGGGAATAATATTTACAAAAATAACTCAAGTCAAAGACATCTGAAGGCGTTTGAATCGATTCAATACAGCTGACATTTAAAAATCTAATATAACGTATCTTTGGCGCTAATCTACTTATAAATGTACACATATACCTGATAATGGTTCTAACGAAACCTTCCAAATATTGTGGCCGAACGGTTTTTTGGTAGTTTTTACTTCTGTTTCACGTCCCAATTTCTAATGATTGAGCTGAATTTTGTATATTCAAAAAATTTAGTCTTTTTCTTGGAAGCATTTTTTTTATTTTGCGTAATTGTAGTATATGTATCACACACACATAAGGTTGGCTATTATAGCGGTAGCCAAAACAGGAAGGTGTAGATAAAAAATCTGTCTCTTGTTTGGATTTTATCAGCCACCAAGTGAACATATGGATCGTTATGTTATATTGTTGTTGTTGTTGATAGTATTTTTCTCGTTGTTGTTTTATTGTGAGAAAATCGATTTTCTATTAAGCACTGGATTGAGTGCTTTAAAAATTTCAAGTTGATGAAAATTGTTGTTAACGCCAGGAGTCTGTCTATAACACTTTAATTTACTTCAAAAGATTTTTGGGGCTCTATGGTATTCATTTTTCACTTCGAAATTTTGTAGGATGAAGTCATCAAAATTGCAAATTGCGCAACGTGTGTCAGTTTCGCGATCGCGTTTCAGCGATCTGGTGGTCAGCGGCGTCGGGAGTTTTTTTTTGATACCGGACTACCGGTACCGGTATTGTAAAAGATTTGATACTACCTCGTTTTTGTCTACGTGTCAATAAAATTGAACATTGGTCTCTTGTTAAAATGAAATTCTCACAAACAGCGCGAAATTCACAAATATGGGGTGATATAATTTAATGGATTTTTATTTCTAGTTTTGTACATTTTTGTTGCTATTGCTTGTTGCACATTTCACCTGGGTTTGGGTGTCTGGGCACTAATGAATATGAGTGATTGAACCACAGCAAGTGTATAATGTCGCAAAATATCATACAATATTTTTAATACTTTGACCAACTATAGGACACAGAACGCCTAAAGCAATTTCCTACTCTATTTGTATTTTCAATAATTATTCAAAAATTTTAGTTTGTTTATACAGAATGTTAAGAGTATGTGCTGCAGTATTTCTAGATTGACTTTGCAACGCAAGAAAAACGAATACCAAATCAAAAATATACTTATAAATGAAAAATCTCATCGACCTTATAGTTTTCTATTTAATCCAGATATTTCTAAAAAGCTCCATTCATCTATTTTTAAATTGGAAATAATAAGGGGTTATATTAATATTGTGGATTATTTTGGTATCACGAATGCTCGCGAATGAGAAATACTTTTGCTCTTCCTACTTCACCGGGTGCTTTCCTTGTTACTAGGAAAGCTATTTTTGAGGGATTTTCGTTCAAGTGAGTAGTGCATGTGTTTGTCAAAATCATTGGATAAAAAGTTGCCAGTAGATAAATATGGCAATGAAAATTATCCATCAGAACGGGTTTCCAGTGAAAAAAAATTCCCCGACGATCGTGATTTCGTTTCGACCATATACTGCAGACTAAACACTTATTTATGAGTATACATATGAGTAATGTATAATTCCGGTGTTTTCTAATAATATATAAAGTAATAAAATGAAACATTCCTCAAACCCACGTAACAAACGTGAGTGGAGTAGGAATATTGTAACTCTATTTTACCAGCGGTTATGGCTGTCGTCCAAGGTTTCAAGGTTCCAAGTTTTCCATCTTATGGAATTTGTATTTCCCTATTTTTAATATCAGTTTCGAAATCGTTATTCTACTCGATTATTATATAGTGCGCTTAGTCTATATTTAAAAGGAATTGAAGAGCAATATCGAACATCTATAACCCATCAATTCTTTGAAATGGTCAGATAAGAAGGATGCCATGCGCTGGAACCGTTAACTACTTGATGATTGTGATTTCATTCTTACAAAATTGAATTTCGTATGCAAGTATTTATAAGAACTTATTTACAGTACCCTGGTTTTTGTAGATGTATGAAACGTTTAAAACAAGTTTACCTTTTGATGAATTTTTGTTGTAAGCAATTCACTTTAGTGTTATTTTACTAAAATATACCTTGAATCTCTGGTGTCGCATCGACATAGGTGCAACTGGAAACGAGGCAAAAATTTGGATATAAATTATACTTTTATGAAAACTTTTCCATGGGGAAAAGACAGGAAATTCATACAAATATCGTTTGCTCTAAAAAATTTTCGAAATAACATTATTGTAATATTGATTATCATTAGGTTAGGAGCATATTCACGATCATTGTAAAACGAGTCGGCAGGTATCAGATATGTCAAGCAGGTCGTCAGTTAGTGTAATATTTGAACATCAGAAAATAATTAAATATACTCTGGTAAACAAATGTCTCACTAAATTGATTACATAATCAGGTAAATTAGATCAGTTATCGTTCTTTTGTGTATCATTATTTTTAATTACAAAATGCACCCAGCTGATCGTAAAATAATTTAAAATTGCGTGTCACGGCGTAGAACAATACGTAGCACGCGTCGGCATGTTATGACCAACCGGCTTAAATATGCGTAAGTATACAACTACCCTACGTAACCATATGTTGAATAGAATCTGGAAAGTTTCCCTGTCAGCAACTCCCGACAAATATTTTCTTTGTCCGCCTGTCTGTCAGTTTGGCACAAATTGAATCATCGTTTTATCACAATGTATAGGTACTGCTTAAATTTTTTTACGACACAATAAACTAATTTTCACATATTGGAATCAATTTGATAATAAAATAAGCAATAAACCGATAAGATTTTGTATAATTTTTATTTTATGTTTGTACGTGTTTTACCTGGGAGATAGTTTATAGAGGATAGTTGTTTTTGGTCGTTGCTGATTTCTTGCCGAACACTGCGGTCAGGAAATATCGTTTTTTTGCAATTTTTTTTCAATATTTTGATATATATCAATTTTAAACAAAGAGGTGTGTTCACTATGTACAATATATTACTTTTCATGGTAACATTATTGAGAGAAGTGAAAAAATAAACCATGAAAAATCACGCAATTACTAAGAAAATTAATTTTAACTAATGCATAATGCATGACATAACTGTGGGAGCATGCTATGACCAGCCAGCGTTCTAACTCAGCACGCATATACGTAACGATTTCTGATTAAAAAATCGGGATATTTCCCCTATTGATATTACCCGACATAATATTCCCTTTGTCTGTCTTCTACGGTAGATTAATATGTACGTAAATTGCAATGTTGTCATTACTTTCGACTCTTTTCACATGGACTGATTTTGAGGTTCGTGAAAGACATATATATATATATTTCTTTCGTATAAAAATAAAACTCTATGCCTTGTTCCTATGGCCGTTTATGCTATAACTATCCCAATTCATTATTGAGTAAAATATTTTCAATCGACTAGACTAGACAAGACTCGAATTATGAGGGACTGATGCTTCCAGCCTTTATGTAAATCACTCACTGTTTCAGCCCAAAGTTAAATTTAGTTTCTTCCGGGCATTAGATTTCATCCGAGAAAAGGAAAAAATTCAAAAACGAACGAAAATGAGAAAACAACAAATGGTCAGTCTCTGTAACGGAATGAGGAAACAAAATGTATTTTGCGAACAATTTAATAGTGAACTTTACAAAGAAATGAGGTGCCATAAAAGAGATACAGCCCGCGATTGCTTGATGGGCCATTTCCTACTCTATTCCTCACTTTTGTCTCAAACTTGTTTTAAATTATATCCTGTAAATGGAACAATCCCTGGAGCGAATTCCATTTTCGCATTTCCATGAATGCCTAAACCCAGTCCAAACACCCTGAAAAGGAGATCAACATTCAACTCAACGACAATACGATGGAATGAATATTCTTTTATGTTTTGGTTGCAAATAATCTAAGCTGGACGAAGAATAATGAAATTTTTTTAGAAGAAAAGAACAAACTAAATAAATGAAAGAACATTTTGTTCAAATAAATGAAAATGCATGTCATATTATCCTGTTAAATCTTTCAACAATCGTCGCTTTTAACGACATCAGCGAGTTCGGTGATTTCGGCGTTTTCTATATCTACGTCTTCTTCTACGAGGCTTCTTTATGTTAATGTCAAATGTTTTAGGTATGAAACAACCGCAGCCGGCAATTACGGTTTCTTTTACTGTCTCGTTGTTTTTCATCACTTTGACTTGATAGGGAATTGGCCCGCTGATGACGCTGTTGTCTTCTTCAAGAGTTGCCACATTAATGCATCCCCGGCAAAGACATCGGCGAGTAACTAACTGTTTAGGAATTCTGAAATAAACCATGAAAATAAATGAATAGAAACAAAAACCCAAGTCTGTGTGAAAATTTGACCTGACGCTGCGTTGAAAGACGATGTTTGACAAATGAAAACCAGGCCCCCTGACTTTTATTGCCATTGGAATATTTAGCATCACATTTAAAGTCTGATCAAAGAAAATATTATATTTTATCGAATTTCATTGTTTTCAATAATTCACAAACCTGTTCGCATCAAAAGTAATGTATCTCTCATACGGCGACGTACTACGAAGGCCCCATGGTAGAGATGTATTTTTGTAATGTTCCTTAGTAAATTTGCACTTCTTTCTTCTATTTGATTGCCGCTGTTCTCTTGATATTTGCGCACCGCCGGTATCCGAAACGTCCACTGTCTCTTAATTCTTAATAAATTTATTGTTCGAAAGCATCTTCTCTGACCATTTGATGTAGGGATTTGAAAGCACAAGTTCGCACTGTCTTCTGTAAAGAGATGACAGATAAAGTGCAATTGGAACAAAATTTGCTACCTTTTGAATCGAACATTTGTGATTTTATACGTTTATACATGGTACAAACTAGCAGGTGTTACATCATAATTTTTGTTTTAGTACTCAACATCGGCACTACTGTAATGAGCCTAATTTTGTATATTAGTTCAGTGTCATAATTCATACGACGGCGTCTGACAGCAGCATTGTTTGACGAATGTTTTATGCCCAGAAAAGTGGTGAGCAAAAAACTCGTTCCCGTGA
This sequence comes from Styela clava, assembly GCF_013122585.1. NCBI lineage: Eukaryota > Metazoa > Chordata > Ascidiacea > Stolidobranchia > Styelidae > Styela > Styela clava. Next base: position 7,573,618 of record NW_024102839.1, read on the forward strand.
TGTCATCTAACTAAATCGGGGTTGAACGCAGATATTATACCACTGAATTCAAAGTGTCCGTGCAATAACAGTTATTAAACGTTCATGATAATAGACTATTTATGCTCTCTTATAATAAATTAATACCTTCGGTCAGCTCTCTTGAAGGCTTGGCATTCGGGATGAGATTCGACCCCTTTTCGTTTGATCTTCTTTCTTCCATTTGGATTCACTTTTAATGATGAGCAAATGGCAGCGATCGCAAGTATGATAAAAACCATACGCATTATTATAATCTTCATGAAAACTTCCAAATATATAAAAATTCCTTTCGACAATGTTTACGGATTCTGGCAGTTTATATATAATGTTGATATGTAGACTTCGGCGGATGTATATATACGTTATCAGCAATAAGAATTCGTTTATTACGTTCATGAGAAAATTTCCAAATAATTTAGTGATTATTCATGAATAAACCCCCAAAAATCAGGAATTTTGTTTTCCTTTATGCCAGTATGTTTACCCGTCCGATTCTACCTTCGGCGTATTTTTGTGGTTGCGTTGCGTCTATTGTTTCTGGAGCATCCACGGTCACCAATGGTCAAAAAATCACCAACATGGGAATATGACCAGCTAGGAAAGTCATATTATTTCAGTGTTATGATTTTTAATTTTGAAAAGCCACATGAATTTCTTTCGATAATGATAGAAAATACATACCTATATGTACTTTCACGTTTTTATGTTATTTGAATCGAAAACCGATTTGAATTTTCTAGAGTCATGAATATTCAGAATCAAACTTTCGAGCTCAGATTTGTCGATTGAATATTTCAGATCTTTGAACGTTTGAAGCCGAAAACGTTTCTTAAGACAACTTAAATACCAGCCCAGTTTCGATTTACGTTAGAATTCGAGCGTCGCTAAAGTTAGCAATTTTTATTTTCACCGAATGTGAAACTTGCTTTTGATTGTCATTGCTCAACTGTTTAATATCAACGGGTAGTTTTGATACCGCACAACGTAACTGGCTTGTCAAATTGTCGTTCGTCAGCTTACTCCTATATGCTTCGACTTCATAATTTTCAATTTCGAAAAGAAAGATTCGCACAAATATGTTGTTCCGATTGCAACACGCATTGCCATTTGTTTCAGGATGGAAAACTTATCTTTATCGATATACTCACTGTAGAATTCAAGTTTTCTATTTCTTTGAAACAAGTGTTTCAGTTCCGTACTTCCGTATTTTAGTTGCATATATTCTGTGACCTCGTCTACCCGAATGTCAAATGGACACATTAAAATTTTAAAGAGACTGTCGAATTTTTGTAAGTAAGTGAATCTCTCTTTAAATGCTTTCAACAACTTCTGTCACATCATATTCTGTGGCGCTCAACAACGCTCTTCTTATGGCGGAGCCACGTGAAATTAAAGCCTCAAAGATTTGATAACATACCAGGAAATTTTGATGTTAAATATGTTTATACATCTGTATTTTAATAAAAACTTCAAGTGGGCCGCACTAAAGAGAAGATGAGATTCCCACTTCATTTCTGTGTAATTTCCAGAATAAGAATTTCCATTCAGAAATAAATCAATAAATCAACCTTTCATATCAATATATATTTATGATATATATATATACAGAGGCTTGTTTGGAATGAAATGCCTAGAATGACAAAGCACACTCTTCAAGGTCAATACCATATTTATAATACGAGACATCAAATAAACATTTATTGACATGAATGAATTACATAAGATAAAAATTTGTGGCTGCTTACTAAAATGCCATAGACAAGAAAATGTTAAAAATAAATCAAAGCTGATTTGATAAACTGCGTCAGGTATTGTTGTTTTGGGTTGTGGGCAGAAGTTTGCATGTCCATCAAAATAATTTTAAGGCTTAAACGATCCTTCAAATAAGAGGCCTCCTTTTAGTTGAATTGAGCTATCAGAACAGGTTAGTTGGAAAAACTCGATCCGTAGTTTTCTTCTATTTCCTGCTTTGGGACCGACCCATCACCGTGAATTCTGCAGTAACCACCAATTACACATCCGCTAGTGTTTAAAAGCACATGTATGCTAATTCTTATATAGTCTTTATATACCGTCAATACAACAAAAGAACTGGTTACAGAATCAGAAAAAAAAACATATAAATTATAAAATCTAGATAATTCGAGACAAAAATAGCTATATCACTGGAAAATAAGTTGCAGCAAAAGGTCCGGCACAGAGACCGACTATATCTTGACCTCGGTTCGTTATGTTTACTGCAATTCCTAATAATGCAACGATATTATATGAAGATATTGGTATGTATATAAAACGCAGAAGCGTTTGCAAAATGCACTGTCCATTAGAACCAGCATACGGTGAAAAATAAGTACACAGAATGTATAATTGCCTATGCCCTAATAATGCAAAATTACGCGCCGAGTTCTCAGTACCACGTCATCAACGAGACATACTAATTTGATTGACTTTTGAAAATTCGAGTCTCGCAAATCAAGTCCACTTTATGCAAACGGTAAACGCCAAGAATCTTGAAAAATTATATAGAATCAAATTTGCCACAAAAATATTTGCGTGATAACCCACTTTTAAAAATCAATTGGTGTAGCACAGTTTCCGATTGTTTTCGTCAGCTTGACGTGTTATTTAAGCCGTAATAATCTTTATTTCGGTGTTTATTTTCCCTAAATAAGAAATTTTCCTCGACATATGTTTCGTGCCGCGAAGACGATGATAAATACATTTTTCGTTCTCGCGTAGAACCATGGTACCTATGAGGAAAACAAGTTTTTATTAAATAATCCTAAGCGACGAGATGCTGAAAATAGAATAAAGAAGTGAATCCGCAACTAAAAATTTCCTTATTGAAAAAGCGAAATTATAAAATATTAAAAATCAAACGAAAAAGGCCATGAGTTTTGTTTTGGGATAGACGAGAAAGATTAAAAACACTTTCTTAAACTATGCAAACCTCAAAAAATTCCTTGTGCCTGTGGCACACCTGTAGTGTTCTAAAACTACGAACTTTAAAAATAAATTTTACTTCGTGGGAATCGCAAACTTGGGAATTTCTCTAACATTGATTTCTTAAATTAATCGAGTGGCAGCATTTCGACGGCGCGGAGTAAGGGTTGCAGGGACAGCTCATATTGGTCTAATTTGCAAGAATATGAATCAAAACAAAATGTAATCGGGCAGTTTACAACACATTTTTATGTCCGCGGATTGCTGTGGTATTTTGGAGTAGTGGTGCTTTTATTTTATCGACGCAATCGCAAATTAATTTATCACAATTAAATAAATAAAGCTACCATCTTAAATATGTATATCGGTCATAGATTGAATATTTTATTCAACCATTACATATTGAAAAAGTCGGGTCCTTTAAGGAGTGGCGTAATCTCAACTACTGACTCAGGATCCGTACCGCGGGGATTCCGAGGAGATAAATATGTAATTTTGATTTACTAATAAACTCTACATGTATTTTCCTTGTAGTAAATTAAATTATACTTTCTGGGATTTTATACCAGATCTTTCTAACGACGATAACGAATTCGCATGAGCGCAATATATGTCAAAACTAAATATAATCGGGCAGTTGATTGTTACTGATTGATTGAATATTACTTATCGATTTTAATCGGTAAGTATGTTGATAGGTATTTGTCTGTCTGTATGTTTGTTAGATGCTCGCTATATCTCACAAAAGCGAGATTAAATCTGCTCCAGATTTTGCATGTGCATTCATCATATCTCGGACCAGAAGTATATTGATTTTGGGCGAATTATGTCATATGATTAGCGAGTTATTAATTAATTAGTGATGGGATACAAGGTGTCACTATGGAGTAATAGCGCTGTTTTGGGGGATCCCTAACTTTCGATCGATAAGTCTTCGGTCTCTGACCGATATTCTCATTTTATTATCACATTATTATATATTATATCCTTGAATTGGCGTGGTATTTTAGATCAGTAATGAGTTCAATTTGTCGTCAGTCGACGCAACCGTAAGTTACCTTGGACACAAATGGATTAAAATAGAGAGACATTCTGAAAGCCGGCATTTTTAACAAACGCGGGGACCGTTTCAGGAGTCGTTTCATGGGAATTTCCGATTCCATTTTGTGACCTCTCGCGCGACTGCTGTTTCCGATAGCAACCTGTTTCAACAATCAACTCAAGGACAATATCCTCGAATGTATATTCTGTATGTTTCCGTGGGAAATTATCTAAACTGGACGCAAATGAATGAAATTTTATTACAAGGAGAGAACAAAATAAAAAAATACATTTCGTTTAAATAAATGAAAATTCATATTATTAAACTATCGTGTAAAATGTTTCAACAAGTATCGCTGTCAACAACATCAACCGGTTCGGCGATTTCGGCGCTTTCTATTTCTAGGTCTCCCTCTAGGACGATTCTTTATGTTGAATGTTTTGGGTATAAAACAGCTGCAACCAACATATACAGTCTCTCGTACTTTCGCTTTGTTTCTCATCACTTCGACTGGAACTTGAACTCGCTGACTAACGACGTTGTTGTCTTCTTCAAGAGTTGCCACATTAATGCATCCCCGGCAAAGACATCGGTGACTAATTATCCGAACAGGAATTCTGAAATAAGCCACGGATAGGAATAAATAAAAACGAAAATCAAATAATTGCATGAAATTAATACTGCAACATGCTATCCGCACCAGTCCGTGTTATATATATATGACTGTCTTCCAGTGATGCAGTTACTTGTCCCGCCAAAGTATGCATAAATGGGTGGGCACTTTTTTGATTAATTTTTTTACCGTTGCAGTTTGCTGGATTGCGTTATCTCTAAATTTTTAATATTGTATGCAAATACCGAAGCAAGACTTGAGACGTATGATTTGTCGAAAAATAGTCACAGATGGAAATTAGGCCCAACTGACTTTTGAAATCATTAAAATATTTAAAGATACATCTCTTCTAAACGTATCGGGGGAATTTTAATGTTATTAATATTTCACCAACCTATTCGCATCAAAAGTAATGTAACTCTCATACGGTGACGTACTACGCAGTCCCTTTGGTAGAGATGTATTTTTGTAATGCTCCATGGAAAATTTGCATTTCTTTATCTTTTGTGCTCGTCGCTTTATTCTTGTTATTCGCGCACCGTCGTTATCCGAAACGTCTACTGTCTCTAGATTTTCGATATATTTATCGTCCGAAAGCATCTTCTCTGACCATTCGATGTAGGGATTTGAGAACACAAGTTCGCACTGTCTTCTGTAAAGTAATGACATTGCGACAAAATTGTTAAATTTTGAATAGAACATGTGTGGTTTTATAGGTTTATACATGGTACAAAATAGCAAGTGTTATATCGTGATTTTTGTTTTAGTTAGACATAAATATTATACTACTGAACACCGAGTGTCTGTACAATAACATTATTGAACTTCACGATAATAGACCATTTATGCTCTTATATTATAAGTTCTTACCTTTCGTTAGTTTTTTTGAAAGTTTGGCATTCGGGATGAGATTCGGCACCTTTTCTTTTGATCTTCCTCCTTCCATTTGGCTTCACTTTCAGTGATGAGCATATGGCGGTGATTGCAAGTATGATAAAAACCATACGCATTATTATGGTCTTCATGAAAACTTCTAAATATACAAAAATTCTTCTCAACAAAGTTTACTGATTCTGGAAGTTTATAATGTTGGTATGTCGACTTCGGGACGTGTATATATACGTTATAACAATAATATAAATTCAGTTACATTCATGAAAAAATTTCTAAAATTTTCAAATTATTCAGCGAATATTCGTGAATAATCCCCCAAAAAATCGAAACTTTCATCATCACTTATGCCAGTATGTTTGACAGCCCGATTCTATCTTCGACGTGTTTTTGTGGTTGCGTACACATATTGTTTCTGGAGCATCCACAGTGACAAATGGTCAAGAAATCACCAGCATGAGATTATGACTAGTAAGGAAGGTCATAGTATTTCAGTGTTGTGTTTTTTAGTTTTGTAAATCCATCTGCACTTCTTGCGATAATGATAGAAATCTGTACTTTCGCTCTTTTATGTTATTGGAGTCGAAAACCGATTTAAATTTTGATTCAGAGTCGAACATCCGAGCTTAGATTTGTTGAATTAGGAGTTTCTTATCTTTAAATGTTGAAGCCGAAAACGTTTTTTGAAAGACAATGCTTGTTAAGTTGCAATTGCAATCTGGGCTCGAGACATAATTGAATATTTGGAAATGAAGTTCAGATCCGAAGTCCTACTTGAAATTTTGTCAAGAATCGGAGCGCGAGTTTCAACATGAAGCTGGTATCGTGGTATGATATGTAATTTCATTTATGCTCGAGAGTCGGAAATTGAATTTATTATAGAACTGGCATGATCTGTAATTCAAAATGACACTGCATACTGGTTACAAACGAGTCGCAAATTGTTTGTCGTATTCCTTCTGTGGATGGCAGATATTGTAGTAACCGGATACAAAAATTTCTGTAGATTGGCAACTTTCTATAATAATGCGAGCCAGAAGTTGGTAGTGAGACGAGTTTCACTATAATAAATTCTCTATCACTCTCATCTACCTTACACACTTTCTAATTTTCAGGCAGGCCTGAACAAAACTGATACAATTATTCCATCCATCCAATGATTCCATGTTCTATAAGACATCACGTAGATGCGAACATTGTTTTGCAGATCGACTGCCAGCTCAAGCACGTTCGCAATCGTTATTTTGTATATATATGAACATTTTTTCCTAGATCTACCGAATGATTTTTGCTGCTGAACATATAAATATTCTGCGTTCTTTCCAAGTTCTTCTTGATCAAAATTTATGACATATTCGTTTTTTTGCCAAATAGTGACTGATTTACACCAGATATAACATTTCAGCCACACAGGAAAATAGGGGTTTTCGCAATGAACTGACAACACCGAAATTTCCAATGGTCAAAATGTGACTTATTTTTTATAAGTTCAAAATAATAGCCTTTTCAACCTAGTGTATTCTTTCACCTTTAAAGTCGATTGGTGCAGTAGTTTCTTTCCGTTTTCGGCGCAGCACCATATATAGACCAACATTAAGCAGAAATAGTCTGTGTCAACCACGGGAACCGTATCGTGTTTGCTCATCCGGCGTCTGCAATCGTTAACTGCAGTGTCTCCGTTTAATTGGCAGAACTGAATTCTTCTTACAAAAAAAAAAAATTCGTTCCTATTTTAATAGTCTATCCTTCGATGACAAAAATTAATGATAGTTAATCGTCTTTATGTTGAACATAACCACGCAATCGAATACAACAGTTCAGTGCATGAAAAAAAGCGAATCATCGGTGGATATACATTTATTTATATGGACCCTTAGTTTGTTTGAACTTTCACAAAACTCTTCAAATTAGCTATGTTTATTTTTGAGAAAATATCAAGTATTTTGCCTTCAATATCAAGTATGCCCTTAATACAGCGATACAATAATTCTTTATACCTTTCAGTCCCTGATGAATTGTTTTTTCAAATATTGAATATATACCAGTGAATAGTCAAAATTAGTCTATTTCCTACTTCTTATTTTCACTTCTATTGTGTCGTTCTGATCTGCGTAACTCTTATTAGCGGACACAAAAAATTAAATTCATAATTATATATTTTAAAGAATCTAAGCAATGACAGAAAGCATTATTTTAACGAGACATCGACTTATTTTGTTTTGTATTTTTGTTTCCTGATTCTCAATTGTTATCAAACATAAATCGCAATGAGACTTGGTATCAAGTTCCCTGCACACTACAAACATCCATGAAATAAATATCATCTGTTTTCACCACCTGAACTTCCATTTTGGTTATGTATCAAACCTACTGTCAACAATCTAGCTTCTAGATAAACACACTGTTATTTGTAGATCTATAAAAGCAGATGATACTGACCAAATATTTAAACCTTGATTGCCTCTCCAAAGGCAAACAGAGGTTCGTACGAAGACATGGCTTACTACTTAACACTTGACCAATTTTTTGCAAATAATTCCTGGATGCTGGAATAATTAGTCGTAGTGCTGAGAACAAATTTCCGGTTGATATACCGAATTGGGCGGAGTTGTTGATATTTCAGATACCGTATAATCACAGAATATCTATTTGATTCATTTTTCATGTTTTCACATTGTTCAATTTCTGAAAGTCATTGAATTATAAAAAAAAAAGTATTCTTATCTGTAGTGCTGATATAATTGTTCTCATTAGCTAGGAAATCGAAGGTCAGAAATTCCTATAGCTTATATATGCATGCTCGATATATACATTATATGTTTAGATCTGACTACGTATAAACAGATGATCTACCCAGTGACAGAGACCCAGTCTCTTCGTGGACTTTGATTCTAATTTTAAAACTGGATTTAATGTTATTGCATTTGCAAATACAGACCCCTGTTTATACGCCAGTAAGTGGAGTTTTCCATTGTTTTGATAACACTTCACTTCTGCAAACAATCTGATAAGAAGCTTGCTCGGCCGTCTCTCGCCAAATTTTGTATCTTTTCTATTATGATTGTTAAGGATTAATAAAGTATGAAGGATCAGAGTCATCTCATTCAAAAATAAAAGTGCCACTGCTCTGTTGTGATGGTTTTCTGTTGACTTGGAATTAGTGATTTGATAACCCGAAGAGCAAATGCACATTCAGTCTTTTTATCAATGATAAAGTCGTCGCTCATTACATCAGAACATCGACGTATTTTTCCAGATACCGATGGCAATTTTGAAACTATCATTAAATCAATTCGCTAAACTACCTATTTCATTTCAGCAAAATTTTATCTACCAGACCCAGAGTTTGGCGAAAGCTTATTTTTTTTTCTGTGTTTAATCCATAATCATCAAAAATATCATGGTTGTTCCTGTTGAAACGTTCTGTCCCATAGTTAAATTAACAGAAAATAAATACGACTGGATTTATTTGAATTTACAAAACTTTATTATTTTTAAAAAGTTATTGCAATTGTGCTGCTGTTACCATCACGAAAAAAATATCTTCGATTTGAAATTAACTGACTTCGAAATCGTTTTACTGCACATTTGTAATTACACTAGGTTGTGTTCAAGGAAAGTCTTTTGCTATGTCCATTTCTGTAGTCGTGCCAGTCTTGCGATAATCATTTATTTTGATAAACGCAGTAGATTCATCTTTGGGTAAATGAATTGATTCCTTATCCAAAATTTCATACTAATACTTAATTGCATATATTATTCCCATTCTTTATAACACAAGCGTTCCAAGTATATTTAATTGAGCTAACTTGACTGTCTGTTCCGACGAATAATCTGGCATCAGTGAGTTCTCCCGCAGGACGCTCTCTCTTCTTTCTGTGTTTTTAGTGATCGCACATCCCCTCTGCTCTGGACTTTTATTATTTGTAGGTTATATTTTTTATGTTTGTTTTATTTATTTAGCTAATATTAGAAGTGATGGTAATTTAAATAGGTCAAATTTTGTGTAACTGCCGGAATAAACTGGCCTACTGATGTCCATTACTGCAATCAACGTCCAAGCAACAGAGGTTGGATGGTTAATTCGGGATCGAGCTTTTTCAGGTTTCTGGTATCACCCGTACATTAACACACAATATCACTCCATTTAAAGTCAGGTGTTAGCACCGCACCAGTTATTATTTACATCATGAATCTTAATATCAAAGTATATAGTTGATTTCAACATCTCCAAGGGTTTGATTTGGAATGAATATATACCGTCAGTGCCTCGATTTGCATCTCGTGCTCGCTGTTATTTGTCCCACAGATGCATACTTCACTTTTACAAATTACTGGCACGTCCACGCATGGCTTATTGTTGTTGTCTCATTTAGGTAGCGCTGCCATGGTCGTCTCGATTTTTTATACCAAATTTCAATAAACAGCATCTAATATTCTGATTGGCGTCTCTTTTCAGGCAAAGGAATGTAGTGTTTCTGTGCAAATGTTACATATACTAAAACGGACTGTGTCCCTTATACGGACTTTTTTCTTTCAATAATGTTTTCAGTTGCCAATCTGTTAATGTATCTACCAGCAGTGCAATTTTTCGTAGCTTGAAACGTTTTTTAGACCCTCAAGACCAGGGATGGACAAACTACGACCATTGGACAGAATCCGGCCTATTGAGAAATTCAATCTGGCCCGCCCGATGATGCCACAACGAAAACTAAAACCAAATTGTGATGTTTTAGCTAAAAAATAGCTCAAAAAATTTGTTGGGATTGCGATGAAACTTTGTTTTATCACGGGGCTTATTGTTTATTGTTTGCTTACTGTTTGTGCAGATGAAAGTAGTATTATAACAATATTATATTTAAACAATACAATCGAGTTGATTGATTTGTTTTTTGTTATCTTGATTCATATATTTCTGCTTTTTACAAATTTAAGCAGGTAACCCAAATGATTCCTAATGTATGTATGCCTCGATATAAGCAAACTACACTTCCTAAATTAGGCATAAACTATAAAAAAAAAAACGATTCAAATGTCATGTTCTCTAGATATTGTATCAGATTTTGGCTTTCAATTGTTGGAGTAACCTATATAGGCGAAAAACAACAACCAGACTATAATGATAAAAAGAGGCGATTTGACTGCATGGCCATGGCTAGTTGTCGTTTGACTTGTTGTAGCAACCAGACATTCTTTCGCTGGAGGAATGTATGGAGTTGTTATATTGGCTGGAACTAACGCAGATACGACCTGAAATGCATATGCCAAATGTTCTTAAATAATCACATGCAACACACTTTTCTACCAAAATGTTCTTGAAAAAAAGATTTTGCTCATTTTCCAAATTTTGTGACGCATTTAGTATATATACAATGGAAATAATTGGAAATTTAGAATGTAGCATTTGTAAGTGATTCAAAAAAAACAAAAAAACATCGAAACTTACTATTTGACTCCGGTTTGCTGGAATACACAACGCCAGGTGCTGTGCTGAATTGTAAAAACTTTCAAAGTTTGTGATGTTTTCCTGATTCCAGTCGAGCTGTAATAAAAGATTTCTGTGACAAATGAAAATATTTCATAAAGTACTCATATTCTAGTTAGTTATATATCACCTCGCTCATATATTCTGAAAGCGTCTTTCCGGCAACCTCTTCTGGACCAGTCAAAATGAAATGAGAAAGATGATCTCCGGCGGTGTTGTTTATTCTGTAGGATATATAGGGCATTATGAGTAGTGCAGTTTTATGTATTTTGTTGCGTCTGAAGTTGCCGCAAACCCAAGCCGGCTGACTTTTTAGCTGCCACAAACCAATGGCGTGAGGCGGGCTAACACGGCAGAAAATTAAAAATCTTGTTGGGTAAAATGCGACAAACCAGGGCACATAGGCTTTAATCAAAGTACTGCCCTTGACGGTGACAAACTTTGGGTAGGTTTTTCATGTGGATACAGTTCTGATGGATTTCGGGTTAGGTTTCAGGTTTATGTACGGTAGATATTATTGCGCATGATAAACAGAAATCTGGTACATGACTTTGTGAATATAGCGCCATAAAACCATGGAGACGCCGCGGCTCGTTCGTGGCAAGAGCCGCCTTGATGTGGTGAGAATTGCGCCTCTATGAAGAAGTGACTACTGTACTGTATTCTTGAAAAACAAACATTGTAATATACGAAAAAAATGATCTTACTGCTGTATCTGTTTAGCATTAATTCCGAGGTATGGCCACGAAACGTATTGACTGACAGTTGATTGACAGGACGTTAAATCAAACTTTGGATAGTACGAAACAAACCCCATACACATCTCCTCCATAGTACCATATCCTCCCTAAAAATAAAACTATATTTCAGCATAAAAAAATATTTAGAAATTCTAGTTTTTGACAACCCACTTAAATATCGATCGTCAATGTAAATTAGATAGAGTGTCGTTAAACATTGTTGGGTTCGTAAATTGTAAAGAGGTGAACGGATGCAAAAGATTTAAGAAGAGATTGCAATAAAACATTTGTTCTCTATGTTGGGGCAGTGGTATATATGAAAAATAATCATCGTAAATGGCTGTCGTATGAAATAACAAACCTCTGTCATTACAGTTCGAGACTTAGTGCTATAATCACACTCCATTTGAAAATAGTCAGTATTTTTCATGATAACTCCTGGATTGAAGAATCGTGCCTCTTGATAATTGAAATCATAATTCTCATCATTGCCTAAGTACGGAAGTTCAACGCCACCTCTACACAAAAACATTTGCATTGGTTGGCACAAAATTTTCTATGAATTTTATAGATATAGATAGATAGTCAATAAATTTTACTTATTTGATGTGATATCAAGTCGCATTGTATAGTGTGTATAAGAAAGTGCTTTGTTTGGATATGACTATACTTTTTGATCTACACATGAAGAAAAAATTGACACTAACAACCCATTAATTCTATATATATATATTCAAACTCTCTACCTCATGTGTCTCAATCTTAATTTTCTCCCAGCAAGATGAGAATGTAAAACAACACTGAACACAGTAACGTTATCAACACCAGACGCCGCCATTCTCTGAAATAGGAAATATTTTGATCAAATAATTTGGAAATGTCTCTTGATTGAATTAACGTTATTTAATACAATAAATGAATATTAACCCAACGGTAGATTTTTATTGTTAAATCTGGTAACTTACATATGTGACACATTCTTCTGTACAATGACCTATGCTGTTGAAACTTTCGGCTCCAGGAGGAATGAAATGATGAAGACTATTAACAAGAGTTCCAATTTGAATGATGCCAATTTCATATTTCCTTAATGTCGAAGTGTAAGTAAATCTGATTCCAGAACTGTCACGTACTCCTTTAAAGTAAACTTCTGTTACGACTTACGACAAATAAAATTAGAAATTCTCAAGTAAACATATATTAAATTCCACTTTCCTATACAATTTCAGTTATTCATAAATTTTAAAATATATACATTGCCGACTAAAGAATTCACCAGATAGCACATTCGGATTATCGTAGTGTGTTTCCAACTGTACGTACACTGGATCTCCCGGTCCACCCACAGATAAACCAGCTTCCGTTGGGTATATCATTTCCTGAAACGGATCGATTTAAAAAAAATTGTTTTTATAACTTATTTGTGATTAAATATTTTTCAAAGTGAATATAAGAAACGAGGACAAATTGAGTAAAATACCACATGTTGCCCCACTTTTTACAATACTTTCAGGAGGTACAAAAAGTTTTATCACTCAATTACGAAAAAAGACGAATGAAAATGACAATGCATGGTGGGTATGTATAAAATGTGTTTGAAATCGTTGAAAATATATGATGAGTATTTCAGATCTTTAAATCGTTATTTTGCTATTATCAAACTACCCATCGAAAATCACTTAGCAGTATATAATGAATAAGTTTACCTCTGCTCCGACTGCCCATTCAAGAATAATAACCGTGCAAGAGGAAAAAAGAGCCATATTTGATGTGTAACAACGAGCTTCTGTTTCGTTCTAAATTTGTTTTCAAAAAGATTTTTAAGAAGGAACACTACAGTAGAAAAAATTGTAATATGTTATAATATTATCATAACTTATAGATAACTTGGTTTATAGCACGAGTGGGACAAACTAGCATTTGTCACTATCGAAAACGAAAATTGCATGGACATCGTTTGCTTAATGACGAATAATAAAGTAGGCCCACAGTATTTGTTTTATATTGCTTATTGATTACCGGAAAAGGAATTCAAATAAATAAATAAATCACCGTTTGTATGTCTCCACAAGTGTAAACAATCATGTGATGTACGAAAAGTTCATTTCCAGGTTGGATGATCGGTTCCCACTGTAGCGTGAAAGAAAAATTCGTGACGCACAAAAATGTATCAAATTACAGCGATAAAATTAGCAAAATTCACGCAGGCCGTTTCACAAGTAAATCGTGAAAACTCAATGTAAACAATTGTTAATAAAACTTGGGGAAAAGTCCAGAGGAATTAAAGTTATAAAATTTATATGTTCGATTCATTGTGAGATTGAATAATGAGTGGATTTTAACTGTGTATAAAATATATATAGAAAATTGTCATGATAGTTTGTGAAGATAGTGAATTGTTCCGACAAATAATCGGAGATTAATAAGATATTAACATCATATTTACATGCAAAAAGACCCTGCAATGTCAAAATATAGTTAGATGGTGACACGTCAATGTCTAATGTAATGTCTGTAATACCTTAACAATATGCTGTTTCCCACCGAAGTCCGGAAGCCTAAAAAGTTTGCAATTGTAATATGTATCTTCTGATGGAATAGTAAATTCTGTTGCACGGACTTCGAACGTGTTGTATTCAGGCCCTACTGGAAAGCCAGATGGAGTTCCGGAAGATTGCAGAAAATACATGCTTTCAGCTCCTTGAAGTAAAATAATCAGAATCAGTAATTATGAAATTTATAAAAACAAATATTAATCAGAATCATGAGTAGTTTGCTTTTGCGAATACAAATAAACTAAAGATTTAGTTGAATAAGTTGAGTACGATTTATTTTGTTTTTACAACAGAATAATACATAATTTGTTGCTATTATACAGCATTCGCATCACCCAACATTTTTGTCCAAAGTCGCCCCATTTCCGCATGCGTGGTTTTTTATTGTTTTTATGGCATCGCACAATCTTTTGTAATCTATGCCATCCCTAGATCCCCAGCTTCACGTAATTTCATAGAAGAAAGTATAATTATATAGTTTAAAGTATCCGTCCTATTCGTTCAGTAAACCTTCAGTAAATTATTCAAATATATATGGATATTACCTCTTTTGGTTCCATGGTAATCACCTGAAGCAAGATCGTCTCCTGATGGATCAGTGTCGCCATACGCCCAAATTATTTTTTCTGTGTTGGACTATATTTAAAAACAAAACTGTTACTTATATCTATTATAATATTGAAAAACAAGAATTAAAATTTATACCGTGATTTCTCTATCGTAATCACTCTCGCAGGCAGCAATCTGACGTGAAAATTTGTACATTGTCCACCCATTTGATTCTGCACCTCCCAGTACTTCAATATTTTGTTCAGGATCAAGAGGTGGGTAAATGTTAGATGAGCCTCCGTGTCTGTCCTGCAAAAGAGAATGGTGTAAAAACTAATCTATTTCAAGACTGTCTCCAATATTAAAATGATCACAATGATAGATTGTCTTTGTGTCGTTTGAAAAGAGAAAAGAGATAAGAATAGGAGTAAGTGTTTTAGTGAAGCACAAAGTGTCCAATTCAAAAAATGATATATTACCGTCACTGTAGCGATTCCATTTTTTACCCATCCTACTATAATGTCAGATGCTGTCATAGCTCCGTTTGGTGAAAATCCGATCCCAATCCATCCTGTTGTCTGCCCGATTACCTGAAAAATATTAATTAGTAACAAACAAAATTAAACAAAATAACTTTTTGGTCATTTGTGGGCATTCGACAGATTAGTTTCAATTAAAAGAATCACACAAAGATTGAGTTTTAAGGTAAAAGAATACGTATAAATTATATTTATTTATAAACCACATATACATTTCCTGCCAATGAAAAAAAAATTGCGAATTCTGGAATTCAAAACTAACCCTTATAACCTTATTCAGTAAATTTAAAATTAAATTTTATTTTAACGATACTTGCTTCGAAAGTAATATAGATGTCATCAAATTTCCAATACAATAAAATATTCCCAGATCGCAGCGTTGCTGAATGTGGATAACTTTCACTTGGACTCATTTGACATTCTACACTCACCACCGTCAATAACGCAATGCATGTATAAAAGAGCATTAGCTGTACCATTTTTATGCTGCAAGAAATAATATATACATATCGTAAATCAACAGTAGTGAGTAAGTGTACTCTTGAATATTGCATGTAACTGGGGTTATTGATACTTCATAATTTAATCTCGTTATGGTCACCAACCTAGCTATCAACTTGAATAAATATCGGCAGTAAACAGATAGCAAGACACTTGAGCAGTCAAGCATTTGGCCGCAATTGCGTTTTTTTCTCAAATACTGTAGCTTGATGCGTGTATCCGGCTGGTTTGGACAGTCTCTTTCAGAAAAAAAGAACATGTGAAGCATCTGCACAGATTTATTGGTCCCTATCAAAAATACGCAATTACAATCTGCTCTGATTTCCGTTCATGATTGTTTGTGACTCTTCAAGGAAAGCAGTAATTACTAAATCTGCAATTGAATTCTTCGAAATACATCAAAACGGATTCGAAAAAAACGGCATTAAATCGTTTGCTAAATTAACAATTCTGATATCACTTAATACAG
This sequence comes from Styela clava, assembly GCF_013122585.1. Lineage (NCBI taxonomy): Eukaryota > Metazoa > Chordata > Ascidiacea > Stolidobranchia > Styelidae > Styela > Styela clava. The sequence continues at coordinate 7,589,966 of NW_024102839.1, forward strand.
TAGGGTAGTCCAAAAGCTCACTCATTAATTAAATGATAATTACAAACACTTTTTACCTTGTTCATTTTAAATACAAAAATGCGAAATTAAAAATTAAATACAGTAAATACGATACCCTGGGTAGCTGCAGACTTATATGGTGAAAAGTAGAATATTTCTCTATTTAAATATACGATTTTTATGATAAAAATGATTATTTTCACATGATTGTTGCTTTCGTAATTAAAAGTATGCGACAAAGAGGAGAAATTCTCCATACCACAAAGATAGGTTGACCGATAAACTGTACTCGGCAGTGTTGTTCAGCAAACCATACAAATTGATAAAATAATTTAACAATACGGCCTCGACTCGAAGTATCGACTATTCAACTATTTATTATTAACCGATATGAAAAAGTAAATGCAATAACTGTCCTCAAAAATAACCCCGAGGGCTAATACAAAATTTTCAACAAATTTGTTTTATTTTTTGCGTAAAAATTTTTATAACGAAAGGCACCGAAAGTTACACAGCGTAGCCAAATATCATGCGCATAGTCGTGAAAAATATGAGATCATAGTCACGAGATCTTAAATTCACCAACGTCACTAGACGCCAGTAAATGTTAGGTGTTATATTTTTAGACGGAAATAAGGTAACGGTATGTTGTACAAGTCATTCAAGTTTAAAAAGAGCATGGCAAGTATTCTGATATCAAGATCACGTTTGGTCTTGTCTAAACGAGATTCGAAAATTTGGCAAACATTCAATAAGAACAGAGTCATATGCTTATACATTTGAACTATGACACACTTTCGTCTGAACTTCTTGAATATCGCAAATAATTTGTCAATACAATTTTATTTGGAAATATTTCTACCAAACTGAACTAATATTCACTAAATTATTTATATAAACAGTTGGTTTACTGTTCACACATAATTGAGTTAGTTTGATAGACTCAACTTTGTAATTTGCTGATTTCAGAATAATTTTATACCACCTGTTAATGACATAGCAAGGGGAACATGAAAGACTAAAGATGAGAGCGTGTCCCTTATTTAACTTTTCAATAGCATGTTTGTTATATGGAGGCATTGAGACTGGCAAACGATACAATAGGTATAAAAACAGTACGTTTGATAATATTTCTGCAACATTGATAATTTCCGAAAAAATACGCTTTACTTTGTGCCAGTACCTAATCTATTCCATGCATATAGCGAAGAAATAAAAATGTACGAAAAGATATCTAATTTTTATAAACGCATTTCCTCTCCGTCAGTACTATATTGTGCATGCTATTCCTTCTGAAGCTGTGACCCCACGATAATAGGCCATATAGGCCGTATGGGTGCTGCTGTCAATGTTCGCATTGCCCAGCTGAAGATAAACCGTTACGTATACTTTCTTTGGGGTCTCAAATTAGGAATATCGGTTTGCTACCCCATGCCCAGTCACACTCAGCATGAACTAAATTGGGTAGTCTTTGCTGCTTCGGGAGAAATTCTGACCTTTCCATAACATACTATGTAGAGCTGCTTGTTTGGAACCTTGTTATCACCGAGGGTGTTATGTATTCCATAAAAATAATTCGTTCAAACAAGATTTAAAATTACTTCTGAGTCGGTTCATCGCCTTATTTGCGCGCTGTATGCCTTCAGGAGAAAGTTCTCCACGGGTTGGATTCTTTAACATTGTAGTTGTTGCATAGCCAAACACATAAGGCACATATATAAGGAGGCTTTATATATTTTTCAGCAAGCATTTATTACGGATGACTTTTAATCAACTGAAACTACCAGATTAGAAAACAACTACAACATCCTATCACAGAAGCAGAATACTACGACACAACCACACATCATGTCAACACAGTACATATCTCTGAGCGTGGAGGTCATCTAACTAAGTGACCATCGACCTAACATGATGACTTTTCATAACAGTTGTGGACCAATTTGGTTCATTGTTGTGATATTTTCTGTAATGACTATTTGAACATGCACAACATAGAAAATAACTTCTTATAAATTTATGCGCAGATGAAAAATTATAGTAATATAACAATATGATATTATAACAATACAATCAAGTCACGTATTTCTTCTTCATCTTAATTCATATATTTCTGCTTTACAGAAATCTAAGCAATTTTTTATCCGAGTAACCTAAATGTTTCTTAATATATGCATGTATATAAGTAAATTGTATTTTCTTAATTAGGCATAAAATGCGAAAATTATTTTTCTAAAAAATGAATATTTCCGGATGTCATGTTTTTTCAGCCAGAGAATAGCTGAAGAAAAAACAACCATATTAGAATGATAACACGAGACGATTTGACTGCATGGCCATGGCTAGTTGTCGTTTGGCTTGTTGTAGCAACCAGACATTCTTTAGCTGGAGGGATGTATGGAGTTGTTATATTGAACGGACCGAGCTCCGATACGACCTGAAATGCAAGAGCAAAATGGGCCCAAATAACCACATGCAACACACTCCTTTACCAAATAGTTTTAGGAAGAAAAGATTTTGTTTATTTTTCTATATTTATGACGCAATTAGTACATATATATAAGTAGAAAATAAATCAAAATTTAGCAATTTTATTGAACAATGTAACTGACCTGATTTTCTCGTGATCCCAGGGTTTGTAAGTAATTTTGTTAAAATATATACATCGAAACTTACTATTTGACTTCGGTTTTCTGGAAGACACAACGTCCAGTGCGGTGCTGAATTATAAAAACTTTCAAAGTTTGTGATATTTTGCTGATTCCAGTCGAGCTGCAATAAAAGATGTGTGTGACAGAGGAAAATACTTCATAAAGTCCAAATTTTTTAATTAGCTATCTGTCACCTCGCTCATGTATTCCAAAATCGTCTTTCCGGCAACCTCCTCTGGTCCAGTCAAGATGTAATGAGAAAGATGATCTCCGGCAGTGTTGTCTTTTCTGTAATATATAATACGAAAATATCGGTCAGAGACCGAAGACTTATCGATCGAAAGTTAAGGGATCCTCCAAAACAGCGCTCTTACTCCATAGTGACACCTTGTGTCCCATCACTAATTAATTAATAACTCGCTAACTATACGACATAATCCATCCAAAATCAATAGGCTTCTGGTCCGAAATATGATGAATGCACATGCAAAATCTGGAGCAGATTCAATTTCGCTTTCGTGAGATATCGCGTGCATCTAACAGACAAACAGACAAATACCTATCAACATACTTACCGATTAAAATTGATAAGTAATAAGTCATTATGAAGGAAGCAGTGACTATTATTGAAAAAAAAATGGTATATATAAAAAATATAATCTTACTGTTGTATGTGTTTTTCATTAAGTCCGAAGTATGACCACGAAATGTGTTGAGGGACAGATGATTGACAGGCAGTTAAATCAAATTTTGGATAGTATGAAACAAACGCCATACACATCTCCTCCATAGTAGCATATCCTCCCTACAATTAAAAAATAATTCAAAATTCAAGCATAAAAATAAATATTCATAAGTTCTAGTATTCGACAAAGTATAAGGCTACTTCAATATCCATCGTCACTGCAAATGTGATAGAGTGTCGTTAACTAATGTTGGGTTCCTAAATTGTAAATATGAGAACGGATAAAAAAAATATAAGAGTTTGCACTTAACCTTTGTTTTCTATGTTGGGGTATATGGAGAATAGATATATGAAGAATGATTAGCATAAATGGCTGATTCCCAAAATAACAAACCTCCGTCATCACAGTTCGAGACTTAGTGTTATAATCACACTCCATTTGGAAATAGTCAGTATTTTTCATGATAACTCCTGGATTGAAGTATCGTGCTTCTTGATAATTGAAATCGTAATTCTCATCATTGCCTAAGTACGGAAGTTCAACGCCATCTCTACACAAAACGTTTGCATTCATTGGCATGGATTTTTTTATTGATTTCTTATATATTTATATATATATAGTGAATATTATGAAATTCAAAATTTTGGACTTTATCGATGTAATATCAAGTTGCATTAGATATGGTTCAAAAGAGGGTGGTTTCTTCTGAAATGTTCTGATCTACTTTCTTTCTGACACAATGAATAAAGAAAAATCGAAATTAACAACCGCTTGGTACTATAGCCTACTCAATCCCTTTCCAAAATATATGGACTTCGCGAATTAGTCATTAGCAGGGGAATTGGTCTGATTTTTCCAAAAATTCCAACTACTCTACCTCATGTGTCTCAGTCTTAATTTTTTCCCAACAAGATGAGAATGCAGAACAACACTAAACACAGTAACGTTGTTCAGACCAGATGCCGCCATTCTCTAAAAAAAAATCAAATATTTGGATCAATTGATATGGAAAAGTATCTGAATGCATACATGTTTTGTCTTATTTAAAACAATAAAATGAATATTAGCCTAGCGGTAGATTCTTATTGTTAAACTTGGTAACTTACATTTGTGATGCATGCGTCTGTGCAATGCCCCATGCTATTGAAACTTTCGGCGCCCGGAGGAATGAAATGCTGAAGACCATTAGTAAGAGTTCCAATTTGAATGACGCCAATTTCATATTTTCTCAATGTTGAAGTGTAAGTAAATCGGATTCCAGAACTGTCAAGTACTCCTAAAAATAAAACTGCCGTTACCGTTACGACAAATAAAAGTAGAAACTCTAACTAAGTGATTTATGAGCCGTGGTGCAACAAATATATTTCTTAATCTGAAATAACATTAGAAATAATGAAGTATAATCTAAATTTCTAAAATACTCACAAATCTTTTTGAGTGGACTTGGCAATAAAGTACATATCATGCCAATATTATTCAGAATGTTCAGGTAATCATTTCAATATAGTATTCTCCATCGAATAAAGTTTTTTGTCTCGAAAGTAAAATCGTTTTTTAAATGGGATCAAACTTGTTTCGCCCCACTTTGTAGGCAATGCAGAACAGACACAAGTCAAATAGTGAAAATATGTAATTAAAACATTATTACGTTTTTCATTTTTTTTTTCCAGCTCAACTGTCATTTCAAAAGTCTACATATATTATATTGTAAAATTTTGTTTCTGATACTCATTTAATGACAAATAAATTTACCAGAATCCACATTCGGATTATCGTAGTGTGTTTCCAACTGTACGTACTTTGGATCTCCCGGTCCGCCCACAGATAGTCCAGCTTCTTCTGGGTATATCATTTCCTGACAATGGGCCGATTAAAAGTTTTTCTTTGTGGTTGAATATTTTTAAAGTGAATATATGGAAAACAGAGACTAATTGAATTATACACCACATGTTACAACACCTAATATTTTTATGAAAAACAAAGTTTATTACTTATAGTTACGAACTCAAGACAAATAAAAATTACAATATATATCATGGTGCGTATATGTAAAGGGATTAATAAATTAAATTAATATTAAAGATTAATATTGTTGCAACTATAGGAAATGAGAAATGAAATATATATATATGAGTATTTCAGATTTTTAAATCGTTTTTTTTGCTGAGTAAATAAAAAGCGTTCAGCAATCTAACTGCCTGTAGAAAATTACCAAACAGTAAAAATGTTACTTCTGCTCCAACTGCCCATTCGAGAATGATAACCGTGCAAGTGGAAAGAAGAGCCATATTTGATGTGTAACAACGGGTGTTTTGTTCCAATTCTGTTTCGTTCTGAAATTAATTTCGAAAAGATTTGTAAGAAGTATTATTATTATTATAAAATATTATATTCATATCATCCATACAATGGACAAAATTGTATTGGGTTAAATTATTATCATAACTTATAAAATGATTTGTCAATGGTATTGCCCAAGTGGAAAAAATTAGTATCCGTCACTGTTGAAAAGGTAACTGAGGAAAATTGCATAAACACCGTTTGCTTAATAAAGACGATCAAAGTATTGTATCAATATGTTTTATATCGCTTATTGATTCACTTGAAAAGGGAATCTAAAAATTTCAAATGAAGGAATAAATCACCGCCTGTATGTCTCCACAAGTGTAAACAATCATGTGATGTACGTAAAGTTCATTTCCAGTTTGGATGATCGGTTCCCACTGTAGTGTGAAACAAAAAACTCATGACGTACAAAAATGTATCAAACAACAGCGATAAAAGTTGACAAAAATAACGCTTGCCATTCTACAAGTAAATCGTGACAACTCAATATGAACAACTGTTATTAATAAAACTGGGAGAAAAAGTCGCGCAAAGAAAGTTATAAGATTTATAGGTTTGATGCATTGAAAGATTGAACACTGAGTGAACATAAAATATATAAAAAATTGTCAAGATAGTTTGTCTTTTGTAGTTTGTAGTTTGTCGTGCATATTCTGGAAGATAATAACCTCATGTTTAAATTTACATTTCATAAACCAAGGCTTTTGCGATACCAAAGTAGTTAGGTGATAATACGTTAATGTCCAATGTAATGGCTGTAATACCTTAACAACATGTTGTTTCCCACCAAAGTCCGGAAGCTTGAAAAGTTTGCAATTGTAATATGTATCTTCTGATGGGATGGTAAATTCTGATGCACGAACTTCAAATGTGTTATACTCAGGCCCGACTGGAAGTCCGGTTGGAGCTCCGGAAGATTGCAGAAAATACATGCTTTCAACCCCTGAAGTGGAATAATTACATTCAGTATAAGTTGGGAGTTTAACAACAAATATTAATCATGTGTTATTAGCTTTGGTGAATACAAATAAACTCCGGATTTATTCAAGCACCTCTCGCAGAGATTTTTGGATTAGAGGTGTCGATTTTAGTCTACAATAAATTGTAATTGTTTTTTCACAACGGATTTCGCACTAAGTTATTGAATTATTTAGATTATAATGTCATTTGGTGATTTTCGTTACTTCTGCTATATTTATGAATGCTTTTTTTTGGATCCTTGAAATATATGGGCTTATGAAATGTTTGTCTATTTGTGGTTGATGCATTTTTTGTTTTTACGCCCAAAATAATAACGAGAATATAGGTCGGAGACCGAAGACTTATCGATCGAAACTGCGGTTTCGATTCATGACTCTATAGTGACACCGCGTGTCCAATCACTAATTAATTAATACCTCGCTAATTATACGACATAATTTATCCAAAATCGATAGGCTTCTAGTCCGAGATATGATAAATTCACATGCAAAATTTGGCAGATTCAACCACGCCTTTGTGAGATATCGCGTGCATCTAACAGACAGACAGGCAGATAGACAAACAGACAAATACCTATCAACATACCGATCTAAAGATCAATAAGTAATAATGTGTCACTATGACTAAGCATTCGCATTGCCCCACATTTTTGTCCAAAGTCGTCCCATTCTCGCACGCGTATTTTTAATTGTTTTTATGGCATCGCACAATCTTTTGTAATCCATACATCATCCACAATTTGCGGCTTTACGTAATTTCATAGGAGACAATATAGTTTAAATACCGGAATAAATAAACCGATCTGTTCAATTGATCGTGAACCGAAGGGAAAACTGAGACAAAGTTGAAAAATATAACGAGAAAAACATTATGAAGTGCGATTCATTTTAAATCACTTCTTGCGTGAATTATACGCCATATCCGCGCTATCCGTTCTGTAAACATTCAGTCAATTATTCAAGTAAAGAAATCACCTCTTTTGGTTCCATGGTAATCACCTGAGGCAAGATCGTCTCCTGTTGGATCAGTGTCTCCATACGCCCAAATTAATTTTTCCGTGTTTGACTACATTTTAAAACAAAACAACTTGTATCTGTTTCAATTTTGAAAAAAAATATATGAATTAGGATATATACCGTGATTTCTCTATCGTAATTACTCTCGCACGCAGCAATCTGACGTGAAAATTTGTACATTGTCCACCCATTCGATTCTGCACCTCCCAGTACTTCAATATTTTGTTCAGGATCAAGAGGTGGGTAAATGTTAGATGAGCCTCCGTGTCTGTCCTGCAAAAGAGAAGGTGTAAAAACTAATCTACTTCGAAGCTGTCTCTTCCATATGATTTCAATCTCTTACATTACATTCAATGTTCAATTAGGCGCAATGATAGTTAGTCATTTGAAAACAGAATAGAGCTAAGTATACGTGAAACACAAAGAGTACAATTTATAAAAATATATATTACCGTCACTGTAGGGATTCCACTTTTTACCCATCCTACAATAATATCAGATGCTGTCATAGCTCCGTTTGGAGAAAATCCGATTCCAACCCATCCCGTTGTATGTCCAATCACCTGCAAAATAATAATTAGTAACCAACAAAATATGATTCTTGGTCATTATTGTGGATACACAACAGATTGGCTTTAATTAAAAGAATCACACAAAGATTGAGTTTAAGGGTAAATGAGTACTTTTAAAATGAGAGTACTTCAAAAAAGTTTAAATTAATTTCAATGATACTTACTTCGAAAGTAATATAGATGTCATCAAATTTCCAATACAATAAGATATTCCCAGATCGCAGCGTTGCAGAATGTGTATAATTTTCACTTGGACTCATTTGACACTTTACACTCGTCGCCGCCATTAACGCAATGCATATATAAAAAAGCATTATCTGTACTATTTTATGCTACAATGTATAATATATAAATAAACAATAGTAAATGAAAGTTCTTTTGCGTGTAACTGGGGTTATTGATACTTTCTGATTTCATCTCGTTATGGCATTTTCAACCAAGCCACAGCTCGTATATCGGCGGTATAAAAGATATCGTGACAATTGTGCATTCAAGCTTCAGGCCCAGCTGCCTTTTTTCAAATATTGTAGCATGATGCGTGTATACGGCTGCTTTGGAGCGTCGTATTCAGATGAAAGAACAAGTGAAGCATCTGCACAGATTTAATGAACCCTATCTGAATCTCAGCATGTAACAGACGTGAGAAATACGCAATTAGAACCTGTTCTGATTTTCATCTGTATTGTTTGCGACTCTTTCATGGCTAATCACTGAAATTAAAGTTGAATCCTTCGACATACATCATAAGCGAAATTGGAAAAATTGGCATCAATTTGTTAGCTAAATTGGCAAATGCGACACCCTGGGTATCTGCATATGCATACGGTAAAGAAGAATTTTTCTCTATTTATATGTACGATTTTTATGATGAAAATCATATTCTCACATGATTGCTGCTCCAGTAGTTAAAAGCATGCGTCAATGGGAGAAAATCTTCACATCCTACATTGATGTCTTAAGTATCGCTAGATGAAAGTATATGCGGGATAAACTCCTTCAAAAATAACCCTGAGAGTTCCTAAAAAATTCTCAACAAATTTATTTTGCGTAACAATAATGATAACAAAATGCAAATTAAATCGACTGGAGGTTAATTAAGAAGCGTGACCAAATTTCATGCGAACATCAAGCGACATATCCGTGATAAATATGAGATCACGAGATCTTAAATTCACCAACGTAACTAGACGCCAATAAACATTCGGAGCAGGTGATAAGGTAATGGTACGTAGTATATTCAAGTTCATAAAGAGTTCACAAATAAGTATTCTGATATATCACGATCACGTTTGCTTTATTTTTACAAGTGATTCAAAAATTTGTCAATTATTAATTACGATAAGAGTGGTGTGATTGTACATTTGGACTATGACACACTTTCGCCTGAACTTAGATCTAGAAAATCGCGAAAAAAATTTTCAATATAATTTTATTCGAAAATTTTAGAAACAAACTGAAGTAATATTCACCAAATTATTTCTATAAAACATAACTGAATTAGTAAATTCGTTGAGCCCAGAATAAATTTGTACAGCCTGTTGAAGACATAGCAAGGGGAACATAAAAGACTAATAAAGAGTAAGAGTATGTCCCGTGTTTTACTTTGGGATCGCCTGCTAATTATATAGAAGCATTGGGGACTGGCAAACTGTACAGTAGGTTTTAAACACAGTATGTTTGAATAATATTTCAGCAACATTGATAACTCCTAACATTTTTGAAACTAGGGTTAAAATACACTTTATTTTGTGCCAGTATCTAATCTATTCCATATAGCGAGAATGAAATTAGAACATCTTTTAAAGATTGTTGTTCGCGCTAGAAAACTATTAATTTTTTTAATTCAAAAAGTCATTGATGACGTCATCTCTAATAAACATGAAACTCAGACAATGTAATTTGCCAGTCTTATGATGTTATGCTATTTCAACATATTTCATCTAAAACAGTGGTTCTCAACTTTAACTGACTGTGTACCACTTTTGTGTTTTTTACCGTGGCCGCGTACTACCGACAAAACCGCTTTTGTGGCGGGGAACAATGACACAAGAAACGCTCTATGGTCGTATTTTATGTGGCACTACATTCAGTTTAGAGCTCCGTGCAAAGTTTCAACGTACTATTTATATTCAGTAACAACGTAATAATTGCGTGCAAAATCACGAGAGAATTTGCGTCGTCTACCGTCAGAGCTGGAAGGCTTAAATCATCGCCACCACTGAATTATCGAAAAACTCAGACAAATACACCTTGGTCGGCGCTAACCGCTATCCGGAACTGCCTAACCTAATCGTCAAATTGTTTGGCTTCAAAAGTTAAGATTATGCCCATCAGCCAACACATACATTAGGTCAGGGGTCGGCAACCTACGGCTCGTGGGCCGGATCCGCGGGCCCGCGGAGTAATCTAATCCTGCCCGTGACGCTTCAATGAATCATAGTAACAAATCTGCTGTTTTGACGATTACATTCCTTTCGTAACAGAATTTATTGTGAGACACCTGTAGACTAAATTATAATATAACCTAATAAATATGTAATTCACAATTACTCGTTTAACGAGGCTATAATTTAATTATAATTAGACAAATGGCAACAAAATGCAGAAAAGTTGAAAGGGTTCAATGGCGCCGAAAATATTCAAATGGAATTTTTTGCAATGCAATGAGGTAATAAATCTATGTTCTATTCGAAAGATGTGTCACTGTTTGATTTTTATCATAAAAAGTATCTTCCGTTCGGTCTTCAACTTTCTAAAAATATGTGCGGCCCGCCAATGACTATGGAGTAGATGCACGCGATATCTCACGAAGGAGTGGTTGAATTCAAATTTTGCATGTGCATTCATCATATCTCGGACCAGAAGCCTATTGATTTTGGATGATTTATGTCGTATAATTAGCGAGTTATTAATTAATTAGTGATGGGACACGCGGTGTCACTATAGAGTCATGAATCGAAACTGCAGTTTCAATCGATAAGTCTTCGGTCTCCAACCGATTATCTCGTTTTATTACTTATCGATCTTAAGATCGGTAAGTATGTTGATAGGTATTTGTCTGTTTGTTTGTCTGTCTGTTAGATGCACGCGATATCTCACGAAAGCGAGGTTAAATCTGCTCCAAATTTTGCATGTGCATAGCTTGGACCAGGAGCCTATTGATTGTGGATAAATAATTAGCGAATGATGTCGTATAATACGCGAGGTATTAATTAATTCGTGATGGGACACACGGTGTCACTATGGAGTAAGTGCGCTGTTTGGGCGATCTAACTTTCGATATTCTTGTTTTAATCTTGTTTGAATCCCACTTATATAAATACTGAGAATGACAAAATATTAGTTATTGTTACGATCAACCTAATCTATATGTGACCTCAGTAATGCCACGGGTTATTTATTACTGGTTCAATTATGACATAACTCACATTGGGTCCGATTGAGTCATGCGTCTAAGTCATTTCTAATACTCTCATAAACATAGACTTATGAAGCATTGCTGAGCTGGAAAGATGGAGTTTAAAATAGTAACACTGCAAAATGACCTCCACCTCAAAGCATATCATGCTGTGCCAAACTTTTGACGCCTAGTTGACAAAGAAAAGTGCAGTGGTGTATGAATAGCAGCTTCGGAAGTTGCAAGCTTGTTTGGTTCAACCCATCATGTTGAATCAGTCTTTTTTGTCACGAATTCATCAAGAACAAACACAGAACACGCTTCACAGATGAACATCTGTAAGACTCACCAGAGTTGCGGTGTCAAGTTACATACCTGAGTGCATTGGTGCAACGCACTTGTGAAGAGCCTGCAATGCCAGGTTTCCAGTTAACTGGCGAGATATTCGTGATCCGATAAATGTGTTTGTAAAATGTAACATTTGGTAACACAAATGTGAAATTCATTTCATCTTTGGCTGGTGCACGGTGTTTGCGCATGGACATTGTGATTTCCTACGATGTTATGGAAGTGATCATTTTAAAAACACTAAATTTGAAAATGTGATATTGATATTATAATATTTTCTATGTTAGAATTGTTGATAATTAAAAAAAATATTTACATTATCATCTTTTCCGTATGGCTAAACACCATTAATAGTAATAGTTAAAGCTTGATCGAGCAAATTGGCTCTTTAGAAGAGTAGCGTACATCAAACTTGTACCCCTTAGCTCAGGGGTTTCCAACCCCCGGTTCACGAGAAATTTCGTTTTGTTGAATTTCTGCCATCTCAATCGCTTTGTCGAAGTCGAAAAGACTAAGTTACGTTGGTTTATCGCGCAATTTCTCTTCCGCCGTCATATTACTGTTTGATTAGTGTCATCGCGAAAGCGCTGTGGTAAATCTCGCAAGATTCAGAAACCTGACAATCAGCACGCGTGCTTTTTCCGTTCTGCATGATTTTTTTCATTAATATTACCATCCAAATAAAAGGTTATGAATATTTCTTTGTTTGAACCAAAAACAGTATAATATTCCACAGCTTCGCTTTGGCTTCCAGCAAGATATGAACTTGTTGCGACCCTGCAGGCTGACATGAGAACCATGGGCCGTTGAGATCTTTTCCAGGTGATGCGCAGCAGGATTTTGACCCTGTTGTCAAGTTAGCAACGACTTTATCATTGTAATATAAATTCGTTTTGTTTAGGACATCGATCAATTGCAGAGAAATAAATATGATGAACTCTACTTTACAGATTTATAAAAGAATCACAGTTACAAGTCTTAAGCTCTCTTGATAACGAATACCCATCGCTAAGTAATCGAGCAATCAAACTGTTGTCCGAGTATTCAACCAGTCACTTGTACTAAAAAACTTTTTCACTAATAGCTTTAAGCAAAGATATCGATCGTGAGTCACTGCAGAGCTTTGTGTTTCAAAACCTTTTTTCATGCCTCGTTTGCAATCCTGTATTGGAAACGGAACAGCAGCAAATTCTCACTAGAGGTAATTGTGTTTGTTCATGAATTGGCATGTACATATTTTATGTGAGATATTTTTTGGGTGCTTTTTTACGCATAATGGGTGCCCAGCACTGCATTTTATTACGAAAATATATGTTAATATTTTATGTTCTAACCATTTCAAGTTTTGGCCTGCACATCATTTAATATTTTTTCTTCACGTGAAATAATTTTAACAATTTTTTTCTAGAAACATTGAGAGTGCCCGACATTGCACCATATTGCGCAAATATAATATGGTATTATAATACGTTGTGTTAGTTGCAAACGTTTTATTAGCGATAAATATATATTGGTTGAAGGCTTTGAAATAGGAACACAATTTCAAAATGTTTGGGGAATATTTACCACCCATGCAATAATGGCAGAATTGCTTTGTCATTAGAAATTGTACAACAATGAGCCTAACCCTTTTGTTTGACGAACCTGTTTGCCTAACGCATGGTAACAATACCGAAACATGTTTTTGCGAATTGTTCAAATATGCATAAGAAAGTAATCATTAACTAACTAGACTCAATAGTTCTGTACTCAACTGCGCAACAGAATCACGATAACCAGTGGAATGTTTTAGGAATATGTTTGCACACAAGTGAAAAGTCAAACTCGGTCGTGGTCTAGTTTTTAGCTTATTCAAATTAGAGTAGTGGCAGAAATGTTTTATGGGATATTACTAAGACCTGATTTATAAATTTTTGTATATCGATGAAACAAGACACGTTTGAAATTTGTATGAATATTTGGATGAGATGAAATCAAGAGTATACAACAAATAGGATCAGTTTCTCGCTTTCTCTAGCTTTTGTCAAAACGTGCTTTAGCTAATTTAATATTATCCAAGATGAAATCTTACGAATATATTGATTCTTATCAATAATTTTATAGGGCGTAAATGTGACTAATTTTAACTCCGAATTCCATCTTATAAGACGGTGGCACCCCACCTTCCCGTCTACAAAAATCACCCACGAATCAGGACGACGTTAAATAGTTTGCAAGTGTGAATGAAAAATGTTTGTGAACCGAAATAAACAACCATACATCTCAATGTACTTTGAATCATTTCTTATTAGGTTTTTGCAGAAATAGAGTGAAGAAAATGAAGAACTATATTTTATTCTTAACTCTGATATCTGTATTTACAGTGTCTACCAGCGCTTGTCCTTCACAATGCAGGTAAATTGTTATTGTTAACTTATGAAGTTCACCCTCTATTGTAAAAATAATGTACGAGCGCAGTGAATTACCTTCGTCAAATAACTTATCAAAAATAACTAGGTATGTTTAATTGATTACAACCATCTCTCATAAGAGTGCAAATTAAGAAGGTTTATAACACTGAAAGAGAAAGTATACCATATAACTAATAGAAATTTATATAACCCGAAAAAATTCTTCTACTGTTTCAGTTGCTTTGGTTGGGTGGGAGAGAGGATCGCTGACTGTGCTAGAAGAAGTTTGACTGAAGTAACGTTCAGCGATTTCGATGCCGATACCACAGAAATTCACCTCCAGTATAACAAAATTGAAACTCTGGATCCAGCGACGTTTGCCAATGTACCAAATCTAAAGTAAGATATATATATATATAACAAATCTTCAATGTTGGTGAAAATCGTCAAATTAAGCGATAGACCTCATAAAAATAGTAGTCTCTATGGATCAAAGAAGCAAGATGGGAAACGAATACCGAAAACTCACGAATTTGGGTGCTGGCGTCTATCGAGCACTAGCAATTGTTTACTCGCCCATTTTGCTTCTTTGTTCTTGCGCACCGGTAGAGGAAAATTTTTGTATTTGAAAGCCAGATGTCCGAACTTTTATGTTTCAAAATGCAGATTTTGACAAGCTGATTTTACAAAACTAATAGCTGCATGTACAGCGCTCGAAATAGCTATTAAAGTATATATATGATGCTAAATACTCCAAAATACAATACCAAGTTTTGTACAACGGTGCCAGCTTGGTGTAATTTGTTTCAAAATATGATACTTGCTTAGATTGTCTGGATGGTATGGGTGTCCTCATTCTCCCGGCTAAATTTGCTTGCTAATTGTACCAATGCCGTATCCCAATTTTATAAACCGTAGGCAAAGTGGGAAACAGTAAGTAATTTTAAATTGGCGCTCTAGTGACGACATACTTTTCATTATATTAATTTACAGGCATTTGTATTTACAATCCAACAAAATCAGCGCACTTCCCGATGGAATCTTCGACAATTTACCAAATCTTCAAACTTTGCGGTTAAATGGTAACAGGATCGCTGACATTGGTGCGAACAAATTTGCCAACTTGAAAAAACTCATTTTACTTTATATTCACGACAATGATATAAAGACTGTCGATGCTAGTGCATTCAATGGACTGGATTACGTAAGTGCGACGAGAATTTACATCGATTTTTTCTCCATTATTTTGTTGTACTAGTTAACGAATTACCACATTTCCGATAGAATATGTGCTGAAAATTAGTTGCCTATCGCTTACTTATAGCAGCGTTCGCAACAAATGAGAAATTCAATGATGTCAGGTCATAATTATCACTTAATATTGGAGTCAAAAATCACACATATATATTATTGTTCTAAGTGATTACTCAAAAGCAAAGAAGAAGGATAAGTAGTTAGTCTCGCAGAAACCAAATCATTAGCACAAGTATATATTGTTCTTCTTGATTTAGCGTCATAATATTCATTCTAAAGCATTGTGACGAACGCAATTACCCCTATTCAACAATATTTTAGAACAAAAATTCAATTGAATCAGTTATTGAATCAAAAGAGTGATAAGTTGTATAATTCTGTAAAGATTAGGATTAGGAATGCAACCTACTCGAACAGGCTCATCGCATGCCTAAATAACGCCATACTTTTCTTCTGATCAATGTTACCCTTTGTGACGTTCGTCGCCTCCATAGTAACCAATTGCAATAGTACACGAGGAACCCTCATGCGGTTCATTATATTTCAATTGATATTTGTGATACATGTCGAATACTGAATGTTCTATCTTATATTTCCTCATTGTAAGATTAATATTTGTTCTGCACGAAATGCATTCAAGACGAAGTACTTGTGATATATCCATATATTAAAGAAAAAAAAATGCTAAAAGTACCTAAATATGATGTGTGTTTTTATCCTCCGAGCTTACCAACATGGAAATATTGTGTGACTTTTAGTTTTTATTCAAGTTTGATATTATTTAACAGATGGAGCAAGTATCAGTGGCAGGAAATCCTAATTTGAAAGATATTAATGTCGACGCTTTTGCTGGTAACACCAATTTGACAATGATTGACATGAGTGGAAGGTTAGTCATATTTTACTCATATCTAATAAAAGCTACTCATTTTCTTTCAGTCAGCATCACAGAATCAGAGAATATATTTCAACAAACTGAAAACTTGAATGATGTAGATAAATCTCATCAACTCACAATACAAATCCTCTGAAAGCATTATTCAAATAAAATAAAATAAAATAAAAAGTTATGTTGACTGTACTACAAGGGATTCAAAATAAAAACGGTCAAATCTATATTTTCATATTTCACAGCGCCCTGACTGGAATTAATCCTCGACTTGTTAATAGAAACGATAAATTGGAAAAAGTTTATACCTATGACATAAATACATTGATATGTGATTCAAGTTTGCAAGTATATCTCACGGTAAGGTTTTTTTCACATTACTCAGAAAGTGTTTTAGCCGTATTTTCATAATTTTAAGCAATTTCCAATTTAATTACCACGAAAACTCATTTTTGTAGGGAAATCTGCTACTTTATCATCTGATTTCTATTTTGTTACCACGAAAACTCATTTTTGTAGGGAAATCTGCTACTTTATCATCTAATTTCTATTTTGTTCCGTACTCAAGTCATATAAATGACTCTAAAACGAGAGTTGGTCATCTTCACCGCAACAGCATAATTATATTATCTATATGTATAGAGATCCACTATCCACAGATGAGTAGTTAGTCCACTGTACTCTTTTCATTGCGTTTCTTTAATAGTGGATGAACACTCATCCCCGTATTGCTTTTGGCCGAGCAACAATGGTGTGTGCAGAGCCAGAAAATCTCAGGGGGAGGTCCGTTCTTTCGATTGACCCAGAACGACATTACACTGATGAAACAACGTGTCCGACTGAATGTAATTGTATCAAATCAATGAACACAACAATTGTTGACTGTTCAAGCAGAGGCAAGAAAATATTTTATTTTTCAATTAGACATCCTTTGATCTTTAGAAACAACATCATTGCCCGATAAAGTTGGAAACCCGCTGTCAGATTTGTTACTGCTATGTGGTGTCACGTCGATAATCCTATACTCACAACTAGTTTTATGCCTTGCCTTAACAAAAATGGCATTACGTGACATGTTAAATACAGTTAACAGTACTTTTGCGTAACCAAGGACCAACTGAATAAAGTAGACAGAAATTGAGAATGGGTTTTATCAATCTTTAGCAAAACTCAAGGCAATCTGTTAGATTCGGCATAGAAAGTGGGATTTGTGGACAAATTGGGGTTTCGCACAAATGACTTTTTGCGCAAAAGACGTCCAAAAATCGCTCCAAAGAGTATACTTTGAATACTCGAGTGGATGAATAAAGATTATTTTTTCAATTTTAACTTATGTACGAAATGTTTAGAGTTTAACGCGGTGCCTGTTGGATTTCCACCAAGTACAACTGAAATTTTTCTGCAAGGAAATAATATTTCATCACTGCGTAATTACGACTTTCTTCATCTCACAAAACTTGAGTAAGTACATGTTAAATACATTTCGTAAACAAAAATGTCTCGTGCAAAACAACAAACGATTAGTGCTTTTTGTGGTAATGATAATAAAACCAATGATACTAATTTTTTTCTAATTGGTTGATATACGGAATATCTTGGTATTTATCAAGTAATTCCAATTACCGTTTACAGAAAGTTTCGCTCTGTAGATAGACCACTTTTGATGAACCCAACTATGGTTCATATCTTAGGCTTTTATTAGCTGAAACGAAGACTACTATCTTAAGCAGCACAACCAAGAGAATGAATTTCACATCAAAATACCATATTGTCAAATGACAGGCCGAATGCTTCAGCAGAGTCAATTGTCCTCGACATACATGGCGTTGCTATATTTTAACACACACGGCACCATGCCATTTTGATTAACCAGTTCAGCTGATGAATCAGCGCAGTAAATTTATTGAATATAAACTTAGAAAAACTCTTGCCACGTTAGCGCTTTCAAACCATAGTCGATGCCGTAGACTTTGATTTTACGTAAATTTTTTCCAGATACCTGTACCTTCATAATAATAAGATTGATTTCTGGGATATATTTGCGTTCACTGGACCCGAACAAACCTTAAAGCAACTGACTCTACATGATAATCTATTCGATAATATTCCAACTGGAATTTTCAGAGGAATGAGAAATCTTGAGGTAACGTCCGTTGTTTTGAATCTTTTTTTCGTAAGAAGAGTGTCGACAATGGAAATTCCTTTGGACCATTTTAAAGCAGCTGTAAAACTATATCTTCAGACTAATGCACATGAGTGCCAACCGACGAAAATAAATTCATCTATATATTTTAATTTTATATCGATGTTATATATTATTTCTGTGTAAGTATTACGGTTTTTGATCAAAACAGGTTTTCAACATGAACGACAATCAAGTTTCTGTTATCCTACCAAACGCCTTCTCAGATATGGTATCTGTTATTCAATTTTCAATGAACTATAATTCTATCAGAATAGTTCCTTCGGACACATTTGCAAATTGCTTGTAAGTTCTATATTCAGCTTTTTATTATTGAATTGTTATTGTGATGAATTATTATAGTTCTTTATTGAAGTTTTCTTTTACATTACAATGTTGTTTTCTTTAAACTCACTCCATACATAGATTTTGTAGGCCATTTTAAATGGCGATTAAAACCGTATATCCATCCCTACAGCTACTCTTAACGACTTGTTATTTACGACAGGTGTCCGTGCCTCGTAAATCCGGTCGGAATCTGTACAATTGAGCAAACATGCTTCTTTTAATCATCATTTTATTCTATACCATTTTTGTACAACATATATTCTTTCATCGGAAAATATGATTAATATTTTTTATTTGTGTTAATTTCACCAACTTTTAGCGTACATATTCATGCATTTAAGACAGTCGTTCTACGATCACGAGGCAAAATTAAATTCTGAACGTACTCACCTTGGCCGTTTGCAACAACTATTTTGATGTAGTCCTTGTGTTTGCTTCGCAATGGGCTATTCTTTGATGTAAAGTCGCGTACTCCTGATTAAATAATTACTACACGCGGTTTTGATATTTAACACCGTGTAACAGTTAAATATATAGGGAAGATTAATTTTTATAATATCGAGTATTTTTTATATTACAGGAGTTTAAAATATGTTGGGCTGGCATACAACAAACTCTCAAACATGTCAGAAGATGTGTTCAGAAATTCTCCGGATATTTATTATATCGATCTATCCGGTAACGAATTGGACTATCTTCCAATCATTCCACCAGGCGTAACCTTGTTCGATGCTCGAGAATCTCGACTGAAAGCACTCAGAGCCTCCTCTTTCCAAAATGCTAAAAATCTCGAAATACTCAATGTGACTGACAATTATATTTACATTATCGAGGATGAAGCATTTGCTGGAGCTCCTAAATTACGTGAATTGCATTTAGGCGTGAGTAGAATATTTGTGATATTCTTTTGCCGCTGTATACCTTTTTTATGGAGGGTATATACTTTTGTACAAAATCAGATAACGTACAGAGAACAGACCCGGTATCGCTTGTGATAGTCTCAATACTTATTCAACAATTGTTTTATATTTTGTTCAAAGAGCAACAATATGGAAATTATCGACGACAAGACATTTTCATCCGCACCCATTCTGCAGTATATCGATTTAAGTTACAACAGTCGATTGATGAGTTTGTCCGAAAATGCATTTTTCACTCAAAGAAAGACGTTGCGAGGATTGTATTTGAACAATGGTGGATTGAAAACGATGAGTGGGAAGACATTGAGCATTGTGGAAAATTCTGGATTTTACGCAAGGTTATCTGACAATCCCTGGAATTGTGACTGTAAACTGCAGGTACATATTTTCAAATATTCATGAAACTTATTTATTTACACCCGCTATTTTAGAACCGTGGCTACCCTTACTCAGTAAAACTGTGTGCGTACACCTAATTTGTGTACCAATTGGAAAAAATACGTGACTTGCACAGCAGAAGCCAACAACAATCACGAATTATCATAGACTCAATGGTGTGCAGAGTAAGTTTGGATGAAATTAGGGCGCAAAAAAGTTTGCATCAATGTTGTTTTTGAGCTTGAGAAGCGCTATTCTCTAATTAGGCCTCATAGACCTTTTGATTTTGAAAAATTCTTCAATATTAAAAAATTATTTATTTTCAGATTTTTTATATATGAAAATTAAACAGACTTGATAAATTACCGCACATAAAATTTATAATTAAAATATCACAATCGCAAACTGATATATGATTAATGTGATACACAAGAGCACAAATATTAATTTGAAATAATTTTTTCACAATATTAATTTTGAGTAGACTGACAACAGGACGTGCTCGTGAGGGGGCATTGAGATTGTCTCGCTTGAGGGTAAAGAGAATTACGCCAAGTTGCGTATTAAAAAGTCCCAATTTTATTTTATTTATGACCAATGACCACTTAGGCGGCCTGTGTAATTTTGTTTACTATTTTAGATTACGGTTAACTGATAAATCGCTACTGTGGTCGCACCTTTAATTTCATTTTCATCTTGCCCGTGTAAAGACACACTGCAAATGATAAAATCAGTATAATGACGGTTACTTATTCAGCAATATTGATTTTTCAGAATCTTGCAGACTACATAAACACCTATCCGGATACAGTTGATAGCCCAACATGCGCCGAACCAAAAGAAGAGATTGGTAAAGAAATATCACAAGTTACATTTGTTGAGGGCTGTGCCATTGCCACACCACAGGACGAGCATCGCGCTCTTATTATTTCACTCAGTATTGTTGGAGCAGTGCTCATATTTGTTGTGGTGCTCGGAGTCATTTTGTATAAATCACGAAAAGACACGAAAGGTAAAACTATTCGATATTTAAAAAAATATATCCTTGTGCTATAGGCCTTGGTGCATTTGCTAATTGTTGTGTAATGGGCGATTAACCTCTGTATGTAATAATTTGCTTTATTTCAGAAGCTATGATGTCAGCCGGAATGACAAATGGCGGTCACGAATCTAACGGAAAAGAAGAGATTGCCTATAAGAACGTCGCTTACGACAATGCCGATGAAAACCCAAGCGGAAGTGCGCTGTAACAGAAATAAAATCCACATATATAACATAATTGAATTTGTATAATTTTTGCCATTAACTATGTTTTACGTGTTGATTTAAACTACATCGTCTGTTAGAGAGCAAACTTTCAGTCTTCATGAAAATAATCCTTTTACTGGAAATCATTCATTTTTTCGTTCATCAATTAAACCCATTTTTTTTCAATTCAATTTTCGAAAACTGATTCAGTTGTAATTTTTCACAATGTATTACTGGCCAAAGGCAGAATAAATCGTTAAATCAGTTTAGAGTAGTTTCTGTGTCAAGCATTTATGTTTACGCATATCTTCCGCAATGCACTACGTTCCGAGTTTTGCAGCTTTAAACAATGTTAGAGATAACAAACCGATTGTAAATGCAATTCTGATGAAAATGGATGACGGAATCATTACTTAAAAGCAGGCTGTTTATCTATAGATTTATATTCTCTTCCTATCTTTTTACTTCAGTTATAATTGTACATTGTTCAGAGTCTTCCAACTCTGAGGACCATGATGGTACTATACACTAATGCAGAAATAAGGTGAACATTCAGAGGTTTCTTCTAATCACTTGTGGTAATGAAAAAAAGATTAAACGTTAAGTTAGTAAATTTTACGCTGATTGCAGTGGTGGCTTGTGGTTTATCTATATAGCTATAGGGTCGATGCCCATTAAAGTTCACGGTACAGATTTTGCAGTTTTTAGCAGCCCAACTCAATCATTTGAGCAGTACCGAAGGTCATTTAACTTTCAGTCAAAGATTTCTGATCATATCATACTTCCCACCTATCTGATAGTACTCAATGAGTTATTTGCATATTATGGATCGATCACAGCAAAAAACGATGTATACAGTATGATCAGGATCGTGCCAAACTTTTCTACTACTCATGGGGTGTTTCTGATAATGATTCCTCTCATACCTAACTTCAAAAATAATTCGAGGTATAAATAAATTATAGATATTGTTATACATGAAAATAAATGAATTAAAAGTCAAGTGAGAGTGAAATATTTGTATTACTGCGCTACATCACGCAATGACCAGACGAGCAAATTGGCGGGAAAGTGCAGTCAACCATTGCTGACTAACTACCACCCCAACCAGTCACACAAGACTATACACGTAATGTCAGCCTTTAAAGACACATCGAAAAAACATGTGTAATAACGCGAACTCTACAGCTTGGATCTGTATCCCATTAAACAACGTGCTGCCCGGGCGGTTCCCCCTATGGCCCTCCCCTAGGCCCGCCCATGAGTAAGATTCATGACTTATGAAACCTGAATCTAAATTACTCAATTGCAATTAACTCAATATATCCAGCATTATTAATTTATTATTGCACAATCAATAATAACCCACTAGGGAAAAGCATGAATGCATTATTCATTTTTCATAATGCGTTCGATTAAATGATAAAATGTTTTTTAATTGACTGCTACAAGCAAGCACACATTCATTTTGGTATTTGCATTGAAAGAGTTTTTTCAATCCAATTACAAGAAGAAGCAAAAAATGGGAACGGCATGATCGATTTGAAATTTCTCCATGTAGTACATTACTTTTCATATTCGGACAAATGGTTGCTGGCGCCAACAATTCTTTTCATTATGATAAAATGAATTAAAATAACTGCGCTTTGATTTATTTACCAAGTATTCACATTTTTGGATCTTCATCATGAACACACTTGTTAATATAAAAATTTCTTTTAAGGTTTAATTCTATTTTCATTGCAAACTATCGATAGCGCGACAAGTTCACACCTTTTCTTTGAAATAAGCTGTAAACAAGCTGGCAATGGTACGTAAAGAGCCACAATTTTTAGAAAAAATGGAATCTTTTAGGTCAGAGTTGCGTATCCATTCATTGTTTATATAAATGTAAAGCTTGATTAAGTAGGGTGTATTTATAAAACTTACTTCATGACGACACTAAAAAGTAGTATATACAATTTATTTGAAACAAAGATCATCTGAATATCGTGTTTCATACAACCACTTATAAACGGATGGAATCGTTTTGTGAATTCGTGGTTTTTCGAAAATTTTCTTACAAAGTCTGCACAGTGTTGATTTGTGATTTGGTTCAATATCATATTCAGAAATTGTATTGTCAACTGGTCGAAATCTCCAAGAGTGATATTCTTTATATGCTGTATCATTTGTATTCAAATAATTCAAATATTTGACTAGCTTTTCTGGTGTTTCAAAGTCTTCAGTATGGATATACGAATGCGGAGGGGCTTGTTTAGCAACGTCCTCGCGTCGGGGTCCCCAAACTATGGGAACTGCTCCCCCTCGGAAGCCGTTTCTCCAGAATTTTTCCGAAACATAATCAGGGCAGTGAACTGAGTTTTCGAAAGATAGATAAAATCTATGCCGCATTATTTCTTGGGTCATAGTTCTCGATTGATATCTGTTATTAAAACAATCCCCATATGTTGTTAGATTCAGTCCGGCTTCAATTAATGATTTTGCGTATTTCATTCTTTCTGTAGCGCCATATGTACTGTTGCAATTGCTGACAGCCCAAATAGCAAGACCGTTCTTTCGCTTCATTATCTTCTTCAACCAAATCCCGTCCCGATTCTTAGTTTGAAAAAATCTTAGCTCGTACTCAATATTTCCAAAATAATCTATGATATCAGCATCTACACGAAAATTCATTGTCAGATTAAATATGGGATCAAATCGGGGATCTTGTAACGTCTTTCTGAACTTGTATGTTTTTGATGGAGTCTCACGAGACCAGAACGCGTAGATCTGGTCGGGATTTCTGAAAAAGAGAAAACTTATTTATTAGTTAAATAATAAAATAGATTTTAAAAGGGCTTTTTTAAATACATCTCGGGTTTTCAAAAAATATTTAGCCCCGTACGTATCTGCTATACATGTCAAGAGATATTTCTTATTACATTCACCTAAGTCGAAAATTTGTGTACAACAACGGTTTGGATTCTAGAGCGGAATTATATTTAGATTAATTCAACATTAAATATATTATAATAGCGGGGTGAGGTGTTTGATCTTTGGAAAAACAATATGAAATAATAATGTATATAACGTATGATCTCGTACTAAAGATGGATGGCTTTCAAGCGGGTGCTTAGGGCATTATTATCGAAAGGCACTGTGTCCTAAGTGCGCCCTGTCAGCATTCAAAAAAGTTTGGTGCTTAGACCTGCGGCCTGCGGGCGAAATGCGCCCCACGAGAAGAGTTTTTATTTCAGTTAAATCTGCTTCGTGCGAGCAATTCCAATTTCTTTGCGTTAAATGTATTGTCTATGCCTACGACGTTACAATGTCCTAACAGCTAGTTTGTGCGAAGCGAGCAACGCGATTCACAAAGCTGTCGCTTGCTGAGCAGCAAGCAGTTTGAGGAGAGTGAAGCTAATGAGATACGGAAGCTAAATGAGTTTTGGTTCCAGCAAATCAATCGATTTAGTCTAAATCTAATTTAGAATGAGACAGATTCAAGACAGCAGTATTAAGTATTAGGAAAGTAACCTTGGCGATTTTTACCGAAAACATCTCAACCAAGATAAATGTCCACATTTGAAAAAAGTCATGGCTTCAAATATGGCACTTTTTGGTGCATATTTCAGCAAACATATTTTTTTCTAAAATGGGCGCCATAAAATTTCCTCATCGATTAGTTTTGTCAGACTAACACTTGGAAAATGGACTTCCAATTGCTATCACGAAAAGTAGCCACGAAAATAAGTCAGCTGTAAATTTCTCACTGAATTTGTTTGAAGTCGGTGTGACAACAAATTCTAATAGCAGTTTTCTTCGAACGTTTATGCGTCTAACTCATCACTTGTGCAAGAACCCCTAATAATGCCATGAGATCAATAACAAATAAAAATTATTTTTGTGCCTGCTAACTACTATATATAATTCCTATATTTAAATAAAGGAGCGGCCCGCGATTCACTAAGTTATTTGTATCGGGATTTCCTGTAATAAAGGTTGAGAGCCGCCGGGATTGAGAGGCCATGCCCCCCATCAAAAAAAAACTTTAAGCGCTTTCTGTGGTCCTATATACTACATACACATAACCTTTTTCCCTCGGGTAGGTTGAATCCCATATAAACTATATATATCAGCATGACCCGAACATACGAATTCAAATTTTATAGTTTTAAACGACGACTTTTATACGCACGTCAATCAGTAGCCCGTTGTACATTCATTCTAAATGTATGCCCTATGTCCCTAATAGTTAATTATCACAAAATAAACTTACCTGGTTTTTGGATCAGGTACATCCATGTATTTTTGTAAATCCGGTGCATTGAAATGAACCAAGGCTGAACATTCTCTAACAAGTGATCTATTTGTCGTCACCTGGCATCCTCCACATTCTTTCGGAGAAAAATATTCCAGATGTTTCAGGTAATTTCTCATTTGATATTCCATGGCTTTCCACACTAAAATAATAGGCGGTCGGGTGTCTTTTAGCGAAGAAAAGTTCTCGACTTTTTCCTTTGCGCTCTTTTGCTTCATGTCAATATTTTTAATCGTTTTGGACTTTTCTGTTTTTATTTCTTCAATTATACCATCTTTTTTGTCTTCAACGATAATTTTCGGAGGTCGAATTACATAGTTTTCAATGGCGTTCATATTGTCTGATAAATCATGTTTTTCTTGATAGACTCTGGTTCTTCCAATTTCATTCCTTTTTAAATTTATTGATGGAATATCACCATGATTTCTAATGCTTAATTTCAGTCGTTTGCTTAATGCATAACATATAATTCCGGATAGAAATAGTGATATAATATTCCGTGTCTTCCATCCACGAGATCTAGCTCTGAAATGGCTTTTCAAACGTGGAATCTAAATGCAAAAATTTATATCTAATTGATCAACTTATTGGAAATCTTTTTACTGCACGTCGACTCGCTCATATATAATAGAATATTTTGACGTTATTGTCGACTAACCCATTATTTGTAGTGTTGAACGGTTAAAAACCATCAAATTTCCCATCCGGACAATAATACCTTATTTTTACTTACCTTTTTTCCCTTTTTCATTGCGTTTATTATTTTGAAGTTTGTCGAAACGAACAGAATCGTTCGCATGTGTTATTGAACACGTTTTATACCGAATCAACGTAATACACATCAAACAGCATTATATAAAAATAATTACCGCCTTGCCGGAGGCAGGTTTTGCGTTAAATCGAGATTTAAAAACTCGATTGACTCCGCATATTATCTTCAGTCAATCTGATTAAAAATCGTCGAATGCTAAAATTTATGTGTACGCTGTACAGAATCCGTATAAGTTTATACCTTTTAGGTTCTCATTATAGCGCATTTGTAATAAAGACCATATTGAATGTTTGATCACCGGGATCAAAGTTGATTTACTCTTCCTGGGTAACTCCACTCCATTTGCATGCGGTCCATTTTTGACTGACCTAATCACTCAATATGTTTTACACTTAAATATGAATGAAATTTGTTTTTATATTAATGATGTCACATTTGTACATTATACCAACCCAAAATATTAATAATCATCGATTCCAATAAAGATATAACCAAAACATTGCCAACGGCGACAAATTTTACTTGTTGTACCACTGTATATATTATCATAAAATGCTAATGCCATCGACTCCGACACTCTGTCGGATAATTGAGTATTGGCGGTGTATTTCAACAGCAGGCGTTTTGTGTAACCATTATAGATACGGCTACCCCCAAATCCCCAGTATGTTTTTACCTTTCGTGAATAATTGTAAATATATACAAATCAGTGCTATATTAATATATTCTCATCCCGAGTAATACCTTATCTTTAAACAATCTGAATGCCCCAGAAAATATTAAGTGTTTCGTAAATAATTGTAAAGCAAATCTGGTTTTTAGACAGTTTTTATAAATAATATACAGTAAAAACGATATAATCCCCGAGGTCGTTGTGGTTCACATACGTGGCGTAACCTCTTGACGGTGTTCAATCATTTACGTTCATGCGTATAGTCTTATCGTTTACTCGTCTACATATTTCAATGACAAGATTAGACTGGTTATTTACACCTAGAAATAAATAAGGTTAATTAAGCGAAGAACTACTACCAATGATGAAAGAAATACCGAGTTTCCACGAAAACATCAAATCCTCAAGTCTTCAACATTGCTTTGCAAATATTCAACTTCTATTACTATAACTAAAAATATAAATAAATTCCTAAACAAGCTGAACTTTACGAATCTATCCAACAAACAAAACGCAATTTGACCAAAATCATGAAAAATGAAAATTTGTGCTTTTTTGACCAAGCTTAATGTATTATCAATGTTTGTTTATTCCACATTTGCCGCGTGGAATGGGTTTTAAATAACAGATCTATTAAAGTTGGTTTTATTCAGTATTCTAACCACCGGAATAAAAGAAATCATACAAAAAAGGAATTAGGCCTAACTGAACTCTATGCCAAACGCAACCCTGAACCAAACTTCGTATATTTCGCGGAACAATTTTCTATCAAATGATCAAGCTAAATTGTTATTGTTACACACAGCATGTTATACAATAAACAATTACAAGATGAAATCGAGAATATAATTTCCGAATACCCAAATGAAAAGGTATCTCGAAATTGCATTTTTTTTAAATTCCGAGAAAAGAAATTAAGAGAATAATATTTTACCTTCATTTTCCCACTTTCATACTACTCCATGTGCTCTGTCTTGCAACATGTAACTCTCTGAAATAAAACAGATAAACAAACGTGAGTCATAAAATACCATTCCACATAAATTGCTTGAAATTTCCTTATCTCTTCAAAACTTTTGCCTCGGGGATCTGTTCGACGCATGACCCACGCGAGTCGAGCGATATATTGTGATTTACGTGCGTAATTTTTACTTCGCATCGTAGTGAATAATGCAAGGAGGAATTGCCGAACAGATTCAGAGTAAGCAATCTTGATATTATAATTTTCATACCTGTTTTTAAGAAATGAGAACCTCAAAATCCATAGGAGTCTAGATAGACATTTAATTTCGAACTATCATTCATTTTGAAATTTCAAGGAGTATTTCAAAATTCAACCGGTTTAAAAAAATTCTAAAACTGAATTTGTTTCAATTTTTTAATTAATTTAATTATTCCAAATCTTTTCCCGTTTAAAAGGTTAAAAAGTAAATAGGGTCGAATAAATGTCTGAATTTGAAAACTTTACCATTTCAACCTTAAAAACTAATTAAAATACTTTTTTAAATTAATTAAATAGTTTTTAATCTAATAAAAACTTACCTCATTGTCACGGTTCCGGTAATATTTGTCAAAATATAAACATAACAAAAAATAAATCAATAGAATAATATCTTACCTTCATATTCCATAGTGCTGCACATGCTCTTATTTGCAACAGTTTGGCGGTTGGAATAAAACCGATAAAGAAGCGTGAATCACAGAAGTCATATCATATAAATATCTTGATAGTTTTTTTTTTATCTACTCATAAGTTATGCCTAGAAGGCCTGTTTGACGCATGCGAGTTTAGCGATATATAATGATTGCCGTGTGTAATTTTCCACTTGGTGACGTATTGCAAAATGAGAGCCACTGTCGAACTGACACAAAGATGAAAATCTTGATGATATAATTTTCATATTTATTTTCATTGAGTGAAAACAAATAACTCTTTGAATTTTTTTTGCTGAATTAATAAAATTTGATTGTTGGAAAACGTTCACAAATATCTCATTCCCATGACAATATTATTTCGGCCCAAAGTTATGCCGTGTCATGAAAAATATAAAACACAATCACGAGTGAAAATACATGATACCTGTATTATTATCTGTTAAACCCCGTTCTACCCGTCCAGGAAATCGTATTCTTGGGTTAGCATCAAGGTTGCCAACTGAAACCATTTTGGGCTTCAAAATTATACAACCTAAAATAAGTTTTCTACCAGCAATGAATTAAATTGGAAAAAGATATTTACGTCGGTCGAATTATCTGCCGAATTTTATATTCTCTACCACACGAGCAGAATATAGGCAAACTCGGGTATCCAGATACACGATGTCAAGGAATACATTACAAACTCGATTGAAAACAATACTCACTTGTAACCAGTTATGTAACGTGATACGCAAGTTTGCATTTTTGCTTTCGTCGCAGATTAAGAGGACAGATAATCACAAAATTGAGGTGACGCGTGAAAATGGTATGCTGAACAGCGACCATATTGTAAGTACGCAATAACCTCTGAGACCATTGAGAATCAGAGTTTCAAGGCTATATAGTCGCCAGAGTTTCTTGCCGGATAGGGCGCCAAATGATATGGCGCGCATAGCAATACACGAATCCTGGGATTGCAATTATTAAAGCATATTTAAAATTGCCACGGAACACGCCGAACCTTCTTGTTACTTATCGATTTTAATCGGTAAGTATGTTGATAGGTATTTGTCTGTCTGTCTGTATGTCTGTTTGTCTGTTAGATGCACGCGATATCTCACGAAAGCGGGATTGAATCTGCTCCAGATTTTGCATGTGCATTCATCTTATCTCGGACCAGAAGCCTATTGATTTTGGGCGAATTATGTCGTATAATTAGCGAGTTATCAATTAATTAGCGATGGGACACAAGGTGTCACTATGGAGTAAGAGAGCTGTTTTGGGGATCCCCTAACTTTCGATCGATAAGTCTTCGGTCTCTGACCGATATTCTCGTTTAAAATGTTTCCAAGTTTTGAGTTTTTCAACTGCTTTTCTATTTCTTTACATTATGACTGTTCCAGAACTAACTGTTATTATATTAAACGTTTCGAAGATTTTGTGAATTTAGTTTCCACGTGTGTGTGTGGTATGGTAATATATGGCGCTTTTTTTTTTTTTTTGAGTCTTTTGCGCCAGACAATTTAAATCAAAATTTTGTATATGGCTATAGTACTCTCTTGGTAGATTTCACAAAATCAACAAGAGCAGGGGCAATGCTAGGGTCGCGTAAGATAGCTTTGAGTTGAAATTCAATGCCATAATCGCGGCATTTCATCTTTAGTATGCGTCTTTTATTTCTATATGCACGACAGTTCATTAGAAAATGTTCTACTGTCTCTGGATAATCACAGAAATCGCAAAGTCCATTATTATGGCATCCTATTTTATGGAGGTGCCCAATTAAACGGCAATGTCCCGTCTGAAGTCGAAATAAAATTTTGTCCATTATTCGTGGTGACCAAGTGGAATTCTTGATGCTGTCTTCAATTGAGGGGAAAATGTCTTGTAATGAAACGCTTGGTCACTGTGTATAAACTGTTGATCCCATTCATTAGCGCAAAATTGTCGAATTTGTGATTTGACTTTGTTTTGTGATTGGGATAATCTTTTGTCCACATCGACTTTCGCCGCTGATACCTTTGCTATTTTGTCGGCGACTTCGTTACCCGGAATGCCAACATGTCCTGGAGCCCATAGTAGTGTTATTTTGCATCCTTGTTCCTGTAACTCAAAAAGACAAGTCTGAATATTTGAAGATATATTACTAATTTGATCCGAGTTATTATTTATAGCGTGTATAGCAGACATACAATCCGATATGATAAGTATATTCCCTTTATAGTTATTTTTTGACCATGTAAGGGCACTATATATTGCAAAAACTTCGCAATCAAACGAGGAACAGTCTTTTTCTAGCCTAAAACCCATGCGAGAATTATTATATGGAACATAAACCGCAGCACCGCATTTGTCATCAATTTTTGATCCATCGGTATAGATATGCACGTGTGATTGATAGGATTCATTTATATATTCCAAACTTATAGCTTTTGTTTGGTCGGGCGTATACCAAAGAAAAAGTATATTCGATAATGCATCGTCAATATTAATTTCATCAAATACCATGGGGAAATTTCTTCGGCTTTAAATGTTAGCAGTTTAGCCTTATATAAGAGGCATAATTGTAGTCGTCGTACACTAAATGGCATCTCATTACAACAAACTTGTAAAGCAATTTTAGGCGTACTCATCATGCAACCTGCTGCGATGCGTAGACATTGAGATTGGATAATTTCGATTTTTCTTGTGGCATTCATTGATGCTGAAAAATAGACTTCCATACCATATTCCATAATGGGTCGAACTAGGGATCTGTACAATGACAAAAGGGGTGATTTGTTAGCTCCCCAGCTAGCCAATAAGCAAACGCAGCAGATTAATCCGTTTACTACATTTTTGTACAACATATTCGATATGTCTCTTATAATTTAAGCGCCTATCGAAATAGACTCCGAGGTATCTTACTTCATTCCTGACTGGTAGTATTACACCGTTTATGTGTAGTTCTATTGGTAGTAATTTTCTCTTTCGGGTGAAGAGTACAACTATCGGTTTTGTGACCGAGATCTTAAAACCCCATTGATTGCACCAGGACTGAATGCAATCCAACCAGTTCTGAGAGGAAATGATTAAATCTACAATTTTGAGCCCAATGTGCCATAGAGCGCTATCGTCTGCAAACAATCCAACATTATCTGATGAAATAGTACTAGGCATATCGTTTATCATTATATTGAATAGCAGTGGACTGATTACGCTCCCTTGAGGAATTCCGTTTTCTAATGAGAATATACTTGAAAGACGACTGCCTACTCTAACCTGAAATGAACGATCCGTCAGAAAAGATGCATTTTTCCGGTGACACCAATGTTATATAGTTTGTATAACAGTCCTCTTTTCCATACCATGCTATAAGCTTTTTCCATGTCTAAGAAAATGCCAAGTACAGATCTTTTATTTGGTAAAGCTTTATATATGTCATCGTGAAATTTTAGATATGCATCAGTTGTAGATCTCCTCCACCTAAAACCGCTCTGTTCTCTACATAATATGCCATTTTTTTTCAACAAACCACTTCAGTCTGCGAACTATAATTCTTTCCAAGACCTTACATAAACTGCTAGTTAAAGATATAGGCCTATATGAAGATGGTTGGTCTTTTTGTTCATTGGATTTAAGAATCGGAATTACAACAGAGCGTTTCCAGGTATCTGGAATACTCCCTTTGTTCAAAATCAAATTGAACAATTTGAGTAATATGTCTTTACATTCTGCGGGCAATTTTATAAGCATCGCGTAGCAAATCTTGTCTATTCCTGGAGCAGTGCTTTTTCTTGGTTTTAAAACTTGATTGAGTTCTTTCATTGTGATATTTTTATCCAATTTGTGATTAGCCTTGAAGATTGTTACGTCATGTGAGGATTTGAATGCGATCTTTCTTTGAAGAAATTTCGGGGAGTAGTTTTCATTGCTACTGACCTGCCGAGAACGAACTCGCCAGAAGCTCAGCTTTTTCGGAATCTTCGATTGCTGTTATACCATTGTGTTTAAGGCCGGGGATTTGTTTCCGCGGGAAAAACGTCATGATAATTATGCAATCCTGTCAGTAATCGTCACTACTTACTTACGATACTATCTACCAAGAGTTAATATCCTTTAATTTATTTATATTTATTTCTGCATTTGCATGAACTGTTTGCGTCTTTCGATATTCAAATAGGAATTTAGAATTTTTTTACATCTTCGTTTATTAGTGCCCAAATGCGGACTTGAAAAACAGTTGATCCGAACGATGCAGAAGCAGTCTTATTCGGGTGACCTTGTTGGTTAATGTGAGATTTATGCCGGTTTAAGTGCAGTTTAATTTTTTTTCGAATATACTGTCTGTTTTTTGTTTAGTTGGAGTACGTTAGCATATTACTCAGAAGTTAGGATATTGGAGTTCTGATAAACATTCGAGGTAGTCTGTAAGTGTAAACTGTAAACTATTAGTTATACAGTTTTATGGTCATATATAATTGAGAGATACACGACGGACTAGGCTAATTCCGTGGTTCTTAAACTGTAGGTGAATATTTTTGTGGTCGCCTATTTCGCTGACAATGAAATACGGTACACGCAAAGTCACATACGGTAACTTAAAAACTGGAAAGTGAAGTTTGTGGAGAACGGGTAGTAGTAAATGCATTAATCAATAGTGTTACGAACTTCGGTGATATCATTTCACTGTTCATGGCTTTTTTAAGTAGGCTATACTGTATCTAAGATTTGAATAAGTAGTTGACCTTGGTCTTGATCTGGAATCTTATTTTCATGGGTGGCTGTAGCAGGCTAAACTATTTTTTCGGCTGTCTGTTATGTACTGGTAACGTTAAGACATAATACCAGTAATTTGATTGACGATTTCATCCCTTCTTCTAGCTACTGACAGTACTGAGCTATTGTTTTTTAGAAATAGAATTCGTTTGATCACACCATATTCGATGTGCACTCCGGCAGTCACATTTCCAAAAGACCCGAAAACGACAGTACCACTTCAGACAAAAACGTAAATGGGTTGCCAGAAATATACCAACAAGTCTTGTTTTCTTGGCAAAGTACAGTTGCAAGAGCACAGCAAATGAATCCAAGTCTGAAAACAATATATTCCGGACTCCGGTAATATATATTTATGTGTTCATTTCAGAAAAAAACTTCTTTAATTTTGTATTTCATCTCTATTCAACAAATGATAGACCAGTGAAATATATTTCAACACTTGTACATGGCATGCAGATAATGGTTATTGAGATATTCAAACTTCCCCATAAGCTTACATATTTCTCGAATAGAATTGAAAATCCTAAAATACAGTAGTAAGTAGTGATCGCGATTATGACTATTACTTTTACAAAGATGGTTAACGATTCATAGGAAAAGTTCATCGCTAAATTCAGCTAAATTCAGCGCAAGCCCTTTCAAGTTCTAACTATAACCGTATGAGATGGATCTTATCTCTCAACTACAACATTAGGCGGGAATAAAATAATGCGAAAAGTACCTGTACAGGTATATAACGATGCATAGATTTAATAAAGCATTTTAAATATAATTTAGCCGTTTATTTGAAGCATTTATCATCAACATATCCAGTTTCATAAAGCCACTTTGTTACCGAAGGAATTGTTTGATGAACTAGTGGTTTTTGAGTAACTTTTTTACAAAGTCTACAAAATGTTGAATAATGATTAGGTACAATGTCTTCTTCTGGAATGGACTCATCTATTGGTTCAAAACGCCATGCATGATATTCCCTGTAAGCTGTGTCATTTTTATCCAAATAATTCAAGTACTTTACTAAATCTTCTGGAGTTTTAAAATCTTCGCTGTGAATATATGAATGTTTTGGAGCAATACGAGCAACGTCTTCTCGCGTCGGTCCCCAAACTACGGGAACTGCACCTGCTCGTAATCCATTTCTCCAAAACTTTTCTGAAACATAATCTGGACAATGTATAGAGTTTTCGAGAGACATGTAAAATTTATGACGCATTATTTCTTTGTTCATATCAGGTCCAGAGAAGCGATTATTGAAACAATCGCCATAAGTTGTTAAACTGAGACCAGCCTTGATTAACGATTTAGCATATTTCATTCGTTCTGCGGCTCCATAGGTACTGTCGCAGTTGCTTACTATCCATATTGCAA
The DNA here is from genome assembly GCF_013122585.1 of Styela clava. Taxonomy (NCBI): domain Eukaryota; kingdom Metazoa; phylum Chordata; class Ascidiacea; order Stolidobranchia; family Styelidae; genus Styela; species Styela clava. Next base: position 7,625,084 of record NW_024102839.1, read on the forward strand.
GAGCGTTCTTTTGCTTGTAGATTTTGTCAATTGCCATGTTGCGTTTGTTCCTTTGTTTAAATATTCTGAGTTCGTATTCTATGTTTCCAAAATAATCAACTATATCTGAATCATGACGAAAATTGATAGTTAGATTGAAAATTTTATCAAATTTATCGCTCTTTAATTCATCCTTGAAATGTTGAGTCTTCGCTGGAGTTTCGCGAGACCAAAATGCATAAATTTGATCTGGATTTCTGCAATATAGAAGCGAATTTTTATATGAAAATAAATGTGTTTTACTAAACATACAAACCAGTTTGGTTTCACTTGATCAAAATAATAGATCAATATCAGCTCAATTATGATTAAATATGTTTGTAGGACTTAATTAGAAATGTTCTAAAACTTAAACCTCACCTATACTTTGGATCTGGAACATCAAGAAATTTCCTGAGATCGGGTGAGTTGAAATGAACCAAAGCAGCACATTCTTTTACCAATGATCTATTTGTTGTCACCTGGCAACCTCCACAATTTTCTGGTGCATAATATTCCAAAAACGTTTTATAGTTTTTCATTTGGTACTCCATTGCTTTCCAAACAAGTATTATAGGTGGTTTCGTGTTTATTGTGACGTCAATATCGTTTTGAATAATTTTTTTGGGACTATCGTGTTTGACTTTTCGTTCCTTTTCCGCTTTTGAAAGTGATAGCTGTCTAACAGAAAATGGAGATGGCGGATTTGTTGTACTTGCTTCCTTTCCAAAATGTCCTAAGCGATAAAATAATCGTAACAGGCTTTCTTTATCGTCGGAAAATTTTCTCCTTGTAATAATTGCGTACCAAACAAAACAGATGATAAATAGCGTTGTCAAATGTTTCATCCTCCACTTGCTCGTTCGCGCCTTGGCCATCCTGAAGACCTGCATGAAAATTGGGATCGATTACTAGTCTTTTTTTATAGAGAATAACTCTATTTTTTAGTAGTTGGGCTCGCTTTCATTCAACAGTACCCGATAATGCGGGCATACATGCATTTACAATGGTTACAAAGTTAAAAATGATTCGAACACGAGAAAAAATTACAACAAAACGTACAAAACCCAAGAAGCTCAATGCGAAGAGCTAAAATGCAAAGTATTCTATCATTTTTTCAATATCATTGCGTGCTGTCATTATTAGAACAATTGTTCACGCTCCTTCGAAGTCATAGATGACAAACTTTAGTGTTGAGTTGAGTGTTGATAGTTAAAGATATTTAGCAAATGTTTATTTCTGATTCTCAAGGGCATTAACATGATATCTACATGCTTATTCGAGTAACATTATCCTCAAAAACTCTTCAATACAACGATTCAACCTTCCTACAGAGCGTGTATATGAACGCTAAAATGAAAACACTGCCCGAAGCGATTTAAACTAGATCATTTTGAATTGTGGCAAAAATTAAACCCTATGGCTGCGTGGAAGTTCGAAAAATATCGACTTAAACGGATGTTTTAAAAAGATAAATGATGTCCTCAGCATTTGGGATTTTCGAAAATTTGGTATTCTTCACATAGGAAAAAAAATCCTTTTTTGGGGGTTTTCGTGAATTAATGCCAGTCGAAATACGTCAAAAATATTTTCAAACTCAAATTGATCATATCATTTCAACATCTAAACATCATGATACAAACATACAGCTTTCCAAGAAACAGAATTGAGGTCTTGTCATATTACCAGAATGGGTGTCCAGTTTATAAACCAAATTGAATAGTTACGATCTTTAAATATAAGTTCTGTTAGAAAGCTGTCGCCTGATTATGTTTATGTATAATTAATTCTGGAAATCAGTGCATAGCAACGCTATGTATTTTTATTTAATCAGATTTCATATTCTAATTTCGTTGAAGACTATCATCTAATTAGCATTTTCGACCCTATAGGGCTTAGAGTACATAAATATTTCGTATCTTATCAAAATACCTAATTCCATATACATATCAGAATAAGTACTTACCCTCATAAACGCTTACTGGTGAATATTTTCTCATTCAAGTCTGGCTGAATTCCAGTTTAACTTTCACCTTGAGATTAACTCAGACTGACCTAGACTAGCGCATGTTATCTCCGTCTACTAATAAAGCTAAATTAACGCTATTGTGTCGAAATTGACCCAGGTTAAGGCGAGAGGATTAAAAAAATAAAAATGTCCGCGAGCGCTAAACGTCATCTATACGTGTACAGTCTGCTATTACCGCTGATTGCGGGCTTATTCCCAACGATCAGCTTTACACGTTTCATTCTGCGTTACCAGACTTCGTTCTTATTGATTATGCGTATGCAAGGAAATCTCGCAAAATCACGATTAAAATCAATCAATAAGGTTGCCTTGTGTTATCATATCCCAAATTATGCAAGGTTGGTGATGTTATGTTGGTTGAACACAAATTATTCATGAATTTTTATTCGCGTGCGAATGCGAGTATTTACTTGACTTATTGCATGGTGTTACATGTAACATATAATACTTGATGCAAAAAAATGCATTTCTTAAGAGTGAACTAATGCCATTGCCCATACCTAGCCTTCATTTGAACCACCATTCATTCTCTCATTGCAGTTGTGGTATCGTACCCATTACAGCGATAAAACAAAGATCAAAGGAACAGCCACATGTGGTTGATGTTGAAGTTAAAAGTTGCTACTCGAAGCCTCAAGATTCATGTGTGTAATAAATTAGGAGAATGAACCAGAAAGAGTCGGATTTATCAATAAATAGTAGCTCCTTACACATCAGTATTCTCTTGTTTGGAATGAAGGTTCAGAAATGGCCAATAAGAACAATAACGTTAGAAAACTAACTCCAGAAAACACGTTATTAAAATAATTGGCATGTTTTATTTTCATCACAATGTTCTAAATAAACTTTTACGATCGTCATATTCTGTTAGTAATAGAGTGTGACCTTTGGTATGGTGGGTTACAGCACAGGTATCGTTTAAGACCCCAGACCATGATGCAATAACTCTGTCGTGACAACAGATTCATACCGTCTGAAAATACTTCCTAAAACAGTCAATAGACCTTATTCATTAAAAACCCATCCTACGCGCAAAAAATAAAAGTGATGTAAAAAATTTTTTTTTAACAATTGATAATTTTCTGGATAACTTTCATTGTATACGTGAGCAGTTTGAGGATAGAAGATTTTTTACATTTTTTTGATATTTTTATCATGATAAACATGGTCAAGATTTTTGATAATCGTTCATTAAAATTTTAATGAGCGCGGTGTTTCCGATGACGTCATTCTTACTAGACCATGAGATTCTGCCAACGCGCCGTGCTCTGTGGGATATGCGCTGCAAATGCGGCCCTAATGTCGCTTTGGGTCTGTGTCCGTCCGGTACTCCGTTTAACATTGACAATCTATAACCCGTACCATTTCTATCACGTTTGTTTACTGGTTTCACGCATTTATACCTGTACAGCTAGCAATCATTTACTGAAGGCATGCTGACGTGTTATTCAAACTACCGGTACCGTACCAAGGCTGCAAGAGGTGAAAACTAAGTTAAAAATGAAGTCCATTATTAAACACTGCTTTTTTTTTGTAGATTTTCACATAACAAATCAGTAGAAGTCAGCTCGGGTATTCAAACGTGATGATTGGAGTGAGAAAAAAATTTGTAGTCACGTTTAGGATATTAAATTAAACAACAATAGAAAAGGTACATTGGAATCAGTCAAGCTTCAAATGCTAATGGCATTAATGAAAAGAATATGCGAAATGAAGACTGAAGTTTCCATCTGAGACATTGGAAGACGCTAAAACCTTAAAGACTTGATAGTGGGGAAAGCCTTCTCACAATGCAGTAATAATGAAACATATATTTATAATATCATTATACAGGCTTTAAGTTGAACTATATGTTTAATTAAAATATCTATCTTTGCTAATAAATGCTGAAAACCATTTATTTCAATCTGCTGAGTGATTAGGGCCAGAAATTTGCTGTAGGGACCATCACCAGGACTGGATTTACCAATAGGCTAGGCAGGCTGAAACCTAGAGCCTCGAAATTCGGTTTCAAAGTTTGTAATTCTTTTGAAAACTTGACAAGTTTAAACCCTACAAAAAGTATATATATCAAGCTTTTCAGAGTAGAAAATTCTGTACACAACTAGTTTCAACCACATTGTAAACAGCCATTATCGCGTCGTTTGCATCATAATAAGGGAAATTATTAATCTGCGCATTCTGCTGGAAGTTTCTATGTTGAAGTATGGCTGTAGCGGTTGTTTGATCAAAGAAATTGAAAGCAAAACTGCCTCAAGTAAATTATCATTCTTTTAATCAAAAATTCACACTCATGAATGGGGAGAATGAAAAGTTTATTGCTTTCATATTTTTAAATTTTAAGCAATTAAATGTGGTGTTATTGAGAGAGAAGTTCTGAGCTCAAAAATATGAAGGGGCCTCTCATGGTCTAAATCCAGCCCTGAACATCACCAATTTTGGGATAGGTACCGTCAACATATGAATTGAGTTAGGCCATTGGGTTTTGAAAGGTGTACCAGAAATGTACATGGAATTCATGAAATATATAACATCCAATAAAAACCAAAATAGGTCTTTCGTTAAACGCCAGTTGTGGTCCCGGCACCGGTATTCCAGTATTCTGTTATCACAAGCAGTTGGAGCACATATCCCACAGAGCACGGCGCGTTGGCAGAATCTCATGGTCTAGTGAGAATGACGTCATCGGAAACACCGCGATCACTAAAATTTCAATGAACGATTAATAAAAATCTTGACCATGTTTATCATAATAAAAATATCAAAAAAGATGTAAAAAATATTCTATCCTCAAAACTGCTCACGTATACAATGAAATATATCTAGAAAATGACATAAAATGCGAATTTCTGCTCTGGTGATCACATTCCCCATAAGAGCTAATGTTAAAAAAAAATTTTTACATCACTTTTCTTTTTGCGCGTAGGATGGGTTTTTAATGAATAAGGTCTATTGAAATGTACCCACTCAGTTTCCAACTAATCAGGCATGCCCAATGCCTAATAGAGTACCAGCCGCTCAAGCACCATTCCAACTCAGAAGAATTTTGAAACATGGTTCTGAATATTGATTCGTTTTCTCCTTTTTCACTTATGTATTCCTAATTTAGATATGAATAAAGTAACTCAGCGGTCATAGGTCTGACATGAGCAAACAACGGCCCGCGGGATAAATCCGGCCCGTTGAGTAATCCAATCTGGCCCAAATTTTGATGTTTCAGCTAAAAAAATAGCTAAAGGAATTTGTTGAGATTGCGATTAAATTTAGTTTTGGCACGAGTCTTATTGTTTTCCACTTTTGCTTTTGTAACACTGTAAATATTGTTCTTAAAATAAAACTTTTTATGTCTCACTTTCATGTCCCGCAAGTCTAAGTGGGCAAAATTTTAGGCCCTTGGTCCAAAAACCTTGCCCACCCCTGATCTAGCTGTTCGTAGAAAAATGCGAAACGACATTTTCCGGATAGTATCATAGCAGTGATAAAATCCTTATTTACCAGAACATTAATGTCATTTTTTAATTATGTAATGTTAGAGACTATGTATATGTATTCTAGCGAGTCAGCTTTGAACAAAAGTTATATTCTCTCTAAATATGCTGCAAATGACCTTCTATACGTTGCAGACAGACTTACATCTGTTGCACAAAATTGACAATCACTCACTTGTTTTTTTAATGAAGCACACTTTCTGCTGTCACAACATGTTAATAGCAAAAATAATGTTTTTACAGGCACAGCTCCTGCGGAAGAAGTCGTGCAGATACTGTTACACTTATTACATTCGGCATGAGTAGCCAATTGCAACAAATGGCATAATCGGTCCATGTTGGTTTAAAGACGAAAATGAAAAGGGCTCAAACGGTGAATACGATCGTTATGTGTCAGTGCTGAGGTAATTCTGGATATCATTTGGGCGACGTTGAAAGATTGCTAGAGATTGCATGTAGTTCAAGAAAGACGAGACGGCACCCAACACACCAAATCACACTCTTGACTGTCTGAGAGAGCTATTCCAGAAAATGATGATATGCAGGAAGTGTGAATGGGCACCTCATTCATCGGACTTCAACCCCTAAGACTAGGGGTTATATATTATATAAATCCTCAAACAATAGGTAAACTCAAGGCAGCGATTCCAGGGTGAGTGATTGACAATTTTATGCGAACGAATGTAAGTCTGTCTTCAACGACTGGACGATCATTGGAACATATTTTAGAGAGAACATAACTGTTGTGCAAAGAGTCCTGGATTACTAAAACTTTTGGGTACAATCATACACTAACAGAATGTCTTTACACTAACAGAATGTCTTGTGTGAACAAAATTGAATAAATTTCCTTCATTTTCTCAGAAGTAATTAATAAATTTATGGGTTCTGTTTTTTGGGTCACCATTTATTTTTTTAAATCCAAGCGATAAATGCAAATTGAACTTTTGAAACTAGGCCAATTTAAAGATTTTATAGAAACTTTGGCTGCTCCTTTGGTTTGAATTAGAAGTTTCATAGATATTTTAACACGAGAATAAATTCACCATTTTTGACTAAGCATGAATTTTTTAGACGTGCAGATAAATGTTTTTGCTAATGAAATAGAAAAAGAAGGTCGTCGAAAATGTAAAACATATTCATATATATATATCGGTTCTGGTGACATTGCAACTTGAGATCATACATTTTTACCGATTAGCTTTGACGGGAATTTGTTAACACGATATTTGTGAATTTTGCATTTTATGAGTAGACAGGATGCCGCCGACCTATCTGCCTGACCTACAAGTGCTGATATATATATAGTATGTCCAAGTCCAAATACCATTCTTCGAAGCGGTGACTCGAGTCAAGTCAGACTCTCGAACTCTGATCGATTAACAAAAACCTTTTGAGAAAGATAATTTTTATTTTATTTCTCATTATAATTATTGCGCAAGCATATATATAAGAGCACGTTGATATATAAAAAAAACCTCATAAATTAGCAAAAGTAACTTTGAAAAATTGTAAATACATGGCGACCTTATACCATGGCATGTATCTGTCCATTCAATGCTTCGATAAACGTGCATAAATTTATATTCATAATAGTAATAGAATATTTGACTCTTCTTTAGACAGTTTTAATTAATTTGAAATTTACTACGAATTCTCGTCTGATTCCTAATTCGTTCGTGTCATTTTGATCAACCTTCTACAAAAACCAATCAAGCACTAGCAGTTGCACCATATATCATCAGATTGGTCTCAATGTAATGCAAGGCTAGTGAACTATTTCGTGCAGAAATTTTGTTCACGTTTATATTATTAAATATTAATTATACAATTAAAAATTTCATCGAAAACACAAATCGTCTGGATATCGTGTTTCATATAACCAGTCATAAACAGAAGCAATCGTTTTGCGAACAATTGGCCTCTCATTAATTTTTTTACACAGTCGACACAACGACGATCTGTATGTTGGTATGATGTCTTCTTCAGGTATCGAATCGTCTATTGGTTTAAAACGCCAAGCATGATACTCCAGATAAGCTGTTTGATTTTTATCTAAATAATTTAAATATTTCACCAGCTTCTCTGGGGTTTCAAAGTCTTCGCTGTGAATATAAGAATGTTTTGGGGCAATTTCTGCAATATCTTCTCGAGATGGACCCCATACTACTGGCACAGCACCAGCGCGTAGACCATTTCTCCAGAACTTTTCCGAAACATAATCAGGGCAATGAATCGAATTTTCTAGGGACATGTAAAACTTATGTCGCATCAGCTGCTGTAACATTTCGCCACCAGTGGGTCTTTTACCGAAGCATTGTCCAAATGCCGTTAGCTTTAGACCTGCCTTCATCAGTGATTTTGCGTATTTCATTCTTTCCGTAGCTCCATAAGTGCTGTTGCAATTACTGACTGCCCATACTGCAAGGCCGTTTTTCTTTTTCAATAATCTCTCAAACCATTTGTTGTCAGTGTCTCTCTCTTTTTCCCGATAGAATCGAAGTTCGTATTCTCGATTACCGAAGTAATCAACAATATCTGCATCCCGCCGAAAATTGATTGTAAGGTTGAAGATTGGATCAAAACGTTTGTCTTGAAGTACATTTCTGAAGGAATAGGTTTTTGCTGGGGTCTCACGAGACCAAAAAACGTAAAATTGGTCCGGATTTCTAAAAATAACAAATAAAAGAAAAGATGATAAGTGAGTATTGACCAACCGAGCTGCCGCAGCAATCGGCGGTTAGTTGCATTTCCCTTACAAATGATGTCTGACATGTAAAAAGAAATAAGTTGAGTGGTTTTTGTAACTTGTTGGCGATAAAAGTAAGAGAACGATGACAAAAGCAAAGCTACGTTATCATGGTTTACTAGACATACATATACATATTCGTATATATACGTATAGGAAATTTTTACCTGGTACTGTTATCCGGTACATCCATAAGTTTTCGTAAATCTGGAGAATTGAAATGAACCAGGGCTGAACATTCTTTCGCCAGCGCTCTATTTGTTGTCAACTGACAACCCCCACATTCCTCTCCAAAATAAAATTCCAAATCTTCTTTATAATGTTTCATCTGGTGTTCCATAGCTTTCCACACTAGAATTATAGGAGGCTTTTTCGTCATAGGAGGAGGTGTTAAGAAACCTCCCAATTTCGGTCTAGTTCTTCTACCAGGTGCCTCAACTGGAATAAGCTCAGCCAATTTTGGGTCATTATTCATGTTCAATTTTTTTCTGTTGAACGGATCGTCATCTTCGTCTTTATTTCTGGACTTTTGTTTGGGAGGCACAAGTTTGGGTGATTTATCAGATTTCTGTTTTTCATGTACGGACGGTTTCTGTATTGCTCTCAAGGTGGTTTTAGTTGCCGTGGTTGTACTCGTCATCATGGTGCTTTTCGAAGATTTTTGTGAAAATACTGGCTTCAATCCCTGAAGTTTTCTGATCAAAGAAGATTTATCTTCTGTGGGAGACCATTTGGAAACCAGAGTGTACCAAACAAAACCTACCAAAGACAGGGCAACGATATGTCTCGTCTTCCATGAATTGTGCCGTGGTCGGAAATGCTTCGTCATTCTGTGGACCTACAAATACAAAACCAATTCATAGTTATGATCGGACGCTTGTTTAATCTTTTTTATTTTTATCAATGGCTATCCGAAGTACATCGTATATAATAATTCTATACATGGATCCAACACAACGAACAATAATGCAGAACGAAAATTCGTAGAGCATAGCGAAAATTGACTCGATGTCTAGTACATAAAGTGTTTCAATGTTAGGTTTCATAATAAATATAACCTTATTTCAAAAATTAATTATAACATCCTCTTCTGTAGCTATTCAAAATCATCACGTTATTTGAACTCCCTCTCTAATACTTTTATTATCTTGATCGCATCATTCTCTTTTTAAGTATGTATCTATTACGCTATTATCATAAGTGGTTTAAATCGATCATTGTCGATTTAATAACTAGAAATTCCTGGTCGAAAATGTATGATTTGATATTTGCTTTTTTTAACGCCACTCTGGTACTCATTTTTTCTTTGGAAATAGTTTATCATGAAGCACGGCAAAATGCAAAAGTTTTCAAACGTGTGTCAATCAATATCGTATTATCCAAAAATAAATTAAACAAAAAAATGCTAAACTGAGATCCTAAAAATTTTTCCTCTGCATTATGTGTTTTATTGGTCACATTTTTTGCATAAACTTGATCAAAAAATACTTTGGTGCAGTTTTGCACATACTTCAATCGTACATTTCATAAAACGTTTTCATATGAGGCTAAGTTACCTTCATTTCGTCGTAGCTTTTGTCCGAAATATCAACAGTTTTCAGACTATACATTAAATATATTGCTGTCTTCTCACCAACGAGCTTATATTTCACCGCCTGCGTAACTTTAGAATTAACTGAGACTAAAAATCGTACTTAGCTAAGACAGCCTTCCGCGATGCCCATAGGCGACTTTCTAAATTGTGTAAAAACACGTACTCCGTCTATAATTACAGGTACATTGACTCATTAATTCTCGCAATGATATAATCAGAAGGTTTCTCACAAAGTAATATTTTAAATTTTGTAATTGCTATCAAGAATATTGTAGCTGAGAATTTTAATCACTTTTGTAATCAGTTTGCACTTTGCACAGATTACAAACAAAACCGTAAAACCGCACTTTTAATGTTACTTCGATGGTGGCAATGACAATATAAATATATTTTCGTCAAATGTTGAGAATAACTGCAATTGTTTTACAAAGTTTGTCAGGTTTTACGTTGCCACCGAGAAATATTTTGTACTTTCCAATCTGGATGATACTTTCCAAATGCTTCTGATCGGAACCTTATTGAAAATGAAGGTTTTAGCACATATAACTAATCATGTATTATATTATCACATCCTTAGAAAGATATACTTGCAATCAATCTACCTTTTTGTACTCTTTCCTTCGTTCAAATAACGACAGCTTCAATTTGGCGATAGGTGTTTGACATGACATTTGAATGCTCCTCTTTGAGATTTTCACGTTTTTGTAAACCAAATTGACGTCAAACGCCTTTAGTTAAATTCTGATCCATTGGCTAAGTTTTCACGCCTAAGATAACTTATAGCTGGGGGCGATATTTGTATGAAATATACAGTGCCTATTCAATTTAAAAAAAAAAAAACTACCATCAAATAACATGTACATGCGACCCTGAGTTGTAGTAAAGTATGACTTGTTTATAAGTTTTTATTTCAAAATTGTACCAACGAAAGACTGCCTTATAATTGTGCCTGCGGGGATAATCGACGTAGCCTTGATCATATACTGTACATGCTTCTATCTACAGATTCAATCAGTAACTGTCCAGATTTTACAATCATAACCAATATGACAAGAACGAGGATAGAGGGTCATTTTGCTTAACGCGATACACAGAATTGCGAATCAACACGGTGTCCACGCCTGATCCTTGGCGAGATAGGCGATGCCGATGCGGAAAGATTTTAGTCTTTCCCAAAATTCCAGATTTTCAGTGTGCGATCTGTGACTAAAAAGCAACGTCGATTTATTTATTGAGAAAATTTATCAGCATTCTACGTATTCACATTTTTCAGAATTCTTAATTTTTTGAATTCGCCGCGTGTCCCATCACTAATGAATTAATAACTCGCTAATTATACGACATAATTCATCCAAAATAAATAGGTTTCTAGTCCGAGATATGATGAATACACATGCAAAATTTGGAGCAGATTCAACCACGCCTTCGTGAGATATCGCCTGCATCTAACAGACAGACGAACACAGAAATACCTATCAACATATTTACCGATCTAAAGATCGATAAGTAATAACTAATAATGCCGACCGTCCAAGTAAAACAAAAGCCTCGAACTGACAGACATGAAAATGCTGATTGTATAGAAATTCAGGATAATGTTCGTCACAAAATTGTGCAGTTACGCAGTCATTCTGATTTTCGCAAAACTCGGGACAGCTTGATGACGAACTCATTGCTTTGTTTGAATCTATATATTTTGAACTTATCTCTTTAGTATTTAAATGATGCCTCATTATTATGTGGTATCCGCGGTATTCTAAGAACAGGTTGTATCTTTTGTGGTGTATCACCGCAAAAGATACAGTTTTGTCATATGAAAATGTTGTCTCGCATTACCTTCAACTTGAAATTCTGCTATTTAACTCTGATCTTTATCTTAAATAAAAGACACCAGTATTTTAAAATAAATATTCGCATTTTTGTGCGAATTCGAAGGTATCGTAAAACATTTGGTACCGCCTGTCGCCTGTTCACCAAAGAATATACCGTTGTATCAGATGAAAAAAAAATTCAGAAATATAACCGGTTGTTGATTTTTTTTATATCTTTTAGTTGCTTATGAATAAATGCTGAAGCTACAGATTTTCTGAGGGTCAAGTATATGTATACTGCAAAAGTACAAGCAAGGCGCTTAATAAGAAATCCCATCATACGTGTGGTCAAAAACTGATTTTTTTTTCGTTCATCTGAATTCTTTATGCTTTTATATGATACAATTCTTACTTCTCGCTTGTTTTTTACGTTTTGATAATGCATATTTTCTTAGCTGTATAGTTGTTTCTTAGTTGTATAGTCGCTTATTTTACAAACCAGAGATTCTAACATAAAGCTCTATATATATAGAGATTTAGCGCCATATGTAAGGAGAAATCAATACTATTTGTTTATTAAATGCACAAGATAGGGACTCACCCTACCCCTTCACACACTAAAAAATAACTTACCTTTATTCTCCACTTTGGTGTCGACGGTGAATAAAGGTGATATGCCATTCCATCAACCGCATAAAAATGTTTTACGACTAATTTTCCTTCTGTACATGCCCTGCGGCTCACAACGAATACCTTAAGTTTATATTTCACCTGGCATTGCTAAGTTGTTGCGATGCTTTTAACTTGACAACAACCCGTAGCGATAGACCTCATTAAGGACGTAAATATTTGTTTTAAGTGTTTATGCATTTTTTATGAAGTTTTGTGAACACCTATCAGAAAAGATGCCAATATCCGAAGGCGTATATCTTACATTTAAAAAGTGCGTGCTCCGGAGATTAAACAGTATTTATTCGAGAAAAAATGTCTGTTTATATATATATATATATATGATTTTTTTCAACACAGCTCGTACAAATGTGTTTTTAATTTGATTACCTAAAATTTCTTCTTGCTCAGTTTACCATGTCTCTTTGTTTTTGTATTGCATTAAAGATTAAGAAAGATAAAGAAATAGCATAACTCTTAATTAAGGTTGCCATATTGCCAATAGCAACATTCCAGACAATTATTTTTGCCTGCCGCGGTTTCAATCGACAAAAAAACAAGAGACGATTTGCAAAATATCGAAGTTGTTTGTGGCAAATAACACGGTGAGAACAATTAAAAATAGAGCATGGGTTGTATTTGGGTTGTAAGCAATTATGATCCTTCAAAATTAAATGGATTCGTAAGTACAACTCTAAAAACGCCAATAATTATTTCGAAAGTACTGGCTTATAGGATACAGAATATTAGACATATATCACGCGCTTTTACATTCCGCTTGTTATAATACACTTGTGAAAAAAGGCTTGGCAAATTTGTTTCTATATAGTTTTTTAAGATTTTTGGCGTTCACCGCTTGCATAAAGTGGACTTCGTTTGCGAGACTCAAATATTTAAAAGTCAACCCTGCCGAAATCGAAGGCAAATTAGTATGTCCCGATGATGACATAGTACGTGAGTACTCGGCGGCGTAATTTTGCTTCAGGTCAAAGGCGGTTTTTGCGTTCTGTTTCTTATTTTAAACCGTTGTTGCGCCGTGCATTTAGCAAACGCTACAGTGGTTCAAATAAATACCAATATCTTCGAATAATACCGTTGCATTAGAAATTATTAGAAGAATTACAGTGAACTTAACGAATCGAGGTCAAGATATACTCGTTCTATGTCGGACCTTCTGCTGTAACATATTTTTCAGTGAAATAACGCATACAGTACCAGGCTATTTTTTGTCCCAAATTATCTAGATTTTATAATTTATGTTTTTTATTCTGATTCTGTAGCCAGGCCTATTGCTATATTGGCGGTATATAGGAACTATATTAGATTTGTCCTATATGTGCGCTTTCAACCGCCAGCGAATGTGCAGTTGGTGGTTACTGCATAATTCACAGTGATGGGTCTGTCCCAAAGCATGAAACAAGAAGAAAACTATGAATCAAATTTTCTCAACTCTGTTCCGATGCTTAAAATTATGTCAAAGTCCATGCTAACTCCTGCCCACAGCCCAAAACAACAATACCTGACGCAGTTTATCAAATCAAGTTTTTATTCATTTTCAACATTTTCTTGTCCTTTCTTGTCATCATATTATGTAATTTATTTATGTCTATAAATGTTCTCCATAAATTGATGCCTCGTGTTATAAATATTGCATTGCCCTTAAAATGTGTGCTTCGTCTTTCTAGGCATTTCGTTCCAAACAAGCCTCAATAAAAATATCTATTGACGCTTTCTTGGTAGACCATCACTCTCTTGATAGTGTACCAGTTTGTACTACTCAGACGCTCAAGTTGCAACATATACCGTGTGCATAGTTGGTTTATATTACAGTGTAACCTGATAGAATCATACTTTGACTGAATATCAAACCAAACAGCCGAAAAACGAAATAAAGTGGAGAAACTTGCCCTAGAACCAGTTCTTTAAAGCCAATTGAAGTACGGTCAGTACCGGTACGTTCATCAAATAAAACAACAACGCTTGATCCCCTCAAAGTCAGAGCTTCCTATACATTATCATTTCTGTAGCCTACATTACACGAATATTTCAATCTTTATGAAACAACGTGATGAGGAACCAAGAACAGAGGTTAACCATCCTACCCGCGAGTGCGCTATGAAGGCAAGTTCTGGTATGAGTTCTCAGTATTATGTCATCAAAGGCCATTTCCGATCTGCGGTCGATTTTCGTTGGATGGGTTTTAAAAATTCTTAGATAGAAAACTTAGTCGACTTTATGTAAATTGTAAGCGTCACCATTTCCTAAAAATATATAGAATCAAATTCATCGAAAAAAAATTTCCGTGATAATCCACCTTTAAGCATTACAAATAGAAATGTGATGTGAGATTTTTATGATTTAAAAAACATCTGTCTGGCGTGGAAGGAAATTCTTGACAGACACGTATAGCTAAAATAAAACTCACTTAATCATCAAGCAGGTATGTCCCATGGCAAATAGGGTACCCATAGCGTTCCGCACGTGACTTTTATATGACATAAAAAAAATTTCGGCAGTATTTATACATCACATTTTTGTTTGGCGTTATTTATAGCAGCTCCGATGTATACTTCTTTAGACCCACACATGGAATATGATCCTATGCGCACTAACTAAATCCCAAAACACAATTTAAGTTTCACCACAAGCATCTTGAATCCAGTTTCTCAAGTGTATATAGTTGCATTAGACCAGTGGTTTGCAATCTTTTTGGTGGAGCTAAACCCGAATGAAACATCATTCCAGAATAAAACCCACGCAGCAGTTTAATTCTATTAAGCAAAAACATTCGATTAATTTTCACAAGGCATTTTGTAAAACAGTCAGATATAAATCAAGATAATATTTCATTTTATCATTATCATTCATGCACTTTCCATCTTTTGAAACAAGGAATGGATAAGAAATTGAGATTGGTATATGATTAATCTTTACGCTGGCCAAGTCGTCCTTGTTTTGGTCAACACTTGCTCGTAGAATTGCCAACAGAAATAACCTACGAAAAAGTGAAAGATTTTGTTTTGATTTATCGAACAAATCTACCCAAACCTTGCGTTCAATATCTTTCCTAACTTGTCGAAATTCGCGCAAAACGTCAGGTTTTTGTCTGATCCAAGCAAACCCAAGATAAACTTCGTCCATTCCAGACGCGGCGCTCATTAATAAAAAATTTAAAAACACAGTTGCCACATTCTTCATTTTAGGATCTCCATGCTTTTCTAAGAGTCGCAATTGATTTGAATATCGTTCAATCATTATATGGCTATCCAATATCTCATCGCCTTTAGTCATTTTACCGATCACCACTATATTTCTAGCAATAGTAAAGCGCCATAAACCCAAAATACAATGTAATAATGTAATGCAATTTTCGTTCGTTTCTTGCTTATACAGATCTTGCCACTTCACTTTATACTCAGCATGGTATGTTTTGAAAAATGATAACCTAGTTTGGTCAGGCAGATTCTCCAAAATAGCTCGCGCGTTTGCGAGAGTTTCCAAGCCCTCACCAAGGGAGACATCAAAGAATTTGGATGCCGCCAACGCATATCCAATTTGACAATTTTCATTCATTTCTTCGTGGTCCATGTTTTTGTATAGTCGAATTGCCCGTTCTATTTGTTTTGAGGCATTGTCGTAACGTTTGTTTCGTTGTTCCTTGTCGCTTAATAGTATGTACGTATTACCTTTTAGATTCAAAAGTCCAACTTTTGCATCTTTACCTAAATTTTCATCGGCTAAGTATTCGTCGCACTTTGCCAATGCTTCCTCGTTTCGACCGAGCTCATTGAGGCACCATATTTTGTTACACGGGATTATTTCTACTCGTTTGTTTTCGTTCTCGGACATGTGACCAAGAGCAGTCCACATATCGGCAATCTCGGTAATGTCGACTAAGTTTGTCAGCTCTTTGGCGGTCGCAGCATCTCGCCGAAGCCTGTCAATGATCCATATCAGAACATGTAACTGTCCCATTACGAATTCTTCAGAAAAATTGCTAGCATAATCTCTTAATTTCCTCCTTGCTGAAACAGCTAGCTTAATGGCCTCAGAGGGCTTGTCAAAAACTCGCATTAGTTTTGCCAATGTTACTGTCTTGCATATTTCTTCCGCTTTATTGTTGGAAACTTCCCATGTTTGGATCAAGTCATGGAGGTCCCTAAACAATGTTGATTCGCTGTCAAATTTCACACCAAAAAAATTGTTCATGTACATCAAAAGGCTAAGAAAATGTTTTGCTCCTCCTACTGTCATTGGGACGAAAACACGAGCGAATCGCCTTATTGTACTGTTCAAATTAGAGCGCAATCCAAGTAATCCCTCTGCTAAGCCTCTAAAACGACAAACGATGGTCCTTACTTCGAGAGGTATCGAAGAGTCACCTAGATTTATTTTTCCGGCGCTTTCAATGCAGATTTTTAGCATCGCCTCGTCAGCTAGAGCGTCTTTACAAACTTCGGCACAGACTTCGCAAAATAGTGCATACATTTTCCATTCTTCCATAGGAATCACGGGACAGATCTGTATTGCTTCGAAGTACAAGCCGGCATTCGCCAAACCTCTCGCCTCTGCCATCTCAAATTTTTCGCCAAAATATTCAAAGCCCTCGAAACGGTAAGAGTTTATAAGGGAAGCTCCTATTTTAGATAGGTTGAGCTCAGAACATAAATGATAATCATGTCGAATCAAGAGCATGTTCTCATAAAATTCAATAAAGCTCGGTTTACCAATGATTTCAAGTAAAGTTTTCATCGCTATTTTATGTCTCTGATTTGCATATTTTACATATACTTTCATCCGAGCTTCACAGGCTATTGTTAGAGCAAATCTGTATTCCACATAGGCCTTCGCTGAAAGAACCCCTGTTTGGAATAAATCCTCAATAATTCGGAATGACGAAAAATCTCGTATGCTATGCACTCGAGCATGACAAGAAAGAATGACGGTGATTGGCCGATATACGTCTGTTTTAACGTTTAAAATTTTATCTTTCTGGAAATAGTCTTGGTTATTCCTCACTTGTTCAAGAACGTTGGACGATATTAGCTTTCCAACATCTTTATATCTTTGGACTTCCTCCAATTCTTTCCAAACAAAAGACTGAAATTGGTCATAAACCAGCTGACTGCCATTTACAAAACAAGGCCTTGATATAAGTTCACTGATGTAGTAACCGTTGTTCAAATCCTCGGTTGAATTCACGAGTTTTGCCATCTCACTCGAAGGCTTTATAAGTTCAAGGATGTGGCGACATTTCTCCGTTTGGTACTGCCTTCCTAAGGGATTGCCGCAAGCATGTGGCGCCATGCCATCAAAGGAAATGCCACACGGGGTGAATATGTCATAAAACCAGTTCATTTCCGGGTCATTCGAATAAAAATCGTTCAAACTTTTTATACCAACGCTCCGAATAAATGTTTCTCCAAAATTTATCATTATTAACTGAAAGAGAACTGAATACCAACGAAAATATTCTTTTATGTCTTTATAATCCTTACGGCATTCTACGCCGTCTTCCAAAACCAAAACATGTTCAAAATCCGAGTACGGAGTGATTTCTCCACGGGCAAGAGAACCCAGTCCTACGGCGGCAAAGTCACAGGGACTTTCACCGAGTATAATCAGACACTTCTCTGAAATTGTTTTCATTATAGACTTGTATTCATCTGTTACCTCTTGCAATAGTTCTTTTACATAAAACACTTTCATACTTTTGAAAAATTCATCTCCAACTTCGGGTAAATGAGGGATACGTCGCACTTTACTGCTATACATCATCCGAAACTTTTTTATTCTTTCGAATAATTTATTAGAGATTTTGACCAAGTTCTCCGTTTTATGAGCGCATGCAGATTGAAGAACTTTTATTCCCATTCTTTGCAAAAGGTCTTCAGTTGCAACGGCCTCCTCTTCCATGTTTTTCAGTTTGAATCTAACTTTTGCTCCGTTTAACAGCGTGCTGCATCGAATATAGGTTAATTTTTGTAATATTCCGGACGTGTGGTCAACCTTCTTCAAATATATTTCACCGAGCTTAAGAAGAACGTCGGCACATTGTGCTAATTTGCTGGCTGACTCTTTTCGGAAATCACTACACAGGTCTCTGAGCTCAGATGCCAATGAATACTCCTTTTCGTCGATTACTTCATTCTCTGGATCTGGAACACACAAAAAAATTTGCACCTAAAACGGATAAATTAATTTCATCAAGATATTAGTCGAATAGAACGTATGAAATTTTTTATCTATTTTAAGATATTGGCAAAACTGACTGAATGATTCCGATTGCTGATGATATCAGTCGTTCGGGTTTGAGATTAAAAAAAGAGCAAAACTTTTATACGCTGTTTTTTCTCGTCTATAGTCTCTATGATGGATCAGTGATATACGTATATATATATTTATTAGGGCTGGGAATGGTTAACCGGTTAACTTATTTTAGATGGTTAACGGTTACGATTTATTTTAACCGTTAACTGGCATCTCAGGTACTAACCATCTTTATAATGTACAATTACTTCAAAAATGATTACGTCATCGCAAATTTGTATCACGTGGCGTTTAATTCAAAAGAATATCACTAACTGTATTGATAAGGACCCAATAAATGTGAAAACTAATTAAGTACCAAGATTGCTGATTATGAAAGTTTGACAATGATAAATTCAGAATCGGTTTTTGGTCGAAATATATTGTTCACGATTTTATTGCAAAATCGTATAATTATTCAATGTCATCCAACAAGTGAGCAGTTGATGTTGTGTTTATTTATGATGAGTAGATTTTCCCATCCAACACTAAATATTTGTCCCATAAGTGACATTTAATATCGGAAATGGCCTTTACTAAAATACTTCCTTATGTCTGAACCACGCTGCACATCTCCTGTAGTAGAGCGACCAGGGAACTATCTCGATTCGGGGATAATATAGAGCGACACCGCGATAAGATCACGCGAAATGTCTTTGTAACCATTGTGACGCAACAAACTAATACGTCACGCTGCGGTTAACCGGTTAAAGTGTTTTCCATGAAATTCCCAGCCCCAATATTTATATATACGTATGTGTTGTGAATGTACTAGCTTTGTCCTTGGTGGTTCAAAAGTCTTGTATCAAACTTTCACAAATTTTGTTTTTGCGTACAATTCTTTACAAGTGGCATCTAATGTCATGCTTTAGTCATAGTGCACACTAACCGACAACATATATCGTTGTGTTTTTTGCAAATATTAGGGTAGTGTCAATTCTCCGCATAATAAGAGATTGAATGTTTGCTCAGATCGCCGTTCTAGCGTTTAAATACACATAATATTACGCATACCACCCACAACTGGCATGTTAATACGATAGGCTGGACGATGCTGGACTAGTCACATACTTAGTTGAGTGGAATCTTTTGCATTCGTTCACTTAAAATCGATATATTCAAATATATCATTTTACCATGGTAATTGAATGTTTCCCCTTTAACAGTCCAAAACTGGCATCATCTCTTAAAAATAGGCCTAAGGGTTTGAAAGCAGAAGCTTAAACACACCGGGACAACGAGAGTTAAATTGATATTCACAGAAACATTGAAATCTTAGTTTAGTTATGGAGCGTTAACTAATACAAAATGCATTGAACAAGCAAACTTTTTCAAAAACTGCACTATTTCATACAAACCTTCCATAGTTGTGATCGCCTGATATCCGAGCTGTTCTATCAGTGAAATAATTTGGAAATATGAACGGCAATGTCTACTTTGTCGTTTTCCTTTTATGTTAAAGCAATCTTTTAAATATTCACAATTTCAAAAATGTACCACTTCTTTCCGCAACACTATTTTTACAACGTCGCCACTTTCTAATTTTGGGCACGGAAGGCCCCCTGATGTCAGAAGCAAATCGTATAGTTCTTCTCTGTATTGAAACACATACATGAAGAAAATTCGTCCGTGTTGTGTTCGTGTGACAACTCAACCGTAAAATGTCTTTCAGCTTTACTCAATATCACTTTACCATGAAAGAAAACAATAGTTATAGTACACAATTGAGCCTATTGTAGACTTTTACGACAAGTGGAAAAATTACATATATTGTACTGTATATCTCAGTTTTTTAAATAACGATGCAGTCTAAATTTAACCGACACGTAGATAGAGAGAGAGAGATTTTATTATCACAAACGAAGTCAACACTATGATAAATTTGAATAAACAGAAAACAAGAATATCGGTCAGAGACCGAAGACTTATCGATCGAAAGTTAGGGGATCCCAAAACAGCGCTTTTACTCCATAGTGACACCTTGTGTTCCATCACTAATTAATTAATAACTCGTTAATTATACAACATAATTTATTCAAAATCAATAGGCTTCTGTTCCGAGCTATGATGAATGCACATGCAATTGGGAGCAGATTCAACCACGCCTTCGTGAGATATGCGTGCATCTAACAGACAAATACCTATCAACATACTTACCGATCTAAAGATCGATAAGTAATAATTTAATATCTGGGAAAAGAAACGACAAAGGGGACAAGAAGCTGGTCTTTGGGCCTCGTTGACGACGTTCTTAAAGACACTGGAGCAGTGGCGTAGCAAGACTCTCGTGGGCCCCCCCTGCAAAAATATTTCATGAAAATGACCCTATGAACTCTCGGACATAAGCTAAAACAACGCTTTTTTATTTCGTCAAAAAGCATAACATGTCGCTATTAAAAGGCAATGATAACATAAAATCTGCCGTTATCTTGGTTACTTTATTTTTTTCATACGTGTTTCCTCTTCAGCCCCTTTTCTGCGTTTCTGTGCGCCACTGAGAGGTTTTGCTTTCGACATCATTCTGACAGCCTTCGTAATTTTGCCAGTGCGATCAAACCACAAGACGTCGAAAATCGACTACTCCCTGGCATTGTTACGTAACAAAACGATTTGAGCAGAACTAACATTAACGTTAGATGTGCATTACTGGTGTTGCAATGCAACTTTTGGTTTTGCGGATTACATTTCTAAATTCTAACCGCTTGGGCCCCTTTGCGCAGTGGGGCATCCCGCGACCGCTGAGGGGGTGGATGCTACGCCACTGCACTGGAGGTTCTGTCGACCACCCATTTATTATTCTCCCGTAATATTTTTATGCCCTTTCTCGAGCAATTAATCTCCCCTTTTCTGTTGTTCATTTTAATTTTTTCGGTTATTTTATGCCTTTTCTCACTCAGTCTGTGTTTTTTCTACTAACAGTCCCTCTCTTTTCTCTCCATGACTTTTCTCGAGCAGTTAACCTAATCTCTCTTTGCTGTTGTTCTGTATCATTTTAATTTTTTCGGTTCTTTTATTTTTGTATCATTATAATTTCTTCAGATTTTTTATGCCTTTTCTCACATTCAGTGTTTTTTTTAATAACATCTTCCATCTGTATCTTTCCGTTCTCTCCCAGTCAGTCAGTTTTTATTCTATCTACATCTTCGGTTCTTTTATTCTGTATCATTTTCAAACCATTTCGGTTCTTTTATGCCTTCATCACTCAGTCTGTGTTTTGGGACACGTCAGTGTACATAACGATCGTTTCAATATTATGTTGTTGTTGGACACGTCAGTGTACATAACGATCGTTTTAATATTATGTTGTTGTTCTTGTTATTATTCTTTTCTTTCGTGGAGATGAAATCGCTTTTTTCTTCGAATACTGGACCAATTGCTTTGAAAAGTTCAGTAGTTGAAGATTGATTTTTTTGCCAGAAGACTATTTCTTTTATTTATTTCAGAAATTTCTGTGAACTTTAGGAGATTCGTTTTTTGAGTTCGAAAATGTGATCAGAATAAAAAAAAATAGCGGCACTTTGTGGCAATTGCGCGAGGACAGCTGAGAAGCGAACGTAATTCGCTTCGTCTATATATTTGAGCACAGCTCTCTTGTTTCTATTGACATCTTTCTAACCCCCGGACTAGGGTTGGATTATCCGGATAGCGGTTAACCGGATAACCGATTAACCAAGAGGTATTTTGCTATCTGATAACCGGATATTATTGTAACGGTTAACCGGATAATAGAGCAGTATAAATAATGCATATGCGCATTAGTGATTTTTATATTTTTTGTTGAGTGGCCAATGACATCTCTCAGAGCATATAATATTCACTTATATCCACACCACTCCGCATATTTTAGTCATCCGTGTAATGCTGGAGTGAACTTGACTATAGTATTACATCACAAAACACGCAGAAAAATGTGATTATTGCGTATTTGCGGTATAGAAGAGCCCGACTTACCTTAAAATAAAAGCATTTCTACTCTAGATATGAAAATAAATGGTAAGCTGCACGAACAAATCCAATTTTTGCTATCTTGAAAATTCATCAAATTTGAGCTATTATGCAATTCCAATGAGTATAATTTATTTAGTACAATAAATGCAGATATTAATTAGCTTATAGTTATATATCAACATTTTCGGGAGAAAAGTCGGGTTCAGTTTCGTCGGTATATAACGCCGATAATTGTTTTATTTCGCCCGGAACTGAAATGGCCGCAGTATGTTATCTATCGTCGTATCTATCTATCGTTAAGAGAGTAGATCTGAAATACACATTTTTGACTGACAATAAGGAATTGAATGCTAACGAAAATACCACGACTCTTGATTTATGAGCCAGTGATAGATAAAACAAGACTCTATTTTAGGCGCTGTTGAATCGCCAAAATTTCGTAATAATCGTATTTACTGAATTTACAACAAGGGTAACTTTTCACGGGATGTATCTTTTTTTCAAATTAAAACTGGCATAATGCCGATGTTAATTCCCCAAATAATAACGCGATGCGGAAGAAAACGATCGGCGATGATAACACAATTACCCTGTAAAATTCGACCGCCTTTATTAGTGACGTTTTCGAAAATTTCAAAATGAGGAGGAAAGGCTGTTATTACATTTATGGTTTTCATGGAACTTTCACAAACAAATTTGTTTGCAAAATGGTCTATAATATTTCAGAAAAGTTTAATGTGACAGACTCTATATCGTGTCATGTTTTTCGTTTACTCATTCAGGGTGGTAAGTAAAGTTGTTCAAAAACTGGCGCAGCATTGTTTTGGCTCTGTTAATTTAGTTCAAAAGGTATTCGAATGGAAATAGATTTAAAGTTGTGGCCTAATTAGTACAAACGTGATAATATTTACAGTGACATGTTAAATAAGTGAAGTTTTCAAATTAGAAGAAATTTCTGACCACTTCGGTTTTTTCATAATCATCGATTTGCTTTGTTATTAAAATTTTTGTTCAAATGACTTATATTTTTCTATACACTTCACGGAATTTGTTCCCCCTATATTTTATTTTTTGGATACTTCTCTCACCGAAATAAAATGTTCGAAATGCACGATTTTTTGTGTTCATGATTTCATTTATGTGTATGCTCTTGTGGTATATATTAACAAAGTTTATTTCGTCGTGCAAGAAATCACCAAATATTATAGAAAACAAAATACTATACATGACAATATTAAATTTCATTGCAATTGATAGGAAGGTGCGGATGATCAGAAATGATCATTGTGAGTCTGCGACACTAAAATTTAGTACGAGTCAAAATTTAAAGAAAAGAGGCTCTAGACACAAAAAGAAACTTTTAAAAAACTTTACAATAAAGTAGAAATAATATAAATCTTTACATATTATTTGAATAGGGAAAATAACTTAGCAGTTGGGGGAAAAAAAATTAGGACACAATATTTTCAAAAAATGTTTCATTTCATTATTCCGCGTACATCGGTACGACTACTGAGCTTAAATTATTATTTATTGACACATGCAATATTAAAATGCACAATAATTCATATTCAAGAAAAATAATACATATGTGAGTATTTACAACAGAACTGTGTGGTGGTATTCGTTCAATTCACCGCGAAAATCCTGCGAAATCGTTTCTCTAAAATCAGCAGTAACTATCCGGTTAACCGTATATTTAAAATACGGAATACCCGGATATATCCGTTATCCGGATAGTGAAAATTATAGGTATCCGAACTAACCCTACCCCGGACCTTCCTTTTCTCTCCTTTCCTAACCTCTGGTTTTGCAACTTTAGTCGACCATGTGTGACCACCTGTAGCTTTCGTTCTTTCTCAGTAAGTCAGTTTTTTCTATTAACTTCTATCTTCCCCGTCCCTTCTCTCTCTATTCCCAAACTCGGTTCTGTCTGTGTCTAATTGACTATGTATCTCTATCTCTAATCGGGTGGGTGAGTATCATCTAATAATTTCTCTTTACTCGGTCCGTCTGTAGCTTTCGCTGTTCTCTCTCATTCAGTCAGTGTCTCCCTTTCTCTCTCTTTTCCTAACATCGGGTTCTGTCGGTGTCTAATTCCCTACCTTCAGCCGACCATGGTCGCTGGGTATCATTTAATTTATGTTTACTAGGTCCTTTTATTGCTCTTAGTCAGTATTCTTTACGGCCTGGGCTATCCTAGGTGCCTTTCCTAGGCATGGTTCTGTCTGTGGCACCTGAATACGGTCTACCATACCCACACGATTATTTTGCGCAACAGCTACTGATAGGTGCTGTCGTGATTAAAATCTTATTTAATTAACAGGTTTTGTCACACTTGCTACCGCTAACTAGGCAGAGAAATGCTGTGTCGGTTGCAACGTCGGTTGGGAGCAGACATTCATCCGGAATATCGCGTGTGCTATGCTCTTCCGGGGACGGTACCCATCTAATAAGATTTTAGAGTAATTAGAGCCGCGCTCTCCTTCGTGGTGAGGGAAATTCATGCGTTTTCTCAATCTGGCTTCATCTGAAAAAATACAACCTCAAGGGGATGGTTTCGTTAGATTGCGACTACGCAGAATGACGTTGGTGTAGGGCTGTGCATACAATCTTGCTTACTCGAAATTATGAAAATCAACACTAAAATGACCATTGTGATGTAGGCCTACCTGCTATTTATATTATTTATACGTTTATATTCATGTTTGTTTGTTTATGTTTGTTGTGATTTGTTTTCTTTCTTTCCTCGGTGAGTGAACGCGTTTAATAGGCCTACGTTATAAACTTATTTTTAGGTTTTGTTCACTTTTCAGATTCTTCACCATTCTCATGCATCCATCCACATGCTGTGTTGGTTCAAAGCGCGTGCCTGCCTGTATGGAATGCGTTAGTCTGGAACTATCGTATGTGTGTTGCTCAACTATCGGATGCGTCTTGTCTCTTTGCGCAATAGTATAATATTCCGTCCAATAACGCTTTCAACACATCTGTTTCCCCCGCCGCTTCTCATTTTCAGTAACGCTGTGAGCTTGGTTTTTGGACACGTAGTGGACATAACGATCGTTTCAATATTATGTTGTTGTTGTTGTTGTTCTTGTTCTTTGACACGTTTTTAAAAAGTCGCTTTTCTCTTCGAATACTGGACCAATTGCTTTGAAATTTTCAGTGGTTATTAAAGATAAAAATTTTCTCCAGAAGGCTATTACTTTTTTTTTTCGCTATGACGTCATCAAAATTCTGTGACTCTACGTGTCCATATATTTGAGCATTGCTCTCTTGTTTCCTCTCAATTTGCGTACGATTAACTTTTACTGATATAGGAATAAACTTGTCTTGGCTATACATCTTTTTTGTTCGCTTTCCCATTCGCCGTGCATTGTTATATTTCGGTTTGCTAGATGAAATTATATTGGAATTCAAAATTATTACGTGGAAAGTTTCCATCCTTATTATAATTATATTATACACGCTAGACACCATACAATTAAGTAAAAAGAAGTAGATTGAAATTAAATTCATTTAGACTCCAGAAGCAGCTAACAGCCGAAAAAATATTTGATAAAAGCGGGCACTGCTTTTTTGTATTTCCGGGAACAGAAGTCCCGGACTGTGGGAATGCCATGGTGATAATAAGTATAAGTATATATAAGTTTATTTCGACTCCATAATCAGCATAACAATACATTTAACAGATAAAAACAAATAAATGAAAACTGTTTATGAAATCAGGGGAGCAAACGAAACCTTAGATAAGGTTTATAACGTACAAAATATAAGATGGAAGGTTTTGCCAAGAGGAAGTGGTACGTGTTTACTCACCTAAAATTATTAAGTTATTTCACACAAGCTCACATGCACCCACCAGCCACACACACACACCCAACCACTGAGAAATTATTTAAGTAAGAATAAACACGATAAATTTAGGGTATACTATACAGAAAACAAAAAAAAAAATAAATAAATAAATACTAGAAAAAGAAAAAAATTATTTTTCACACCATATTGATAATTTTGTAATGGTTGCCATTGCCAAATTGATCGATCTTCTAATCGTTTATTAAAATATAAAAGGAAGATTCTATTGGAAACATATTGCCAAGCTGATTATAGTTGGAGTCAAATGCCAAGTTGCCCAACAAAAATTGCTAGAATTGGGTGCATGAAGAGGTGGGCGAGACCATTTCATTCCCCAAATTAGAGCCTATTATTGCCAAATTATAGTCCATATTGTAATAAGTAATTAAAGTTACCGGTAACAGTAAAATTACTAAAATTAAGTTAAGAAGGATATGAAAATAAATTGGTTACAAAGGGTGTAAGTGAGGTTTTTCATTCTTGGGTATTAATTTCAGACAAGGATATAGGAATAAGATTGTTATTTCACAGGATATCGGAGTCTTTGTTTGATTTTTTCCCTATGTGTTTTACTTCATTTAATCACTTTAAAGTAACCTGAAAAAAAATAAAATAAAACTGCGAGTGGATTCAAGGATTGGGTGAAGGGGAATGCGCTGAACTAATGCTTCGAAATGTCGAATACCCAAGATTTCAAGATCGGCATTGTTCGGAATCCCAGGCGTAACAGTAACATAACTGTTAATAAACATTTATCAAAAAACAGTCTGATGAACAGTTTGAGTGATAGTATTTATTCGATATTGTTAAGGATTTTAGTTGGATGTTCGGGATTTCATTTCTTCGAAATTTCAAAAAACTTATATTAAAGAGAACATTTCTTGCGCATGGGATCAGATTCACAGTATATAAGCGACTTCGCAATGTAATAGACATAGTATTTTTGTTTTTTCTGTCACACGTTGCGTTTCTGCGATATTGTATAACTGATTACTGGTATAAATAGTTCATCAACCTATTTGGATTATGTTGTAATGTTTCAAGTCGAAAAGTTGATCTGACGCAATCTGGATTGTGGTGTGCTTAACCACAGATAGCGCAATATTTCAAAAATGGATTCTGATAAGGAAATAGAAAATGAAGAGGAGGAAGTTGCTGAAAAGGAGAAAGCTGCTCCAGAAAACGAAGGTGATTAACGTTATATTGTTTTTCTGCTGTTCTAAGCTTATTTGACACTTCGACATAACCAACATTACCTACATTCTATCGTTTATCAGTGAATGAATAAGGCATGTCTGCCATATTTCTGTATTCCAATATTCAGATATTGCTGTACTGGCCAACATTGCAATTTGGGGTCTCGTGTAGTTTCGTACCTAACGTATTTCTAGTGGGCGTAGCATAACAATTTCTTGACATGTATGCATGTCAATCCTAACACTCACCTGACTACGCCATCCAAAATATATGTCAATACGACATCACAAACATGTCATAGAGCTTCCCAATTAGGGTGGCTTACCCACTTTGCGGCCACGACCTATTTGCGACCATCAACTTCATTGATTAAATTAATAACGAAAAAATTAACGAACCGCGACGATATTTCTCACACGTTATCGTCCACTTATCCCTCGTAGCTCTGCGAAATTACACTAAAATGCGGCCACAAACAAAAAAGTTACGACCGAAAACCCGACCGAAGAAAAAAAACAGACCATTTTTCAATGTCGCCAACTACCCATTGTTCCTTTGAAAAAGCTTGAAAATCCATACTAATATAAGAAATAAAAAGATGAAACTTGGCAGGTGGGTAGAGTTGTGTTTCTTTTAACCATCTTTAAAGTTTTGCGTTTCTATATTTAAAGGAGGGGGGATAGGAGGGTGCGCATTTACAATACGTCGATAATATCTTTGTCCACCAATTTGTGACCACCGTGTTTTAGTCTGTTTGATTGCTGTGATGCGGTGTTTTGTTTATAATTTGACAAGTTTTGTTCGAAATAACCGTGTTCTTAAAATATATGACGGTCAGAAATGCAATTAGAAGCCCATTTTTTTCACGCATGGCTGCGTATGCCTTAGTCTCGACGCAGCAGAAACGATGTACAAGGCTTGAAATCCGTGGTCGCAAATACGTCTTCAGTCGGTCGCAAATACGTCTTCAGAGTGTAGTACTTTGGTGGTTTGTATAGCTTCAACCCCTGGTCGTAGAAAGTTAATTCAAGTTTTAGCGTGTAGAATAAATGCCAATGCACCTACCGTGGAAAAATTAACGGGTTAGAAATATTGGTTTTTGTTTTATAGCGGTTTGAATGAAATCGTCCGCAGACTGGCTACACCACCCCCTATATGTTCGATCGCCCAAAATGGCATCGGCGCCGACGAAATAGAACTGACCAACGACAGTGATCTCTGTCATATCGGGATCGCTGCGACAAGAAAACGAGAAAAATAGTTGCTCGATTTCGGTCGCTCGTCTGCGCGACTTGGATGACAGTTCTTATAGTTTGAAGGGGTCTGTTGCGTCACTGTGACGTCGTATTGACATATTTTTTGGATGGCATGATAAGGCGGGGTGGGAATAAGGTGAATTTTTTTTAGGTCACGCCCACTAGAAGTAGGTTAGATACGAAATTACCTGACCCGCAAGTTCTAGTATCATGAATTGGGTCTTGGGAAATAAATGCCGTAACTGCTCAAATAACCCCAAACAAAAATGTGATGTGAAATTTTAATGTAATTAAAAAAAAGGCTGTATAATTCAGAAAAAAATTCTTGAAACACATGTTTATTTCAAATCAAAGCAGGTATGTCCCTCGCCGTTAAAGATATTGTGTTCACGCAAGACATACTTTTATTTTGAAAAAAAAAGGAAAATTTGGGTTGTTTTTTTCACATTTTTGTTTGGCATTATTCAAGCAGTTACGACGTTTAATTCGCAAGAATTTTCAGAAAACTATATTTAAAATGTATGTGAAATAATGCTGTTCCGATTTTGGAAAACACTTGAGCGAATATAAAAATGGAAGACAAAAATAGCTTGCCTCATCATGGTACATTAGTAGAGATGAATGCAAACCACAGAAAATTGTAACCAGAGCTGGAGAGAATAGCAATAGCTCTGTACCCAGCCATAGGGTCACGGTATATTTAAACTGTGGCTATGACTTGAGAAGTCAGAACCTCATTTTCTATTTTTGAGTCTGACTTTGGCTCCAGCTCTATAGCCCTTGAGGTTTATTGACATGGTCACTACTTTGAAGCTTCAGCTCAAATTCAGTTTTGTGAAAATGGGACTCGAAAATGGCGATTTCATGATGGTTTCAAATTTGAAATGCAAAAATTAAAATTATATATACTCAATTTCAACTTCAAAATTTCTGAGCGGGAAAAGATAGATTTTAATATTTCTATGAGGTGTTAGAAATCCCTAAATGTGAAAAAATTATTAGATAGAAGCTGGAGCCACTAATTTTTCTTCTAGATCCAGTCCCATCTATTTTGGTGAGCTTTGTTCCTAGCTACATCAAAACCTCACGGCTCCCCAGCCCTTCTTGTAGCTATAATATGTGACGAAAATCAGTCGATCAATTCTGCTATAGAAATTAACATTCATTCACACAAATTTTATTTTTATTCAAGATGATTCGCAACCTCCACATGAGCCAGTTACGGCTAAGAAATCATCTAGATCAAGTGTTGGATCATTTGAAAGGAGAGGTTCCAGAAATATTTATAATTTAAAGGTATTACGGATTTGAACTACGCTGATTTGGCATCAACTTTATTGCATGTGTTTATTTCTCTCAGAAACTATTAATAAGCCTCTCATGCCGACACAATAATTTGGATACTCATATGAAAATAGTTTTTATCCGCGCAAATAATTCATATTTCATTTGTTCTGAATTTATATACATGATTAATTAATATGCTAATAAACAATGTACCACACACAAAATTTCACAACCATTACATCCCTGTTTATATCGAATATTTAAAAAATTTTAAATTAATCATTATTAAATTAGATTGGCATTTATTGTCATTCATTGGTCTCTATGCCAAGTGGATGTAATCCGTTTCTATGAACAAAACAATCTTAAAGAATTATCTCTAATGAAATTAGGATTGATTAAAGTAATCAGATTAAATGAAATTCAATGATGTTATTAGTGAAAGGCTTATTTAAAAATAAAAATATTGTAAACATCTTGTTTCTGAATGAGATTTGCTTCATCCACATTGATTTTATTTCTTCTATCAAATGACATATGTTTCAGTTTGTTAATTTCAACATAGGAATTAGATTCAATCATTCAATCATAGGAATTAGATTAATAAAATGTTTTTGTACATTAGGCAAATTGTGTAATTTTAATTATTCTGTGCTACATCAATGATTGGCAATTATTAACCTTGTTTTTGATTATTAACTTATATCTTACTTTACTATTCAGACTAAAATGCTTTCAAGTTACTTTTCCTTGAGGTCTTGTTTGCATGGAATAAATTGTCTCAAAACTTTTTTATGTTTATATCTTTTAAACATTCTATGAAATTACTTCTCTTATGTGATTACTTTTATTTACTATTAAATGAACATAAATAGGCTGGTTCAATAACTTTTTTTATTTATTTTTGATATCGCCAAAATCTTAATAAATCACTTTCACGGGTGTGAAAAATACTTTTGAATATCCATTCTATTCGTATCAAAGTGTATTTTGAATACTACCATTTTGTTATTATGTATATATTTTCAAAATGCTGTTTCTCGTCATTGTTATTGTAAATGAATTGATTCTTTGCTTCTTTTATGATGAAATATCTTGAATATACTATGTCTATGAAGTATATTTGTAGTAATATACAAGATGAAAATTCGTCAATAATAACTTTCAGAATTTCTCTTGATTGCGTAATATTTGTTTGTATTGTTATAATTAACATAGTTATGATCTCTCATATAATAACATACAATCTAATATATTGTCATGCATGAACTATCAACATCTTTTCTCTTTTGCTTTCAGCTTGAAATTCCTAAACGTTCCGCATTAAATCCAGTCTCAATAACTCTTCCAGAAGCTCCTGAAACTTCAATACCCTCTCAAGAATCAACAATACCAAGGGTAACAGTTCATTTTATTTGGCCCCCACCCCCAGTTTGTATTTAGGTGTCATTTGAGAAAGTGTTCATTTCAGCAGTTTACTTGCCAAATGAGTGGTTTATTAGTCATTGCAAATCGCTTACTGTGAAATCGCCATGAGCAATGCTCAAATAGGGACGCAGAGGTCAAATGACTTAAATTACCAACATGATATCAGCAAAATTCCAGAAAAAAATGTTGAAAGAATCGTACCAAATGTCATATGGAATATTAGTACAATTTGAATGGGATATGAAGATGTGCCTGTAAATTATGAAACCAGCATCAGCAGAAAAACCCTGTTGATCTCCAGTGAAATTGTGAAAAGTACGGTACTAATGTTTTAGTCACTTCTTCTTTCTTTAAGTACTAAAAATCAGAAATTGATTAGTCAATAGTGATTTTTTTACAGCGAGAGCAGACTGTCAACCACCTTAAGAACAACACATATTTAGTAATGTCCAAATAATAAAATTATCGGTACCGTATGTGTTTTTTCTAGTTAAATCTCAATTTTTATAATCTGTTTTAGATTGCTGGAATACAACCAAGACCTTACGAAAGAAGCCAAAGTTCCTACACGCCTAACATTCCACAAAAGAGGCCAATGAATCCACGTCAACGAAGACAAAATTTTCAAAGGCAAAGTTCAATATTACAACGAGCAGCTATGATTCGAAGGTAGTTTCAAGAAATACTTATTATATATGAATTGGTATTGTATATACCGGAATATAGCAGAGAGCTGGTGCTTTGTTTGGATTCAAACCAGCAATCTTTCTGTCAGTGAAAAGTTCATAACCATTTACTATAATGGATTTTGTAATATTCATGTTTTCCAACATTATTGTTTTGTTGTAACTTTAATTAATCTTTTTGTTCAAAGTTTGCGTACATTAAAATATTTAGTAATTAAAAGCATGAGTTAAAAATTTCGTTTTGATTTAAAAAATTCGACATTTGTTAGTTGAGAGGTAAATTGTATGATAATTAATTATTAGTAACTTCTATTTTATATATGGTTGCAACAGAACCAAATTAGCTTATTTTAAGGTTTTGAGGAAATCGTATTTTTGTAATATTGTGGTTTCAACTTTAATAAAGTGGACGTAGGCATTATCTAAAATCAAAACGGTACTGCTACGATATTATGTTACTGCAATGTGCCTCTTATAAATTGAGAGTTTCTCAAATTTTTATAATGATCAAAATTTTGTTGTTTTACAAAAGATACTGATTTTATTACACATTGGGATATGTTTGGTGAATAAGAGCACTTTTTGCGACACTCACATAATTGATCCAACATGTCAACCAGGGAGCATATATCTTATGATATAATCAATCTCCATAATCATGAACATGTAATCTACTTGGCATGACATAATTTTAGTAAGTTAGGAGATTTGTGTTACAGATATAGTAAGTGCTTGTATTTTTGGAAACATTCATATTTAATGAGTCCTAGTCGGTCCTCGACCATCATGACTTGACTTTCAGGAAGTAGTTCAGGTCACAGATTTTCCAGATAGTTACACACTGTTGATGTAATTCGTTTTGGCCCGATATGATAAATTATTATCAATTTTTATATATTAATTGAGATCCCTTAATTTAACTTTTTTTAATTGGTATATTTGCAACAGGGCTGTCCAAAAATAAAAATAACATAATCTCTTTCCACGAAATATCAAGTAGGACTATATTTATGAGCTTTCGTTAGATCATAGTCTAACTTCTTCAGATAAAATAAGATATGGCTGCAAATGATAAAGATCAGTAAAAAGTTAAAAATTGTAGGATAAAAATTACAGAAATACATTATACATTGGTTGGTTAGGTCTATCTCAACTGTGCCGATTCAGTATCAATTTCAATCAATCAACGTTTATTCTACAATTTTTAACTCTTACTGATCTTTATCATTTGCAGCCAAATCTTATTTTATCTGAAGAAGTTAGACTATGATCTATCGAAAGCTCATAAATATACTTGATATTTCGCGGAAACAGATTATGTTATTTTTATTTATCTTTACAATACTATCTCAGTCACGCATCCTTGTGGCAACAGCCACATATGGATCCGGAATAGAAAGCAAACAAGGAGAAAGGACCTGCAGTACAATACACAATACCCTTGTACATCTCATATTGGCTGTCCAAAAAATCAACAAATATTCAAATTGATTTTTGAGTTGGCGAATAATTATAAAGCTTTATTTATTATTTATTTTGAACAATTAAAGCTTTGCTGTAAAACCAAAAAAGCCTTAAACTGTTAGAAATGAACAAATTTAACTGTCTTCATTTCCAAATTTGAACTCATCAATTAGGTATATATTCTACCATATGTGTTTTTAACATGAGTTAAAATGATGATTTTAAAAATATCCTTTTAGAATGTATACGGTATAGTACATTATTCAGTTTGACCATCTCTGGTATCGCAAATTTATTCAATGATCTGAATTTAATATGCGGTATGGTAAAATTATTATGCTGACCACTGACAGGAAATTGGAACCATGGCCCACCAATAACAAACGTGATAACAGGAACCTTACTCAGCTTATATTGCAAACAAATTGACTTGACTCAAAATTTTTTAACTTCTCGGAATTTTATTTTTACAGAACTGATATATGTACGGTATATTAGGTGTGGCCAACCTGCTTTCGACTAAAATTTTCAAAATAGCTCGCAATCGTCTGATGGTAATAATTTTTAATGAAATCGCCACAAAAATTGTATTGCACAAAACTTGCATTTATTAGGCAATTGTATGCTCTGTCGGGCTAGCCCAGACTCAAATACTGTATGTGCGCATAGTACAGTACTTCATTCGTCCTGTTTTAAAACACACAACAGACACCGCTTGAAACTGGTTCAAGACAATTTTTGGGGTATAATCAGACTCGATTTGATTTTACTCTGGGTGAAGTGGAGGGATTTCTGATAGCCTAAAATTTTTTTGGTATATAGTATACAAATTTGCATACTATTAAATTGAGGTTATGCATATTCTCGCATATAATACGACCCCATAACGGTGAATTTATAAAAATTCTCATTTGTTCATTTTCTTCGGGCCTTCTGTAATATTCCCATGTTTTCCAATGCTGGATGGATAGTGGTGAGTCACCCAATTGCTTTATGCTACTATGGCATGCATGAACCATACTCAATACATAGATACATTACTGACCCATTCTTGATTGGGGTTCATTCTTCGATTTTGGCATCTATTATGCATTACCTCTATCCCCTTGGGACGCAAAAGGCCTATCAAGTTTATCAACTTACATCATAGTTATCAACTTGTCTGACCACAGTAAAGCACTTGGAAATTGGATTTTGTAATAATTCTACAATATTGAATTAAGATGATCTCAATCTAAGTTACTAATTCAATTTTAAATTACTAATTCCCATTGATGCGACATTGTGGTAGGTAGACTAATATTGATTTTACTAACAATAAATTTGCATACATTAATACTTGATAATGTTTGAAGCGTGTATGTTTTATCAAGTATTCTGTAACCTTGCTCTTAAAGAGTCCATAAACAAGCAGGAATTCATTTACTGAAATACTGAGTTTTAAATCACCGAATCTGTTTGCTTTGGTGTAAAACAGTAATTTAAAGAGCAATTAAATAAAACTATTCAGTATATTTAACTATTGACTTGAAGTTACTATCATGTCTTGGGCTAGATTCATATATTTCATATATAATATTCAATTATTTTTTTATCACAGTGGATCAAGGCGAATGATGGAAGCTACTGGAACGTTTGTTGGAATAGGAAAAAATTGTAATGAAGATCATGAAAAATGGAGGTTACGTCATTTGAGGTGGGATGAGTGCAAGAATGTTTTGATTTTTCATTCTAAATGAAGAATGACTTTATAAATTGTCTTAAATCTGAATAGCAAACTAGTCTAACTAAATCTTGGAATATCCCACTCGTGAGGAAAACACTCTGATCAATAGAATTGTGATTTAGTTAGGTCAACAAAAACCCAAAAATTTGAAAAAACTTGCCATATCATGAATTTTGATTGAATTTTTCAAATCCTTCAGGGTTATGATAAAAAAAATACAAAAACCAAGCGATTTGATGTTTGAATCTGGTATCTACACTAACGCCAGAGTCTCAAACTAAAGTCATTAATAAACGTGAAAACATGCAAAAATTGACTACCGGAGTATCAGTATAACATGAAACTTTCTAGCTGGACGAAGGAAAAACACAAAAAAACATGTGCCAATTTAAATAGACCATTGTTTTTTTAGCTAGTCCAAGAAAATTTTTAAAATAACGAAGTAATATAAATTTGAACGTTGATTCACAATTTCCCTTGAAGGGAAATTCCATCCATTAAACTGTCATATGAAAATAATTGATTACTCATTCTAAGGTGGACAGTGTGTTATATTGTCATGTCCATCCTGGATGAGAAACGAAATCATTGATCAATCAATGTAAAGTAATATGTCACATGTCAGGGTTTTGAGTAATAGATGATTCAAGGGCAAGTTATATCTACCTGCACTCTTGAAATTTCAACTTTGAAAATACTTCAAATTGTGCTTGCATGAAAATTAAAGCTGTTCATAAATTTAAATAAACCATGATTGTTGAACTGATTTATGAATATATTATATCACTGGATGTTTAAAAAAAATTGAATTCATATTTAAAAGATGTGTTTGTAAAATATTTAGATTGCAATTACCTTGTTTTTCATGTAGTAGAATTCACCATTTTTACAATGATAATAAATTAATTTTCTGCTATGATATCTCATGTAGGCCTACCACCTTGATTCTTCTATAAAAATATTACACATAGACAACCTGAAATATTTATAGACAATACTGGATTATTTAACCTTATACTCCATTGCCGTTACATATTAATTCACATTAATTTTAGGATATTCCTACTTTTTGATTTATTCCCATGGGCACTTTTTGATTAAGATTTTATCACGTTCGGAAAACAGGCGATTAGCGGGGATGCTAAAACCGTATAATCTGGTATTCTGAAATACATTCTAAAATAATATTTTAAAATTTGTAATTTTGTATAGGCTATATTGTAAATTGAGCTAGTCGATGAGTTTTAATTTGAAAATGCAGGAAACTCTAATTAAAAATTATTTGATTGAATTTCGAGTTTTTATATTTTCAGAAATAAAAAGCTTCTTTGTTCAAATAATATTAGATATCAATTGTTCAAAATAATAATATTTTATTTAAATGATTTAAAACGATTTCTAATATCGATATTTGAAGACCTAATACTAATTTTGAATCCATTTAAATATTCAATTCATTTTGGACTTCCCGAATTTGACTCGAAACATAACAATTCACTTTATTTTGTAATCTTGTCTGGATGACAACTGGCAAGTAATAATAAAGTGGGCTAATGAGAAAAGTACCCATTTTTTATTAATGGTTACACATACAAAATAAGAACCATATTTTTGATGTGAAATAATAAAATTATGAAGGAGCTAAAATTAAAAATTATGCTTCGTTTGTGTATTTGCTCAGACACATGGAGACCTATTTCTTTATAATTATGGTAATATCCATAGTTGCTAATGTTATGGCTGTAAGTAAAAACCGTAAATGCTATGTCTGCACAAAATTTGCTTCATTGCATGTGAAAGTCTCAGTTGGCAACCACTTTCAATCAACCGTAGAAATAGTTATTATCTAGGCATCTCAGGCAATTCGAAGACCTGATTTTTGTTTTTGACTATATAGACTATATAATGTCTTTGAACAAGACTCTTCTGGACAAACCGCTGTAATTACATATATGGGGGGACTACTTCCTCTGTGTCTACCAAGTTAAACCAATTATTCATTACGCGCTGTGTGATGTATTCGCCATCCACACGCGCCATTTTGTCATCGGCTCATAAAATAAAAATAAAAAACAGGGTGCTCTCAGAAAACATCACCCATAAATTTCTTAATAACTTTTATGAAAATATTTGATATGCCCAAAAGTTTTAGTCATCTAAGATTCTTTATACAAAAGTTATGTTCTATGTAGATTAGTCTATGTTCCAAGTGACATGAATTATGTTAGGGGGAGGTAGTACCTCCTGTAACTTGTGTC
The DNA here is from genome assembly GCF_013122585.1 of Styela clava. Lineage (NCBI taxonomy): Eukaryota > Metazoa > Chordata > Ascidiacea > Stolidobranchia > Styelidae > Styela > Styela clava. Next base: position 7,662,862 of record NW_024102839.1, read on the forward strand.
GTTGGCCAAGATTTTAATAAACTTGGTACTTTTTTAGGAAAACCACTTTCGTCTAGTCATAATTAGTTTTAGCTATAAATAGAGTTACCATATATACATCATGGATTATAATTGTTTATAGTACTTATACACTTATACAAGGTATTTTTTCTTATCAGAAAATGTAATCTGTTGCAGTTCTTTAGTTTTTATTTTATATTTTCGAGAAATAAAATTTTAATTTCATCATCGTAGGTACTGCAGTATGAAATATGGGAGACTCAAACCGCAAATTCAACAAGAAGTTGATGAACAGGAAACACAAAACAGCTTGCCTACTTCTCCTACGGGTTATTTTCCACAGGTATTATTGTTATTATCATTACTACCAAGTATGGCCGTATGGCCTGTGATAGGTCGAGCCGATGAGGCTCGATCTATCACATGCCATGCTCGGTCAAGTACCCAAGAAATTAATCAATAAATCATCATTATTCTTGATAAGATAGGTGGATGACGTAGTATGACATAAATTCAACATGACCTTATGGGTAATGGATTACAGTTAGGAGAAAATCTCTTTGTTATGGACCCCAAACTGCCAACATTTATTACACCGAACCACTAATGCGTTACACTTAGATTATATCAACTTATATGAACTTGTTCCGTCAAAAATGTTTTCAGCCGCCCATTAAGAAAGATAACAACGTCTTATTAACGCCTTCCATCGAGTAAATTACTGACTTTCACAAAATGAGGAAATCTAGATATACCTAAATGGCATAATGCATCATCTGAATTAATGAGAATATTAGTAGAAGGAAGAGCACATTAAGTCCTCGATCGAGTGTCTAGTGATACTCTCAATTTATTCACTCTTCCAGTAGGTAAAACTTCTTTTCTTTCGCCAATGAAGCCATTCGCATACCGTGTCACTGGTATCAGGATCTGTGTCGAGTTTCTCAGGTTTTTAAACTTTATCCATTGTGGTTGGTTCGTTAATTTCTGTTTAATATATTGTTATGAAAGGTAACTGGATACTAATTCTAGGCTTTATTGAACATAAGAAAACCACTACAACAATTTAACACTGTAAACAATATAATAACATGCAAACAGTAAATATCAGTATGACAGAACTAGGGTAATCGACAGTACATTGTGTGGTACTCCCGAAGTATTTGAACCAAAATGGACGACACTGGAACTGGAACGTAGTATGTCTACCAGGTTAAAGTTAGGCCATAATTTCAGGTACAAATACTATGGGAGTCACTTGGCTAATCCCCTCGTAATAGAACTAAAATAAGGAAAATTGGAATAAAATCATGGCCTCTAACTCTAACCTGGTACACATACTACGCTCCGGTGTCCGCCATCTTGGTTCACATACTACGGGAGTACCCGTTGTGTATCTAATAATTACACTGTTAAGAAACACTAACACCACACAGTCAAACTCTATTGATTCTGAGCTCTCACCCGTTTACTGTCAGTGTAACTACCAGAACATTTTTTATAAAGTTATTTTCCGAGAACTTCGATTGTGTGAAATTTACTACCTCATAGCTGTTTTCTTGAGTTTATTGACATGATCTGCTCTCAAATCTAGTCTATATTTAGTGATGCTCACACTCACTCACTCACTCACACATAATCTGCTTCTCAAGTCAGTCTATTTGGTGATACTCATACTCACTCACACAGAATCTGCTTCTGAAGTCAGTCTATATTTAGTGATACTCATACTCACTCACACATAATCTACTTTTCAAGTCAGGGGGACTTTAGTTGTCACCCATAACTTTGCCCCAAGATCAATCTCCTTTGTTTCTGAGTGAGTGCGTATGATCCTCACTTTGTGAAAAAAGTTTTTTAAAAAGGCTTGAAAAAGGTTTTGAAAATTTTATATACTAACGGAAAGTATTTCCTGTTTTTATAAATAACATTTGTGATTACCAGTTATAACTGTGTGCTAATGCTTCATCGAATCTTGATAAAAATCTTTTCATAATGTAAATATAAATATTGTAATGCTTCACTCAAGGACTTTATATTTTAAGTTTAAAACAGGCTGGGTCAAGATCAACTATTCCCGTAATTGATATCATTATTAAGCATATTCGAAACAATTTTTTTTTTAATTTTAATTTTATATATTTTGTCCCGCCTTTGTAAATGGGGTAATTATAATCAATTCCGGCGTGATATTGTTAGATAAATGTTTTTTGAGGTTTCGGTTAATGGAAAAATGTTTACCGCGTATCAGTCGACTTCCGAAATGTTTTATTTCGTGCCTGGGAGCTATTACTTAGTGTCAATAAGGAAAGTTTATCCTACTTCGAAATCATGTTTTACCGAGCATGGTTCTGTGTTATCCACGCCTTAAAAGTATTTTTCATGCATAGACCATGTTTGGTTATTATGACCCGATAATTGGTAGACTGCCACTCCTCATATTTTTATGTCTAATGTTAGACATTGTATACACTAAGGTCATTTCTAATCTATAAGATGAATCATTTTGGGACGAGGTCATATGTTTTCAAGTAGAAGATCCATGCCCAACGCAACCCAAGAGAATTCTTTACCAGATAATATTTTGAAATATGTGACAGTTTTCGTACACTTAAGTACTATCTGAAAAAATTCTCATATTTTATAAGATGGCGGTTTTATTAGATACCAGTACATTCCAAATCCAAATCTGATAATAGGATATCTACTTAAAAAACTTTATTCGTTTGCAACATTTGCATAAGCCAAACTACATTATCCTGTTATATTAAATAAACATACCATTTCACAGTATTTTATTATGATATTTTGTTGTGATATGCTACACCTGATTAGAAAATTGTATAAAAAAGTGGCGCTCCAGAAGTGTGTGTACCAATATGGAGGTAACTAATTTTGTCGGCCTACTTTACATCAAGTTGTGTAAAGGAACTGAAACCTATGGGCAGGGTATATTCACTTGGCTAACACAGACAGTCCCCGAACTGGTAATAGAACTAAGATAAAAAAAATCGGAATAAAATCATGGCCCAACCTTAACCTGGTGCGCACACTACGGGAGTACCATATATATTCCCTATTTAATGGGTTTGAGAAAGCAATGTTTTTTATTTCTATTTATTATGCACATTAACAAGTTGTTTTGTAAACAGTCGATGAAAAAGTTATTATTTGACAAACTCATTAATCGAATCAATAATTTCAGTCTTTTGTAATCTTAGAGAGATGTTTTATGATTTCGATAAGAAATCTATCATGTTGGATCAATAAACAACTACTCCATCAATTACAGATTATATTCTTCTCTCATAACTTGACTGGAATGAGTAGTTTACTCAATTTTTTAAGTGATTGAATGGTTTCTTGTACAAAGCCTTGTTTTGAGCTGAGTTGAAACTCTGGAAAAACTCATCTCATAAAAAAAAGTTTCCAATTTATAACCAAAATTTTTCAATGCTCATCAGTCATCATACATCTGCTGTATTTTAATACCTGTTTTTGATCAGTTGTCTTCAAGCCTATATTGTCATTATTAATCTCCATATTGACATTATCTCATGTCACATTTTAAGGTTTTGAGAAAATCACATTTTTTTAATAGTTTGGTTCTAACAGTCAAACTTTAAAGTGGATTTGTGGCACTTGGAATCAAAACTGAAACATGTACAGCTTAGAAACCGAAACTAAAAGATAGCCCTTGGTTCCTAATTGTAGAAGATAAAAAATTCAACTTCTGAAAAATGTCTGGGATCAGAATTTTAATCAGGTGCCAACTGCCAAGTCGATCATTTGACATTATGACATTGTTGACGTTTTCTGACATGAGTATTTCAATAATGTCTGAAAATTATTAACCAGACATATGAAATTGGAATTTCATTGTTTCGTATAAGCCACAGTTTGTATAGTAGAGGAAATTTGGTTATTTGAGAATTGACTTTTCAACGTGTCAGCATTATTCTTGAATGAATCATCAAGAATTGGAAATTTCTCTCTCTTCTAAAATTCCCAGTATCCAAATATGGAATTGTAAATGTATTTTACTTTAACAATATATGATGATGGGTACTTATTTACGCCTCTGTTACAATGTTTGGGTGTTTATTATGTTTGTTCATAGTCCTTTAAAATAGTTGAGCAATTTTATTCTTTAATTTTGTCGTACAATTATGGGCGCTCCATGAGTGTGTGTAACAATATGGAGGTAACTAATTTTGTTCGCCTACTTTACATCAAGTTGTGTGAAGGGACTGAAACCTATGGGCTTATATTCACTTGGCTAACACAGACAGTTTCTGAACTGGTAATAGAACTAAAATCAGGAAAATCTGAATAACATCGTGGCCTAACCCTAATCCTTAATAAAAGTAATCTCTAGTAAACTAACCATATTATACCAAAATTCATTATTTGTCATAAATCATGGTTTTACGGGTAATATGATAAATTTGTTCATAAATTGGAATACAAGGGAAATTTCGATACTACATGGAGCACTGTTACCAATAGCTCAGTAAAATATAATTTGAATTGTTATTTCATTATGTTTGGCAATCTTTACTGAATGTACCAAAACATTGTTTTTTATTATCTGAATTGAAAAATAAAAAATAAATTGTTTTAATTATGTTTTATTCGGAACTTGGTTTTAACTAAAGTCTTCCCATACTCCTTTGTAAATCTATTTATACATTATTAAATCTTTATCCTAAAAATTCAAAATCAGACACATTTACATTATTTACCACATAAATCTTCACATGTAACATTTTTCCAATTTATTGTCAGTTTGACAACTTATTGGCCATCACATCAGTTTAGGTTTTTGTTTTTAGATGGTTCCTCATAAATAGTACTTGATATATTTTTTATAGCTCTTGCATCCTGGCATGTTCGTTATCACTGGCATTTCTACTTTCAGAATAAGTTCTCATTTCAGTCCGGGCCATCCATTTTTGTCATTTCTTGTGACTTTCCATCGATCTAACATATTTCATTTCTAAATCACAAAATTTTTTTCTCAGATTTTTGACCCGTTATCGAGAGGTCGAGGTTCAAGATACTATGCATCAGCCGCAGGCACTCCGGATGGGTCAGAAATGTCTTCATTTGGAGGAAATTTGACAGGAGGTCCAATTGCAGTCAGTACACCTCCCAGAACCCCAGTCACACCAGGAGCTCGTTCTCTAGGAGCTTCAAGTGTCAGGTACGACATTTTCAGGTTTTTAAAAAAAAAAGTTTGCGCCAGAGATGCCCCAAAATTGAATTGAAATTAAGAATTATACGGAAAAGCTTTAATCGAACTTACTGTTTTTGATCATTTTTAAAATATTTTTTAGCATCAGTATTTGTTTCATATTTTATCAACTTTCCAATTTTTTCTACTTTTCTGTATTTCTAATTTTTTTCTTTACAAGTCTCTCGTTGATTAACAAAAAATTTCAGTTACTTTTACTTTTTTTTCATTATTAGTCTTTCATTGATTGTGATCCATTCGTCTTTTGGCATGATACACAAAGCACTTTTGTTTACCCGCACCCTGTCATTTTAAGGAAAACAACACGCCATATTTTAATAATTAATGTAAAATGTCTAAAGCTAATACAATAGGGATCTTTGTAAGCTTTCTTGGCTCAACTTTACAGCCATTTACGTTATTTTTGTGCGCCAAAAAACGTGACTTCACTAACCTAAAATCCTGTTAACCCTAGGGTTTCGGCCCTGCCATAAATGGCTGATCTGTGTCATAATTTGGGTTTATGGCTAAATTAAATGTATTTTGGGGGGTCAATAGTATTTCATAGTGGTCTGCATGTGAACAAAACCAATTTCAAAACTCAAAATGTTTGAGTTTAAATTACCCATGCTTGATCCGAGTGTTCTTAATTACGGTGATGTCATCATATTTTTTTTTATGTATAATTTTTATTTTGCAACAAGGTCAATTTTATTTGTATGAGTATTTCAAAGCTTAAAAATAACCAAATAATCTATTGTTAGTTGAAAACGAAGTATTTTGAACGCGCGAGCAACGTTCTTCGGCTCATAATAAACAAACAAAGATACCAGACAGCACGCGATCAAATGCTCTTCGATAAAACGAATATCACTTCACTTACAAATCCCAGTCTTGTTTTATCTTGAAGGTGACGTATAGCTCTTCTGAAAGAGAACTCTTTCTCTCGCATATCAATCACGTGTCGACCACAGCGTTAAAAGTGAGAAACTTTTTCTCGAAATTTTTTGAATTTTCTCTCTTCTTACTGGCATATGGTCGGACGCATTTACGCTACGTAATGTGGGCGCGTTTTAGTGGGAAGCGACGAAAATAAGCTTTTCAGAGACACATTAATGGTGTCTTTGGCATTTTTGGTTGGTGAAATATTAAAAAAATTATAGAAGGGTGTCAAAATGACCCAGGAACACCAGGGGTCATTAGGTTAAATTATCTGTAATCGAGTTAGATTACAGTCTCAATGTTCTGGTTACGTCTAAGGTCTGTCCACATAATTGAAGTATGGTTTGCATTTCTCATTTTTTATTTACGTAATTACATGCATTTTGCTCTGAATAAGGCTCTGAACAAGCAAGATAAAAAGATATTATAGCTTGGGAGAACTGTTATTTTTTTGGTTCAGCATTGTCTACTCGATTTGTTACACCATGGGTGAGGTGGTGGGTATGGGGCTTGAACCCGAGATTTGAACCTGTGACCCCATCTTAGTTAAGTCATTTTTAGCTTCCAGTCTAAACGCATGAAAAATGCTGTGATTTACTTAAATTTTCACTGTTGTTATCAATACATACAAAACTATTATTAAATTTATTTCTGCTCTCTTTAGGTTCGGCCCTCAGTTATCAACGACATTACGAAGGCAAGAAATGAGACATCGGAAAGATTCGTTTGCAAGGATGAGTTGGAAGGTAGTCAGTGCTGTTGTAAAGGTAAGAATTATGTTTGTTATAGTCTACTTCTTTTGGCTGTAAAGTGTGTGCAGTATTGTGAGCATGGTAGTCAAGTTCGCTTTCGTTTAATGTGTTTAAAAATGTCCAAGATTAGATTTATTCCATTTATTCAACCCAACCTTATATGCCAGTCAATAGCCTATTTTTTCAACATACTGGAAATACACAAATCTACAAACATTAAATAGAAAAAAGGAAAAATGGCAATGAAAAACCCTTGAGCATCGACACCCACGTACTGTGCCCGAATAATCATCATATCCAGAAAGTTATTCTCGGAAATTCTTTTCCAATTTTTTTTTTTTTTTTTGTGAAACCTCTTGTGAAATCTACATATTCTAGTATCTGATCATATTAAGAATGTTCAGTTTCTATTCTAGATGTAATAACTGTTCACAGAATAGACCAGTATTAATATTTAGAAAATCTGATAAAGCAGAAAATGTAATGGGATTGGTTGTAGGGTTGTTTGTTTCAACACATGATCGTCATGACCAGGGTTGTCCAAAACGAATCGAATATTCGAATGTATTCGAATATCAAAGTATTCGAATACCTTTTCGGCTGATTTTCGAATAATTCCGAATAGTAGCCACTTTTCGCCGTAAACGTGGTGTTTCGTTTTACGGGAATCATTAAACGACTTTTTACGCTGTCTCACGTAATGACGATGAAATAGAATCGGCACTTTGATTGTTTATATTCTTTGCGACCGTAGGGCGCATAGTGTTGCGAGACATTTGCACTTTTGCGAGGGTGGACATTGCCGACATACGTGTACGAGGCTTTTAATTTACAAATTCATTTCCATTACGTCGAAAAATTGAGAAAGTATCTTTATTTTATTTCTATGTGGCCTAATTTTTATTCGCATGAGTCTTCTCAAGCATGATTTGTGTAACCTTATATTTGGGTCTTAGGGTCTGCCAATCATGATATTTAATCGCAGGCCGGTTATCGTTACTTTAAAGAGAAACACGGCCACCGAGATAAAGTGATTTGTGACCCTTTCGTTTTGCTGATTCAGCAAAACACGACAGGGACAGGAAAACACAGCTGTTAAATAACCCGTGGACGTACAGTGTAGTACTTATCATCACATTCCAAAATTATTTCAACATTCGGGTTAATAGGTTGTCCAAAATGATTGCCGCTTTACAACTTAAATTTACTGCTCAATTGTTAAAAATAGTTAATTCTGTGAGTATGATTCTACCAAACTAACATGATCTGGTTCTGAACATATAAAATTATTAGCGAGTTTTTCTACCCGTCTTATTGGAGGTCTATATGGAAAAACTCCTTTTTTGAGTGCTAAAAATAGACATCGTCCTATTTGCCATATAGACTTATTAGCTGGGAAATACGGTATTTATAGCCGTCATTGTTACGATATCCAATAAATTGTCACAAGTTGGAAAAACAAGTCGATTTATTAGAAAATAATTTCTGGCAAATAATTCTGATAACGATAGTTAAAAGTATTGATCCTTTACCAGGATGATTTTTTGTTGCGCAAAATAATCCAATCCATGACTGGTACCAGCATTTAAAATGTCATGCCGTATTAATTTAATTCTGTTCAACGTAACTCATGGTTGTAATCTGTGGACATAAAATGTGTAGTAAACTGACCGATATTATTGAATATTGATTCCTATTTTTAAATTGATAAAATAATGAAAGTATTAATGCCAAATACAACGGGTATTTGTGGACATGAAATATGTGGTAAACTACCCGATTATAAATAGTTTTTGATTCCTATTTTCATATTTATAAAATAATAAAAGTATTATTACTCAAATATACAACGGTGATCTGCGGACTTAAAATGTGTGGTAAAATTCCCGAATATAATTAATTTTTGATTCCTATTTTTGTACTCACGAAAAAATTGTCACAAGTCGGAAAAATATCTCATACTTTATCCCGCTTTTTGACAAATAATTTGGATAATGGTTGGTATTTAAAAGTATGGGCGTTTTACTAGGATGATTTTGTGTTGCGCAAATATTCAAATTCATCATCGATACCACTATTGTCGTATTAATTTAATTCTGTTAACATGACTCATGGTATATCAAATATATACTGCAATAATCTGCAAATATGAAATGCCTGGTAATATAGCTAGGTTGTAACTTGTAGATAGCAGTTATTCCATTGCTTATTGTATGGAAATTCCTACATACATTTAGATAAGCTTCAATTAGTGGATTTTATTTTCGAAGTATTCGAAATTTCATATTCGAAAAAAATAATTTCGAATGTATTCGAAATAGTGAACTATTCGGTATTGGCCATCCCTGGGACTCATGACTTCTTCAATAACTATTATTTCCATACATCTGAAACTAATAACTGGACAACTATTCACATACCTTGGATTGGTAACTGGACGAAAGGCTGTGGCTCGCCATATGATGACATTAACGTCTTTTCTCTCCCTGAGATTAATTCGGTCTATCCTATCTTATATTTTGTATAATATTGAATATAAATTATGCGATGGTAATTCTTTGTTTTCCTTTTTTTTAAATTGCTTCATAAATTTTTTTGCAACATTCAGGGAAATTCAGTTATGAACGATCTTGTGCGGAAACATCCGGGACCTGACAAAAGAAGTTTTCAACTTCCAAGTTTAGCCGAAGAAGAACCAGAAACTGTTGATGAACTTGACACTACATTCTTTATGCAAGATGTTAGTATGTTTTCTTGATTCACTCGTATCATGTTTGATCAATATCTAATACTTTAATGATAGAAAAGAATATAAAAAATCATTCAATTAAGTAACGTTTATATGTGAGTACTGATAGAGATTAATAAGAATATGTAGGTAGCTTACAAATCCTAAATGAATTATTAGAAAACTTTATTAAAATTTTTCACTCTTATTGTGTGGATCGAACAAAGATAAAAATATTTTATGCTAAATATAAAAAAATGGTTCAATTCAACAGTAATTATTGGTTGGATGTATGTTTTCAGTCCCAGATAAAGTATATCATATGTTGTAACTTGACTTATATGCCAGCTACATAATAAACAATTCACCATGAAATAAACAGATATACAGGGTTCATAAAGTTCATAAAGTCCTGTTACAATTTCAATTTCGTTATGAAGTCAATTTTCGATATACTCAAACCATTTTTGTTTAATTTTAATCAGTGTTTAATTAGGTAAATTCCTTCATTAATGCATGAGCAAACAGACTACATATAATGATATGGTAAATACTTTTAATGAACACCCTGTACTTCTACTTTTTCCAGATGCCAACTATTGCCGAAGGTGAATCATTTGTTGACGAAGTTTTCATGACTTCACCTCATGAAGAAACTGCTCCTGGGATGATACATAGGAGGTAATACAGGCATTGTTTTAATTAATAAATCATATAAATCACGTTCCAAACTGCTTTTTCTATTTTAGGGGTTTAAAAAGTCCTGAAAAACCAGAGGAGAAAAGGCCTTTACCAACAGGACGTGGCCAACGAATCGGTGTACAAAGGGTGTTGTCAGTTGCTTTTCGTAGGAAAAAGAGACAATATGGAAAAGGACTTGTCGGAAGATGGTTAAATAGAAGAATGAAAAGAAATAGATTGAATAGTCATGTCAAACAACAATTAGATACTTTTGATGATCATAGGTTTGTTTTGTAACTGTATTCTTAAGAATCTGGCAACTGGTTTTCTGCAAGAATATCCGATTGCATTTTAATTAGTTATATTTGGTATAATAATGTGAAGAATATATATTTTCATTTGAAAATTTGTCAATGTTAACCATTCGACATTTAACTTCTATGCATAAAATAGACATTATTCACCTTTTACACTGCAAGAATAGGATTGTTTTTTGAGGTTCATTTGGCCATGTTCACTCACTCAGAAACAGATGAGACTACTGATCTCTGAGTGGATTATGAATAAGAGCTATTGAAACTATCAAGTATCGAGCAAAACAATATTTGTCTAAATTATTCAGCATTACCAAACTCACATTTGTATCAACTTACATTGCAAATTTTGACATGACTCAATTGAAGAGAATACATTAGATATGAATCGAAAATAGTATTTTATTATGGGTGCATGACAATATATTACTCGGTTTTGGCCATCTCTAATCGTTTGATTGAACTATTTTCTACTGGAAAAATAAACCAACCAAGTAAATCAAATAATAATAGCGTGCAATGGCCTAGTGGTTAAAACGTTAGACTTAACAATGCTGGCCTCACAGGTTCAAACCCCAAAGAGTCTGTTTTTTTTTGGATTGCTATTACTATTACCATCAAATACATTTTAGTTATTTCGTTTTCCAGGCCTTATTTTTCTTACTGGATTAGTTTTGTTCATATCGTCGTTACCATAATATCATTGTGTGTTTATGGCATCGCTCCTGTCGGATTTACAAACTTCAAAGAAAAATTTACGGTATGTGTATTATTAGTTATAATCATAATAGGTACTCCACTCAAGTGCTTTTGATACTGGCCTTTGTTAACATCTAATAGAGATAATATTTCACATAACTACATTCCTTGTAATTGTAAGGATTTCTTTTCTGTCAAATTTTTAAGTGGTGTTCTGCTCTTCTACTCTCAATGAGACCCCTCATCAAGAAATCATCAAATTACATATTGGTTGTTGTTTTCTAAAATATGTTACATGACCCGGGTTCTGTTTGTGGGCTTACCCTGTAATATCAAACATTTTTTTGACATAATTTATTAATGTTATTAAATTACATTTTCATTCAAATTCGTTCTGTTAGTTTGGAAAGTTTTGGAACCGCTGATGAGGCGCTTTCACTCATGATACTGGCTTAAAAAAATAAGTGAATTTACCTCACCACATTTTTATTTTTTTTCATTTGAACAAAAATTGTCTCATTGTTTTACGATTACGATTACGATTACAAAAATCAATTTTAATTAGCCTACATGGCCACATCTTTATTATTATTTTCCTCCAATTGAAATTGGATTAGCAAAGATTTAAAGATGTTTTTGCGTATTGTAAACCTTGATTGAAATTGTTTTTCGTTTAATAATTTATAACAGACAACAAAGAAATCATTATCAAGAGTCAGCGAGGAATTTGTTGAACCTCAAAATTTTTGGATCGGACCTAGAACGGTAAATAGTTTTTCCTTCAAATGATAAAAATAATGATGAAATAAAATTTTTGTGTTATTGTTTAAATTAAAATGATGAAATCGAAATCGAAATATTATAAATTATTTCTAAAATCAAGAATTTAGTTTATTGAATATATCGTAACCACTTTGGAATGTATTTCAACTTTTTTTATTTTTTTTATTGGCAAAATTAATATTCATTACCCAACGATGGTTACTTTGACGTTAGATTGATATTTACAGTTGGCGTTGTAGTTTGAACAACAGCTCTTTTGCCGTTAATAATTCAATATATGACATTTCAGTTTTCAGACACACACGACAATTTGTTGAGATTAGCCTAGTAAATAAAAACCACACAAATTCCATAGTCTTTGGTTTAGGATTTTGTTGAAATTGTTCTTTACCAAGCATGATGCAATGATGAAACGTGCCTTTCGGCACGCTTCATCAATGGATCATACTTGGTTGAGTATATAAGTCATGAATAAGTAAATGAATATTTATTATCTGTGCTTTGTGTACATTAATGTCGCTGATATAATTTTGATTACTACAAGCGAGGGTAATATTTTTTTAGGTGTTTTTTAGGAATTCTTTATTATCCAATTTGAAATCTGTGTGCGGTGGCCTAGAGGCCACTCAGCACTAACGGCATCTCTGGTTAAAATGTCATCTCCACCACCCCACCAAGAGTATAATAAACATGGTAGGCAATGCTGAACGGGCAAGATTCCGGTTCTTACCCAAGAAAAAATAGAACCCTCTAATTTCCTAATTACTATCACGAAACTATTTAACCCTTGAATTTTTATTTGTACATGATTGTACACAAAAGCTTCATTAATTTAGGACAGTGATTTCCAACCGGTGTACTGCGAAACACTCCCAGGTGTTCCGCGTCAAGTTACTACTTCAACTTTTTTCTGATTGGCATATTTTATAATATAAAATAATACAAATTAAGAATCAAAGATCACCTATTTGGTTTTAAGATGAGTCTGTTGCGTGATAATGAAAAAGCAACAGTGTGGGTTTTTATGACATCATAGTAGGCATTTAATTTATCATTAATATTTGCCACAACTAGGCAGTTTGCCAACGATATCACATTGCATACCACATGTTATATCAATTAATCTTGTTATGATGGATGTATATTTGAAAAGAGAAACAGAATCTGGAAAGTGGAAACGATTTTTTATTTGGTTTTTCACAAAAAAGGTGGTTCAAAAAAGGTTGAAAATCACTGATCCAGGATATTCGCACAAAAGTAATGTTCATTCTAGAATATGTTTCAAATGACCTGGGTCCTATTTTTTTGTTTGTTGGGGTACCTGTGATACACTTATTTGGAATAATTCTTGAACGAATGCTGTAGAAGTCAATTCATGTATGGTATTGGTCATAAATTGATTCGTGTCACCCCTTTTTTACAACAGAAAGATTTGATTCATCTTGGTGCTAAATATTCTCCGTGTATGAGACAAGATCCGAAACTTCATGCTTTTCTGGAAGCGGAAAAAAATATTGAAAAGGAATCAGCTTGTTGTGTTCGTAACGACAACTCAGGATGCATTCAGACTTCTCTAACTGAATGCAGTGTAAGTATTTTATTTGAAAAAAATATTGTTAATATAGGAATTTTACGGTATTTTTGTTGTTGTAACATTCTAGCTTCTTCGTTGACTTTAATTTCGATGAGGCATGTCACATTCAGATATAGTTATATTAATTATATTTCTACCAACTAATGCTTTTAAACCTGCTGTTATTTAGAAATAGACTCTATTGCCTCGCAGAATAGAATATCAAGTCATTATACTTATAGCTATTTTGCTCGTGAAATGTTTTCTTCTTTTTTTCAAAGGGAGTAAGACTTAAGGCACCTTACTTTTCTCTGGAAAAAAAAAATTGATATTCAATATCAGATCTTCTTACTAATAATATAAACGTAATTTTCTTTTAATATTCAGTCAACCTTTGCAACGTGGGTGAAGTGGCCAGACTTTGATCCTCCAGAATATACAAATGGAAGCTGTAAGTCTTTTATGCTCTTAATTTACTCTTCGACTTCAAACAAGACTAGACAAACAGCTACTTATATAAAGAATTGAGTTGGAATGTTGTTTAAAATTAATATTCTGAAACTGTGATTATGGAATGTTAATTAAAAATACCGTTTTTTTTTGCAGTTAATTCATGACACATTCATACATAAACAAATATTAGTGTTAAATAATTTTTTTTTTGTTGAAGTAAATGAAAAAATTTGAATTCTGTTCGTGAATTGTCTGTGAATTTATCCAAATTAAGCTGATGAAATAGTCTTATTACAATAAATTCAATATTTATATTCGAAAACGGAAAATAGGATTTCAGAATATGTCATATATTAGTAAATTATTCAGATTTTATTCACATTGGGATTTGGCCATCCCTACTCCGGAAAAACCCTTAATCTTTCTGTGTGTTTATCAAACCATGCTTCCTTTCCATGCTTAATAAGCATATAATGACAATATAATATAGTAATTTCCTTTTTCCTGTTTAATGAGTATCAGTGCCTTTTAGGTTTACAGTATGTGACAGGATATTGCGTTATATTGTTTTATTACTACATTGAAATTTATCACTGGTATATTGGTGTTTAAATTTCAATATATTGAAATAGAAATTAAAAGTGAGTGCAATTATTTTATTAGTTTAACTTTTAGCTGTTTGTGATTGGTTGAAAAAAATTGCTGTTGAATGACTCATGTATGAGTATCGAGTACTGTCTATGTTTTGTCCTGTCCGCAAGTATTTATGTCTAATGTAAAAACAAAACTAGTTTCTTTTGAAGTTAATTAGATTCGGTCGGGCATAAATGAAATCGTTGCCTAAATTTTACTGGTAGTGGAATTTATGGTAAGGTAAAAATCTCTCAGTTAGGACTTTCATTCAGATATTAGTCACATTTAATCAATGCCTTGTCATATAAATTCGGTATTATAGTAACGTTAGGGATTTTTGAATCAAATTTGTTTTCTATTCTGAAATGTGACCCAAACATTTTTTAAACTTTCTGCAGACTCATACAAAATAGGTCAATTTACAGAAACAAAATCAGGACTTTCATTTAGATATTGGTCACATCCAGTCAATGTCTTGTCGAATAAATTTGATATTATAGTATAATTACGAATTTTTGAATAAAATTTGTTTTCTATTTTGAAATACGACACAATTATTTTTTAAACTTTCTGCAAAAACCACACAAAATAGGTCAATTTACAGAAATAAAATCATTATTTTTTATTCTATTATTAACCCGTTTCAAAGGTAAATTTCTGATGAAAATTCTTTTTGACATTTAATTCTTGTGAATTAAACTTATCTTTGTATTAAAACAGGCCAAGTTTGAGTCTGGTTCTAAATTATATAGAGAAAGAACATAATTATCATGGTTCAAACTTGATCGTAGTAGTCTTTTTTGTTGTTCATATGACACGAATTTGACATATTATTGATTGTTTTTCAGACGGTGAAGTACCACGAACTTCCGGTTCAGTTTGCGGTCAAGATCCTAGATTCTGTCATTCTCACGTCACAGGACAAGCAGAGGAATGGCCAGATGATATTACGAAATGGCCGGTAGGTGTAACTATTAAGAGAATCGAAATACGGACCCCAATATATCCAACACACCGTAGTTAGATCTGTCGTTCTAATCAATAGGCCTTTTCTAATAACACTCATCATTAAATAGCTTATTGTATCGTATTTTACGGACCATAAGGGGATATACAAAAGATAAAATAGCTTTCATGTTTGAGGCTTGATGACTAATTACTATCTAAACTTACCACACCGGCTTATAAGACACACAATCAATTTTTGACAAAAAATGGATTGAAAGTGCGCTTTATGGTCTGTAAAATACGGCAATATATTACACTCTGGCTGATATGGTTAGCATTTGCTTTCTACTAGAGTGACTACTGTTCTGGTGATGCCAGTTATTATTTTGACCAAAATATTTTTTAAGAAGAACATTAACCTCCTTTGTATTTATGGTTTTTTTTTCTATTCTAGATATGTACAGATCCGAACAAAATTGCCAACAATACTCCATATACTCATTTAACATGTGAGATTGTTGGGAGGCCTTGTTGCATTGGCCAGGAAGCAAAGTAAGCATGTTGTATGTTGTTAAATTAGATTGGTTTTAAAGTTTTTCTTTTTGTATTTCCACAAAGGAAATGATTTGGATATTTCGGTATTTTGAATTTTAATTCTATTTTTCACTTACCGGTATATATCGGACTTTTTCACTGCCAAATCTTCTTCATTGGACCTCACCACTAGAATATACCAGTACTTCAATACATTAAACTTATTTTGATATCTGAACCAGACCAAGAAGTGTAACGAAACATGTGATGCTGAACAGAATAATATGGATAGTGGTGCCAGTCAAATTTAAGATAGGATCGGCTTAATCATATGGCGATCCACGGCCTCTCACAGTCCGATTACCAGTCCATGTTGGGTATGGGATTAGCCAGTTATTTGTTTTTGGAAGTATGGACTTGATGGTGGAGGAAGCCGTAACTAACCAGCAGTTACGTGAACCACCCTACGACGATGAAAAGTTCAGCAATCCTGTTGCAAATAACTATCCCCACATGGGATTCGAACCTGCGAACCCACGCAGGGTAACCAGCGATGTGGTGGCGAGTGTAGTCCTAACGCTTAGCAGAATGCGCCACACTGTCGAGCCAATTGGTATAGATTCATTTTAAAAACTCATATTTTGAGCAATTGAAGTCTCATAGTATTACCAAGTGGTCTTCATATAATTCCTGAAAACTGAATAATATAAAACCAATTAGCCTTAATTTTCTTGCAATAACCAATTCAAACTCATTTAACATACATTGACTTCTATATTTTTTTTTTGTTGAATGACCCAATCCTGAATAGTTTCGAAATAGTGAATTATTCAGGTTTGGCTGGCCATCTTTGATTCAGATGTAACGTGCTAGTGATTGTAGTGAAGTCATTGGCTTGGTTTAAATGACTATCAATTTATATTGAACCACAGATTTTTTTGATAACATATTATTAGTCCATTTCTGAACCTTACTAAATACTATAAAAGATACAAATATACAAATATTTTCAGGTGCGAGATTGTTACGAAAGAATATTGTGATAATAAAAGAGGAGTTTTCCATCCTGAAGCAACGTTATGTTCTCAAGTCAGTTGCATGCAAGATACTTGCGGATTGATTGAATTCAGGATACCTGATTATCCTGATCAATTATATAGATTGTGGTTGTCTATCCTTCTTCATGCTGGGTCAGTTGGTCACTTAATCATTTAATTAGTTCCATAAGGTTCTCTACATATTTGCTCTGAGCAAGGCTTCAAACAAGCAGCCATTCTTGTGTAGTGAAATACTATGTTATTGGAAAGACAGCAGAGCTTTCATATTCACAGGCCACCGTCTGTTGAAAGAATGACATGGTCTTGGATGAAAAACCTAATCGGAAACATCACAACCATTACCTTACTAAAAAGCCCACTCTCACGATGAACGATAACTAAAAAATATCAAATTTGTGCGCTCTTGATCATATTCCCCATATAAGCTAATTATAAAATTGTATTGTTTATGGTACTTTTACTTTTCCTTCCGGGTGGGATGGGTTTTGAAGGACTAAGGTCTATTCGAGTTTTGATAATTTTCAACTTTTGCAGCAGGCTTCATTATTCAATATCTCTAGTATTTTAACTTTCTTGCGATTTGGATGTTTCCCCGAGCATCGATTCCCTTGTTTATTTCCGTAACAATGACTAATCAGCAAAAAATCAAAGGTGACGTAAATAAACATAGTTTTGAGCATGTAAATCAGTTTGTAAAGCGTCTACGCTCCAAAACACTCACAAAATAAGCATTCAAAACTTTACGATTATAAATATTTGTCTTCCAGCATATTTCATTGTTGCATTTCTGTCATCTTCCAAATGACTGTTCTGAGAGACATGGAAAAATTAGCTGGATGGCTGAGGATATCTCTTATATATGTGTTTAGCGGAATCACAGGAAATTTGGGATCTGCAATATTTTTACCATATCGAGCTGAGGTTAGTTGGAATAGCTACATTGCTCATGTTGTATACCTTTTTATATAAAGCAGCAACCGACTGACTAATATTAGCAGATGCCAAGACGTTACCAACATTTTGATACAAATATAAAACAAACAATGAAATTTAATAGAAAATGAAAGCAGTAACTTTTAGGTTTTTGTTAGAAAGGGTATGTTTGTTTACTTATGGGGTTGGCAGACGAGGCTAGGCTAAGCGAAGACCGAAGTGGGAGGAGGCAGCAAACAGTTGATAGCTGAGAGAATCAGTTAGTTTTGAAGATGCACAATTAAAAAGTTTGCTTTATTTTTAGGTCGGTCCTGCTGGATCTCACTTTGGAATACTTGCTTGTTTATTCGTGGAAATATTTCAGAGTTGGCAAATGTTAAAATCTCCTGGTCGAGCTTTGTTGAAGCTTGTCGTTATTGCAATTGTTCTTTTTTTATTTGGTGCCTTACCGTGGATCGATAACTTTGCACATATTTTTGGATTTTTATCTGGGCTGGTAAGTTGAGCAATGTCTTTAAATTAGGGGGAAATTAATCTAACTATAATCAACAGTACATATATCAAGTTATCATAAGTGGATTATGGATATTGAAATGGGAAGAGTGGTTGTGACTAGAAATGACCGATGTGACAGAAAAAGTAGAAATTTACCTCAAAAATGTGTTTTGTTTGAAAAAAATGAAATGTGTCGTGCCACTTCATAGTTTCAAAATGTTAGATATTATGTTTGATTGTTATGCAAAAATCATGAACATCCACTTTTCACTCGAACCGATTTTTAATTATCCACCCCTTGGCTGTTTGAGTTTAAAATTTTGCTCCAGACTTCAGGGAGTTTGAGCATTTAACCCCAATATCAATAAAAGTTTTAGACTTTAAACTGTAATGGCCCTATTTCGATTTTTTTTAAATTAAGAAAAATAAGGCCAGCCTTTCTTGTGAATTGGTTTAGTTCTCCTTCCTTGTTTGATTGTTATGCAAAAATCATGTATATTCACTTTTTACATGAAATGATTTAATTTAACTGGTGCAGTATGAACTTTGTTTTTGTCGCATTATACGAGTATATCAACCACTGCTGCTACAGTGAGAGCTACCGATATATGAAAATTGTTCGTGCTTATAAGGCTTTTAATAGGTAGCGGTTACTTGGAATGTTATCTTGATCTATCAATGATTTTTTTTCATTGATTATGCCATCTACAAATTGCTTGTAATTCAAAATGGAACATTTAAATCAGGGTTGTGCCACCCTGGGGGCCAAATGTGGCCCACAGAGAAGTGCCAATTTTGAATGGTGTGCTACTCGCGGTTTTCGATTTCGTTTAATCTGGTACATGCAATCAATTTCAGTCCCTTTGCATTGCGAAGCTCATACCCGAGTCCAACTATCATCTATGTCTCTGACGTTACAATGCCCCAAATATTTGTGCCTGCGACTACTAGAAAGCCCCGTTGAATTAAGTTTCACCCTCTAATTTGCATCTGGCCCTCCTGTATTAAAGGTTGCACACCCCTGATTTAGATAGATATTGAGCTGCTGAAAGATCCCAGTGGCTTGTTTATTCTCTCAATCAGATAAAAGATATCTAATTTATTTTATTATTTCTTTTTCAGCTCTTATCATTTGTGTTCTTGCCGTATATAACGTTCAGCGATTTCGACCGGCGTCGCAAAAGAATTCAAGTCATTACGTGTCTTCTCATTTTCATAGCAGTTTTCGCATTGCTCGTAATATTTTTCTACGTTGAACCACTATCAGACTGCCCTGCTTGCCGTTACCTCAATTGTATTCCAATAACTGACTTTTTTTGTTCAAATCACGGTTTTCAACCAACGGAGCGAGAGTTGTGATCAGCATTTTCAAAGCTTGTCTTGATGGCAGGCAAACTTGTAGCAACTCCGCTTTTCTTAGTTCAAAAAAGAGGGAAAATGTATTTTCATTTTATTCCAACTTACGGCAGCAATATCATTGATGGTCACTTTGGCTGGGATGTTAAAAAACGATTATTGCATTGGTTATAGAATTCGTCAAGTCTCGTGCCCATGTATTTTTTTATTTTCAATTAGCTTCACACCACCTAAAAAATTGTCTACGTCCCCCGCCCCACTGTTTGGAAACCACTGGTTTATTGAGATAGATTCCAGAGTTATTTCATATATATCAAATTTTTTGATTTCAAAAACATTTGCACAATCAAAAAATTTGACTTTCAATAAATTAGACACAAACTATGCAGAATAGAAGCAAACGAAAACACTCGACAAATTTCAACTACCGGTAAACAAAAATCATATCCTCAGCAATTCTGCACTTTCTATTCAATGTATATGAAACTAGGTTTAATATTACTTTAAAAAGGTCTAAATTTACAATTGGTCCAATTAAAAAAAATTTCTGTACTTGATTTTTCATCAGCCATCATATTAAGGTAGTTGGCCCACATACCGTCCTTCTATTTCACAATGTTATTTCACTTTGTTGAGCATGAATTGTTTCAACATAATGGGATTTGGAATCTACCGATCATCATAACACTATAAATGCTACTGGAATGATAAACAGGGGGGCCAGGAGTGTTGGAAGCCTTCGAACGGGGGCCACGAGCCATAAAAGGTTTGGAACCACTGTTCTATAAGAAAGAAACATGTCTACCCCATTGGGTAGCTAATAATTACTTTAACTCGCAGATCTTTGCCATATTTCTGATGACAACCCTCGCCAAATCATGACACCATTGTCAACATTTTTATTTTTTTTAGTTAATTATATACACAAAATAAAATACCATAAATCTTTTTTTTTGCAATTTTTTTCTTTTTCATTTTAATTGAAATAATCAAATTATGTTGCATTTTTTGTCCATTTTTTTTTCTCTTTTAATTTTAGAGTGGTTTAGATTATTTCCAGTCTTGTACAAATGAAATATAATTGTTGATAATTAGCTTTTATACATCTTGATATTGACTTCTAGTTATGTATGGGTTACTTCTTTGCTTATTTTGTACATGCAGCTCTCTGACATCTCTAATTGTGAAACAAACTTTTCTATATTCATATGTATATTTTTTCATCTCACAACATCAGCTGATATTTTGAAGTAATTATAATTTATTTAACATATGTATCTTTCTCAGATACCGATAATTTTGTATAAATTCTATGAATTAATGAGGAATTAATTTTAGGAAAATTTGAAACTGAAAATCTGAAATTTTAAAATTTAGGACAATTTTTGATTTTCATCGTATGGGGACTAAATACAACATTTTTGCATTTGCAAATTATAGTTGTTGTGACCAGGGCAAGCCAGATATATTTTCACCTACTGAAGATATGATTTTCATTACGAAAATAGATGGCTTCTTCCATTTAAGTGAAATTATTAGACTTTCAATTCGTCAAAAAATTTAATATTTTCAATTTATATAAGTATAGTAATTTGGACTATTTTCCTCCATGGTTCATCCATGTATTTCCGCTCCAGGAACTCCTATTCTGACTACAAACATGCAGCATAAATTGCAGTATTTCAAGATAATGTACTTATCCCATCCTTTTTTACTACTTACTACTACTGTTACGGGACTTGGTATTATGAAGAAATATAACACAACTCAGCATTCAGTTTTCACATTCATCTTATCGGAGGGCTTGTCAAAAGACTTTTTAGGTATTCAGATAATTAAAAATATTATTTTGCAGTGGAATATGAAATTTGCATGCAACAGGATTCAATGCTCTAAAACAGACGTACATATAATTAAAGAAAAATTTTGAACAAAATTTGCTCAAAGCAAAGCCATAGACAGAATTAAAATGAGAGATTGATCTCTGAGCGAAATTATTGCAACCACTAAAATGCCAAGAGCTAATAAATCGATATTAAATTGTGAAGGTACATTACATCCATTAAATGCTGATATTACATCCATTAAATGCTGATATGTACTTAGTGGCTAGTCGTAAAATGATTATTTATTACATTTTTGTACTTATAAATTGTATTTTCCAATTTTGAATATGTCAAAAAATATGAAAGCATATGTATTGCATTGAACAGAGTTGTGAATTATGTATCTAAAAATTTTTGAAGGTCGACAATGCAATGCATGGGAACAAGACAATCCAGTTGCTTTGTGTAGTGAAATTTATTCAGCCTTTTCTGTTTTTTGTACACTGCCAATTTTTCTGTTACTATTTTCGAATACATCTTATGGTGATGAATGTTTGTGTTAGAATTTTTGTCTCCATAGTAGTTTATATAAAAATTACACAACACAGGAGATAGATGAGCTTGGAACTAAATGCGTTGTGTCACATGAGTCCGTGCTAATGTGATAGATTGTCTGAAGAATTTGTAATATTTGACATCGGTGACATTGCGATCGCCACGTTCTATTTAGGGGTGCGGCCCGCTAAGTCGTTTAGCGTGGCCCCTTTAAACACTTCGATTTTCCCACCGTGAAGAATAAAAAGACGCTCTCGTGGGTAAAATTTATAATGTTTTTTGCGCTTGTCACTGCTTTAAAATCTTCCGCAATTGTGTCCGGTGTCTCCATTACTGTAAGACTAAGTAATTTCATTCAGCTTTCCATTGAAAAAATTTTAATTTGTTGTGTACATGAAAAAACCATTTTTTTTGTGCAGCCTAAATGTCTGACGTTGATTATGTTGCCCACCGACAAAAAATGTTGCAAACGCCTGTTACAAGTAATTGAGCATGCGTTTGTGAGCGTTGTCACGGGTATTTTTTTGAGTGGGGCTCTCTACAAAATTCTTTCTACCGCTTAGCCAAAGTACAAAAGATGAGATTTCCAGTGACAGACTCGGACTTTTCTTGACTCATTCACACTTAGTCTGGGCGGGAATTTTCACGCCATCTGGAATAATCGTACTTATCGGTATTTACCGAGGGCTACGCTGCAAAATATTTTCATCACAACGAAAAATTTATGTTTCAATCATTTCAATAGTTCTTTTCCGATCCGTGAGTACATTGACTCAAACTTCGGGGGGCCGCGGCTTAATAAAATTGCGAACCATCGGTTTAAAGAGCACGGGACCGACTTCAAGACGGAAAGTCGGGAGTCCCGAGTGTTTATCACAAGCCCATGTATACCACTCTTCATGAGATTGAAGTTGCAAGAAAGAATGTATTTCGTCATGAGAAGAAGAAGGTAAAGAATCCCTGGGATAGAGACCTTACACCAGTATGCACCCCAGATTTTTGGGGGGGCGATAAAACTATTTTGTAACTGATCATCTGCATTGGTCCACATTCTGGATATCCAGATACAATTAAATTCAATTTAGGAATTAAAAATGTGGTGTCACATCTTGAAATTAGGAGGGGGGGGTGACATTATCGTGTGGGGCGGGGGGGGGGGGTGCATTCGACCAATATTAAAAGAAAAAGTCCTCGCGTGAACCTTGTACTTCATTGTTAATACACTTCTTGTGTAGCTCTCCAAAAACCGGCTATCAAAAATGGAAGCCTGGTATTCGATTAAACGGTTGGAGTGTCTGTTGATGGACTTTTGTGGCTACGTTTGCTGTCCAATGTGCAGAAGGCGAGAATTCTCTCGAATTCACGTAACGAGAGAGAATTATGATGACGAAATAATCACGATAACATGTGCTACGTGCGTTTTGTCTCGGCGGTCGTCCGTGTGTTTCGGTGTCAGTTGTTGCAGGTCATATATTACATTAGTGAGGAGTTAGTTTGAAATCAATATATGCCATTTATTTGAATGGTAACATCTTCTATGCCATGGGCATATAGCTATGAGACAGTGAACACAAAGGAAAGAGCAGAGAATGAATTTCAATAATTTTTTTCTTTGGATTTAATTGGTATTTAAATTAATGAATTATAACAAGCGAGAGAAATAAATTTGGCTAACACGTGTTTGAAAATTGTTAAAAGTTGGTCGGTCGGTTTTGGGACTTCAGGTATCAAGTTGGAAATTGTAAAGTTTGCTTCGCCCGCTATTATAAAACATTTACTGTAATCTTATAGTTTATGTGCAGAGTTGTCTGGTTATGAAATTTAACCTGTTTTCTTAACTTTTGATCGAAATACTGAAATAAATTTGTATGGAAAACATATTCTCAGATGCTTTTATTCAATTGAAGAATATTTTGAGTTTTTCTATTTTGTGTTATAGACAAGCTCCATTGCCATTTCATAAGTCTTGTACAATCAGACAATAGTTAGAAACTCATTCTGAATAGAACTTTGGTGGTTTCATGGTTTGCAACGGCAAGAGAATTTGAAAATAATCAGTCAGAATTACTAGCGATATCAGAATATTTTAATCGATTCGATAAATAAGCACAGCAGTTATGAGAATCAACACAATTGAACAGAATTCTTGACAGGTCCCCTTTTGTATCCAATTTTTGCACTTTTACAGAGGTGAGCAGATCATGACTCAGCAATGTGATTCATCACTTCTCAGTTTATGACATTTTTCGCTCTTTATTTTTTTATTTTTTTTATCGTAGCTACTACAGTCAGACAGTACTATCTAATTAGACCACTGTCATATCATCTATATAATCAAGATAGTAAGAGTGCACATAGCCTGGAATAGAGTTAGATTAGTTGTCTAAAATAACTTTTTAAACCAATTTGGAACATTTATTCTCAGACAGTTCCTATTTTAATTCAGGTTATAAAAAGCGAAAGACGGAAATACAGAAATAAGAGTATAAAAAAATGAAACAAGAATTACAGGCCAAAGTGAATACTTATAAATGTAGAATAATAACTAGTATATTCAATATACTCTGACACTGTAATATTTTTATAATCTAAAAGGAGAAAACGGAATTGCTTGTATCTTATATATGTTGGATAGGTCAGATTTATATATTCAATATTATGCAAATATCCTTGATTGCGCATATGACTGCCATTGGATTTGTTAAACAAGAAAATAAAAAATATATTTGATTCTATATTTTCAAATTTGTGTATGTGGACTGAAATTGCCACAACATTAAGAATATTACCAATATCCTGCATTTCAGAAATAGAAAATCTGAAATATTGTATCATTTATATATACTTTTTCGTATGACCATGGCTGGAATTCATATATATTTGAATCTTTTATTAATTAACTATTGGGATCATTATTAATTAACCAAGTTAAAGTCTGTCTACAATACAACTCATTACTATATTTACAAAAGGAACAATCAAAGTTCATCGATTCATTTACAGTGGAATGCCACTTGTTTTTATTATTTTGACAATTTTTTGGCAACTTCCAATGGTTAGCAAATCCCTCACAGCGTTTGCGGCAGTATTTTCCCCGAATTAGTTGTTCCAAATTATAATAAAATATTAAATAAAAAATTTCGTCATCTTTTGAATTTTATAAAAGCTGTCTGTTCTGATGTTTGCTCAGACAATATTTGCTCATTATATTCTGTTTAACTAGGGTCACCTCTTAGACTGTGTTCGTCTGCCAAAAATAGTATGATGGATTTGCCAACAAAGAGATTTGCAACAAAGATTACATTCCCTCTTTTGAATTCTGTTTTTTTTGTTCTATTGTGTATATCTATTTCTGTTCTATGTGATTTTGAATTCATTTTGCTTAAATTGGTGGTAACTAGCTTGCCAAGGTTAGCCTGTTGAGAAGTAGCCATTGTTGTGAAATATGCGAACGTGTATTGGGTCGCCATGATCTTTGCTTTATGTATGGTGTCAAATGATAATATCAATGTCTAAAATAACAATTTTGATTGTAATCAATACTTTCAAGTAAAAGTTATTTTATTGAAACATAAATTTAAGCAAGATTTTTTTGAGGGGAAATCAGAAAATTCGGTGTGATTTTTTTTTCTCAATTTTTTCTAATTCTAATCACTTTAAAATTCCAAACAATAAAAAGAAATGCACATTTTTTATTTATTACAGGAGTTTATACCTATCACTCAATATATTAATATATAATAAAAACATTCTAGCTATTACTGCTAATATGTGTTTTCTTGCCTGAATTTTATATAAACTTTCCAAGATTGAAAAATAAAATCTCGATTGTATATTGTTTGTATGTATCGACAGGGAAAAACATCGATCTCTTAGAGACTCGCTTTCGTTAGCGTTCCAATCTACAAATATGAAGTTGCCTACTTTATGACTGATAATGATGTCACGCCCCCTCTTATGATCCAATCACCTTCTTGAAACAAAATTGTGTATTTTGAGAAATGCGACAAGTTAGTCTTCGTCTTATGATATCTGGAACTTTGAAGATGTCTTCTGCTACTTTCAACAGATCAAAAGTGAAGATTGAATCCGAAACTTCGAAACTTTAGTAAATAGTTGTGAAAGGTTTTTTAATGATAACATTAAATTTTTGGTTGAATTACATAAATCTTTTTGAATACATTTTACCAATCTGAATTATTCTGTCTCCAGCTTTCACTATAAGTCCAAAAAAATTAATATGGATAATAGTGAAAATATGGAAGAAGAAAACGGGGGTTCTAATCACGAACAATCAATTTCTCAATTGTTTGCCACATCAAAAGAAACCAACATTGATTTTCCGTCAAAAACAAACAGCAACCCAATGCCAGAAATTCATATTACACCACACACAGAAATCATTGCAAATGGAAATGGCAGTCTGGAACTGAATGGCCATACTCAGTCAGAGGAGTTAGGATCTCAAGTTGTTCAAAACGGGAAAACTTTGGACGGAAATGAAAAAATGGCGAGTGATGAGGATTCGAAAGATAAAGATGGTACTTTTCTTGAAGAAGGAGAAATTCCCTTTTCAAATTATGAGAAAGATGACTCTGAGAATGATATTGACGGCACTGGTGATCATTCAGCTGAGAAAAATGACCTATCTAGTCCAACTAAGATGCCGAACGGTTTTGCTTCAGAGCTCAGAAGAATAAGTTCAAAAGATATTTATCCAGACCGGGAAACGGAAGAATTTGAGACGAGTGATGATGACTCGAGTGACGAGGAAGCGCAAGATGAGCTAGTTACATCTGGTGAGATTTGGAAACTTTTTTGTTAGGTTTATCTACTGACTTTATTCATGACTTTTGCTCCGAACAAGGCTCCATATAAGCAATCCTTGATATCTAATGATATTTGGAGAGCTACAATTATGTATGTGGAACGACCGTAATTTTTTTAGTTCAGCTTTGCTTATCAAATTCTCGCCCTGCGAGGTGGGCATGGGATTTGAGAATGAGATGTGTAATCTGTGATGCAAACACAGTTAAGACTAACGCTGTAACTGCTAGGTCATCATGCCGTCCTGTAAAGTGAACTAATCATTTAAGTAACTTCTGACTTATCATACTACTTAAATTATATTAGATACTGGTTATTGAAATATCATGCTTACATATTTTTTGGATTTAATTTGAATGATTTATACCTAATTTAATATAAACCTTCAAAACTGTCTTGATCTTGTGATAATAATATCAATTGCTACTCGAAACTATGGTATTTTCTGAAATTTTGTAGTTTGTGGAAATCTTGACGCATTAGCTTTTCCAAATATTCTTTGAATAATGGAACAAAAGAAATAGTGGATAATTTAAAATGATTATAAAACTAGTTTCGCTTTGATTTCAAGTTCTGTTCCATTTCTTATTGTGGCGCTTGTAACACATTTGTTAACGAAAAATGAGACTCCATGGATTTTCAATAGCACACTACATCTGTTATTTATTTGTTGAAATTGAGGGTTCTAGTGGAGTTCAATTTGAATGCATTTTAATTAATCTCAATTCATTTAATAACATACAATTAATTGAGACCGAAACATTGATTTTCTGATTCCGTAAGGCCCTTCATTTTATTGATTATTTAATGTGCTTAATCGTGTGCATTAACAGCGTTTACAATAACATTGCATTTTCATTGTATAAAATAACTAGTATCAGTAGATTATATAAGTCGTTACACTGCATAGATTCTGCTTGTTTTTTAAGAGTATAATATAAAATTTTTAGATGCGTTATCAAAGGGAAGCCCTAAGATGAGAAGGAAACAGAAATCAGATTGTTATTCCTTGTTATGGACTGATGAAGAATCTCATGCTTCTACAATGCACCATTTGGATGTTTTTCGTAGAAGCAAACAGTTCTGTGATTTGATTTTGCAGGTACAGTTTTTTTTTTCTCACATTTTTACATGTAAATTGGATTTATGTATTTAGTGTAGAAAAAAAGTTGATACAGGAATATCAGTGGTTCCTAAAGTTGACGGACCGGGGGGTCAAAATCAGAAGCGGAAGGATGTTCACAGGCCGGGAAAGGGGAGGGGCCGATAGCGATATAATTGAATTGTTACGAATATACACATGCTCAAACTTTGATAATGACACAACAATTGGCAGTATCTAGAACACAAAAAGGTAAAAACATAAAGTGTCAAACAATTTTACTTAAGTTCGACAATTTGAATTATTTTGTCTTATTCACTCAACAAAACACATAATACTGTATCACATTTCCCTGCTGTACGCTGAGTGGTAAACGATTGTTGACCTTCAACTTTATTGGCATCATTGCCATTGGTTGAAGATTTCGGTTTATAAGTCCATGGTTACCACCATAAACAGGGTGTAATAAACTGGGCAAGCAATACTGAACTTTGGAAGATTCTAGTCCTAAAAATAGTAGTGGCTTTTTAGAGTGGATTCCTGTACAGAGCCTGATTCAGAGTGAAGCGAGTTATTCTAATAACAATCTTGCAACTTGTATCTAACAATACAAAGAAACTATTTTTGGAACACTTGTGAAGTGCATTCGTCTTCCGTTACCGAGTTTTTCTGAAACACACTCATTGCAATTGTTCAGCTGCTTTGTATGTGACCTCTAGCCCCTGTTTGGTTTAATTATAAATATCAATGTCAAAAAGAAGTAGACAGGTTTAGACAAAAGCTGCGCTCTCCAGAGGCTCAAAAAAGTAGAGTGTATCTCTGAGTTACCAATTGAAAATACACTCGAGACAATAGGGGGCAGATGTTTGTCAGTGGCCCAATAAGAGAGAAGAAAGAAGTCCTAATTCAAGTGTTAATTTACTTTAGTCTTATATCCTATGGACATTGTGCACACAACTCAGGGTGTGTGAACCGATTTCCCATAATTGTCGTGAAGTGTTTTTATATCTTTATTAGAATTATTTACTTTGTAAATTTCTGGTTAGTTTTGTGACGGACGCAAATAAACTTTCTTGTGAGAGGTTGTGTTGTGTATAGTTATAATACTAACTAACCAGTGAAATGAGTTTTTTTCAATGTAATAAATTGGGTGCAATAATTTTTATTTTAAGTTTACTTTTACTTCAATGAAGATTGCGTTGACCATGTTATTCTTGCAAAACTAAAAGAAATGACATAATCTCGTCTAAACGAAATCGAATATCCTATTCACATTCAAAATTTGATCTATTCTATTAATATGGACAATATTTTATTTTAGAAATAATATTTTCAGTCAAAATCATAAATTCCAATCAATAAACTTGGCATTAGCCTAGTTCTATCAGTCAAGACATAATATTAGATTGATTACCTATACAATTGGAAATTATTCAAAATGTTGACATTTTTACATTTGTGTATTTTTAGAATCAGTATCTTTATAGACATTTCAATAAGTTTTACATTTTTCATCCTCATTAGTTAGTTAGCTTTATATTCAAGTTTTCAGCCTGCATCTATAAAGCAACTTATTCACATTTTTCCATTCATAAATGTTTTGGCAATTGCCTTTGATGACTAATGATATTCTATGTGAATTGCGTTAGTACAATGACATTAACTTTTGATTATCGTGTCATCTGTCATGTCATCATTCTGGAGACATTATCTTCACTCAGTTAATTACATTATCACACGTCAAATGTCTGATTACTGTCAATGATTGTATCGCCATAAATATTAGACAGTTTATTAAAATATCTGGACAATTAATCAAAGTTTATGTTCATTAACACAGCCACTTTAAAAATCTAGTCCCGAGATTGGAACTATCCATAATTTTATATTCTATTCATACACATGCACATCTCATCTCACACTTACAAGGCTCTCATCTTGGAGTAAGGCTCTAGGCCAGTGGTTCTCAACCCTTTTTTAGGGCCCATTTTCGGTGCATAAAGATTCTGTGGTCCACTAACTTTCTCATGCAAGGGAAAGACTACAACAAAAACGAAAGACTCTTTTTGCAAAAATAGACACTTTCACTTTAATAATTAGAATGAAAAGAATCATCATCAGTCATTGATACTACAGTAAAAATTTAACCATAGTGACACAAATGAAACTAAATTTGGCAATGACCATAGCAATTATAATAGGTTTGTTGCCCACCTGAAAATGTTTTTGTCACCCGAAAGCAAAAGAGGCATTACAGTCAGGGAATTAAACGAAACTGTCAAACTACTTTTAAATTCCTGTAGTCCTTGCAATTGGCACCTAGCGAAAGCTGTTAATATGGGCCCCAGAGAACTATCATGTGGCCACAAGGGGGCCCAGTTTGAGAATCCCTGCATTATGAACTATTAGTTCCACATACCCTATATTCGAAGATTCGTTTTGGTAACTTTTCTCTCATATTTTTGTGAAGGTTGGAGGACGTGAAATACATTGTCATCGTGTTGTAGTCGGCGGAGGTTGTCGTTTCTTGTACAAAGAATTGGTGCAAGGCGAAAAAGAAAGTACAACACTTAGAAGAATTTCCTTGAATCAAATTCAACCACAGTTGTCACCAGATGCAGTCGAGTCTCTTGTTGACTACATGTATACTTCAAAGTAAGAATATCTTTCATTTTTCAGTTTATCGTCAAATCACCCACGATAGTTTTATTTCTGGTTTAATTTCATTATTCGGATGCATTCAAAATTGGTTACATTCATCAATAGATTAAACTCTTGATCTTCGGAATTCGGATTTTATCCTAGTAGTAAATTGTTTGGTTTTGTGCATCCCTGAATGATTCTATTTTTAATGTCTGATAAGTAGAAATTTACGTAGGCCGACAAACAAGTTTATTTTCTCATAAATAGATTTTGTCGCAGTCTTCAAATTTTAAATTTTACTTGAATATTGAATGATTGACCAGAAACGATACAAGGGCATTCTTTTTTTTCTGAGCATTGTTGTTAGGTGCAAAGTTCTGTTGTTGACTGTACTTGACTCAATGAATAGAAAGTTCTGAGCAAAAAGTTGAAAGCATATTTGTTTGAATGTAGTTCGTGACTCTCTTATTCTGAAAATTTATTTATTAGAAGTTCATTTCTCTGAAATTACTTTTCTTTCTATGAATTTAGTCATTTCCGCTGCAAAAGAATTGTATTGAATTTTGCAAATTGAAATTAATCATATTTCTGAATTCTATTGCAATCTGTAGTTCCTGTTTTATTTTTGATGTTGAATTTATTACAAATCATTAACTTGAAATATAGACAATTAGATTCATTATTTATACAGGAGGTTCGTGAGGTCCTGTATTAAATTAGGTAATGAACCATTTTTTAGCAAATTTGAAATTGACCTCTGATTTTACATTTTTCTACGTACAAATTTTTTTTAAATATGACTCACTATGTTAGTATTACCGTAATTTAAATCATGACTTTTTGGGTGAATTTTTCAGAATTCAAATAATTTCAATATGCAGACATTTAGAAATTTCTTCTGGTTTTCTTGATAAAAAAATTTGCATATTCTATTTTCAATCACTAATTTTTGTCAAATTTGCCACAATCTCTATTTTACATCTGTGCTATGGTAATTTATAGAACATAAATTTTCATTGTCTTGTCATTGCCATGCTGATTCAATCTAGCAATGCAATTTCGTCTACATTGCAAAATGTCAAAGCAGTTTAAGGTGCAATTTTGTTCAAATAACCTGAGAGTTTAACCTGAGCAATTTTATTTCAAATTGGTTGTTTATCATATTAGCAAATAATTTCTTTCAGCTTGTTCGATGATGTAACAAACATTTTTATAACAAAAATAAACAAATCACTTCTGTGGTGGTATGATAACGAATATTGTCTATTTCTGTATCGAAAACACACAAAATGACTTTATTTTGGGTGTGTGATATTTTTGTCCCCGGCGATTATGAATAACTTGTTTGAAAAACTGAGAATGTGGTAAATGTAGATTGCATGTTGTGATTGGTTTCATCTCTCTCTGGTGTTTTTGCAAGAAAGATAGGATCTTGTCGATTACTTTTAATCATAAATAAGGGTTTTGTAAAGTAGGATGTGATAGTCATCTTCTTCGCTATCAAAATGTGTGTTTCTTTGATTTTCAGATAACAAATAAAAATTCTCTATTTCTAGTTAAATTTTGATGAGTTTGTATATTATATAATATTATCTTTTAAAAAATTCTTTTTCAAATTTGATATTTTTTACTTAAAATATGGAATTTTGATATTGATATTTCATTGAAATATTAAATATCGAAATTTTCTTTTTTGGAGTATTTTATTTTCCTTATTTCATCATATAATAATCAAATATTTTACTTTCAAATTTAATTGAATTGTTCATTAAACTCTATTTTATTACAATCATATTTACATCTTCTCACTGATTTACAATAGTATAGGAAGACAGACAGCTGTGTCCATTTAACTGTAATATATCAGTGTTTACTTCAAATATCATTTTTATGATATTTGCTTTGTTACCTACCGTATATAACCTATATATTGAATCAACTTGCAACTTATTTTGTGTACTTTGATCAGTCATTTTTGAAAGTAGATGAGAGTCACACTAGTAAATAGGTCAAAAAATTGGGTCAATGAGTTTATATGGGTAAAATTTTTTGAGTAGACTTTTGTTTAATGAAACTTGTCTGAGTAGGTGTCAATGACTGGTTATTTGCATTCAAGTAAGGTTTTTAATTTTAACTTGAGCATTTATTGATATACGAGAATTTCAATATTGCAATTAATTGCATACTTTTTTACTTCGTTTTTTCTGATTTTGAAAATTTGCTAATCAACATTTTTGTTCTGTAGTTCATAGTCATAAACTTCTTTCATTTAGCATTTGCTTCTCCTGACGTTGTGTATTGGCTATGCATTGAGCATTTGACGTACGTACGTATGTATTCGAGTTCGACGTTTTTATTAATCTTTTTATATTCTTCTTCAATGCAGGCTCATAATCCCCCAAGGACAGCTGCAGTCAGTGTATTGTGCGAGTGTGAAACTACGAGTTGAAAGAGTGATGCCTGTTTGTCGTCGAAATATCACTAATCGACTTGACGTTGGAAATTGTGTGAAAACTTGGAGGTTCGTTTGAAATATTAACACTAGATAACCTTTAAATCATGTTCCTTATTACATCTTTCCATTTAAAATTAAATATAGTTATAAAATATTACTGGTACCTCTTACTGCCATTTAGCTGATGAAGCCATTTAGCTGATGTCCTAACAAAAAATTATAGAAAAAAGGAAAATATTTTAAAACTTATTACTTAAATTTAAATTATATTCAATATAACAAAATTTCATCTGATATATTAATTAAGGGTATGAAATATTTTTGTACCCGTTTTTTGTCTTGATTTATCTGATGAAATATCCTCACATACACATTATTTTATTTCAGTGATCCACAAAAGAATAAAATTATAACTATATGTCCTATAATTATCCCTTTAATCTGTATATGGTAAAAATAATGTGGTACCTGCAAAAACAACATTACTTTCTCCTATATTAGTCATCACACGTCACAAAATGATGCAATTTTCATTCAATCCATGCATCAAAAGAAATAGCACCTGTATTATTTATGATTCCGAACACAACAGTATTATGTTTTTAAAAATTACTCACAAGTACAAGGAAACAACATGACGTCATAGAATGGTGACATTTTGTTTGTTTGGCTTGTGATGTGTTGTGCTCAAAGTTTTCAGATTAATAAAAACAAAAAGAATATAAGATATTGCAAAACAATGTAATTGGTTTAAAATGATATTTTTAAAATAGTAAAATGATAGTGATAAAGTCAGTAATGATCAGTCAATCCATGTTCAGATTAATCACTCTTACATTGAAATAAATTTTATTTTCTGAAAAATATAACAGATTTTTTAAAAAACAATCTTCGCTTAAGTTTTATTGGTTGGTTAAATTTGTGTAATCTAAATTCCCTCCACGTTCCAACTGTGGATATCTGTTTAACATCGGATTGTGAAAGTTGATGTTATAAACTATGAAAATGGGAAAATTTCACAGACGACAGTGCTTTGTTCACCTGTGTCATTGAGAAAAATACCACTTCTCAAATTCTCTAATTCTACAGTCTTTTTTTTGTAAATTTTCAGTCATCCCCATATCAAATTTTCCTATAATAAACCCATCTACTCTTTCATTGCGTTATTTGTAACAGTAACTCAAATCTATTGTTTCTTTGTGGCATAATTCGTTGTTTTTAAAACACAACGGCGTTTTGTTGTGACATGATTATATTACGCTGTCTGCCTTTGTTATGCCTTTTAATTTCCGTCTTAAAAGAATTCCTATCCAGTTGAAATACTTAACGAACCCACAAACTCAGCGAGTGTCCTAATTTTAAATGTAAGGCCACCTCTAAATTGCATCATCTGCATTGTATATATTCTTGCACCATTGTATGTAAGATTCATTAAAATATTTTTGAGTTTGAATACTGGTAATCACCTAATGGTCTTTTTCCCTATTTTGTTCAAACAGTTATCGTACTTAAATTTAAGGTATCACTGGATTCAAAAATATTTTGATATTTGACTTTTTCAAATGGACTTAGATTTTAGGGTTAACAAATTATATTTTATGTTATCACTCTAGGTATTGATAGACAAATAGTTGCGTATTCTTAGATTTTTTTTTTATTTATGATTAGGAATACCTAATTTTGAATTAGACACAAGCATATATATATATATATATATATACAAATTTACTACTCAAATACTACTCAAAATAACTTTAATTAATGGCCTGTGAATTTTAGAATTCAAATTATTTTGTTTTGTATTTCTAATATAAATTAGTAGCTTTTGTAGCGCGATTGATTATAAAGTAGGGGTAATTGAAATCTCTCCCAACCTTGACGATTCTTTTCTATTGGACCATGATAAGTTCCCTATTTCTAAACCGCAAGTCAAATTCTTGTTTTGTTGATTTGCTTCATCGATTTCAAAGCATGAAAATTGCATTGTTCAACTTCACTAGACTGTATTATTAACATTTTATTGGTATCGTTATGAAAATTTAATAACAACAAATCAGTCAGCGATTGAGATTATAATAATATTTTTTAATTTATTCTGTTGAATCAAATACATGGAAGCAAAATTAAATCCAACTAGCATTATTCAGAACTTTTTTATTGTACTGAAAAAAGTTGATTTATCAGAAGCTTTATTGAGAACTAAAAACGATTTAATAATTGGTTTATACCAGAGGTTTTCAGACTCTTTCTCCAATAAGATGACTACACATATGAAAAAAATAAATTTGGTTTGTTGTTATTAAATCATGTCAGGGAAAAATTATACTTTTTCCAATGTTATCATCATAAATAATGAATAAATGTAATATATCCACACTTTGTCAGTGTAATATGTGAGCTTGTGTCATGAACACATACGACCGTATTGTGACGAAATGAACGATATAGCCATTTGTACCTTTCTCCTTCAGTGTGACTTTTAACGGACTTGATTATTTTCATGCCAATCATTGAAGATTGGATAGGAAGGAATTATTGAAGAATTGGACTGATAGTTCATGAATTGTTCGAAATGTTTAGACGCACTGGCTTTTAAATATTTATTTATTGAAATTTCCATGTTTGAATGTTCTGTTATGTAATGGATAATACATATCATATATGAACAATATTTTTGTCAACATTTTTTTTTTTCAATTTTTTTAGATTGGCTTGGAATGTGGAAGATCTCGACTTATTGACAGTGCTGAATGAATATATAGAGGAAAATTTTGAAACAATTACAAAGAGCAACGAATTTCTCGCACTTCCGAGAATTAAGGTAACAACACACACTCTGAACTTAACATTAGTATTTGAACTTGACAAAGAGTTGGCCTTGATCAAACATAGTCAATGTCACAATGAGCCAGGTTCATTTGCATTGAATTGGATTTCTGCCGTTATGAATGAATGTAAAATGACTAGAATTGCCGCAGTTTGCATAATATCATGTCAGCAGATTTTTCATACACATATGCAGTGTGATTCTATGTAACATTCAAGTCAAATAATCAAATGTAATCTTGTTTTTAATCTGGCATTCAAATTTATCATTATTAAATCAAAAAATTTGAATGTAGATAAAAAGATTAATATGTTAATAAAAGAACATATGCATGGTTGTGCACTCAAGTTTAACCTTTGATATTTTAATCGTCATTGTTATCACCTACTTTATCAGAAGTAAATGTTATCAGTATTATATCAAGATGTGATAAGTTTTTATCACTCATTTAATTGATTTTTCAACCCCTAGTTGTCATTCATTTTTGAATGGTCAGCAGAATTGTTTGATGACAACCAGTTTGGAGCGAGTGCGAGTGCGATCTTTTGAAAAAGATTTGTATGGAAAAGGGTTAAAATACCCTTCTTAATTCAAGAGTTAGATAAATTTTTCAAGAAAAAAAGAGCAAATACTGAAATTACAAAAATAAAATTATTATTTGAAAATATTACAAAGTTAGATGTGCTGGTATCTAATCATAGTTCAATATTCACAAGTATTTCGATGAAAAATTCTAACCAAAAAGTTAAACTAAAAATCAGAAATATTAGTTCTCATTTTCTCTAAACAGCCTTTTTGGGTTAATAAAGCCCTCAACATACTAATCATGCCCTATTCGACTTTTAATTTCAGATGGTAGTCATTGCATCGAATCTTCCACTTGATGCTCCTCCATTCCACGTGTTACCCAGGGACAACGCCCTCGGTCAACTTGCTTTGTCATGGGTGAAAGGAATTGTCAAAAAGAATGGTGGTCGATATATGGAAGAACTCACAGAGCAGGTACGTTAACTCACGATCTTTATTATATATTTTGGACTGCTTTCTATCAAATATTTACTGACTGGGTTTGTTTGGGTTTTCAGTAAACGCAGTAACTGTTCCAGTAATAGCATGATGCTAATTCTGCGAAAAATAGTTCAAATTTGTATTTACATCCTGTTGTGAGTTTTAATAGATACTCAAAAATTAAGTAGGGAAATTCCACTGGAAATTTGATGACGAACGGTTGCAATTGCCGTTGCTTAAAAAAAATATAGAAAAGCTAGAGAGATGAGGTGAACTCCTATTTATTAGGGTTTTATAGAGTTCTTCTGTTTCTAATAAAACACTTCAATAATTAGCTCATTTTTTTGTATGAATATATGTAGGCTATGTTATAGGTTAATAGTAATACCTATACAGAATTATATTGTCCTCTGTTTTACATAATATTTTAAAACTGTGGTATTTGACCATAACCTTTTAGTTCAGCAATACCTGTGCTATTTATAGAGTAGGAAACATGGTTTAATCTGTTTACATCTGTCAAAGAAGTTCATGTAATTCCCTAAATATTGTGTGGTTTTTTAAATAGTAACGTTATTCGATATCAAATCTTGAGATATTTTGCACGCAAATGTAATTTTGCTTTTGATGTGTTTGTTGTGACCGCAGGTTTAGCTTGTTGGCATAACTATATCATTTGGGATTGAATTCTGGTTTAAATTTGATATTGAACCCAAGAACGAATCAATTTATAAACTTGTTAAATTAAATAGGATATACTTCATCACAGGGGGGTACATTACGGCCTGTGGGCTGGATTCAGCCCACCGTAGTATTTCAAAGTCAATTCATCCTATTGGTGTTAAATTTTAATGATAGACTACAAATACATAGTCATTGTTTATTATACGTACATACTACCGTCACTGCGTTGATTGCTAATGTTTTATTAATTAACAAAATCATGAGTAAGCTTATTTATGCATGTAAATATTGAATGTTGTAATTACGCAATGCTCAATGATCTGAATATGCTCTTTCATTATTGAACGCTGCAATACTTCTTTACGTAATCATTTGTAATTTGACTCTCTGGGGGTGCAGGATATGTATTATTTAATATAATAATTATACTCATGTAATGCCATCAGAATTGGGTATGTGTACTAAACTAAATATCTTATATGTTCAAAATTATTAAATAAAACATGTCAACCATAGGTACAAAAACAATTTCCAATTGAAGGGACTTGTTAATAAAAAGAGTAGAAAAATCTAATCTATAGTTTTATTAACATGATTATGATGCAATACATTCACCAGCACAAATTTATCATTTCCTAGATCATCTATTGTTCTGAAGAAATACATCAAAGCATGATACTCGTTAATTAATATGTACATAGAAAAGTGTAGCGTTACTAGACATTTCTTGAGTCACCTGTCATGTATAGACGCAAAGCGCGATAATGTATATAACTAGCCAATGGCATGAGTTAACGATGTATTAGCAACTTTGGTGGTAATTGGGTCTCCTCATTAAAATGTGGTAGCCCAATTAATTTTTATTAATGAGTTAACACATCTTACCCTTTGCTCCGAATTGTCATTTGACAAAGGATCATCAAATCATACTCGGTTGTGTAATAACACATAAGTATTTCATATTAGATCATGCTCGTCTTTGCTGAGAAACAGTAAGGAATGACATTTTAATGCTGGCACACTTCCTGGTTGCTATATCTTTTCATTACATGATTGGTTGTGTCATATGTTGTCAACCAAAATCATGACATTTGAAATGATAATCATCTTTGATGAGATTGGTATGATGGCTTAGTCAACTAGTGCTTGGCTTTTTCAGTATCACAAGTTTCAGCCTCGATATATTTCGGTTTCAGATCTCTTGCCCAGAGTGGAATGCCCAATTGGAAAGAGTTCGGTTCTTCCAAAATAAACTAGCTCTTTAAATATCAGTAGCTGCTGCTGCAGAGCCTTGTTCAGATTGAAAGACTGATTGCATCAAATAAAAAAAATAAAAATATAATATGAAAATATTTATAAGTGGAAGGAGTTTTAATTGAAGTTAAAAAAGCAACATTTCGAAATATTGCATAATAAGTTGACATGATTAATTCACTGAATATTGTGTTTATTAAATTCAAACAGCCCACAGTTAATTAAATCAAGCGTTGAGTTGGTACCATCTACCAGTAATTTAAAATCCTCTATTTATCTGTTCTTATTTAGATTCAACGAATCTCATTAGAAGAATTAACAAATACAGTTCCGTATTCAAATACTTCGTCTTCATCAGCGTCAACGTCTTCTTCTCCTGGTTCAAATAAACAGGTATATTTTATGTTCACTGTTCCTAGCCTAAATTCTAAAATAAGAGTGATAAAGCGTTGTAATGAGTATTTTTGAAAGCATTTGGAATTGGAATTGTAATAGAAGTCACACTTTGTTTTTATTTTATAAATTGAAATATCATGCAATAAAATCATAAAATACGCTTTATAAACCAGTAAAAATGTGAATTTATTACATGCAGCGATATCGAACCGAACTTTCTTTCCCTTATTATGATTGTCATGTAATCATTGTAAATTGTAATTTTAAACACTTGAATTTTTCACTAACCTTCCTTAAATATAAAAAATTAGGATTGCATGATAGGGTTCATTGTCTTAATCCGCAGTTCTCTCATTTGGGTCAGGTATAGGAAAGAAGATAACTTTGGCATAGATTACATGCTCTAGAATCTAGATGCTTGAAAAGTAATTGTCGGAAATTGTACTGGAATCCATTGTAAATTATTGCAAGAAATAAAGGATATTTGTTTTGTTTCTAAGACAAAGTATTGCATAATTTTATGGATTTTGTATAATCTTATTACTAAAATTGTTTTTATTTTTTTTCAGGTGCCACCGTCTTTTCCTGTTACCAACGATGAATCGACCACTAAGTCTAGCCCGAAACAACGTCTTTCACGAACTTCTTCCATCGATTCTCTCTCATCTTCAGGATCAGAGAAAAGTACCGGTTACGACCAGTGTAAACCGGAGGGACAATGGACCATTATAGCATCAATGCAGACTGCAGGTATAGCGAGTTTATCAAGTTTAGATGTCAATTAAGTTTATAATGTAATACATCTGTTTGCCATGTAAATATTCAATATTTGTATTCCTTCTATATCACCTCCTTAAGTACGATAAATTTTTATTATAATTTTCAGACCATATGATTGCTCTCTGTAATCTTGGAGATGTTCTGTCTACATTGACTCTTCACTTACCAACAAATTTAATTACAAACTCAAACTTCTACGGGATGTAAGTTATTTTTATATTCAATAAGTACGGTAATAGGCATTCGGGAGCTTAAAAACCCAGATA
Organism: Styela clava; assembly: GCF_013122585.1. Classification (NCBI taxonomy): domain Eukaryota; kingdom Metazoa; phylum Chordata; class Ascidiacea; order Stolidobranchia; family Styelidae; genus Styela; species Styela clava. The sequence goes on from NW_024102839.1 coordinate 7,703,603, forward strand.
CACAGATATACTTCTGTGAAAAATGAAGAAAAAAATTTATGAATTGGAACGTTTGTTTGTCCCCGAACGTTTCAGTAATCTAGAAGGCTTTGGGCATGAGGTTTGAACTCTGTATATTATTAATTAATCGTTTATCCTCGCATATAAGCCTTGTTTAAAACTCAAAAAAAAGATGCCAAATTAAGGAGTCTGCTTTTATGCGCGTAGCATAAGCACACTAAAAATTCGATGCTACAGAAGTATGTGTACCTATATGAAGGTTACTAATTTTGTTCGCCTACTTTACATCAAGTTGTGTCAAGGGACTGAAGCCTATGGGCACCTGGCTAACAAGGACAGTCCCCGAACTCGAAATAGAACTGATATAAGGAAAATCGAAATAAAATTATGGCCTAACCCCATTCTGGTACACATACTACAGGAGTATCAAATATAAGCGTATAACACCATCTCTCTTCTGCAACCATTTGCTGTGATAGGTGCATACACGTGCGTGTCACAATTATAGGATATTCTTATATGCGGAATTTTTCAATATATCCACTGTATCAGGGCCATTTTTAGGGGAATGGACTTATGTGAGGTGAGGATATGCGGTAAATAACATAGCATGGTTCTACTTGATAAACAATGAGCCTGACTTGCAATCTCATTTATTAATAAAATTCAAATATGCTACAATAATGTAGTATTATTTATTTAAGATATTTTTACAATATTTTGATACAATTTTAATACAGGTATTCAATAATACAATGGCTTTGAGATATGATTTACGTAACGCTGTGGTTATAGTCAAAATATAGTACAATTGGAAATGCCTGGTACGTGAAACGTTGTAATCAAATTCCTTTTCTAATATTATCAACAATCCGAAACCGTGACCTTGAATTCGTGGAATACAGCGTGTTAGCCAGTTCATTCAATGTCAATTTTCTTGCAGAAAACCACAACGCAAATGAATAATACATAAAGCCTTCTACGTGCTGATTATATTATTCGAGTTTATCGTGATATTTTGCATAAATCTTGAGTTGTAAAGGGGGGACAATAATAAAATATTCATAATCGAATTTAAAATCAATGACCGCATTTTAATTTCTGATATTAGGATTTTACAACTGTCTGTATGCAAATACTAAGTAATGCATAGTAGAAATCTAAAATAAGTATCCGGCCTACTTGTGTCTGTTGAAATTACAACTAGCTGTTTTTTGTACAGAAGCTGCTACGATAGTCATTCGTAAATAAACGTTTTCATACTGAGTTTTGAGCTTTGAGCAGTTTGTGAAATTGCAGCAAGTATTGTCTACCTCTATGATTACATAACATATTCATATACACAGCATATAAAATAAGAAACAAGGCATTTATAATAAATACAATATGTAAAATATTTAATTGTATATTAGTTATGTTTAACACATTGATGTTAATTTTTGGGATCCACAGAGATATGGTGTGACAGCCCTATCCCTGAAGTATGATGAAGTATTGTCTACCTCTATGATTACATAACATATTCATATACACAGCATATAAAATAAGAAACAAGGCATTTATAATAAATACAATATGTAAAATATTTAATTGTATATTAGTTATGTTTAACACATTGATTTTAATTTTTGGGATCCACAGGGATATGGTGTGACAGCCCTATCCCTGAAAATCATTTGTCTAAGGTCATACGAGTGTAACCTAATAAGACTTGTGCTTGTACATCAATAATATTCCAATCTTATTATACTCAATCACCTTATTTATGCTTCAATGTCTAATTAAGCCTGTTAATTGGATGTTAATGGATGGACATCATTGATTTTTATCCAATGTCATGTACAATTGATTCATATTGGATCAATTTTTAATTATGTCTTTTAAATTTAGTAATAGTTAAAATGTAATTGAAAACAGTACATATAACTGGCATTTTATTGTCATTTGATGACAGCTATATAATCTTTCACTTGAATAAAAAAATGATCTTATGGCAATTTGCTATACGCATAGAAAATAAAATTTGATTTAGGCTCACTAGTTTCATTTCAACAATCATTAGTGTTCATTGTGGTTTAATTATGTATTAGACTCGAGGGATTTGCTCATCAGAGTATTAAGGAATGTGATAATCTGGGTTTGTGATTATCGTTGTAATGCCACACCCCTTAGTTATGAATGATATTGATGGGTATCAATCAATTGGGTATGTCTAGTCTCATTTAACACAGTATATTTTTATATAAAAATAAGCTATCACAGTGATACCTCGGTAGTCGAACATAAATCGTTCAGGATTGGTGTTCGACTACTACTTTTCTTTGATTACCGAATCTTTTTTTGCCATACAAAAATGGTAATATTTTAATTCGTTTTTTTTGCATTCCAAAATACCTAAAGTTTTGACAAAACATTACCCAAACAACCATAATTAAATAGCCTTATGAAGATAAAAAAATTTGTATCAGTTTTCGTACAATTGAGCAAATTTTTGTGAGTTCATTGACATTCGTTTTTGTGTACAATGATGTCATCAAAAAATTGCTCACCTTGGAGCAGTTCCGCTTTCGTGTTAGTCAGAATATTGCTGTACCAGTGGTCTACTGTGACAGATTTGCATACTATTTAGTTTTGGCCTTTGTGTTCATTCAGTAGAGCATCTTTCTCTTGTTGAATGATCAAGAGGTAGCCGAGATGCGCCGTTCGGATGACGCTATCTCGCTTGGTGACGGGCTTGGGTGTTCGAGCACCGAATCATTCTTGACATGAATTTTGATTGAATGTATTTTATTTTTTATGAGTCATTTTATAAGGTCAGATATACATTGACCCAATCAAATTCATAAATTTCATGATACTGAAAATAGTGTTCCTGCTCCAAACAAGGCTTTGTCTAAGCAGCCGCCGATACGTGCAAGACTACTATCCTTGAAAGGACGACCTAAATCTTTCCAATTCTGCATTACTTACCCAATTTAACCGTGGGTAAATTTTACCGTAGATGCCGTATCTTATACTTCGACCTAAATATTCCCAATTCGCTTTGACCACTAGGCCAACACTCCCACCGAAATTTCCAACTTGCATGATATTATATTTCAGGTCTGGTAACCCAAGTAACAGTGTTTCCACGTCATCATCGTCTTCACATTCTTGTGCGTCGTCCGTTGGTTCAGTCAGTGAATTGAGTCATTTATCTCAAGCCAGATGTGCTGCAGGTGTCACTGCATTGAATGGAAAGATTTATGCAATGGGTGTGTAATATTCCTTTTCTTTAAATGTTTTGTATAATATTACTAACTTGCTCTGAGTACATAACTGTATCTATATCTTAGGAATAAAAAAGATTTTATATGACTGATACACTTCTAAATAAATTTGTGATTAGTCTTCTGTGGTTTAAAATGCCAAATTGGCTAAACTATCGCACGATGCTATTCTAGGTTAATGTTTTTCAATCTCGACCCTTAGCCTCCTTGAGGATTTTCACAGAGCGATTTTCTGGAAAACTCCTCGGAGAACCTATCATTATATTTTTAACCAAAAGGTCCTGTTTTCAAAACATTATCTCTAGCTACATACATTCACAGGTGGTTACAATCAGTCTGAATGCCTTGATAGCGTTGAATGTTACGACCCGAACCACAATAAATGGACAATGGTAGCAAGGATGCAAGAACGACGAGCAAGATTTACAGCCGCTGTTCTCAACGGACAAATTTATGCCGTCGGAGGTTCCACTGGATCGAAAGATCAACTGTCTGTAGAAAGATATGACCCAGAATCAGACAAGTGGTCTCAAGCCCCTCCGCTGCCCATCAGATGCTGTGGGGTCGCTGTAAGAATTTTATCATATACGTATTATGAAGTTTGCAGCACATTAAATAACTATTTGGCCAAGATAGATTAGTGATTTCGAACTAGAAGTCTCCATAATGTGATCAGTTAGGTATGCTAGAAATCTCTCGTAGCTCTGAGGATGGCGTATTGTGCTAAGCTTAGAAATAGGCGCTCTAGAAGTATGTGTACCAATATGGAAGTAACTAAATTTGTTTGCCTACTTTACATCAAGTTGTGTGAAGGGACTGAAACCTATGGGCAGGGGGTAAATTCACTTGGCTAACACAGACAGTACCAGACTAGTTCTAGAACTAAAATGAGAAAAATCGGAATAAAATCATGGCCTAACACTACGAGAGTACCTAGAAACATGCTTGCAATTGCACCTCTGATTACCCTCCGCATCTATGACAGTTTGAATTTAGTTTAGGGATACAGAAATAAATTGGGGACAAATTCAAAAGTAAAATTCCATGCATTATCATGATCTTTGGATAGCCATGATCCATAATTATTCTCTATCAAGCACGGTCCAGGGATGTATCTGAATACTACATCCACAATCATATTTGATCAAGCGTAGAAATTTAAACACGAACAAGTCTTTCTAACGTTATTTAATAACAACCTAACTCCAAAAAAATCAATTTTAAACACATCAACTATTCGAAATCAAGTTTAGCCAGGTTTTTCATTGCCAAATAATTTGATAACTGGTGTTGTATTGTTATGTTATTGTTATACCAATTATGATATAAATACCTGACCAGAAATTTCCAAGTTAGGTTCTTACAGTTGAAATTGGTAACTTTTTTTAATCTGTATGTTCCATTCTGCCATTGTAGCTATTTCATTTATTGCTGTGAACACTGGAACCTAGCAATTTAGTTTTCCACTGTACACTCGTTAGTTTTCATTTGAAAGATTTAATTAGTAAGTAATTCAGTATTTGTATCATACTTATGTTAAAAGAATTCAAAATTCAGTACGCTGTTTCTCAGGACTTGGATCTCATACTCTTGTTATTTCACAGGTTGCCGTCATGAATGATAAACTGTATTGCATTGGTGGAGTTCAACAAAGTACAGGTGTTGCTGGGATTAAGTTATGTCATCAGTTCGATCCAGTCACACAGTCTTGGCAATCTATTGCTTCATTGAACACAGGTCAGTAGGGGTTTGCCCTGTATATTCAAGGATTTTTTCCAAGATAAAAAGGTGAAAATATTTTGAAAGAAAAATCTTATTTTTTATTTGAAGTTGAAAGAAAAGTATTTCAATATAAAGTAAGAGATGATTAAAAGTCAAAATTATACATTTTCCTCATTTTTTCAAAGCCGTTTTTTGAGTTAATATGGGATACTCATCAGAATACGCGATTAATGAAATCCGTGGGCAAAGGCGCATTATTGCCCTCTTTTGTTATAAGGTAATTGTCTGGTCTAAAGCTAACAATAAGCCAATCTCATGCAATAAGCCGATCCCTGGAAATCAGAACAAAAAATATGGTCCAGAAAGTCGGCATATCAGCCTTATTATGTCTTGGATTGATGGGTTATATAATTCAACAAGTGTTACATCATATTGATATTGTATATAAAATTCCAAAACTATCAACCATCATCCATTTTATATTGATATCATACAATTTCGGCCACGTCTGTATTCCAAACACGAAACATGAGTGACTCATACCATGAAACGTCTTTGACACACAATCGAGTCATTTTTTCAAGGAACAAGAGCAGCAATTTCCCCTTTTTCCATTGCAGGAAGAAGTTTCGCAGGAGTAGCAGAATTGAATGGAATATTATATTGCGTCGGTGGCACCGATGGTTGGACTTGTCTTACGTCAGTTGAACGTTACAATGGAGACAAATGGATCAGAGGTCCGCAACTCAATGTTCCAAGAAGAGGAGCAGGACTTGCTAAGTTTGGAGGTTGGTTTGAGGTTTTTCTGCTTGTGTCATTCATAACATATAAATTCTACTAAATCAACTCACAAACAACATATTATACAGCTTTCTATACGATGAAGGAGCTAATATAGTTTGAAAGAACCGGAATCTTTCTGGCTTAGCAGTCGGCACTGTCTACCCAATTTATTACACCCTGGGTAGGGTGATGGGCGTCGGATTTTAAGGATTTTATAACTTATTTTTTTAAAAACTATTTGATTTGTGCTATTTATATTCTATCATCACAGAAAATATGTATCAAAACCCAAATCGAAAAAAGTCTTATTATCTTCTGCATATCATCTCATTTCTCTGCCCAAGAAATTCTGATAAACTAATTTTTATTTTCTAAATCACCTCAATTTTCAATATAGAGCATCAAATATATTTGGAGTGTGATCATGTTCCACAGGGCAATTCCTATTTTGGGGATTTAAAACTTTGTCTCTAACTTCGACAATTTGAAAATCCGACTCTAACACAAAGGAACATGCCAAACTCTGACTCTTGACATAAAAATACATTTTGAAGCATTTATTTTTATTACAAATGTTCTTTCTAGATACTTTATACTGCGTTGGAGGATCAGATGGCGGATCCTTTTGGCCATCTATTGAGCAATATGCTCATGAAACTGATTCATGGACGATGCTTCCAACTTCAATGACTGTGCCACGTAGTAACGTTGGACTTGTCTCTGTAAGTATATTATCTCATTGTGGAATTCAACATTAATCTATTTTCGCCTTGGTTCGAAAAAAATTTTTGGTGCATTTTGATATTGGCTTCATGCAAGGTCATGTAAATCCACTCAGTAGTTGAGGAATTGACCCTGTGAACATTTTGAATATTTTGGTACTAATAATTGTTTCTTTTTCAGTCTTTAAATGTTCGTTTCAAATCATGTGTTATCTGAATTAAAAATTTTAACATTGTTGCGTAGTGCTAAGCATTAGGAATGCACTTACCATTGCACTGCTAAATATCATCATTTGCGAGAAAATGACTGGAATTCTCACTGCCACAGTGTAGTTCACATAGCCGGTGGTCGGTCTAAAACAAATAACTGTTCCCATATACTCAACCTCGGCAGGAAGCCATAGTTCGCGATATAATTAAGGCACCTAATCCTGTCTCCCTCGAGATGAATATGGAAATTCCTATTCAAATTTAGTTTGCTTATTACCCTGATTTATATTGAGTACCAGTCCGTTACAAGGTCGTGTTATATGTTCCATGCTTTTTACACATTGAATTTGAATTTTCTAAAATAAATTTTTTTGCGACTTGAAACCTATTTATGCTCGTTATTTCAGCTGAATGGATTGCTTTTTGCCATTGGTGGATTCTCTGGCCGACATTTTCTCAACTCCATCGAGACTATGGACGAGACTGGTGATGAGTGGACGACGCACGATGCCCATATTGTTGCAGCAGCGACTTGCAACAACATAGCATACGATGAGGGTGGAGCCGCAAACTCATAACCCAGGCTCGGGACTGTTCCAGTTCATCGAGCAATTTCTTTTTTTGTGTTTTGCACTGTATATAATATTTTAGCTTGTTTCATCAAGACTCTGTCAAGACATTTTTTCGCTTTAAAAGTACAGCCTGTAGTCAATTGCAGCCTTAATTTACCAAGGCTATGCTCGGGACAAGAGCAAAATGATTTGTTATTGGTGGAAATCATGGATTACCCCGGACTGGTGTTTTGAAATGAATGATTTGGGATTTTTATTATTGAAATCAATCAACGGCCGAGTTTGGATCCTTTTGCGATTTTGGTGGTTTGTTTGTCACGCTCGTATTACATAAAATCATTCTGATTATAAAACAATTTTTCTGTATTAAATATGCATTATGGCATCAGTAATGACTACTAAATTTAACTTCCATGTTCGACATGTATCAATTGATTTTTTTTTCAGAAATCTTCATCGCTTTTTCAATGTTAAAAATCAGATAATCCAGGCCTATGAATATCACCCACCATTGAAATATTCCAAACGCGATGCTTTTGAAAATTTCGTTTCCTTCATTATCGAAAATATCAATATAATTTATTGGAGAGTAATTATTTCAATTCTTTTTGTTTTGAATATGCTAAGTTGTCTCGATATAAGTTCGAAAAATAAGAAAAAATATTTGTGATTTCACAGGGATTTCAATTTCACAAAAAAATTTTGAACTTTTTGAATCTCCAAAAATATCTTTTTGAACCTTATATCGTCTCGGTGGCTCAAAATTTGTTAAATGGTATTCTTGTTAACATATTTCAAATTGCATCAACAAAATTGCCTTTCACTGGTAATATAATAGTGGATGATGCGAGACTTTAGTTCAGCTATGAGCTGTATGTAATCTGAATGTTTACCTTTTATTTGTCAATAGTTTGCGACAATAATCCTTTTCTTCCTTTTTGCTTCAAACTAGCTTATGTTCATCTTATTGCGATGTTTAATTATGCTGTACTGTGTTGTTTGTTTTTGTCTGTTTTGTGGTGAAAGATTCCATCTTCGCTGGTTTACTATTCTATACATTGCTCTTTTTTGTAGTTTGCCGATTCTTTAGATTAATTTCACTGATATTACCACCAAATAGACTCATTGTCATCCATGTTAATAATTAGTTTATAAAACTCTAAAAATTGTTCAAAAAAATTTGGTATTCTCCTATTAAATGGTTGTTAGTTTGAACAATTTGAACAAAAATTTTAATTGCTTAGAACTACATTGTGATCCATGTTAATAATTATGTTCAAAAAAATTTGGTATTCTCCTATTAAATGGTTGTTAATTTCAACAATTTAAAAAAAAATGTGAATTGCCTAGAACTAAATTTTCTTAATTATGTTTTTGTTAAAAAGTCGATTATCAACTTATTTTTATTTCCTTTATTATTGTTAGATTCATGACTGTTGTTTACCAACATATTCTGTTAAGTATTGCAAAAATTTAAATTTGGTTGCCATCTTATTCATTTCATTATTTATATAAAACAATGAACAAACTTGCCCAAATTACCGGTATAGAGGCATTAATCTACACCGGATTATTTAGTTACATATACCGTATTTCCCGGCGAATAAGTCTCTTTTCTAGACCCAAATTTTTGGCCTGATTTTGGGGGGGGTCGTCTTATTAGGCGAGTATGATAATTTTATTTTTTTGGCGTTGCCTTATTATGTATGAGGTAATGTTTTTTTATGGTGGACGCAATCGCGAGTTGAATTCCCGTAGTTATTATGGATTGAATATCACGCTACAAGAAAACGTCATTATAGGCTATTTTAACCAATGCGCACATGCGCCGACCGCTCAAAAGGCATTGCATGGTAATTTGAGATTCTGATGTTGATGTGATTTTGCTACCCCGACTTATTGGCAGGTTATATGCAAAAACCAATTTTTTCAGGCTTGAAAACGGGCCTCGTCTAATTGACCGGGTAGACTTATTCGCAGGGAAATACGATAAATGCCAGAAAAGTATCCTTTTTTCTTATAAGTGGTTATAATCTGGGTGTGACCTAGCAGTTAGTAAAGCTATAGTGAAAATAATTTTTTTATATATTCTTACTGCCTCCAGTTTTCGTTAAAAACTGATAAATAACACTGTGCCATAGTGGATCACTATTCATTTAGCAAAAAACTAATGATAATTATTCAAGTCAACATTTTCTCAAATTGGGTATAGGCCTCCTTTATCAAATTTTGCCCACAGTATTGCTTACCAAAGTGAAGGAAGATCCTACTTTTTGTCATTTCCTGTTCATTAGCTTAATTTATTTACTAGTATTGACAATGGTGTTCATTTGAAGCTTGGCACTGGATTTAGGGGGTGCTCATGGATGGATCACATACATTGTATTTTACAACATTTTGTTGACAATAAACTAGCAAAGTACTACTGAATGGGTGTCTTTCTCCTCCAGAAGTAAGAACTTTTTTGTTTGGCGTGTCTCAGGGAACTGGTTCAGGAGCGTCATCGTTGTTAATCAAGGGTGATTGATTTAAAAGAGAACTGGATTGAAATTACTCCTTTTGGATTCATTCGTGTGTATAATTTATTTCACCTAGCGCCGCCCTCTCATTATCCATTTATACCTTAATTAAACCCAATGAGGTAAGAGATGAATGAATGTTGAGTATATATTTGTAATACAATATTTTCACATTCAAAAAATTTTAGGACACACGAAACATTAGGTTAATTGAAAACTGACTAGACAGCACCATGAACTTGGAAATCATGGAAAAAGGGAGTTGCAACTGTCACATCAAAACATTGCAGGAATAACAGATTATAGGTAGGTAGAGGAAATGAACACATTCAAAATAAAGAAGTAACAAATAATTTAATATTGCACAGACGAAAAACAATCTTTTATGAAGATTTAAATATGGCGTATTTTCAATCGAACCTTGATACCATCTTTAGATCTCAGTATGATATCACCTACAATATTCAAACCTTCAGTTTTTTCTGTTGATTCTATGATATAATTCCTAATAATATGAGACAGAACAACTTTTTCTTCCATCAAAGCAAATCGTTGCCCAATGCAGTTTCTTGGACCAGCAGAAAATGGAATATACGCGTAAGGATTCCGTCCAACTGAATTATCAGTATCAAATCGTTCTGGGTTGAATCTGCAAATAAAATATAAATTTCCCAGATTGCTATTATTATACTATATCAGTTTATGCGCCGGTGCATTATTCACTTCCTTGTCCAGTGCAATCTCCAAGTAGTTGGTTGGGCGAACGTCACATGTGTGTTTTGGTCTCTTTCTAGTCTTATGTCGGTTTACATACAATTTATGTACTACAAGTTATGAAAGTGAAATGAACATCCTTCCAGTTTTTTGATTAGCTCATCAGACCTAACAATTTTGTTGGTGCATGGTTGCAAAACGAGATTCAAAAATTATCACTTCACGCAAAAAGTGCAGTATGGTTAACCAAGTTTGGATTTACAAAAAAACAGAGTAGCTCCATACATATCAGCGCTTTCCAAATGTTTTTGAATGACCAATTTAAACAGCTAACTATTTTATTTGTTATTTTCTATTTTGAAATCTACAGCATAAGTTAGAGTGTTTGCATTGAACTTGGAGATACAAACCTTGTTGGATCTTCCCAGAAGTTCTCATTATTATTTATAATATGCGTGAGGATGATACATTCTGTACCTACTGGTATTTTGTGGCCACCAATCCTGAAACAAGAATGACAGAAAATTAATGTTTTCAACCCAAATCTTTATTCGTTTATAATTTGAAAGTATTTTTGACAGTTTTCATTATGCCAATACAAACAAAGCTTTATATCAGTAATGAGATTTCTATTGCAATTTATTGGATTATGTCTCAAATTTCTATTTCCTGCCTCATTGGCAGCTGCACAACACTAATTTGAGAGGGTTTTTTCAGCCATTGCAATAAGAAATGTTACGACAATCCTCATATCTAATAGTTATATCATGTAATTGTATTAAGCTATAAAATACGCTGATTAAGACAGTGCTTGGACATTTTCCATTACGGATACTCTGATATGATCATAATCATAGTAGTATGACACAAAGAATATGCACAGAAATGAAATATCTTACATGCACTCAGTTTCTATAGTTCTGCCGATAACAGGAACAGAGGGGAACATCCTCAAACATTCTTTTATAACAAGATCGAGATACGACATCTTTTTTATGTCCTCTGCAGTAACATCACGTTTATTATTCCCGCAAAATATATCATTTTGTTCATTAAATAATTTCTGTTGTATGTCAGCATGATGACCAATCAAATGTATTGCCCATGAAATAGCTGTAGCAGTAGTGTCGTGACCTGAGTTTGAAATTTTTTATCATATAGAGTTACAGTTGGTTACATAAATAAATGAGGAAATGGTATAATGAGGAAGTTTACCACAAAATTTCAATGTTCTATTCCAAATTGTTTGAAATTTGAATAGTTAAACCTATCTGAACTCGTATCAAATAACCAGGAAATGCTAATTATGCAGACTTTTCTACAATAATCGGTGAAATTCATATTAAATTGATAAAGTTGACACTTTGGGGGGAGCCGACTCTGATGACCGTATGGTCATATCACTCCCCTCTGTGTATTTTGCATCTTTTTATTGCTTTAATGCTTGTTTTCTGGTTGACGAAGTAATAAATCTTCCTCAGACACTGGTTCTAATCACGTAACTTTGTTTGTAAAGTGGATCAGTTTATGGACTGCCCGTAAAATTTTATACACTGTGTTTTCCGATTCAATTTTACATCTGAAAATATTTGTGACTTTGCCTTTGACCCAGGAAAGAGAGTTCACAAACATAAAATCAGCTAAGACCTTTAAAGCATTTTCATGTTTGACAGATAGTACAGAATTGATTACATCCTGAGTAAAGGTAATTTATCTCAATGCCAAAAGCTGGTACTCCCGAAGTATGTGTACCAGGTTAGGGTTAGGCCATAATTTTATTCCAATTTTCCTTATTTTAGTTCTATTACGAGTTCGGGGACTAGCCAAGTGCCTCCTTGAGTATTTGTACTTCAAACTCTAACCTGGTACACATACTACGTTCCGGTGTCCGCCGTCTTGGTTCACATTCTTGGGATTACCCAAAAGCTAATGCTAAATCACTTTTGTCAACGTGTATACCAAGATGCCATGCACAATAGATTTTTTTTTGGGGAGGGGGGCACCCTGTAGGGCGGTCACCCTGTAATAACAACCATTAACTTTTTACCTGCAAACATGAAGGTATCCACCTCCTCTTCCACCCCTTCTTTCGTAATATTCCCCCTTTGTTCTTCTTTCAACAACATGTCAAGAAATGCCAATCTTTTGCAATACTTCAAGTTATCTGCATCAAAATCAGCAGCCCGATCCTTTAAAACTGATCGTGTAAAATTATGTAGAATTTTTAGGTTTTTGTAATATTGTCTTCCACTCCAACTCAGCTTGAAAATGAAGTTTGGCCAGAGCCAAGGCGATTTCTGTCGCTCCTGTATTGCTTCATTCACCCTACATAATATAGATATATGGTAATTATTATCAAAGCTACACTCGCACACCTAAATTTAGGGAGGTGTTTGAAATTTTAGGGAAGATGTTCTAGATTATCA